>OW240915.1:179804785-179844463 GCA_933207985.1 Pelobates cultripes | reverse complement strand
ATATTAAGCTGTTGTGCTTCTGGTGACTATAGTGGCCCTTTATTGTGAGGTAAATTAGAGATCAGTGCCACTAATAATATATTGGATTGCCTACTTACCACCAGATGAGGACAAGAGGATGATGTTGGGCTCAGTCTGGCTCCACAGGTCTGGTGTAGAAGTGGCTTTTTGGAGACTGTGTGTAACAGTGCTTACAACAATTAATGAACAGGAAGCAGCTCCATTGTTTGGGGCCCCTGACACAGCTCAAGGTCTGGGCCCCCAGGGCCTGACTGAGAGTATGCCTACATGGAACACCCATGAGTTCTCTCACAGGCAATGGAGGGTATGTGTATAGGGGATGTGTTATGTGTTATTGTACAGGGTGTAATGTGTGTGTGTTCTTATGGAATGTAGTGTATAGGGATACCAATTTGTGTAAGGGATGTAGTGTGTGTGTATAGGCAGGGCCGGCGCCACCTGTAAGGCGACCTAGGCAGCCGCCTAGGGCGCAACTTAGCAGGGGGCGCCGGATCCCTGCACCCTGCGGCTCCTCATGCTGCACCGCCTGAGCGCTTTAGCAAGCCCCAGGCGGCGCGGCATTGCTGTGTGGAGGGCGGCCAGGTTTGTGACCGGCAGGAGGGAGGCGCAGAGCGCTCCCTCCTGCCGGTCTCTCAATGTAGCGTGGCCGGGCGGCGCGGAACGCGGGACAGGAACCTCTGTTTCCTGTACCCGGCCGCCGGCGGAATGACAGGAAGTGCTCACACGCTACATAGGCAGGAGGAGAGGGGGTAAGGACCATTAGGGGAGGGGGGGACTAAGGACCAGGGGTGGGGGAGTAAGGACCATTAGGGGGAGTGGGGGAGGGAGTAAGGACCAGGGAGGGGGGAGGAGGAGTAAGGACCATGGGGAGTGGGGGAGTAAGGACCATTAGGAGGAGGGGGAGGGAGTAAGGACCATGGGGAGTGGGGGAGGCGACCATTAGGGGAGGATGGGGAGTAAGGGACCATTGGGAGTGGGAGGAGTAAGGACCATTAGGGAGGGGGGAGGCGACCATTAGGGGAGGAGGGAGGGAGTAAGGACCATTAGGGGAGGGGGGGGAGGCGACCATTAGGGAGGGGGTGGGGGGGAGGCGACCATTAGGGAGGGGGGAGTGGGGAGGGAGGGGGCGACCATGGGGAGTGGGGGAGTAAAGACCATTAGGGAGTGGGAGGGAGGCGACCATTAGGAGTGAGGGGGGGGGAGTAAGGACCATTAGGGAGGAGGGGAGGAGAAGGACCATTAGGGAGGGGGGGAGTGGAGGACCATTAGGGAGGGGGGAGGGGGGTGGCACTATTAGGGAGGGGGGAGAAGGACTATTAGGGGAGGAGGGAAGGGAGTGACCATTAGGGAGGGGGGGGAGTAAGGACCATTAGGGAGGGGGGGGAGGCGACCATTAGGGAGAGGGGAGTAAGTGACCATTAGGGGATGGGGAGGCGACCATGGGAGGAGTGTTGACCATTAGGGAGTGGGGGGAGGCGACCACTAGGGATGGGGGGGGGGGGGGGAGTAAGGACCACTAAGGGGGAGAAGGACCACCAAAGGGGGGTAAGGAGGGAGGACCACTAAGGAGAGGGGAGGAGGGTAAGGACCACTAAGGGGGGGGGAGATTACCACTAAGGGGTGGGGGGAGGAGGGGAAGGTCTACTAAGGGGTTTGGGAGAGGGAGGACCACTAAGGGAAGGGATGGAGGACCACTAAGGGAGAGAGGGGGGAGTGAGAAGACCACCAAGGGGGACTGCAGAGGGACAGGGGGCCAAGGGAGAGCAGTAAGGGACAGAAGGGGTAGAACACGGAGGGACAGGAGGGAAGGGGAAATCAATAATTGACAGGAGGGGAGAGCACTATGAAATTTTTTTTTAAAAAATAAAGAGCTGTTCCCCTCTCAGTCCCTATCCTACCCCACAAACCCTCTCTTTTACACTACACACAAACACAATGCATTCCCCCCCCCCCACACACACAGAAACATACAATGCATTCCTACTCACACACAGACACACCCGAAACACACAATGCATCCCTTACGTTCACACAAACACTCATTCTCTTACACACAGAAACAAAATGCATCTCTTACACAATCAATGCACCCCTTACAGACACACACTGCATTCAATTACATACACAGAAACACACCTTGCACCCCTTACACACACAGAAACATACAATGCATTCCTTACACGCAAACACACACTGCATCCCCTATAAACACACTACATCCCTTATACAAATTGGTATCCCTATACACTACATTCTATAAGAACACACACACATTGCATCCTCTACAATAACACATAAAACATCCCTTACACACATACACTACACTTCCTGTGAGAGAACTCATGGGTGGGCCATGTAGGTATTTATGGGTGGGCATTGTAGGCATACTCATGGTCAAGCCCTGGGGGCCCAGACCTTGAGCTGTGTAAGGGGCCCTAAAAAATGGAGCTGCTTCCTGTTCGTTAATTGTTGTGAGCACTGTTAAAAACAGTCTCCAGAGAGCCTCTTCTACACCAGACCTGTGGAGCCAGACTGAGCCCATCATCAGCCTCTTGTCCTCATCTGGTGGTAAGTAGGCAATCCAATATATTATTAGTGGCACTAATCTCACATTAAATGGATACTATAGTCACCAGAAGCACTACAGCATAATGTAGTGGTTCTGGTGTCTATAGCCTGTGCCTGTAGGCTTTTTAATGTAAACACACTGTCTTTTCAGATAAAAGACACTTTGTGAAGACTGGCGTTGGCCCATATGGGCGGGGCATTGTGATGTTACATGGTGGGCAGGACATGGGGGGGGGCAGCAAATTTTTTTTTGCCTAGGGCGGCAAAAATCCTTGCACCGGCCCTGTTTAGCAGCCATCTAAGGAGTGGCCAGTGGAGTTATCACTAGGCTGTAATATAAACACAGAAATTTCTCTAAGAAGACAGTGTTTACAGCAAAAAGCCTGAAGGGAATGATTCTATTCACCAGAACAAATGCAATAAGCTGAAGTTGTTCTGGTGACTATCGTGTTCCTTTAAATTTGCTGAAGCATAAATGGAATATAATGTTCTGCTAGTGATAACATGTCTTCACAATTTCATTTTAACCTCATTTCCGACTATTAATTCAGTTGCTTTCTTTGGTATTTTTATTATTAGAATTTAATGTTCTGTGTTTCCTAGCAGGGCTGTTCATAGTTAGTAGTGTTATTGGCAAGGAAATTGTAGGGCATATGGTTAAGGTTTGTAAGGTTTGTTTGTGTTAGTTTGGCTATCTTGTTTCTAAAATAACTCTCAAAACTAGTGCAGACTTCCATTTCTTAAACAAATTATAATATGAAAAAATTAAATTAATCCTGTCTCTCAAATGCAGAGAGAACTTGCTTGTATTTTGATTCTGGGCTGAGCTTGTGAGTATAGGCTCTTTGTAATGACACATGTGAACAAAAACTTTTTAAAGACCTGAGCAGGTATTATCTGAAGGTCAAGTGATTGAGGAATCTCTGAGCTTTTACCCTTTCTCAGAGTTCTATATTCTCTGTTTTTGTCACAATGCATTTACTTGTATGCAGAAGAAATAACGATTGAGACCCTACCAGGTCTTTATCAAGCTTGATAAAGACATGGTAGGTTTGAAATGTTGCTGTTTTTGCCCCAATAAAGTTGCTATTTTTTGTTATCCCAGAGTGCCTGAACCGTTATTCATTCTGCATGTCTTTGAAGGAAGGCATGGCCAGCCCTGGTTTGAGAGCACCTGGGTTACTTGGAGAGTGTGGTTTCCAGTTTGTCTCTACTAATGCATTTACTTAGGCTTTCCCTAAGTTAAAGATTAAACCGGACATGGACCCTGTGCTCACTGTGCCTTGATAGGTATCAGCCATTGACGAGGCCCAAAGAAGACCAAAATGATTGTCTGGGGTTGCTGTAACTCTTGTACAGAATGAACTTTCCAAAATTTTGGATCTGGACTGCTCTTATGGGCAGGATTACTATGATATAACATGTGTTTCTCCAAAAACTCCACGGTAAACAGTACCTCACCCATATCACAACCGGAGGTGAATGTGATTAACTGATAGCATGCAGCTCTGAGACTTTTTATTTTTGTATGCTCATTTTTCGTAATCACTTTGTACTCACAGGGGGGAATTGTTAGGGTAAATTTTATTGCTTGGGCTTGATTGATCAGATGATACATAATTATAAGAGACTTTTTAGCTGTATCAGTGAAATGTTTTAAAATGCTTACTAGGGGCTTCTTCCCTGCCTGAAAAACAAGTAGACCACCACACACTGAGTTATTGTGCCAATCTGCAATTGGCTGAATAAAGTGTAACACCCTAGACTAATAATCTATATATTTCCCATTTGCTGTGAAGGAGAAAATAAAAGGCTTGATTGAAATACACTGCATTGTCCTGTGTGTGTTATTTCTAATTGGCCCCAGATATGAGAAAGAGATAAGCCGGAAAGCAAAAATTTGATGACAAGTCCATGGCAGTGTGAGAGACCTGAGAAATATTCAGTCTTACAGTATAGATTCTCTCTGTAATGGTATAAGTGAGCAAAACCTTTTTGAGACCTGTGCGAGGACTAACTGAAGGCCAAACCATTGAACTTTCTCTAAGCTTTTGCCTGTTCTTAGAGTTCTCATATTCTCTAGACATGTGCATTAGTTTTTGTACAAACACGATTTCGTACAATTTTTTTTTTTCGTATTCGTTTACCGAAACGTAAACAAAACTCCTACATACGAAAAAGAAACTAAATGAAAGGGCAAATACCAAATGTATTGCCTTTTTGTTTCAGTTCTTTCCTTTATTGGACACACTGCGCATGCACACACAAAAAACGCAAGGAGGGAGCCAGCAGCGCTACCAGCTCCTATTGCTGCCCAGTCACTAGTACAATAAGGGGGGACTTGGCACTTCTTATATCCCCCCACATGCCCCTACTCGTGGCATGCTGCGAGTAGGGGCATGTTGCCAAAACCAATTTAAAATTACTAGTGACTGGGCAGCACTTTGTGCTCACAGGGGGGAATTGTTAGGGTCAATTTTATTGCTTGGGCTTGATTGATCAGATGATACATAATTATAAGAGACTTTTTATCTGTATCAGTGAAATGTTTTAAAATGCTTACTAGGGGCTTGCTGCCCAGTCACTAGTGCAATAAGGGGGGACCTGGCATAGCTTATATCATCCCGCATGCCCCTACTGCGAGTAGGGGCATGTCACCTAAACAAGGGGCGTGTTGCCTAAACAAATTTAAAATTACTAGTGACTGGGCAGTTATTGAGCAGCTATTTTACAGGGGGTTATTAGCACTAATAATACTGAGGAGGTGCCAATAAACTAACCCCTTGTAAAATCTAATTTCATACTTACCATTTCTCCTTCCTTCTTTTCTTTTCTTTCTTTAGCCCCAAAAAAGGCCAAATAAAAATCCATAATACCCGTTGCAACTGTTAAAATAAAAAAAAAGCGCAGAAAAAAAAAATATGTTAAAAAAAAATAATCTTGAGGGTAAAAAAATAATCCTTCATCACCCAGCGAGGGAATGGCGCAGACTGACATCTGCAGGGCGGGGAAAATCTTATAAAGCCTTCCAACGCCCTGCAATTAGGCTCAGAGCGCTCTGATTGGTTGGTTTAAGCCAACCAATCATAGTGCTCTGACAGGTAAATGTAGAGACTGACAGAGTGCTTGAAATCCAACCAATCAGAGTGCTCTGTGTCATTTTACACAGCGAGGGAAAGTTCTTTGGAATTTTCCCATGCTGTGTAATTTAACTCATAACCCTCTGATTTTTTGCTTTCAATAAAGCAGTAGGGGTAGGGGCATGTGGGAGAATTTAACCTCACCTTTATCAATATGGGGGTCATAGTGACCCCTATAGGGTAATGTGGGGGGGAGGGGTTGAATGGTTAATGTTACAAGAAGGGAACTGGTAGCGCTGCCGGCTCCCTCCTGTTTTTTTTTTGTTTTTTGTTTTTTTGCGCAGTGCTGTTTTTGTCCAAATGGCCGAAAACTAATTCTTTTTTAACAAATTCCATTCGAAAACGAAGGGCTTGTAGACAAAATTCTGGATTGACAAATGAAATTTTTACCTAGTATAAAATCAATTGAACAAAACAAGAATTTCACTGGAGCACATGTCTAATATTCTCTGATTTTGTGGAACAATATATACTCATTAAGAAGCCTGCTTTCTTTCTCCAGGATATGGATCTTCCTGCAAGAATATCAGTCTTGAATAAAAATTAGATGAGCATTTTCAGCTAATCTTAGACATTCTTTATTTTTTAATGAGCATACTGAGCATAGCCCATATACCTGTAGAATATGTGAA
Organism: Pelobates cultripes; assembly: GCA_933207985.1. Taxonomy (NCBI): domain Eukaryota; kingdom Metazoa; phylum Chordata; class Amphibia; order Anura; family Pelobatidae; genus Pelobates; species Pelobates cultripes. The sequence continues at coordinate 179,838,102 of OW240915.1, read as the reverse complement.
TTTAACTGTTACTAAAATGTGACTCCATACATGACTTTATGAATGGAGATAAAGTTGAGATAATACAACTGTACCTGAGTGTGGACTCATAAAGCTACAAATAAGCTTGATTGAGACAATGGGTTCTTGCCTAACATGTATATAAAATTAATAAAGCTTTCAGATGCAATTAGCCTCAATGACAGGTCCAAAGTACCGTATACTCAGAGGCCAATCCTTTTACATCACTCCTTTCATATGGTGTTCTTATATTTAATAAAGTCAAATTTGGTTGGTGGTGGGTGAGGGGTCTAATTAATTAAACAAGGGGAAGGTGGTCATGCTAATGTCCACCCCCAAATATTGACATCTCCCCATTCCTCCACTAGAGGTGCCCAGTCCACTATCCTTCTCTATTAAAATGAATGACCCTATCTATTCCCTTACCTGAATAATAGTTAAGGGGCATATAAATCTAATAACTGAGAACCAAAAAAATAGATTTACCTGTCTGAAGTATTCTTTCTTCAAATTCTTATTTTCTTTTTCACCAAAATGGTCAATCTAAAATCCAGAATAACCTAATAAACTAATAAAAATAAAAATAACACAATAAAAAAAAAGGGACAATACATAAATAAAAATGTGATGCAAATAAATGAATCCCTCTTCACCCATGGATTATGTAATTAGGCAATGACGAATCCTGCAGAATATTATTATTATTATTGCCATTTATATAGCGCCAACAGATTCCGTAGCGCTTTACAATATTATGAGGGGGGGATTTAACTATAAATAGGACAATTACAAGAAAACTTACAGGAACGATAGGTTGAAGAGGACCCTGCTCAAACAAACTTACAGTCTATAGGAGGTGGGGTATAAGTCACGTTAGGACAGGGAATATCAATCAAATAGGGTGGGAGTGAAGCAGAGCTGGAGGAGAGAGTAGAGTGCTGCTCTATGGGAGAGAGCAAGAGACAGGTATGTAAGGTAGAGGTTACTCTGGGAGGCCATAAGCTTTCCTGAAGAGATGGGTTTAAAGGCTCTTCTTAAATGATTGAAGACTAGGGGAGAGTCTGATGGCGGTAGGCAGGCTATTCCATAGGAAAGGAGCCACCCGCGAGAGGTCCTGCAAGCGCGAGTTGGCTGTACGGGTGGGAGCAGCGGTCAGGAGGTGGTCACGGGCAGAGCGGAGGGAATGAGGAGGGGCATACCTATGGATCATTGAGGAGATATAAGATGGGCTAGAATTGTTCATTGCTTTAAATGTATGGGTTAGCACTTTGAATTGACTCCTATAGGATACAGGGATCCAATGTAAGGACTGGCAGAGGGGTGATGTGTGAGAGGACCGACTAGAGAGGAAAATCAGTCTAGCTGCAGCATTCATTACAGACTGTAGCGGGGCAATACGGATTTTGGGGAGACCAATCAGGAGAGGGTTACAGAGGCAGCAGAGAGGTAAAGGAGAATTAATATAGTGACCTTTGGACCTTTGGATTTAGCTGTGATTAGGTCATTAGTGACTTTGATGAGAGCAGTCTCAGTAGAGTGGAGAGAGCGGAAGCCAGACTGAAGAGGGTCAAGGAGAGAGTTGGAACTGAGGAAGTGAGACAGACGGGTAAAGACAAGTCTTTCCAAAAGGAGGATGGGTCAAGAGATGTTTTTTTCAGGATAGTTACTACAGTGGCATGTTTAAGGTCAGCAGGAACAGTGCCAGAAGAGAGAGAGAGCATTTAAAGATGTGTATTAGAGTAGGCACAAGACAAGGGGAGAGAGATCTGATGAGGTGAGATGGGACAGGATCAAGCGGGCAAGTGGTGGGGCGAGAGGAATGGAGAAGCGCAGCCACCTCTTGTTTAGTAGCCAGGGAGAAAGTCTGAAGGGTATAGGGAAGGCATGATTTATGTGTGGTTGAGAAAGAAAATGGCAAGGAGGGGAGAATTGTTTCCTTAGCTGTTCAATCTTGTTGGTAAAGTAGCATGCAAAGCTATCAGCTGTAAGGTTAGTTTGAGGGGTGGCCGCAGCAGGGTGCAGAAGTGAGTTAAAGGTGTCAAAGAGATGTCTGGGATTGCGGGAGCATGAACTAATGAGAGAGGAAAAGTATGACTGTTTGGCGAGGGCAAGGGCTGCGCTGTATGAACGCAACATGAATCTATAATGGAGAAAGTCTGCCTGGGTGCGGGACTTCCTCCAGGAGTGTTCAGCACAACGGGAGCAACTCTGCAGATAGCGTGTTGATTTAGTATGCCAAGGTTGGGGTTGTGTCCTCCTCGAGGTGCATGTTTGGAGCGGGGCTGCAGCGTTCAAGGCACAGGTGAGGGTAGTGTTATATGTGGAGATGGCCACATATAACACTACACACTGACACAGAGCAGTTGTGAATCAATGTCAGCTGACAGCTGCTGGAGGTCAATAGAGTTAAGGTTCCTCCTGAGTTGAGGGTGGTTAGGCTGAGGTTAGTTGGTGAGGGGGTAATTGAGAGCAAATGATAAGAGGTGGTGATCAGAGAGAGGAAATGGAGTGTTGCAGATATTAGATACTGTACATGAATAAGAGAAAATAAGGTTGAGAGTATTGCCAGCTACATGGGTGGGAGAGTTAGCACACTGCAATAGTCCGAGGGAGGAAGTAATTAAAAGTAGTTTAGAGGCTGCTGGGGTCAAAGGTGGGTTAATGGGAATATTGAAGTCTCCAAGAATTAGGGATGGAATATTAGAAGAGAGGAAGTAAGGTAGCCAGGCAGCAAAGTGGTCAAGGAAGAGGAGAGGGGAACCAGGGGGACGATAGATAACGGCAATGTTAGCAGAGAAGGGTTTGAAAAGGCGAATTGAATGAATTTCAAATGATGGGAAAGAGAGGGAATGGGGGGGGGGTGGACAGGGTTTTAAAGGAGCAGTGGGGTGAGAGGAGAAAACCTACACCGCCACCTACACCGCCACCTTTAATCTCTGTTTGTCTTGGATTATGGGTAAAGTGAAAACCACCAAAGGACAGTGAGGCTGGGTAGCAGTATCAGAGGGAGAGAGCCATGTTTCTGTTAGTGCAAGTAGGTTTAGGGAGTGTGAGATAAATAGGTCATGGATGGAAGTAGATTTAAAGGTGCTGCACACAGAGCATGCATTCCAAAGTGCAGCTTTAAAAGAGGAATTATAGTGAGAATTACATGGAATGGGTATTAGGTTGTTGTGGTTTCTGGTGTTTGTACCAGGTGGCTGAGTAGTGGAGGGACCAGGGTTTGGAGAGATATCACCAGCTGCTAGGAGTAGTAGGATGGAAAGGAAGAGAAGGTGGGAGGAAGATTTAAATGTTGGGGATGAGAGCTTGTATTTAGGGGATTTAGGAGGGGTGTGTGGAGAAAGGCTGGATAAATATGAGTAAAGTGTGTGTGATGAATACAGACATGAGGGGAGCAGAGAGGGACCAATGAAGATGGTGTCAGCAGGAACAGGTAAGTAAAATGATAGAGAGATATTGATAGTGAGGGAAGTGAGAGAGAAAGTGAAAAATAGAAGTGCGAACATTATTAGGAGAATAGGTGCTGTGTTTTTAAGAGCTGTGGTTAGGAGGGTTAAGGGTTAAAGAGGTAGTGTGTGAGTTTAGCTATTTTAGGTGTGGAGGGTTTGGTGGACATAATTTGTTTAACAGGAAAGCTAGGTAATTTGAGCTATCTATAAATGTAGTGATGACCATGGGGAGGGTGGGATGTGGGGTAGGGTGGATGGGAAGCGATCATCCAGAAATGCTACCTCTGCTTATGGCATGCATTTTCCCTAATTATGACAAAATTATATGTGTCCCTAAAAACATGGTAGATTTGGCAACCCAAGTTATATAGGCTTTCCCATGCTATGTGTTTTTTTTATGCATGGAAAACATTCTTTACAAGGTTGTTTCAGTAAGAGCTCTCTGACTCAGAGAAGTAAGACTTGACTGTCAGAGTGCTTACTGAAGTGATATAGCATGTGAAAGCCTATATAAAGGCTTTCTTGCTATCTTAGCTCAGACTGCTCAGGTCCTTGTGTGGCTAAAGAAGGATTCATTTTATTGTGTCATGTTTTTTATTTATTTGCTTTTGCAAATATTTTTTTTTTCATTAGTTGCGTTTGCTTTTTTGTATTTTAATTTGGCCTTTTTTTGCGTGAAGAGATAAGAAGAGTTAGAAGAAAGAAGACTTCAGATGGGTAGAAATATTTCTTTATTTTTACATGTATTAAATTTATTGCTCCCCCTCACTATTAATAAGGTGAGTGTGAAAGGTAGGGTTTGGGAACAGTTTAGCAACCAGGGGGTAGGGGTGGCACTTCTTAATATTTAGGTGGGGGTAGGAGGATGCATAAGAGGTTTTAAACCTACTCTATAGTAATATGGAGGTCTTATTGACTCCCCAAAACTTTTTATTTATTGATTTGAACTATTTAATCTGGAGGATGGATATCAAACACTGGGCAGTCACCACATAGCTAACCATTGCTTTGCCGAGTGTTCTAATTATTTGGGCACTGGCTGCTAGCACTACCTGCAGGCAAATAGTTCAGATATTTTTCAAATACAGTGAGGGAAAAACGTATTTGATCCCCGTCTGAATTTGAACATTTGCCCACCGACAAAAAAAGTCTATAATTTAAATGGTAGGTGTATTTTAATAGTGAGAGACAGAATAACCAAAAAAAAAAAAAATCCAGAAAAACACATGTCAAAAAAGTTATAAATTGATTTGCATATCAATCAGTGAAATAAGTATTTGACCCTTTCGTACTTGGTGGCAAAACCCTTGTTGGCAATCACAGAGGTCAGACGTTTCTTGTAGTTGGTCACCAGGTTTGCACACATCTCAGGAGGTATTTTTTCCCACACTTCTTTGCAGATCCTCTCCAAGTCATTAAGGTTTCGAGGTTGACGTTTGGCAACTCGAACCTTCCGCTCCCTCGACAGATTTTCTATGGGATTAAGGTCTGGAGACTGCTATGCCACTGCTTCTTCTTGAGCCACTCCTTTGATGCATTGGATTTGGGTCATTGTCATGCTGGAATACTCATCCACAACCCATTTTCAATGCCCTGACTGAGGGAAGGAGGTTCTCAAGATTTGACGTACATGGCCCCTGTCAATCGCCCCTTTGATGCGGTGCTGCACGATTTCAGTCCTTCACAGCGTAGTATGTTACCAATTGTTTTCTTGGTGACTATGGTCCCAGCTGCCTTGGGATCATTAACAAGATCCTCCTGTGTAGTTCTGGGCTGATTCCTCACCGTTCTCATGATCATTGAAACTCCACGAGGTAAGATCTTGCATGGAGCACCAGACCGAGGGAGACTGACAGTTATTTTGTGTTTTTTCCATTTGCGAACAATCGCAAATGGAAAATAACTTCTCAGTTCGGAATCTGATTGATAGCTTCTTTGGACAGGTGTCTTTTATACAGGTAACTGTAACTGAGTGTTCCTAATCTCAGCTTGTTACCTGTATAAAAGACACCTGGGAGCCAGATATTTTACTGATTGATAGGGGATCAAATACTTATTTCATTCATTGACATGCAAATCAATTTATAACTTTTTTGACATGTGTTTTTCTGGAATTATTTTTTGTTATTCTGCCTCTCACTGTTAAAATACACCTACCAATAAAATGATAGACTAATCATTTCTTTGTCAGCGTACAAACGTTCAAAATCAGCAGGGGATCAAATACTTTTTTCCCTCACTGTATGAGTTCTGATTTGTAGCATTTGGTCCAAATTTCAGCCATCTGGCATTGTTCAGTCTGGCTGAAATACAGACCAAATGCATTGCCTTCTCAGGGCCTATAAATAGAGTGAACACTGTTTAGATTATGCAGTCTGAGCGACCATATACAACACCAGGTGGACTTGTCCCATTTGGTACCGACTATTCTTACTATAGTGAATTAACCAGGGGGAAAATATCTATATCCCAAGTGAAGAGGTCCACCAAAACAGATACTAAATAACACACTCAAACAACATGTATCTATACATCACAGAATTCTTCAGATGACCAGTAAAAAACTTCCTCCCATGATATATTTGAGTGAAGACATACGCTTGTAATTATGGTATTTTTTTTTACAAATCACTTAACTTAGTAACTTGGAAATAGGGGGAAATGAACTGTGTATTCTTTGCACCATAAACTATACAAGGAACATAGTTTGTGAGGAGTCCAATCAACTCATACTGCTGCTCCTGCTCAATAAGGATGATGGTAATACTATGCGAAAGGGTATCTCTAATACTAATGAGTGTAAGTGTCACAGTAACCCTAATACTAATGTTACAGATTGCACTTTCTCATAGTGCCATAATTAAGATCCTACTTTTTAGCAGATAAATACATTTTGCTTTTGTTCTTACTTTGTGGTTCATTATATGAATTTAAAGCTTTGAAATCTCCTTGGTTGCATAGTTATTGGTATTCTGCTTTCACTAATGAATTATCTTATTTATCTCTAGTCGTCCTTCTGCTGCAACAAAATCAGTCAAAGTGTCATTGGCCCAGATAACCTTGATCAACTAGAATCTATCTAACCCTTATAAAGCCTGCTGTGACCATAGCACTTACGGCATTATGTTCTGGGTCAGCTGTCCCTGAACACTTGTTAAAAATTTCCTGAGTCTTTCTGCAAATCTTGAGGGAGCTTACTTCTTTCTCGTTTATAATTAGAAATCTTAGTCTCGTCCATCTGTGGCATATCTGCTTTAAAAATGTCATTTCGAACTAGTGGCTGCTGCCTTTCCTTTATCTTCTTCAGTGTCAAAATATCCATTTGCAAAGGTTTTTTTTGTTTTTTTTATTGTTCTTCTGTTCCGCAGAAGTAATAATTACTGATCTAAATTGCACTAGGTTTATTTTTTTTTATATTGTATCAGCAGTGAAAATCAGCTTGGACAGTGAGATTTTTACTGGATTGTCAGTCATGGAGAGAAACATTTTCTGCAGTCCTAATAATTCAAATGGGAACCATTGGGCATGGACAGTCATTAGTTGGTCATTACTCTTTGGGGCATCTGCAGGTTGTATAGGATTCTGCTTACATTTTCTAGGCTAGGTGGAGGTAATCTTACAAGAAATCATTTTTATACATTTATTCTGTGCACGACTGTAAAAAATAGAAGTACTATTATTAGAAGTGGTGCTAAAATGTTCTAAATATAAAAAAGATGGATATTTTTAGGTGGGAACAGATTTGGATGTCTTCTTTGGTTCTCAAGTCATCATACCTTGATGTTTAATAATTAAGCCCTAATTGTCAATGATAGTTAATGGTAGTCTTGCTAGTCTTGATCCTGGGGCAATCACTGTCACCTAGGATTGATGCAACAGCCACATCAGCAACAGGATCATCTCCTGCTGTTCTCCTTGTCTTAACATTCTCATTATAGATAAGAATCGGTCCATACAAGAAATACATTAACTTAAACACCTAAATCACTAACAACAAATGCATCTACAGAATATCTGACACACCAGTGCCTACCTCTAGCTCTGATGGAGTAATGCATTAAAGACCAGTAAAGGTTTCCATAGCACCTCTGGTACTGCTTTAGTAAGGTATTAATTAATAAGTATAAACTATACTTGTTCATTCATTGTTAAAGTCCTTTAATACATCTCATTAAAACATATATAGACAGCACACTAGCTAAGGACTAGAGATTCTCGTACAGCTAGACTTTTAAATGGTATGTTTGATTTTTTTTTCACTGTCTCACTCCTAGCACACTACTTCAATAAACTATCTTTGTCTGCTACTATTTCATATTACTTTTTAAAAATATTTGCTAGAGGATTTTGTCATGGACTACTAGCATAGCTCAGTTAGTTAATGCAGTTCATTTCCTGGCAGGTCCAAATTATCCTTCAGATTTTTCTAAGATTATTATAATTTAACTGGAGAGCTGCTAAATTGAGTAAGTGTGGAAGGGTGTGTTAAATTGTCTGAATCTGCTATGGGGAACAGAATTATTGTTTAAAATCGTATTCTTTATAAAAATAATCCTCGTGACCTTTGCAGTTATTAGAGACTTGTGTCTTGTCTCGCCATCATATAGATTAGATAGGGGAATATAATAGTACTGCATGTTCTCATTTTATATATCAGTGTATAGCAACATCCAGCTAGGAAAATTACCACATTTAACATTACAGGGTTAAAATGCAGAAAAACACAGTGGACATAGCCTGCATTCAAGAAACACATTTTAAATCTACAAAAACTACCACAACTCCTTGTGCTGTAGTATCGAACAGTTTCATGCTCTGTCTGAGATCAGATCAAAGGGTGTCTCTATTTTATATTAATAATGATGTCATCTGTCAATTAAAAATAATAAAATAATTAGTTGATATGCATGGTAGACATATTTTCATGATTCAAGAAAAAAAGGTATAAACAATATACCAGCAAGTGGAGCGCTATATTGAATATATATATAAATAATGAGGGGGTATACTCACCCCTCCAACATAGTGATACAATGTGTCCAAATGTACATACAAAGTAAAACAACAAAAAGAGAGAATATAGTGCAGATGGTTTACAAAAAAATAAAAAATGAATAATGGTAGCAATTGGTTGAAACCACTCACGTGGGTTGGAGCCTATAAGCTATTGGCTCCGTAAGTGACTCCTTCTTGCTCTTGAGGCAGCAACACACCCCTTTATCCCAAACGATATTCTCCCGAAGATATGGAACAAACAGAGAGAGAGAACCTCATAGATGGTATTGTACAGATGGTGTATACAATATAGTGAGATAGTAATAGATATGCTCACCTTAGACAGAGCCTTGAATTCCTGGCTCTGAGGTTTGTTGGCAATGTGCTAATTTATTGGGATAGCATTCCCCACATGGTGTTCCTGGAGGCTAGAAAGGACTATATGGACTAATATATAAAAAAAAATATAACAATTTATTGTAGAGATAAAAAAATAATAATAAAAACAATATTTAGACTTCTCAAAAGCACATAAGCTAAATGATGGAAAGTCCAAGTATAAAAGTCCAAACTCCAGCTAAACGCGTTTCACTCTTGTATGAGCTTCCTCAGTAGCTACTTTTGCATTTTCTTGTATTTTGCACTTCATTGTGGATTAAGGTATTCCACTTTTTGTGTTGAGCTGCTTTTATTCAGGCACTTTAGTATATCACTCACTATCTCAGTAAGGGATAGTTTTTGTTTTCTTTATATTTTCATGATTGGCTTGTTTGATAATTTCCAATACACATTGGTTTCTATATACATGTATATATGCTATGTTCATGTCCTCTTACAAAAAAGGAAGATGAACATAAACTACGAGGTGGAAGTTTATGCTGAGACTAATGTTATACAGTCTCATATGTTAGACTCATCTATCCTTCATACGGGCAATAGAAAAAAAACACATAGCGGTAATGTGTTCCCGCCTAGCGAGATTACTACACCTCTATGGCCTTTATGATGGCAAGCAAACGTTTCACTCTATATAAAGTGATATTGCATACTACTCCCCAGTCCATAACACTTAATATAAATGAATAACACTAACACTAGATGTTGTATAATTTTCTTAGACTCTCAAATATTATTACAACTTTCCAACTTTACAATAAGAACCATCTTTTGGTCTGTCCACAACCCTGTAACACTACATCTTTCTGATACCTTTCAATGTCGAGTCTTACTGTAGCTGTACTTACCTTACCCGGGGGCCGGCCAAGGTCCTCTCTTCCTGCCGCGCGGGGCTCTCGAATGAAGGCGGGCATGGACCGTGAGATGCGGTCACGTGTCCCGCCTAGCTCTAAGAGTGTACCGCTCTTCTCGGGCACGCTCTTAAAGGGGCAGTGGGAGCCAAAAAATGAAATGTGCTCCCATTGGCCCCTGTCATCCCACATTCCCCAGACACTCACATTTTGGGGCGTGGATATGACAGGGGCCAATCAAAGTAAAGTTTAGGGTATTTATACTTACCTCTCCCTTAACTTCCTGCCCTATCGTTTTTTCTGTTTCAGTTCCCTTTAGCGCTTGTTGTGTTCAGTTGTGATTTTCATGCTTGACCTTGGCTTTGTATCTGACTCCGTTTATCTCTCTATCCCTGTTTTGTCTTGTTTGCCGGCTTACTGACTACTGTGTACCAGACCTTGGCTAGTTTTCGTTCTCGCCGTCTCTTTGTTCCCTTGACCTCGGCTTGTTCTTTACTCTGTCTATTCTCTGCTTTACGGCGAGTCCGGCCATTCTAAGGTCCGGTAAGTCGTATCTGCTCTATCTGTCGATTGTTGGACTAAGTCTTGCGTGTAGGGGTAAACTACCATGACACTTAATGAATTATTACTCTTAGATCAAACCTTACTACTGTCTCTCAAAAACATATTTTCTGGTACTTTGATATGACACTGCTGATGTCATTAAGTCCTCATTGTGGTCAGCACACAGGGCTCTGGCTACGGGTATTATCATTTTGCAAACTTCTTACAATAAGAGGGAACATCAGGATGGTATTGTGACGATACCTTACCTGTGTCCGCCGATCCCGCGCGGCACGGCAGTTTCCCCAGCTGCTTCCGGGGGGCGGCGCAGCCTCTCGGACGCTGCCCGCTCTCAGTAAAATCTGTTTTATGACGCGGCGCATGCGCGCCGACGTCATAATGATTTTGCCGCGAAAATTCAAACGCGGCCACGCTCCCGAACCTTTTGGGGGCGTGGCTTTAAAGTGACACACACACATTAGTATAAAAGGGCATCCCTGTCCACCCCTCAGTGCCCTAGTGTGGTTCTTGATTTTTCCCCTAGTGCTCTTATACTGTTTAGCTGTTTTTCTGGTATTTTGACCCTCGGCTTTTTCTTGACTATTCTTTGACGTTAAGTCCGGCTACCCTAAGGTCCGGTATACGTCCCTTTCTGGGTTACCATCTGTGTGAAGGGGTCACCTCATTTGGAGATGGCGGCAGGGGGGGCTTCTGCCCATGCCACATCCCCTCTCCGTTATGGAGGTGATCCCAAGGGTTGTCGGGGTTTCCTCAATCAAATAAGTAATAACTTTGAACTTCATCCTAGGGCGTATCCTACCGATAGAGCAAAGATTGGTTATATTATAACATTGTTAGTCGATAGAGCACTAGTTTGGGCCAATCCATTGTGGGAAAACGACAATCCCATAGTTTTCAACTACGCAGAGTTTGTCGCAGCCTTTAGGAGAACATTTGATCCCCCTGGAAGACGTACCAATGCTGCTAAAACCCTATTACGAATGAGACAAGGGTCTCGTTCCCTGGTGGACTATGCCCTAGAATTTCGCACTCATGCTGCAGAGGTCAGATGGAATGAGCAGGCCTTTGTAGATGTGTTCATGAACGGACTTTCTGACAAACTTTTAGATGAGGTAGCCACCCGAGACTTCCCTAATGTGTTGGAGGAATTAATTACATATCTAGCACATATAGACGAACGTCTCCGACATAGACAAAACACCAGGGATAGACCTAGGCGTATGCTGGAACGCCTGGCATTAACGTTTCCTTCATCTGAGGAAACCACTGTTGCTCCAGCAGAACCCATGCAACTGGGAGCCACACGGTTGCCTGAACCTGAGAGACAATATAGACGAAGGGAGGGACTTTGTATGTATTGTGGGAAAAGAGGACATACCCGCCTACACTGCCCAAGCCGGCCGGAAAACTCCAACGCCTAAGCCCTCAAGGAGGACAGGCCTTGGGTGTAACGTGTATGTCCTCCTTCCAAGATAGGAAAGAACTCAGGCTTCTTCTACCGATAACTATAGAATGGGAGGGAAAGTTAATAACTACTTCTGCGCTAATAGACTCTGGGGCAGCTGAGAACTTTATTGACCGTACTTTCGGCCAACATCACAACCTCCCATTTCGAGAAAGATCAACACCCTTGGCCGTTGAGGCCATAGATGGTAGACCATTATCCATTCCTTTTATTACTCAAGAATCCAAACCCTTAGTCTTGACTGTAGGTTCGTTGCATAAAGAAACCATAATCCTACAGCAAATACCTTCTCCCACCTTTCCGATTATACTTGGGTTTCCTTGGCTTACCAAGCATAATCCTCTAATTAACTGGGAGAGGAAAGAGATTGTAAAATGGGGTGATTCTTGTTTTAAGAAGTGTATCAGTCGAGTTAAACCTATAGGACTCCTCAACGTTCCTACCATGGAAGCATTAACCACTCAAGTACCCGAACCATATCGGGATCTCAAGGCAGTCTTTGAACAAAGGGAAGCAAACAAATTACCACCCCATCGTTCTTATGACTGCGCTATTGATTTGTTGCCTGGTACTATGCCCCCTAGGGGTACTGTGTATCCCCTCTCTGTGACAGAAAACAAAGTACTTGAAGAGTACATCACAGAGAATTTGAAGAAGGGTTTTATTACCAAATCATCCTCCCCGGCTGGTGCAGGGTTTTTTTTTGTTTCCAAAAAGGAAGGTGACCTGAGACCCTGCATCGATTATCAGGGATTAAATAAAATAACAATACGAAATGCATATCCTATTCCGCTCATTACTGAGCTTTTTGATAGGTTAAAGGGTGCTACCATATTCACTAAGCTAGATTTACGGGGAGCTTATAATCTAGTTCGAATTAAGAAGGGACATGAGTGGAAAACGGCCTTCAATACTCGCTATGGCCATTATCAATATAGGGTTATGCCCTTCGGCTTATGCAACGCTCTGGCAGTCTTTCAAGATTTCATAAACGATGTATTAAGGGACTGTCTACAAATGTTTGTTGTTGTTTATTTAGATGACATACTCATCTACTCTAAGAATATCAAGGAGCACCATAGACACGTTAGAATAGTGTTATCCAAATTATTAAAAAACGGACTCTACTGTAAATTAGAAAAATGTTTATTTGACGTGGAGAAGGTTAATTTCTTGGGTTACATAATTTCAGGTTCCGGCTTTCAAATGGAACCTAAAAAACTAGAAGCAATTTTAAATTGGCCCCTACCCATTGGACTTAAAGCCATCCAACGTTTCCTGGGGTTTGCTAATTACTATAGAAAGTTTATCAGAGGATTTTCCTCTATTACCGCTCCTATTACCGCTATGACAAAAAAGAATAGAAGTCATACGGTGTGGAGTACCGAAGCTAAGGAAGCCTTTGAAAAATTTAAGCTAGCCTTTTCTTCAGCCCCGGTGTTAAGTCACCCTAATCCTTTGCGTCCTTTTTTGTTAGAAGTGGATGCTTCAGAGACAGGGATAGGGGCTGTACTCTCTCAGAGATCCTCGAATGATCAACCCTTGCATCCCTGTGGCTATTTTTCTAAAAAACTGACGAAACAGAACGAAGATACTATATAGGTGATAGGGAATTGTTGGCTATCATTTCAGCACTCAAAGAATGGCGGCATCTATTAGAGGGGACATCTGAACCGATCATCATCCTCACTGATCACAAGAACATTTCCTATTTTGGAGAAGCTAAAAGAATGTCTGACAGGCAGATTCGTTGGTCTTTGTTCCTAACACGTTTTAACTACATAGTGACATACAGACCCGGTTCTAAGAATACGAAAGCAGATGCCTTATCTCGGCAATATGAGCACCTATCTCCACCAGTAACCCATTTATCTTCCATAATCCCTACTTCACAAATAGTTGCCACAGTACGTACTAAAATCTCTTCTAGCTTAATAGAAGTATTGTCTAAATGTCAAAACCACAACTCCCTGACTATCCCTCAGGGGAAATTATACGTACCCTTCAATTATAGAAGACGAATCCTATCCTTGGTACACGACTCTAAGATTGCCGGTCATCCCGGTATCCATAAAACAGAAGCACTACTCGAAAAGCAATTCTGGTGGCCTTCTTACAAGAAGGACGTTCGAGAGTATGTCCTAGCCTGTAACATATGTTCCTCTAATAAGTCTCCTAAAAGTCGCCCTTTAGGCCTCCTCATGCCGTTACCTATTCCCGAAATGCCCTGGTCAAGTATCGCCATGGATTTCATAGTAGACCTACCACCTTCAAAAAATCACCGGGTGATTCTAACTATCATCGATAGATTTTCCAAAATGACCCACCTAGTCCCTTTAATTAAACTTCCTTCATCCTCAGAACTGGCCACGATATTCATAAGGGAGGTGGTTCGTTTACATGGTATCCCTACAGACATAGTCTCTGACAGAGGCTCACAGTTTGTTTCCAGGTTTTGGAAGGCATTTTGTGATCAGTTAGGTATCAAACTTAACCACTCCTCTTCATACCATCCCCAATCCAACGGAGTTACTGAGAGAATGAATCAGTCACTAGAACAGTACCTTCGTTGCTTCATCTCCGATCACCAAGATGATTGGAAGGAGTTACTCCCTTGGGCTGAATTCGCCCACAATAACTGGGTTCACGAATCAACACAACATAGCCCCTTTTTTATAAATTATGGCTTTGACCCTACTACTCTTCCGAGTTCCTTTTCATCCTCCGCAGTGCCAAGTGTTGACTATACTGTAAGGAATATGAAAGAAACTTGGTTAGGGGTCAAGCGTATCCTGACTCATAAGGCCGATGCTCAAAAAAGTAAAGCGGACACCCGGCGCAAGAATGCTCCGAATTTTATAGTGGGAGATAGAGTGTGGTTGAGTACACGCAATATTAAATTACGAGTCCCCTCTATGAAATTTGCTCCGCGATTCATTGGTCCTTTTAGGATCCTCCAACGGATTAATCCAGTCTGTTATCGGCTGGATTTACCAGCTAATATGAGGATACCCAATTCCTTTCATGTTTCTCTTCTGAAACCTTTGATTTGTAATCGCTTTACTCGTAAACCCAGGTCTCCTCGTTCTACGCTCATTGATGGCCAAAACGAATACGAGGTTAAATCTATTTTAGACTCTCGTATCTCTAGAGGTCGGCTCCAGTATCTGTTGGATTGGAAGGGGTACGGTCCCGAGGAAAGGTCATGGGTAGATGCCTCGGACGTGCACGCGCCTCGCCTAGTCCGTTCCTTTGCTAGGCGTCGTTCTCGCGGACCCTGTCCTGCCCGCCCTGGGGGCGGTCCTCGAGGGGGTGTACTGTGACGATACCTTACCTGTGTCCGCCGATCCCGCGCGGCACGGCAGTTTCCCCGGCTGCTTCCGGGGGGCGGCGCAGCCTCTCGGACGCTGCCCGCTCTCGGCAAAATCCGTTTTATGACGCGGCGCATGCGCGCCGACGTCATAATGATTTTGCCGCGAAAATTCAAACGCGGCCACACTCCCGAACCTTTTGGGGGCGTGGCTTTAAAGTGACACACACACATTGGTATAAAAGGGCATCCCTGTCCACCCCTCAGTGCCCTAGTGTGGTTCTTGATTTTTCCCCTAGTGCTCTTATACTGTTTAGCTGTTTTTTCTGGTATTTTGACCCTTGGCTTTCGTTCTGACTATTCTCCTATCTGGCTCCCCGACTTTTGGCTTGGCTTTCTCGTTTATCCCGATTTCCGTACTCCCTTGACCCTCGGCTTTTTCTTGACTATTCTTTGACGTTAAGTCCGGCCACCCTAAGGTCCTGTATACGTCCCTTTCTGGGTTACCATCTGTGTGAAGGGGTCACTATCGTGACAGGTATAAATTATTGTCATATAATAACAATCGAACAATTGTTAATAACCCCTTCAGTCACTTACCTGGGACAGCACCACTGTCCATTGGCGCTGACACAGCTCCGCCCACGCCTCTCCACCGCCAACGTCCGCCGGCAGGGGGAAGACCTAATGCGCACGCGCGGCAATGGCTCACTTAAATTCCAAATTGAGTATTCTAAGATGCATGGAACATGTGGGGCACATAGAGATCGAGAATGAGATCAGTTGTGTGATACATTTTATAACTGATTTATTCATATCATTATAAACCAATTGTAACATGTAGCAATTTATCAGAGTAATACACTATTAGTACAAAAGTATGCCTTCTATAGACTGACGGCATTTGTAACTTTCCAAACAAATGTCTGCACAAGTTTAATAACTAGTTAGATTATTTCTACTTTGTTTCCACTAATAACTTTGTTACAATAAAATATTTGGCTCAAAAACCTTTATAAATTGCTTTTAAGTATGGTGCATAAAGTGTGCATATCTTTGAAAATATAATGCAAAGTGAAGTAAAAGTAGTTTCTAAATTTTAGGACAAAGTGTCTGAATATGAAACACATCTGATTTGATGAGCCTTGAGGAGGACACAAACAAGTCCCAACATGTTAGATCCCCTATTTAATGGCAATGAGTGTGGGCACAGGGGAACAGTGACAGGTCCATTGCAGTCATAGCCCAGTTGCTAATTTTATAACACTGAGCGCAACTAGTTGCTCAGTGTTTAGTAATTATGCCTCCATCTCCGGCATGGTAGGAGGAGACATTTTAAACCTCCCTATAATTAGATGGGGTCATATTAACCCCTTCTGATTTTTCTTATTTTTAACAATTTAATGAGACAGATGGCTAGCAAGTCTTGACCAGCTGCCACATAAGTAAACTCGATTGTCATCAAGGGTTTTTATAACTATTTGCCCAAATTATTACTGACTACTGGCATTCAGATGAATCCTGTTGCATTAGGTCCCAATTTTGCTTAAAATCATTCCTTTGTAAGTCTTTTGGAACATATACTTACTAAAACATTTGGATGCGAAATTCACTGATTTGGAAATAGACACAACATGCATCCTGCCGTACGCAGCAGGTTTGGTAGGGAGGACCACATATTGACTGGATTTTGTTTTAGTACATGTGAGAATTGCCAATCAGTAAGAATTCAATCATGACAGATTTTAATTGTAGCACAATTGCACCCATGTGTCATAGAAAAACGTTTATTCTTGACCTTTTAAATATTTACACATCGGTCCCGTATGGCCAAAATGAAAAAAAAATTCTTCAAATCAATTAATTTCTCAACTGGACTATAATCATGTAAAATGTAAAAAATCCTGGTCATTTCCTGACAATTAAATAACCCTGAATAATTGCTGCTGGACACAGAGCTACAACAATGGCTGTTAGAAGTGTGGTGCATGATTTACAAATATTTTGTAATTAATTTTCAGTTTCAAGCTTAAGAAAATAATTATTAACTGAGTTTTTCTTCAACATATGTTTTTTTCCCCATGCGAAATGTAAATTATACGTAAAAATAAAATAAAATTTTGAAACCTTTTTTTTTTTTTTACTCTTTGTTTCTTTGATTAATGGAATTGACCTTGGCTCTTAGCCAATATATGAGTATGTAAAATTTTAGAAATAAATACGAACAAAAACCGTAATAATTAGTAGTTTTGTTTACACATTTATTAAACAATGATTTATCCCACTGCGGTCAATTAGGTGCCTCGTGGAAAATAGTTCCAAATGCCACCTTTCAATGAATACAAAGTAGCCTTTTAAATATGCATGAAAGAATAACAAGCAGAGCTGTGTATGTGCCCACCGGATATTTAAATCCCTTCCTAGGAGGTCTCGTCCCTTATGGCAAGAGGCAAGGGTTAGAAATTTTGAGTGAATGCTGATACTGCATTACATTTAAGACATCAGTATGGAATAAAAACTTTTCAACAAACTAATTGCCTGGAAGTAATATTCCTTTGAATGGGTCACACACATTTTACAAGGAGCTTTGAAGAATGCAGCCACACTACAACAGAAATGGATTACTTTTAACATTGCAATGATAGTAAAAGATCAAAGGACTAAGACAATAGGACTCCTTTCAATACTTATAAAATCCTTGCTGGATGAAGTAGGCGGTTTGGGAAATGTTCCCAGATTTTACATCAAGCAGTTTCTGTATAAGCCATTGTCATTATTGAACAAATGCTGCAAAGTATTTGTAAATGTATCTTACAAATAGCATGTGGTGTTTACAGTATATGGTAGTTTGCTACTAAAAAACAATCTCATCCAAATTTCATAAATGTTTTTATGGAGAGTAAAAACATGTAATATATCTTATAGACATAATACAATGTAGCACAAACAACACATAATATCACGCTGTGTGATATTGAATTTAATATTGTCAAAAGGTATATCCTGCCTTGCCTGTTTTTATTGCTATCAGACAATAAAACATAGCAGCTACAAACATGAATGTGGAACATGAATCTGATACTAGCAATCTGATTGTTCCATTCAACAATTTTCCTATTTATAAGATATTATTTATATAAATAGTTACTCATTTTAATTTAATGTATAAAAAAAAAAAAAAAAAAAAATGTCTGGGGACTCAGATATTAATCCATTGTAGATTTAGTGCCAATACCACTTTTCTACTCAAATGAGTCGTGTTCAAGCCTTAACCAAAAAGGCTCATTTGAGTAAAAACTTTTTCCATTAAATCTGGATTGTATTATTGTGTGCCTGGACGTGTGTTTCTTTATACTATAAGTTTGAGGTTGTGCCACCTTAGTCTGTGAGGAATCAGGGAAAGATCCTTATAGATGTGTGTAGACCCTGGATACTAGTGGACTACTCATTTCAATTCACTTATATATTTATTGATATATGTCAATGTATGAAAATGTTTTTACTGGAATTTTAGTGGTCATATACATGTGTCCTCTGATTCTCCAAAGGAATGGATTAGAAACCAAGGATTGGCTGAGCCACTCCATGTTCCCTAATTATGTAGAAAAGAGGCCATTTCCTTTAAAAGAGCTCAAAAAGAGAGACATTAAGAGGGACATTTCACTTTTCCTTTATTTATTTGTACCTATTTTGCATTAATAGTGCACACTAAACACCATGAACACTATTATTGATTAGTGGTTGAAATGCAAAAATTATGCAGGGGGTGCGGAGCAAGTAGCCACACTGAGACGATGCACATGACTCGAGCTCCGATCGAAAAACGCTTGGTTAAGCCCAAAAACGCAGGGAAATCTACCCTGAAAGCACTGTTTGAAGCCGCCTGTTCTCCAGAGGGCATGGGGCGATGAAGCAAAAAGCTTAAACCAGACAGACCCCTACCACTGCAGATATCGGAGATCTCCTGCGGAGGCCTCAACACTCCCAAAGGCCCGCAATGGAGTCGCAGATGGAAAGCTTGTATAACATCGTCTAGCGAGGCATCTGTGTCTGAGGAGAGTGACTAGAGTGCACGGGCTAGGAGCAGACTGACCCACTCACCTGCAAAGCCTCCAGTCACGGAGGAAAAGCTGAGGGACATGCTTGGTGAGCTGCACTGCAATATTGCAGCTGACATCGTCAAGTTCCGTGAAGAAATTAGTGGTGTACCAGCCGGACTGCAAAACACAGAACATAACACTGCCGCACAAAAGACCCGACTCGTGGCAGTGGAGCAGCAACTCCTAGCCCTGCAAAAGGCCCAAAGGCAACACCAAGACAGCATGGCAGTGCTTGAAGATAAAAGGCGTTGGAAGAATGTCAAAGTCCTTGCCTGATGCGGTGGAGACCGTTGAGCTACCATGCCTATTCCGCAGAATGTTTAGCACGCTCTTTACGGCCAGACAGGCTAAAGGGATGCCATTGGATAGCTGGTATTGGATCTCCATTCCACAGACAGGTACCACAGAAAGGGGGAAAGATGTAATCATCCGCTTCCAGCTAGGCCGAGATCGCCTGGCCTTCATGGTGGCCATGCGTAATAAATCCCCTTTACACTTTGAGGACTATTCTTTAACCTTCTACCCTGATCTATCCAAGGTCACCATGGACTGAGATGGTCCCTGAGACCCCTGACTAAGGAGCTCTTAACACACAACATACCCTACTGATGGGGCACACCCAAAAGCCTGATTATACTCAGGGATACTGGGCACCTCAAAGTGCACAAAGCAGCAGAGATCCATCCCAGCCATGATGCAGACACTTGAGCTGGACAAGCAAGTACCTGAGCAAGCTGTTCATATCAAACCAATAAGCTCCGTGGTCTGGAATTCCGCTACCATGCGCCCATTCATACCAGCGGCCCAACAAGGAGAAGCAGCATCCACTTCGGTGCCCTGAACTCTTTGCAGTCAATAAGGCCTGTTGCTGTAATGTTTTGTTTATTATTTCTAAACCTCCATGATTACCGTTTCAATTTTAAAGTTTTACTTTTATTACATATGGCATAAGTGATGCACCTCTAAAGATAACTCCCCACGCACTCCTCCAGTTTTCCTCCCCTTCTCCCCCCTTATCATAGGAACTACTAATATTGCTGTCCCATTAGTCTATAAAGGGGGCACAGGCTTCTCTACCCTGCCTTCAGTCCCTTGGACTCTACCCAACTCTTTTGTATTAGAGGCATCTCATGCACCCTGCCCCACATGTACATATAGAATACCTATCTGGCGACCCTTAGGCAGGAGTTGCATACCACTCACCTACTGGTTATACTTTATACTTTCTACTAGTAATAGTAACGCAATATACTAAAAATGTGATATGCTATTGATGCCAACAATTGTTAACCTATGTTGAATGAACAACTTGCACTGGCTGTTGTGGCACTGCAAGCCTATCCGTACCGTTTTTTGCACTACAAAAATAAAGAATTTAAAAAAAAAAATTATACAGGAGCCACCAACACCCTCATCCTATCATTCCCACCAACAATATGATGACAGTAATAGGGTGCACCATGCATTTGCAACAGAATGTTTATGATGCTTATAACGGTTGTAAATGTTTATGGTGCATGAAGTGCATGCATAAAACAAACAAACATATTACAGAGCATAGTAAATAATTAATAAACCCAAACTGGGACTGTCCTTTAAGATATTTTGATCAATTAAATAACTTTTTGCCATTAATTTTCCTTCCTGCTGCAGTTTTTAAGCAATTCAATATATTCTTTTTCAGAGGTGGGGGGTGCTTGTTCACAAAACACTAATTTTTGGATAACAAAACTCAACTGCAAAATTAAGCCTACGATAGCAACTTTCTCAGCTCTTGCCCATCAACGGCAGTTCACTATAGTAAATTGTTATCCAATAGCTCATAAATCGTGCAAAAGAATTAACAATCTTTCTTGCATTTACCTGCTGCAGCACAGAAAGATCAGCAAATGGACTATTTCAGAATTGCAGACCTATTTGCTTTTTTTGAGAATATAGTTTGCTTTGATGGTTTTGCAGTAAAAGCTGGTGCTATGTATTGATCTGAATTTGAATATATTTTTTAATTCATAGAAAGACGCTTCATTGTTACAATGTGCACCCCCTGCTATGTCTCTTCTCTCTCGTATAGATTTTTGCTATAATAGTGTGTACAAAACCAAACATTGCATAAAAGCCTTATAAAGAATATTTGATCTTTACAGCAAAGCCTACACATTTGTTTTGTGTGCATACTACATTAGTGTAACGATTACATTTTAATTAAAACAATGTCATAGTTTAATAATTATAGATATTTTGAAAATCATTTATGTCATATTTGAAATATGTTTTATTTATAAAAAAATATTCTCATAATTTTGGAAAAATTCTATGTGAAAAGCAAAGTAGCCTAGAAACATAATTTATTTTTGCCAGTACCTAATTAAATAAATACTCAGAATACTATAATTTTTTTAAATGAAGTAAAGCAGAATTCTTTCTTCTAGTCTCTCGGCATTTCTACATGTATGTAAGTATATACTTTAATAACAGGCAAAAAAAGTATGTAAATGTAATGTAAATATGTCTAAAAAAGGGCCCTGCATAAATGATATATTTCTAGAAAACATTAAGATTACAGATGGAGATATCCCATTAGTGAAATCAAATATGCCATTTCAAGTTTCTTTCCACGTTCATTTCTTTGCACAAGTTCCCTACCTTAAACATAGCTTTTTAGTATGCACAGGATAATAAGGTTTTTAGTGGTGGGTGAAATAAAAAAAAGGAGGTAGAAGTTATCAATTTTCTTTTTCATGAATTTTGGCTTCAAAGCAATTTGTGTAAATCATGGTCAACATCTTTCACAGCAGACAGGACAGACAGATTGCCTATCATATTAGAAACTGGTGAATCAGTTTAAAGGTTTTTAATACTCCTATGTCTTATATTCAGTATGAATAGTACTGATTTAAATCTGAATTACACAATTAAGGCAATTTTTTTAAATCTGGAGTATAATCTCTAACTCCAGTTGTACAATCACGTCATGGCTATTTTCACATCCGTTTTGCAGCACTCATGGGTTAGCTCCTCCTCTCACAGCAGAAAGGACAGGAAATAAAACTCTGAAATTAGTAAAAATAGATAGATAGATAGATAGATAGATAAACAGACAGACAGATATATTGGCCAGGATTTATGACTAAGTTGCTACTAAAAAATACTGGACATAGTTAGTCCATTTTGAATACCCTGACTTTTCTATTCTTGCAAACGGTATGCAGGATGGGCACAGTTTTCATTCCTGGGATGCCATATAGTCTCAAAGAACAAAACCTAACTGGCAAATTTCAATGTGCAAAAACTAAAATGGGCAAGCCCTATATTTGACCCTGTAACTTTCCAAAACTTCATAAAACCTGTACATGGGGGGTGGGGTGGGGAGGACGGGACTTTTGTACTTGTGAGACATCGCTGAACACAAATATGAGTGTTTTAGAGTGCTAAAACATATAATAACAATGATTTAATCAGTAAAAGGGCAGTTCTTTTGTGACTAAGTATGTTGAATACCCTGGGTTGTCTTCTTTTGCAAATGGTATGTCATGATGGGAATAATTTTCATTCCAGGGCTGCCATACTGTGTCAAAGCAACATCTTGCATACTATATATATATATAGTCCAATTTCAGTGTTTACACACACACACACACACATATATATAATTATATATATAAATATATATAATGTGTGTAAAAACTGAAATAGGACTCTCTTTGTTTGACCCTCTAACTTTCCAAAACACCATGAAATCAGTACACGGGGGGCATCATTGTAGCCATGGGACATCACAGCATGCATCACAGCATGCAGACATGCTTGTTTTATTGCAGTAAAAGTTAACAATATTATAAAATTCACAGTTAAAATGTCATGCAGAAGTTGAAAAATAACATTTCTCAAACTTCTTTACATTTTATTTATATTAAATTGTGCTCCATATATAAATATTTGTTTTGAAATGAAAGCCCTATTTCTCCTTAACAAAGTGATATATAAATAATTAAGAAAGAATATGAAATAAGTAAATTATGATTAAACATACACATAGCTCAAATCCCAGGCTTTGTTTTATTTTTATTTTGGTCATAACGTGTACAATTGACTCCATCTTTGAGGAATTACACTTAAAAATATATGAAAAAATATACAAACCAGTACACTGAGTAGAGTAGAATATATTATAACATAGTTAAATGGAGAAAGGGAGTGTGAAGAATGGAAAGCTTGCTTTAGGTAGTACACTCAAAATGGCGTCAATTGTGAATTGCATACTATGTGGTCTGTATTAGAGTATGTCAGCAGAGAAATTGCACAAATCCCCATTTTCTATATAATTGTGCATATTATATATCACATTTATTTCAATATTATTTATTATTCCAATAAGATATATTGCAGCATTTGTAATTGCACCATGAATCTTACCACACTAAATGAATATGCATATATAGCATGTGTATATGTAGAAATGGATAAGCAATACTTTAACTATATATACCTATATATACTCTGAACAAAAAAAGATGTTTTTGTCCTCAAAGATCTAAGACTTTTTCTATGTACACAAAAGCCCTATTTCTCTCAAATATCGTTCACAAATCTGTCTAAATCTGTTTTAGTGAGCACTTCTCCTTTACCGAGATAATCCATTCACCTCACATGTGTGGCATATCAACATGCTGATGAGCATTTTTTACTCATTGTAAATCTAGATTTTCCTTAGTTTTACTGTAAAGTTGCTAAATATAGCTTAAGTATCTTTTAAGAAATCTTTTCACAAAAAAGTATAGTGGTAAACATTCTTGAATAAAATGCAGGATAAGGGAGGAGCATGAATTCTTATTTTATTCAGATTTTCTTATGGAATGTAATGCCACAGTTCTGCCTTCACATGCGCTGTAAAGAATACAGGTAAGGGCAGTTTAAGTCTGCTCTATATATAGTAGTGGAACATAATTAGGGATTTGGAAATGTAGCAGGTGATATAAAAAAAATTCAAAGATCCCTGAAACGAGTGAATGTAATCCAACCACCTGTATACACTGTATATTTCAAGTAACAAAATGTAGCAGAAGATTTGTTGCATTAAAACCTTAACCTCGGATGGTGGGAGGAACAAATAGTATTCACTGACCACTGGAGTGGAAACACCACACTTATCATCTTAGTGGATGATACTATACAGACCACGCTATCTAGAATTCCACCACTACCAACAGTCTTCTGAAATGGGAAAGTTACCATCCATCCCCACTGAAGAAAGGAATTCCAGTGGGTCAGCATTTACTCAAGGCAGAACTGTTCTAGTTTAGAAGATTTCAAAGATAAGAGAATGTTTTTTTTTTCTCCTACATTGTGAACATTACTTAATGTTTGTTTGTTAGTTTTTTGTATGTGGTCTTATTACACATTAGTACTGATTGAATTTAGAAATATAGATTGTGAGATCACCCTTACATTTGCTGTTTATAATTTGGGGTACATGCATAGAATAGCCTGGAACTATCTGTAATGACAAATTGCCTTACAGTGATTTCTTTTTTATTTTTTTTAAGTTATATTCAGAGGTGCTCTTAAAGACTATGGAACAGCTACAATACTGACCACACGGATGTTATCACGGATGACAATACTAACCACACGGATGAAATCATTCACTGTACGATGGGAGTGGTGTAGCTTCTTAAATACAGTTGTTGTTACAATTATATGGGAAAGACATTCCGCCCATTTAAAGGATGCTTATTAGAGCATGTGAATTCTACAAACAGAAAAATGGACAACCCGATCATCAGACATTTAAAAACTAATTACACTCATACTCACTCATAGGAACAGCGATTGTGATGCTCTGCATTTAACATTCTGCAGCAACTCCCACAAATCCAAGGCCTCATCTCACACTCATACTCATTCATAGGAACAACAATTTGTAATGCTCTGCATTTAACGTCCTGCAGCAACTTCCACAATCCAAAGCCTAATCTCACACTCATACTCACTCAAAGGAACAGCGATTGTGATGCTCTGCATTAACATCCTGCAGCAACTCCCACAAATCCAAGGCCTCATCTCACACTAATACTCGCTCATAGGAACAGCGATTTTGATGCTGTGCATTTTTTTCCTCATGACTTGGCTTGTGGGGTTGCAAATTTGGTTGTATCTCAATTTGGACATAACCGAACGCGCAAGTCTAACGCTGGGTGCACAGTCAGAAAAACTTATGTTATATATTCCTACCATTTCACTGATCTCCCAAGTCATCCTATACACTCACATCCAATCCCTGTGATCATATTATATAACTGGAAGGTCAATTGTTTTAACCCTTTAAGGACACATGACATGTGTGACATGTCATGATTCTCTTTTATTCAATAAGTTTGGTCCTTAAGGGGTTAAGAACAACTGAATACAGACACTTTAAAACATTTTTATGAAGAATTATTATTATTATTATTAATATTATTAATAATAATAATAACAAAATATGTAACCAATAAAGGTACATTCAAATTACTCTGGTTTCCAAGTACGCCCTAGGGATGTTACTTTTGCCCAACATCCAGTGGATGTTTCTAAATGGAAAGGTATAAAAAGTAAAATTATAAATATGATTGTTTTTCTTTACTTTTCATTAGTTATTTTTAATAGAACTGCATCTTTAACTTTATGGTGTTCATAAATGAAGTCAAAATAAAAATTTCCATTTTAAAGCAGCAAAACATTTATTGTTATATATTTCTAAATGTCAAACACATCTTACCTTGAAACCCCAATCTGCAAGTAGCTGTACACAAAAAATATTAAATCTAATGTACTCTACTTTTTAGCACTGCATGAAATTTTCCTTTTCTTGCTCAGAAACAGTGGGACTTGCAAGTACAAACACATTATCTAGTGTTAGTCTAGTCTGTTTTAACATCAATTAAAGTATGTTTCAATATTATATGCTGCCTTTATTTGATGATTAATTCATGTGTTTTGTATAACATTACAGTTTTAATTATCTGTAAATGATTGATTTATCTATTATCAATGCATATATGTTTCACTCGATCTAGTCTTGTTTTATATTTAGGTTAAATCATTTAATTGTGATATATTTCTTTACATTTTGCTTCAATTTTATTTCCAGATTCTGCAGTCACCGTTGCATCCTGCAATAATGAACCAGCTGAGCAGTGTCTATCAAAGCAAGTAGAAGGGATGAATCAGAAGTAGCAAAATTGGGAAAATAATCCAGAACTAAATTACATTTATAATCTCACCACCCAACAAGCAGAACATAAGGTGTTCAAATAAAATGGTACCATGTCTGATGGGTTGCCTAATAAGCAATTTTCACTATAGACCTGGGTAAGGGAGAGAATCACAAAAATGTCTACGTTTATCTTTCGTGTACTGTGAGGTATTACCACTCCTAAAGTAAAACACATATTCCAACACCAAAATTAAATATCCATCAGGTGACTTGATGCATCTCAGTAATTCAATATTGTACTTACAGGATAATTATAGATAGGAGATTTGAGGATGGACAAGCCGTATTTTATTTATTTATTACTGCTATTTATAAAGTGCCAACATATTCCGCAGCGCTGTACAATTAGTGGAGAATCATACAATATACACAGACAAATACAAGAGGATGTAGAGATCCTTGCCCGTTAGCTAATATCTAGCCATTGGAGCTCTTTTATACAAAGTGCTTGGCTAGATGGCCCATGAGCTTACAATCTAAAGGATACCAGGGGGATTTGAGACAAGTGGTAGCAGGGAGTATGGTATGGTGTGGTTGATATTAATCAATGCAGTGATCCCTAGTCTTAATGCAGTGATAGGACAAATATCCTTGCTTTCTGTGAACATTTGCACACAGACACTTCCACTGGAACACAAGAGCAGATGACACCCAGAAGGTTGAAAATGTACAATGTCAATGGTCCTTTTAGATAAAAAAGTTGTTTTTAACGTGAACCTTTAAACACAATGCATGTCTGTTTCCGTTTGCATATTGAACTGGGAATTCTGGAATAGTTGTGGAAACATGATTTCTCTGAATTTTTGTGCCCAGTGTGGTCTTCTCAAGGTGCTTTTTAAGATATGCAGGTGTTGTACAACATTATTTTTGTATATAGTTGTCTGTACCATGTGATATTTATTACCTTGATCAGCTAATTGAACCTCCTCTGTATCTTTTCATATTTATTCAGACACCAACATCTGTTCAGTATAAGCAGGCTTGTTTAATTTCATTGGCATATTATTAAAAAAAAAAAAAAAAAAAAAACATGCAAAGTTAAGGATAATGTAAAGAATTTGTAAGCTCTTTTTTTTTTGAGAGAAATTTTCTTTTTTTAACTTGCCGCTTAACATAAGTGAACAAGTAAAAAAAAAAAAGCAAAACTGAAAAAAAAAAAAAAAAATGTCTAGCAGGAAAATAACTGCAAATTACTTTTCTCTTACTCGGGGCTAGATTCTGCTGTATGCAATCTACACTGTGATGTCACATCAAGTTATATGTGATTACAGTGTTCTTGTATGGTTCAAATGTATTCTTTTTAGCAACGTTTTAGTCCACAATACCAAAAATGTGATTCAAGTTTGCTTAAAGGTGAACAACTTAAGTGTGAAACCCCCCAAAATACAGTTATTTTCATTGGCATTTTCAAGCAAATGAATGAGCTCCATATAATAAAATATACATTTTCAGTGATGTCTTCATTCATTATAGAAAATGAACCGCTTTTGGATTTTCAATTGTCCAAATGTGTGGATTTTTACAAAGAAAGCAATGCTTCAATTTCAATTCTATAAAACACATTTTTTTTTTTATTAAAGTGATAGTTCAAGAATAATGGATACTTTAGGGCCTTAGTAAATTGTAGCCTGTAGGGATTTCTTCACTCAGCAGCAAATTGTAATGAATTGAAATCTGAATTGCAAATCTTAGACAAAAATGCTGATATGGAAACATTTTCCAAGTCATCTAGAGTCCAAGCCTGACTATTTTAGTGATTCACTGCAATTCCTATTTTGAGAGTAAAACAGCATGTCCTATTTTCAGTTAAATAAAACATTGTTTTTAGTTATAAATTAAAATAAAAATTAAGATAAAAAACTTAAAAAAAAAAAAAAGCTACAATTTACCTTCGATCCCATTCTCTGGCTGATGTCTCCTGGCATTCTCCCTTGGTGAAGTCCTTCCTCCACACTGCCATTGGAGGGATGTTATGGAGGATGGGGTAATGTAAGGACTTGGAAGAAACTAGGGAAGATTGTGCCACCATTGGTCACCTGTCTCCAGCATGCTATATGTGTTGACGAGAGACAATAAATATGCACAGAATTGATATTAACAAGCTTTTGTACTGGGTTGGCTATTGACCAGCCAGAGGTGGTTACACCTCGGACAGCAAAGTCCTTTAACTCTGTTTGTGCAAATTACAAAGTATTCATACTATGTTTACCCTCATTTAATGAATATTAAACAGTTTACTAGTAATCCTGTATAATGTACTTGCTGGGCAAATTGTAATATAAATACCCTGCACATTACATTTTTCAAACAGCAGTGAATGCTTTGTTTGTTTTTCTTTTCAAATTATAGAGTTATAGTGTTTTGTTCTCAAACTTACCTGGAACCTTATTTGAAGGGAAAGCAATTTTTGCAATGAAACAGCTATTTATTGCAACAATCTGAAACACCACTTAAATTGACACATTACTTAGTTTTACGCATGCAATGCATAATTAGGATTTAATGCTTAAAATTGAGTATTTGTATTTTCTTATTTTTATGTTTTGAACTTAATTGTACGTCTTGCCTTTTCCACTGATTAAATTGGTTATTTTGTTTATGTGCCTGTTGATTGATTTGTAACTAGCATTGAGGTACAATAATTTCTTCATCAGCTTTTTTTTTCTCTCCTGATGACAACATTAGAGTTGCAGGTCTCTAATCCATTAAATGGACAATAAATAAACGTTATCAATAGTATCAATAAAGAAAGTTATGATGATCAACCAGGGCTATTAAAGCGGCACTGTCATGGCCGAATCCCGTTTTTTTTTTAATCCCCCTCCTGACTTCACTACATCTAATTGTCCCCCTAGTCCCCTGACAGGTAAGTCTACATTTATCTGTCACAGCATTCTGATTGGTTGGCTTGAAATCCAAACAATCAGCGTGGGAAAGTTCATTGGACTTTTCCCATGCTGTGTAATTTGACTCATAACACTGTGACTGGTTGATTAAAAGCAACCAATCAGTGTGTTGCTAAAATGGAACTCAAATTACACAGCATGGGAAAATTCCAAAGAACTTTCCCACACTGTGTAAAATGACACAGAGCACTCTGGTTATATTTCAAGCCAACCAATCAGAGTGCTGTGACAGGTAAATGTAGAGACTTACCTGTCAGTCTCTTCATTTACCTCTGATTGGTTGGTTTAAGCCAACCAATCAGAGCACTCTGATTGGTTGGCTTAAACCAACCAATCAGAGCGCTCTGAGCCTAATTTCAGGGTGTGGGAAGGCTTTATAAGCCTTTTCCTGCCCCTGCGGAGCTCAGTCTGTGTAGTGCCCTCGCCAGATAAAGATGGATTACTTTTTTAGCATCTGTGTTTTTTTTTCCGTCAGATTTTTTTTTCGCACTTGGGTTTTTTATTTTATTTTCAAAGTTCAATGAGTATTATGGATTTTTATTCAGCCTTTTTTGGGGCTGATAAAAGAAGATTTCAGAAAAGAGAAGACATAAATTGGTAAGTATTTTTTATTTACAAGGATTTCGTTTTATTGTTCTCCCCTCACTATTTTTAGGGTGAGGGGGTAGGTAGGTCTTTATTAAAAACAAAATTGGGTGTGGGGGTGACTTGGGACTTAGGGACCCTAGTAACCTGGGGGAGGTATTTACACTTAGCCCTAATCCGTCGCCCACGGGTGGTGACGGGGGGGAGGACAATAGGTCCCCCCCATTTACCTTTAGGGCCCCCACACACCGTTCATGGGTGGGAGCCGGGGGGAGGACAATAGGTCCCCCCCTTATTGTAATTTTGGGCCCCCACCACTGCTCAGGGGTGGTGGCCTGGGGGAGGATACTAGGTCCACCCCCCATTTTCATTTAGGGCCCCATCTGCCAATCATGGGTGGGGGTCGAGGGGAGGACAATACGTCCCCTCCTTTATTGTAATTTAGGGCCCCCACCCACCACTAAGGGTTGGGGGCTGGGGGAAGACAATAGCCCCCCCCTTATTGTTAGTTAGGGTCACAACCTGCCGCTATGGGGTGGGGGTTGGGGGGAGGAGACTAGGTCCACCCCCATTTTCATTTAGGGCCCCCACCTGCTTCTCAGGGGTGGGAGCTTGCGGGAGGACAATAGGTCTCCCCCTTTATTGTAATATAGGGCTGCCACCCGCTGCTCAGGGGTTAAGGCCAGGGAGAGGACAATAGCCTTATTGTTATTTAATTGGCCCCTATCCCCCGTTTAGGGGTGAGGCCGGGGAGGGGAGGACAATAGGTCCCACCACATTTTCATTTAGGGCCTCCACACACTGCTCAGGAGCCTGGGGGGGGGCAACAGGTCCCCTCCTTATTATAAGGCTGGGGTGGGGGGAGCTGGAAGGCTATTCCATGCATCCACTACCCTCTCAGTAAAGTAATACTTCCTGATATTATTTTTAAACATTTGCCCTCTAATTTAAGACTATGTCCTCTTGTTGTGGTAGTTTTTTTTTCTTTTAAATCTAGTCTCCTCCTTTACTGTGTGGATTCTCTTTATGTATACATAAAAAGGTGAGTTTAATAAAAGTATTGTTAAACACAAGTACAAGGATTGGAACCCTAACTACAAAGTATGCATAAGAGGGAGACACATAAAGATATACTTATGTCCTGAAAACTAAAATGGAACTTTTATGTGTATTTTTACATAAACCAGTGAAAAAACTAGTTAACATCTGTTTCTTGCGTGATCACTGGCTATTGGTACAAAATAACCGCACGGGTTTAATAGTTTATACACACTTCAAATTATGGCTCTATTAAGTCCAAGAGAGAAACACATCACATTAAGTAGTGATCAGACAAGTAGAGCCAATAACTGTAGTGTTTCTTTGGGCCATTGATGTATGCTCGGTCTATTGGTCTGTGACCTAATTTCACAGAGTCACTTATGGTAAGATTTATGCTGATTTTCTGCTTGTGAGCTTTTATCATAGTTTGGGGGACTGCCGGCCTTTACTTTTTTTCTTATAAATAACTAGCGATAAGAGAGGCTACTACTGTTAAGCCATATATCTAGCGGTTTTTAATAATATATTTCTCATTTGATGATGCTACTTGCCAGCTGATCTGCAGAGGATTTAATATTCCCCTAGCACAATGTCATGATGTTCAGTAGCTACATTGTGACTTGTCTGACTGCAAGAGATTGTTAGCTCTACTTGTGGGTTGGTAGAAATTTTGTCCCATTATTGGGCAGGGAAGGAAATGGTCACTGAAGAAAATAGTTTTCCTAAATTTGATACAGGGTGAGATGATAAACTTACAGACAAAGCTGAAAGGGAAGTGTCTCCAGAGGTTGTCAGGAAGATAGCCACTGGAGGTGTGTTTAACCCTGCAATGGAAGCATTGTAGTTTCTACAAAACTGTAATGTTTTACATTGCAGATTTAAAACTAAAGGGCCATTGCACCCAGACCACTTAACTTGAGTTGAGATGATCTGGGTGCATTTTGTGGCCCTTTAAATAATAGGAGTGTTAAAGGGGATTTTGTTAATTAAACCCAAGATCTAAAAGTGCACAAATATTAATAAAACAACATTGTCTATTCCATAAATTTTATTAAGCATCATTCACCTGAAAGTATAACATCTGAACTATAAAAACTATTTTACAATATTTTAATTATATATTAATTAAATAGATATGATTAGCTGTGCTTTTTTACATATCCAATTTTGGATAATCTAAATGCTACATATCACCAAGAAGCATTGCAAAGATTTCTGGAATGTTTAGCTAGGATAGTGATGCAAATAATTGTTTGATTCACTGATCCAAGAAACAGAAAACTGTTCAACAACTCCTTAAAATAAACATAAAAATAAAATAAACTTTTGCTCATTATTTAATTGCTCATTAAGTCCTCAAAGCAAACATGGATTTCTCTTCTATTTGTGAAGTAGCTCTTATTCTGAATAAGTATATTTTATCTATTTCAGGGCATCTAATCAGGTGCCTTAGAGTCTACTAAAGTCCACATGCATGTCATTGAATGTATGTTTAGACTCAAGCACTGACATTTTCTCTACTTTAAAATATTTTACATAACAAAATTATACAAATTGGATGACACAAACTATAATACAAAAATGTGTGGCTTCAGTGAATGACTGTAAATGCCTTAGTGTGTGACTTGACCTGTGCATAACTTTTGGTCAACACATTGATTTATTGACATCCAAATTATACGCCACATTAGAAGCACTTCATATAAAAAACACATGCATGAGTCTCTCCATGCCAAAAGTGCAAAGCTCAGCAGATGGTAATGTCTGTCATTGATCACAGATATAGCGTGTGCAACTGAACCCCAAATTCATCTTCTGAAACATTAACCCTTTAAATACTCTGTGCACATATTTTATAGTGACACAATCAATCTGTTCTTAGGTTTAAAATGATGTGTACGGCTCACAACAATATCATGATTTCTCTGATCTAGTTTCATGCTACATGTTACCTGCTTAACATTTAAATTATTTTCTCTGCATGCTGCCTAATGACCTGAATGTTTTGATAAATTTTTCTATTTCATGCACCTACAGTCATTTTCTGCATCCTGCAATCATTGAACATTATGTGTCATTCATCAC
Organism: Pelobates cultripes; assembly: GCA_933207985.1. NCBI lineage: Eukaryota > Metazoa > Chordata > Amphibia > Anura > Pelobatidae > Pelobates > Pelobates cultripes. Next base: position 179,805,097 of record OW240915.1, on the reverse strand, counting down.
AAGCACTATTATTTAGAAAGGAATTTAGAACATATAGCTATTCATTGTAAAGACCTAATATGACCTTTTCTTTATTAGACTCCAGTTCACCTGTAAATGTTGCATGTGAAGATATCGCTACTGTTTAAAGGACCACCGTTCGTGGGATTATTCGGTTTCTGTAACTTTACGAACTAGACCTTCAAAACCCACCAAACTTGTGGAACTGTTTTTTGGGCAGGAGCCTTGTGGTCAGCCGGTCACCTAAGACTTCCATGAAATTTGAAAACCCCTGAACTAATCTGGGTGATTTTTGGATATGTTGGTCACCCA
>OW240915.1:179602288-179804685 GCA_933207985.1 Pelobates cultripes | reverse complement strand
GATAAATTGTGAAGAAGTTAGGCCACCCCTAATAAAATCTGAGAGTGGGATAGGTTGTAAGATAATGGTAACATCTATTTTACATAGATAAGTATAAATTGTTAATATTCTCGAACAGAGTAAGTTTATGAAGGTGGGTTTGCCACGCAGGAGCATACACTACATGCCCATATTCAATGACCGGCATAAGCATTTGTTGCACAATCTGATTTCTTACTGCTGGGCTTAGGCCTTGTTTCTGTACAGGGTACCTAGTTTTGGATAAAGTTTTGATGAGAGTTTTAAGAGGGTAGTTGTAGTTGAGTGGTTTGCACGAAAGCCTGATTGGTCAGATAGTTGGATTGTTGATAATCACATAGTTCAGATTCAGCCAGAACCACGACATATAGCACCAAATGTACTGTCGAAGCCCTCCCCCAGCTCTGCACCTTAGTTTGTTTAACAAGCTTTGTGGCAGCGCTGCCGGCAGCCATTTTGGATAGTCCACGAGGGAGCATCCTTCGCAAAGTTCACCCAGGAGCTGCAGAAAGGAGAGTGATCGGTATCTGAAGGGGACGCTACGGAATTTGTTGGCGCTATATAAATAATAATAAAATAATAATAACACACGCCTGCCAGGGGGTTTTCAGGATCTACAGAGAAGAGAGCCCGGGCCACCCTGGACAGAAAGAACGGCCACTTCTGCCACTGAGAAACAGAATGTGACTGCAAATAAGAACCATTCGGCCCATCTAGTCTGCCCAATTTGTTAAATACTTTCATTAGTAACTGGCCTTATCTTATAGCTAGGATAGCCTTATGCCTATCCCACACATGCTTAAACTTCTTCACAGTGTTAACCTCTACCACTTCAGCTGGAAGGGTATTCCATGCATCCACTACCCTCCCAGAAGACACCAGGCTGCGAGTAGCTGGAGGAGGCAGCTGCCGGACTATCCAGAACCTTCTCCAAAGTTGCCCAAGAAGTAACAGATGAGGGTGCCAGTATGAGAAAGTCCAGAAATAAGGAATTTTCACCCCCCAAATCTCTTTAAAATCAGGATCAGGCAGGAGCTCGAGCTGTCTGCGAACATCCAGAATGTTGTCCAAGCCCCCACTCCACGTCCTCCACCCCACCTAAAGGTATTTTACACTTTTGTAGCCATTTGTAGCGCACTACGGGTAACCCAACAGGTTACCTTCGCTAGCACCCTTCCTTTAGCCAGTCAGGAACCATTTAAACTGTACAGAGACCCATTTCCTCCCCCCAGTAATTTGACGAGACATAGTTCTGGAGATACAACAACACTTTATTTACCACACTTTGCTTTTTAAGCAAAACCCCATGCAAGGGGTGTAAAAAACACAATCACAATGTCCCCTCCCAGTGGTCTTAGCGTGACACAGGAGTTCCAGTCCCTTTGTTCCCTGTTCCCATACAGGTTTTCTCACTTCCAGTGACAGAGGGTCTTCTTCCCAGGATTCCCTGTGTCCCCTTATCCTGCCACCAAAGTACAGGGTTTCCCACTTATAGTGACAGGGGGTCTTCTTCCCATGAGCCTCTTTGACTCACTGTTACAGAAAACCCAACCCAGTCATTGTCCCCGAAGGATGTCCACACCAACCCCAGGGACCCCCATAATGGTACCTGACATAAACAGCCACCGTTCGTGGGGTCCCTGTGTGAAACCAGGCAAGTGAAGAGTCTCCTTTCGGAATACAAATGCTCTCCCTGGTTGGCGCTTGTCTATACGAACGTCAGCCACCCAGGGAAGCCCTCATTAATTACTTCCCTTGCGGTTTCACACTTATGTTGCGAGTTGTTAATGTTCTAATTGATTAGTTTTAAAATTTCAAGGGGCACTGGAGAGGTCCCCCTGGATGACGTTCGTCTATACAAACTGACGGCCACTCGGGGCGGCACGCGCCAAGTATTCCATTGCAGTTTTGGCATCTGGTCGAGATGAGAACGTTCTAATGAGCGTTCTAAATGGGTTGTTGGGGTGGTTCCTGTTCAGGAGGCACTCCCGAACAGGGAGCAGGCATTTTGCACGAACACACAGTGTAATATACATAATAAAGACAGGGGGAATACACAAACAACCGGGGTTCCGTCACACCATTTAACTGCTAGTCACAGGTGGTCCTCGTTTTGCGATCTACCTGTTTTAGGATGGCTTACACTTACGACCAGCTCTCTTGCGGGGTGGTAAGTGTGAGCTGTCGTGGGAATTAGAGGGATTCCCTGCTCTGCTGCGTTCGTCTGTGTTTAGGGATATGTGCACCTATGTACCCGGCCGCCAGCGGACTGAAGGGAAGCACTCACTCCTCCCCTCCTGTCCCTCTACAGTCCCCCCTTTGTGGTCCCCTCAGTCCCTCCTCTCCCCCCTTGGTGGTCCCCTCAGTCCCTCCTCTCCCCCCTTGGTGGTCCCCTCAGTCCCTCCTCTCCCCCCTTGGTGGTCCCCTCAGTCCCTCCTCTCCCCCCTCTCCCCCCTTGGTGGTCCCCTCAGTCCCTCTTCTCCCCCCTTGGTGGTCCCCTCACTCCTTCCTTCCGCCCTTGGTGTTCCTCTCCCTCCCCCCTTCTTAGTGGTCCTCCCCCCCCTACCTCCTTAGTGGTCCTCACTCTCCCCCCAACCCCTTAGTGGCCCTCCCTCTCCAGTCCTCGCTCCCCCTTGGTGGTCCCCCAAATCCCCCCTTGGTTGTCCTTCCCCTCCTCCCCTTGAGTTTGTCCCTTCCACTCCCCTCCACCCTTGGTTTGCATTACTGCCAGCAAGTTTGTCCCTTCTGCCGTTGTCCTTCCCTTTGGTTTGTCCCTTCCCCTCCTCCCCTTTGGTGGTCCTTCCCCTCCTCCCGGTGGTTCCCCTCCTCCCCGGTGGTCCTTCCCCTCCTCCCCTTGGTGGTCGCTTCCCTTCTCCCCGCCGGGTGGTCCTCCTCCTCCCACCCGCCGGTGGTCCTTTCCCTCCTCCCAGCGGTTGGTCTTCCCCTCACTCCCGCTTGGTGGTCCTTTCCCTCCTCCCAGCGGTGGTCGCTTTCCCTCCTCCCTTGGTGATTCATTTCCCTCCTGGTGGTCGCTTTCCCTCCTGGTGGGTGCTTTCCCTCCTCCCTCCCAGCGGTGGTCCTTCCCCTCCTCACCCCCCTTGGTGGTCCTTCCCCTCCTCACTCCTCACCCCCTTGGTGGTCCTGAAATTAGCTGAAGCTGTAATGTTAGTAAAGTGCATTTCAGTTCAGCATGTGCCTTATGGTACAGGATATAGGCATTGTGGGTTGCCATCTGCATCAAATAAATGCCTAAATTTTGGGGAAGTACCCTGCAACAAATCTAATTAGGGATGATGGTTAGCATTTTCACTTCCTTCTTGTCCTTATTCTTCACAGACAGAAGTTCTGCTTAGCAGAGAGGGGGTGATTTGCCCAAGAACTGCATAAACAACATTGGGCCATAGCTGGACACGTCCGCTTGTATGCCTGGAGGTGCAATAAAGATAGGAAATAACTGGGGAAGTATCCAGTAAAATCTGCATCTTGGGCAGAGTCAGGGCAACATATTTATGTCACATTCAGAGGAGCTATCTGTTGCCTCTGAATCAACAGTTAAAATTGTGTAAGCTTTCCTGGCACTAAACCTAAGCATTTTCAGAATGAAGTATAACTAAACAACCTTAAAACTTTTTTTCCCCCTATATTTTAAAACTTGTTTTGCTTTTTTATTTATTTTTTAACCATAACTAACACTAAATTCTTCAATTTCCCTCTAACTTCCACCCACCCCAGCTGAAGGGAGGTAGACCACTGTAATTGCTATGACTTTCTGTCTCAGCGATTACACGTTCTGTGACATTGCTATTTGCGATTACACGTTCTGTGACATCGAGGCACCCAGCGACAGCATTAACCTCACGATTGCTGGCATTAATTTTAATGCATGACACAATAATTCTGTCAGTTATCCATTTGACATTTATCCATGGCTTTTTAACTGTAATTGTCATAATACTGTTGGCTTTTATTGCAATAAAATACACATTTGTATGCTTGTGGTGTCCCACGAGTACAGCAATTCCCCCCCATGTACAGGTTTTATGGTGTTTTGGAAAGTTACAGGGTCAAATATAGGGCTTACCCATTTCAGTTTTACACATTGCAAATGTGTTCATCGATATCTAACAAGTACAACAGTACCCCCTATGTACAGATTTTATGGGGTTTTGGTGAAAGATGCAAGGTCAAAAATAGAGCTTGCAAATGAAATACTCTAGACGTTTTGCCTGGTATGTCAGGCAGGTCCCCCACTAATATTTAATAACAATCACTTCATTATGTAGAAATACATAAATATACATATATTTATATGAAAATACGAAGGGGAAACACTTCGCTGAACTTTCGGAAAATCACCTTCCACACCTTTTCACAGTACAGTTTTGTTAAATTCAACATTTTTAGTCTCACCAGACTTCAACAGGGGGTGTGTGTGTATATGTATATGTGTGTTACTCATTATGGTGAATGCAAGACTGTGTTGTTGTGTAACCTGTTATAGGAAAAATTCGGTTGGGATGTGCCGGAAACTGACAATGATGTGGTAGGCCTGTAGATAAAAGTGGGCAAAAAGAAAGAAATTACCATGTCGTGTAAATATATTGAGACAGCGAACATAATGCAATTGCCTTATGCTGATATATAACAAAAACCCTACACATGTTCTGTACAGGTTAAGATATATACAATGTATAGACTTATAACATACATCGACCCAGTGACTTTAGTGATGTGTACTGGAATGTCTGGCTGGGTGTTGTAAAGCTGCCCCCATCTGAGTCAAGTTAAGTGGATATTTCTTTGAATAATTGCTTATGGACTCGCAGTCTTTGGTGAGTGGTAGGAGCACTAGGTTAGAATATATCCTTAAGTATCGTCTTGATTGGATAGGATGAAGGGAAACAGGTGTTGTTGTAAAAGTAGAGAACATGTGATGTTGGATGCCAGTCAGCTGTAACTTGATGGTATTGTGAGATAGCCTAAATTTAAGGTGGCAAAAAATAAGCGAATGCTACCAGAGATGTAAGAACCAATATTATGAATATCATGTTCGGTTAATATATTCTTGTGTAATGAGAAGGCCCTGCAATAGGATCAATGAGTAATAATACGTAGCACCATTTAGTCAATTCTAGGCTAATGATCTATAACTCAATAGATCCTTTGTAGGTCGGTACCGAAAGTAAGTGTGTGCAAATAGTACAGGCCTGCCATGAATACTGGGTAAATGCTATAGAGATTGGTGAATGGGTATTAATTGAAGGCATTGTGGCAAAAGAGCCACCCTAGCAGAGATACCATGACAATTGAGTCTGTAATATGACGTACTACTACTTAGCCAGAAATACTTAAGCATTGTAAGTGAAGAAAACAGTTGAATGAATATATATATATATATATATATATATATATATGTATATATGTATGTGGACCATGCGTGGGCCAAGCAAAAGAGCCATGTCACTTGTTTGCCCATGAATCTGGAAGTATAAGCAAACAACATGTAGGATTGGTGTGTGCCTCAATGATTGAACTGACCTGTCAAGACAAACTTAGAGGCAATGAAGGATCACTTACCTGTGATGTGAATAGTAATGGAGAGACTACTGATAGCAATTGCTGGGTGACCACTAAGGAAACAAATGAAATACCTTAGTACCTAGACCTAGAGGAGCAATACCGTGTACCTTTAAAAAGTGGAATCCATCAGACATGTGAGTCCTACGAGGACTAAGGAAATTGTTGTAACCATCTGACAGCTAATATACGCCTTACAAGCAATTGAGGGGTAACACGAGCGACTAGACCAAACCAGGTGGCCACTACCCACATGACGTCAAGCTTAACCTAGTAGCATTGAGGCATATATTAAAATTCCAATAATGATGAAACTCTGGAAAGTAAGTGAATTGTGAACCCGTCATATGTATAAGCCCCTGTGCCAGTAATTTAATGGGATAGCCTGAAGATAGATAAAAGATGAACGCAGATAAGAGTTTAATATAGCGAGGGCCAAGTTATTAAAACCAACTAATATAGGGGAAAAAACTGAGTAGAAAGGGTTGAGAACCGGAAAATGTCAATACTGAAGAAAACCGGAAAATAGCATAAGTAACTATCATCAATATCAACAAGAATATATGATGAAAAGTATATACATAGACCATAATAGCAGCCAATCAAGCCAGCAAGTGTACGAATAGCAACCAACAACCCCTTATCAGTATTACTAAACCAAAAGAAACCCCTTGTGAGCAGATGAGTCCCATGAGGGCTGTGTTAATGTAAGTATGGTGAACGTATTTACACGTTAATTTACATAAGTGAACCATATGTGTAGGCCTAAGTTGGGGCTGACATGAATATTACAGTTAATTGCAACACTCAGCCGTGGAGAGGCCAAGACATATCATAGAAGATGATATGTCCCAGTAAGGAGCCTAATACCGGAAGCTGAAGAAAGCCTCGCTATGAAGCTATGTACTTTTGAAATGCTTGATATGTTAGTAGTGAAATTGAAAGAACACACATGCAGTTAGTAGAACCTGATTAAATCTGTCTGATAGGTGTGGCATCGCAACTTAACTACATCCTTATTCACCTATTGGTGTAAAACTGTAGACAGAAAGTCAATATCCCGTTGGCTATCATGAACGTGCAGGCGCGTGTGTTCAATATTGAATTGACCCTCTGGAGGACCCTGCGAGGGTCAGGTTCCTGTTGACAGCATGGCTAGAACATGAGACTCTAGTCTTTCCATTTTCTCATCTATTCACCCCCTAGAGGACATGAGTGCTGAGAACTTGCGTGGAGGTCGGCGTTGCTCGAGCAATTCATGCCTACTGCAGCAACACCACTGTCCATATTGGTGCACCGGAGCCTGCACAGTACCGCTATCCTGGCCACTGCTGGGAAAGGAAAGTCGCACTTGCGTAGCTCAGCCGTATGCGAGGAAAATGGATTCGTAACCAGATAGAAGCCGGACTATTGGCATCCCCTATCGTTTAGGTGTAGTGGACCCGACTGGAGTACAAGGGATTTACAAGTCATCACCTTCGACAGGGAGCTGACACATACTGAAATATAGTAACAATTAGCTTGGATCAGGATCATTTAACTGGCAGGCTAACTAGTGTCACGTGGCGAAACCATTCACTAGGTTTGTGACGGGTGAGGCCCTTCTAGTTGCCAAATGGCATGAGAGGCTCTATCCATAAGTTGGCATGAGGGGATTCATGGCCACCAAACATTGTGGCAGGATATCAGCCTCTCGGTGACATTTAAAGCATTAGATAGATCGGGTGTGACAAGCGATGCCCAATCTATGCAACTGTGCGAGGCAGCTAACTATGCTATGGCCCATGGGGCGTAAAACCTCATGAGTGAAGGATGGGTGTTGGCCTCGTGGGACCACTAACTCTAAGGCAGAGAGGCCAGAAACTTAACCTCTATTGGTCACCTAGATCCATATAAGCCAGTAAAGCTACTAACTAAAAATGACTCTACTGTGGGGGAGCCATCGTGGCTAAAACTTATCTGAATTTGTATAAGAACTTGTGTAGGTTCTGTATAGTATGGTTGTAAATTGTAACTGAATTCTGCAGTACCCACTAAAGAAGGCAGGGAGGGGAAGAAGAAGACTATAACCTAAATAATGACCAGGACGTGTACACATATTATTAAGCCAGTATTGTCCCTGTGATTGAAAACTTACCTACTGATATTGGAATTGAGGTACGAAGAGCAAACGCTGCTCAGAAAATTGACTCCATGATCTTTACTAGAAAGTAGATTCCATGATTTATAAGATACGGCTAATAAGCTGGCCTGCAGGCAGTGCAGGAGTACACCTGTGTATGGGATATCACATGCCCCATGAAACCCCTAACCGCATAGTGGTATACGACTGTTAAGACATGCCCAGTGCAGTAGAGAACTTTAGAACCAGTAAATGACCTACCTACAGAAAGAACCGTAAGCTGATGATCTGATAACAGAGGAATAAAATACTAGTCACAGGCAAAGCCTAAATTCCAGGACAATATACTCATAAATATTATCGGTTTCAATATACGTATACTATAAAATGAGACAGATCACACGTCCAAACCTGACCTAACCGTTTGTTTATAAGGATACATACTATGGTATAGCGATGCTTGGAGAGCTAAGGGTCTCCTAAATGTACATCGCTACATATCAGATTGAGAACCTGTAATAGAATATGATTGATAAGACATAAGAAAATGAATGACCTCGCAATCTGCAACTATGATTAGATATCACTAATCAGAAATGAATTAGCAAGTCCTTGGACCGTGCAGAAAAGGCATAATGAAATATAGACAGTGTTCCTAAAACCGAAACATCAATCGTATAACCTATTCCATCTGCCAGGAAGAAAATAAAACTGTTGCAACATTATCAGAACCATATCAAGGGAAAACAAATGCACTAGTCTGAGACAGAGAACTAATAGTTGATCTTTGCGTAACACATACAAAGTACAGCACAATAATATAAAACAAAACCAGATTAAAGAAGAAAATACTAATACAGATCTAAAATAATGTATGAGAACCAACAGTCAATTAAAATATCCATATAATAGACACCTACAAATGTTAATAATTAGTACCAAAATGTGCAAGTTGTAACATATAAATATTTAAACAGTAAGTCTACATTTATAACAGATGTCATACTAAGGTTTGAACGCTTTGGTAGGGCTACCAACCAAATCTGTCTATGCTGTTTGATGGCAGATGTACTACCTAGCATTGTCCTTGGAGGGACCATAAGTCGAAGATCTATTCAAGTGGCACGTATAAACTAAAGGACTTGGCATAGTGAATAGCATTCTAAGACAAGCATTCTTGAGGCAGTGAATACGTCCAGATACAGCTTTTGACCTTACGCAGGGATTTGTTTTACAATGAACGAAAATATGCAAATGTCAATTGAGGACACAAAATCCCCATACTTGCCCGAGTGATCGACAGAAAACATGCGACCGCATTCGTGTGTTTGAGACAAAAAACCCGTTCATATAGAAGAGCCGAATGATGTGTTTGAATGGTTGAAACCACGAAAGCAATCTGAACAACAAAGTATACACGTCAAGTCATCACCTTCGACAGGGATCTGACACATACTGAAATATAGTACCAATTAGCTTGGATCAGGATCATTTAACTGGCAGGCTAACTAGTGTCACGTGGCGATATCTATGTCCACAAGTGCCCCCATGTCTCCCAGTGTCCCCAAGTGTCTGTGTCCCATGCCTCCCAGCCAGTGTCCCTAGTGTCTCAGTGTACCCATGTCTCCCAGTGTCTGTGTTCCCATGTCTCTGTGTCCCTAATGTCTTAGTTTCCCCAAATGTCTGTGACCCCATGTTTCCCAGTGTCTGTGTCCCCATGTCTCTGTGTCCCTAGTGTCTGTGGTCCCATTTCTCCCAGTGTCCCCAAATGTCTCAGTGTCTCCATGTCTCCCAGTGTCCCCATGTCTGTATTCACTAGTGCCCCTATGTCTCCCAGTGTCTCAGTGTCCCCGGGTCTCTCAGTGTCCCCGGGTATCTCAGTTTCCCCTATTATCCTAGTGACACGGGACACACTGAGACATGGGCACACTGGGAGAAATGGGGACACAGACACTGGGAGACTAGGGGACTGGGCGACATAGGGACACTGATGCCAGGCTGGCCTTCCAATTCTTTAGACAGATATGCCCCCTTTTTGGGCATGTTCGCCTCTTTTGGCAGTTCTGGTCACGTGATTCGCTTCAGTGGCCCATCCCTTTACTCTGCCCATTGACTTCCTGCTTCGCTGGACACTGCTGTTAGGGGTATGGATTTACTTGAAAGATGAAAGCATAAATTAGATTAAAGAGATTAGCATAGAGTATGTGCTTTCTTATAGATGCATCCTTTGAGTTTCCCTCCAACACCAACTCCATCAGATACATGCCGATTGAGAGGTATGACTGTCTTTGTGTTTTTGGTCCATAAGATTCTGTAATTAGGCCCCATCATAATTGTCAGCACCAGGCCCACTGGAATCTTAATCTGGCCCTGGGCAAGAGTATACTGTAACTGGTCAATTTTATGTGTTTTGATGTCAAAATGTGTGTTTCGATATTGTGCCAATGACATAATTGTTTTAGAACCGCTTACGTCATAAAAGGAGGCGTGTAGTAGCGTTCTGCATCTGGGGCAATGAGGACATGGTGCTCAGAAGGCGAGAGAACAGTAGGAATCCTGACAGTTTGACAGTTTGCATATATGTGTGACAGTGTATGTGTATATGCAAGTACTTGTGTGTTTTAATGTGAGACAGTCTGGAGACAATTTATGTCAATCTGTGAATATGCTCATGCAAGCAAACAGCAACATTTTACACACACACACACACACACACACACACACACACACACACACACACACACACACACCACTGCATTCAGACACCAAGCACAAACACACCTCTATATGCAAACACTAGCATTACACTAAGATCACACTCCTGAATGTATACACTAACTCTACCCACACACATACCTCTCCATTTAAACACCATTACTTCACACACATACAATCCTGAATTCGAACATCAGAATTTAATATAGTCCATACAAAAGCAGACAGGCACACAGGCACTGCGCACAAATATAACTCTATAAAAATGGGCAAATGGTAAATCCATAGCAGACAATTTGTTGTGGGAGTTATACGGCAGTTGAGGATCCACCTTTTGGCCACCTCTGCTCTACAGGGGTCCTACATTTTTTTTGCACCAGGTCCCTGTCTATATTAACTCCAACACTACTTGACACTCACAACTATGACAAAAATAATTTCTTAATCTTAATGCTTCAAGATTATATTTACATAATATTTAATGGCTGAGATAATACACATCTTTGCACAGTGCATTGAACACCATGCCAGTCTCACTCAATAAACACAACAGCTCTATGACTGTCTTTCTAAAAACAGCATCCTTAAGGAGACACTCCAGGCACCAACATAACTTAAGTGCATTTGATAGGATTCAGTCTCATATTCATAATGTATTTTTGTATATTTTCTTTACTTTCTTAACAAAGTTTTGCAGCTTTGTGCAGCGTAACTCTGCTCCATGGCCACACTTCCTTTTTAGAAGAAACGCCAGTGCATACACAGCATTGCCAGGAGATCAGTGTGAGCTTTGATACTTGTGGTCAGTGTATACTGTTTTAGGGTGAGTGGTACCCTTTAGGACATGCCTCTGTTCTTCCAGGGCCCGTTCTATGGCTAGTAGCTACTTGTCACCAACGTCATAGTTTGACTCGGCCTGGCTCAGCCTCTTAGAGTAAAAGGCAACAGGATCTAGGGTATCTGTCTCTTAATCCCTTTGAAAAAGGATAGCACCAGTTGCTGTATCAGAAGCGTAGACTTTAAGAAAGAAGGGCATAGGCTGTTTGGGTATACACAGTATAGGAGCAGTAGTAAGCATGCATTTTAATTTATCGAAGGCAGTCTGTGCCTGGTGAGTCCAGTGCCATTTAACATCTTTCTTGGTTAGATTTGTGAGTGGCTGTAAGACATGAGAAAAGTCACGTATGAAACGTCTGTAATAATTGTTGAAGCCTATGAACCGCTGAACTTGTTTAGTTTGGGGTTCTGTCCATTGTTGTATTGCCTGAACCTTCCGTGGATCCACCTCTACTTTGCCAGGTCGGATGATGAATCCCAAGAATCCCACACAAGTTGTTTCAAAAATTAATTTCTCTATTTTTGCGTATAACTTGTGTTGTCTGAGACTTTTCAGTACTTTCAGAACATGGTTACGATGTGTGGGTAGGTCAGGGGAAAAGATCAAGATGTCATCTAGGTAAATCACGACATACTGGTCCAGGAGATCTCTAAAGATGTCATGGAGGAAATATTGGAGCAAGGCAGAGGCATTGCAGAGACCATATGGTATCATCGTGTCCATATCGGGACCGAAAGGCGGTATTCCACTCATCTCCCTGGCACGAAGGAGAATATAGGCCCCCCTTAAATCCAGTTTGGAATAAACAGAGGCTGTTTGTAGTCTAACGATTAACTCAGAAATGAGAGGGAGTGGGTATTTGTTTTTGGCTATGATCTTGTTCAGCTCCCAGTAGTCCACACAGGGACATAGACTACAATCCTTTTTCCCCACAAAAAAGATTCTGGCCCCTGCTGGAGAAGTGGAAGGTCGGATAAATTCTTTGCAAGATTCTAGATGATGTACTCTTTGAGGACAAGAAGTTCTTTTTCTGCCAGGGGCTATATTCTACCAAAGGGTATGGGGGTTCCATGTAACAGATCTATGGGGCAATCGTTTTCCCTTCGTGGTGGTAAAGTATCAACCCCTTTTGGTCAAAGACATCAGCGACATTGTGATACACCTTGGGAATCAGAACCTCTTGACCTCTCTTCATATCAACATCTAGTATGGAATGTACATAGACTGTGGTGAGGTTATTATGGAGGCAGTGAGTGGTGCAGAGAGTAAAATAGAAGGACACGTTTCCTGAGGTCCATTTAATAACCGGATCATGCTTGCGTAACCAGAGAATACCAGGAATTACTGGGAAAAAAAGACGAGGGAACAAGATCGAATACAATATACTCTTTGTGTTTTCCTGCAGAGACGAGAATGGGTTTGGTTTGTTTAAGCAAGGCACCAGATTTTCAGAAAAGACCCATCTGCCACTTGTATCTTTATTCGAACCTCTTTATTGTTCACTGGTATTTGTAGGGTAGTGGACAAGGAGGAGTCAAGGAAAAATCCACTTTCACCTGAGTCTATTAGTGCCCGATATTAATGGTTAGTCGTGTTCCACTGTAAGGAGATGGAGACTGATAAGGGAGGAGCCGTAGCATGCAAGGTAGAAGAGTAATGCTTATTTTTTTGCCCCTTGTGACTCTTGGTGTTTCGGGGCAAGTCCTGTTGTGAATGTCTACAGTAAAGACATAGGTTTTCTTTGAGTCAGTCCTATTTGCATTGGTTCTTCAGTCATGTGTGAAGCATGGAGTGAATGGAACTTGGAAGGAGGAGAAAAAGATAGGGTGAGAGAGGTTTCTTTCTCATGACATCTCTTACGTAGCCGTCTGTCAAGCTGGATGGCTTGTTGTATAACGTCTTCCAGTGAATCAGGAATGCCAAAGTGGGCAAAGTCATCTTTGAGTGAGTCTAAAAGGCCCAAATGGAACTGATTGATAAGTCCAATTTCATTCCACCGGGTATCTTTGGCATAGCGTCTGAAATTGGTCATGTATTCTTTTACTGGTCCTGCATCCTTGACGTAATGCTCTGATGGCTGTCTGAGCAGTATCCTGTCTGTTGGGATCATCATACATGGTAGACATAAGGGTCACAAAAGAGTCCCAGTGTAGTACAACAGGATCGTTGTCCATTAATAGTTTATGTGCTGGGGGAGTGGCCTGCGACCGCATGGAGTAGTCGCAAGGAAAGAGAGCTCCACGAGCCACCGAGCTTAAAGCTACTCAGACGAGCAGACAAAGCGCAAAAAAAAAAGATTATTTTGGGAGCTAACATGTCCCTGGATCCGATGGCACCATCAAAACAACTGAAAATCACGGATCCGATCCGGTCCAACAAAAAAGATCGCCCGCGGCAAAAACAAGATGGCAACGCATTAATCACAGACTCGCTGGACACAGGAAATCTAGCAGTGGAAGAAATGGAGCAAATCCCCCACGGGGAATCCTCTGTCAAAAACCAAAGCCTGCACAGCATGCTGCAGGACCTGAAAGAGTCCTTAAAGGACCACTCTAGGCACCCAGACCACTTCAGCTTAATTAAGTGGTCTGGGTGCCAGGTCCAGCTAGGGTTAACCCATTCTCTGAAACTGCTATGTTTATGAATGGGTTAAGCCTTCCCCCAAAGCCTCTAGCGGCTATCTCATTGACAGCCGCAAGAGGCGCTTGCGTGCTTCTCACTATGATTTTCACAGTGAGAGCACACCAGCGTCCATAGGAAAGCATTGTAAATGCTTTCCTATGCGACCGGCTGAATGCGCGCGCAGCTCTTGCCGCCCGTGCGCATTCAGCCGACTGGGAGGAACGGAGAGGAGGAGGAGAGCTCCCCGCCCAGCGCTGGAAAAAGGTAAGTTTTTACCCCTTTCCCCCTTCCAGAGCCGGGCGGGAGGGGGACCCTGAGGGTGGGGGCGAGTATGTTTTCCTGGCACTATAGTGGTCCTTTAAGGTCGGACTTCAGACAAATTACAAAAGAAATCCACAGAAACATTCAGGAACTAAGAGAACACACTAGCCGACTAGAGGCCAAAACAGAGGAAACATGTTCAGTCTACAACGATGTGGTAGACCAGCTACAAAAGTTAGAAGAAGAACAAATGGCCCTAAAACTGAAAGTGGCAGATATGGAAGACAGGTCACGTAGAAATAATCTCAGATTTCGGGGTATAACAGATGCAATCTCCGTGTAAGCACTCCCACAATACTTACGAGCCCTATGTACTACTCTGGTACCGCAGCTTGAAGCCGCGTCCTGGACCCTGGATAGAGTACACAGACTCCCCAGAATGGCCAGGTTCGCGACGGACACGCCCAAAGATGTCATAGCCCGCTTCCACTATTACAAGTCAAAGGAGGCACTCCAGGCTGCAACGAGGAAGTTGGACCAACTTCCAGACCCGTACCAGGGAATCAGTATATATACCGACTTATCAGCGGCTACTATGGCGAGAAGACGGGAATTTATCAACGTTACCAAGACCTTACGCAATCGCCAAATACCGTACAGATGGGGATACCCAACTAAATTATTGATCTGGTACAAAGGCAAAATGGAAGCAATCCTGGAACGGAATGGCGAAACTTAAAGAATGGGGACTGCATCACAACATGGGACACAATTCTCCTCAGAGAACACAGCCGAAAAAGATGTGAACGGAATGGACAAGGGGTCACCATCAAGACCTGATTCCCACAATGAAGGCTGAACCTACATATCCAACATGTCACCCCAGAGTTGATCCAACTACTTAAGTATTACTTGTCATAATGCATGCATTGTAATATCCTGTTTGTTAGTTGTGCTAAAATTGTCAATACAGTCTGTAAAAGTTAAGGCTAGCCCTATAACTTGCCATTCAGTCAAAGGCGAACCAACCACTTCAGTATTACTTGTCATAATGCACACAGTGTAATATCCTGTTTGTTAGCTGCCCTAAAACTGTCAGTATAGTCTGTAAAAGTTAAGGCTAACTCTATATTTTGCCATTCAGTTAAAGGCGATAAACAAATAATATTAGCGTACCAAAAGTAACATACTCTGTACATATTTAAGTGGCGGCCCTGTAGGCTTAGGTCTAGTGATATATTAAGATGTGTTACGGTTCTCTAAATACTGTGAAGTTACGCTCCCTCGGAACACGAAGGCTCAACAACCTACATTTCCAGTAGAGGCTTAATGTCGGTGGAGACTTTCAACACCCCCGCTGCCCAAAGTTGAGAGAAGGCAATCTCCCATATGAGGCAGCCTATATCCCTGCAAACTATGCAGGTGTACCTATGTTCTTCCCCTTTTAGTTTAAATTTTAGTTTAATTCTTGTTTTGATATTGATGTTATTATGCTTAGTGTTGTTGTTTTCTATTGAAATGTACCATGCATTGTCCCGCAGGCACGTACCATGTGCTACTTGGGTTAGAATTCACACACCTTACACCCGATCAGCAGTAACACCCACCGATATGAGGGTAAGGCACTACACGAATACAGGTCCGGACTGGGAGAAAAATTCGGCCCGGGCATTTTTTTAACACAGCGGCCCACTAAAAAGGGGGCGGGGCAGAGGAGGTGTGTTTTGTCATCACCAATGACAAACACGCCTCCTCTCAAAATGAGCATGTTGGTTCAATGCTCTTCCAGGGCAGACCATGCGCAGAGCTCTGCTGAAGAGCTCTAGCATGAGAAAAATGTCCTGTATTTGTTCTGCACAGTGCAAGCAAATTTAATAACATGCTTGCACTGTGTTTCCTTGCAACTTGTCTCTGGTGTCTCTATAAATGGATACCAGGAGACAAAGGGCCAGGACAGAGTATTGTGCATGTGTTTGGAGCCTGCTTGTGGTATTGCGTGTGTGTAGAGTGAGCTGGTCGTGGTGTGGTATTGTGTAATAAGGTCAGTTTTAGTCGTGTTGTGTTTGTGGTGTAATGTGATGCATATGTGGCTCAGGGACCCCCTCCCGCCAAGCTCTGGAAAGGGGTTAAAACTTACCTTTTTCCAGCGCCGGGCGGGGAGCTCTCCTCCTCCGATCCGCCCCGTCGGCTGAATGTGCGCGTGCATTCAGCCGGTCGCATAGGAAAGCATTTATAATGCTTTCCTATGGACGCTTGCGTGCTCTCACTGTGATTTTCACAGTGAAAAGCACGCAAGCGCCTCTAGCGGCTGTCAATGAGACAGCTGCTAGAGGCTTTGGGGAAAGGCTTAACCCATTGATAAACATAGCAGTTTCTCTGAAACTGCTATGTTTATAAAACAATGGGTTAACCCTAGAAGGACCTGGCACCAAGACCACTTCATTAAGCTGAAGTGGTCTGGGTGGCTAGAGTGGTCCTTTAAGAGTGTAGTGTGTGTATGTATATGTATGTATGTATGTGTGTGTGTGTGTGTGTGTGTGTGTGTGTGTGTGTGTATGTATATATATATATATTTATATATTTGGAAGTATTGTGTATGTGTGTGGTGCAGTGTGTTGGGGGGGTTCTGTGTGTGTGTGAGGGTGCGGTGTATGTGTGTGTGTGAGGGTGCGATGTGTGTGAGAGTGCCGTGTGTGTGTGTGATGTGTGTGAGAGTGCCGTGTGTGAGTGATGGGTGTGAGAGTGCTGTGTGAGATGGGTGTGAGAGAGTGCTCTGTGAGAGTGCTGTGAGAGAGTGCAGTGTGTGTGAAAGTGCTGTGTGTGATGGGTGTGAGAGTGCAGTGTGTGTGTGAGTGCTCTGTGAGAGTGCGCTGTGTGTGATGGTGTGAGAGTGCTGGGTGTGAGAGTGCTGTGTGTGATGGGTAAGAGAGTGCTGGGTGTGAGAGTGAT
This sequence comes from Pelobates cultripes, assembly GCA_933207985.1. Classification (NCBI taxonomy): domain Eukaryota; kingdom Metazoa; phylum Chordata; class Amphibia; order Anura; family Pelobatidae; genus Pelobates; species Pelobates cultripes. The sequence goes on along the minus strand of OW240915.1, from coordinate 179,787,583 downwards.
GTGTGAGAGTGATGTGTGTGATGGGTGTGAGAGTGCTGTGTGAGAGAGTGCTGTGTGAGAGTGCTGTGTGTAATGTGTGTGAGAGTGCTGTGTGTGATGGGTGAGAGTGCTGTGTGTGAGAGTGCTGTGTGTGATGGGTGTGAGAGTGATGGGTGTGAGAGTGCTGTGTGTGATGGGTGTGAGAGTGCTGTGTAAGAGAGTGATGGGTGTGAGAGTGCTGTGTGAGAGAGTGCTGTGTGTGATGGGTGTGAGAGTGCTGTGGGAGAGAGTGCTGTGTGTGATGGGTGTGAGAGTGCTGTATAAATGTTATTGTGTGTGTGTGTAGGGGGGGGTAAATAAAAAAAAATAAAGTCATTATGTCCCCCCCTCCCTTCTTACCTTTAGCCTGGGAGGAGGGGGGGTCCGGCACGCTGGCAGGCGGGGTGGAGCTGTTCCCTGGTGGTCCTCGTGGGTGAGTGAACTCTAGCCTGTGAGGCTAGAGTTCACTCTCGCGAGATCCAGTCGTTGCCATGGCAACGCGCCGGATCTCGCGAGAGGAACCCGGCGGAGCTGCAAGTTAGAGCTCCGCCGGGCCCTCTCTCCAGCCTAGCTAGCTGGCTGTCTCCCTCCCCGCCGGCGGCCGCATGTGGGCCGGTCAGGGAGATCCTTGATCTCCCCACCGGCCCGTCGCGACAAACAGCGGGGCCGGCGCTAGGAGAGTGCCGGCCCTGCATAGACCGGCAGGGGAGATCCTGTGATCTCCCCTGCCGGCCTCGGCCCATGGCCACCGCGGCCCACCGGGCATTTGCCCGGTGTGCCCGATGGCCAGTCCGGGCCTGCACGAATATAATGAGCATTGGTATAAGATGCTCACACCAAGCCCTGCTCACAGTACCGGAGGGGATTGTGGTTCTCAGAGTTTGTACTGCAAGAATTCCAGGTTTAAACTACCAAAGCACACAAACACTTATATACTGACATGGCGTTAGCAACGTTTAAAATGTATTCACTAAATGTGAAGGGTCTGAATAGCCCACACAAAAGGAGGCTGCTTACCAAAGACATGCATAAATCCGGAGCGCATCTGTGTTTCCGCAAACCACCCCAAATCTACTCTAGTCACTACCCCCAGGCATTCCATGCTTACTCACCTCACAAATCAAGGGGAGTCGCCATTTTCTTTCACAAAGACTGGGTATTCCAGGAAACTGGAAGACATACAGACAAGGAAGGCAGACTGTTGATCCTGGTAGGGAACCTAAATGGGATGGTGATAACGATCGTCTCATTGTATGCCCCAAATGAGGCCCAAATTGCTTTCACCCGCAAAATTCTGAAACAAATAGCGAAACTGCGACAAGGTCACACGATCATTTGCGGAGACTTTAACTGCACCCTAGACCCAGACCTAGACATTAAAAGTGAACACAATAAAACCCCTACCACACGCGCAACTGTGAATTGTACTGAGTTAAGTAAATTGTTGTTTAATAACAACTTCTATGATGCCTGGAGATCAATGTACCCAAAAGAGAAAGACTATACTTACTTCTCACAGGTACATAGAATGTATTCGAGAATTGACCTGGGCCTGGTTGACAAGGCTACCCTTGTTAACATGGATGATATACAGATAGGACAAAGAACATGGTCAGACCATGCTCCGCTGCTGATCACCTTTAGGTCTCTTCACCAAGCAAGGGGCAGGGACAAATGGAGACTAAATGAGGGCCTATTAGACAAACCACAGGTGCTCAATACCATATCTAGGGCAGCGTCCGAATATTTCATCCTTAATGCAACTGACTCAATCCCAATTCAAACTATATGGGTCGCACATAAGGTGGTTTTGCGGGGCATATGTATAAGAGAGGGGGCGAAACACAAAAAACTTACAAACAACACTCATAGGAATATACGGCAAGAACTGTCATCCCTCGAAAAGCAGAACAAGTCCAACCCGTCCAAGACAGTGACAAAACGAATTAATGATGTACAGAGGAAATTGCACCCCCTGGAACTCTTAACTACTGAAAGATGGCCGAGAGCCCTCAAAATTAGATTTTTATACACATGGGAACAAAGCAGGCAAGGCACTGGCCAATAATTTGAAAACCAAACAACTACAAACCAAAATTCCTTACATTGAATCCACCACCAAGGGCAGACTTTAGAACCCCTCAGATATTGTCAATAAATTAGCACACTATTACAATGAGCTATACAATCTAAAAAAAGATCCCACAATACCACATCCTAACGCTAGAAACATTGAGGACTTTTTAAAAGACATAACCCTACCGACACTTACACCTTGAATGTGTAAACAATTAGACGACCCGTTCACAGAAGATGAGATCCGCAAAGCTATTCTTTTCCTACCTAAGCACAAGGCGCCGGACCCAGACGGGTTATCCAATTATTACTACCACAAACTAGAAGCAATCTTGACACCTCATCTTATCACACTATTGAACACAATTAAACAATCAGATAATCTCCCAACAGAGATGCTAGAAGCACACGTGGTCACCCTACCCAAGCCAAGCAAGCCATCCATAAAGTGCGAAAACTTTCGGCCTATATCCCTGCTAAACGCAGACATAAAGTTATACGCGATATTGTGGGCATCGAGATTGAAGACCCACCTCACAGATTTAATTTCTAAAGAACAAGCAGGATTTGTCCCTGGTAGGGGACAATACCAGACACTTTATCAATTTAATCAATTGGGCCAAAACTAGCATGCAAACAGGTGTAGTGCTAGCACTCGATGCCGAAAAGGCATTTGACCGCCTGGGCTGGACATACATGGAAGCTACACTACTAAAAATGGGATTCTCACAACATACCCTAAGGGGTATTAAGGCCTTGTACCAGTCCCCCTCAGCAAGAGTCTTTAACTCTGGATTCCTTTCAGACAAATTCCATATTAGCAATGGCACACGTCAGGGATGCCCATTGTCCCCACTATTATTTATACTATGCTTAGAACCGCTCATACACCACATTAAAACAAACCCCAATATAGAGGGCCTGGACATCCCAGTTGGTACCCACAAACTAGCTCTCTTTACTGACGACGTGCTTGTGTTCCTTACAAACCCGGTGAATTCCATCCCAGCTTTGATGAACCTACTCCTTTTATATGGTCAAGTATCATACTATAAAAATAACCTTAAAAAGATGCAGGCACTACCTATAGGCATCCCCACCCATGCACTACAGACACTCAAATCACAGCACCCCTTTGATTGGAGGAAAGTCTCCCTAAAATACTTGGGAATAAATCTAACTAAATCAACTGCCCAATTGACCCAAGAAAATCATATCCCGCAAATCCACAAATTGCAGACACAATTGGATAAGTGGCAAAATTTGGAAATATCATGGCTCGGCAGAGTGAACACCGTCAAATGATGACACTACCCCATGTCTTATACTTATTCCTTATTATACTTATACTTATTCCGCACCATACCCATAACATTAAATGACAAACTGTTACATAGATTTCAAAACATATTCAACGCATACATTTGGAAAAAGAAACCGCCAAGAATAGCTAGATGACTAACTTGGCTATCCCCAGATAAAGGAGGGCTTGGCATCCCAAACATTAGAGCATATTATAGAGCAGCAGCGCTAACGCAAAGGCTGGAGATATTATCATGTAGCATCCTGCCAATATGGGCACCTCTCGAAAACGCATGCACCACCCACATACAATAAAATCCACTTTGCAATCATTTACAATATGGAAAATAAACAAAATTAGGTCCTTGATCAGCACAAGTTTCTTAATCAATAGCTGGAGGAAATGGGCAGAATATTGTATTCTTTGCCCCATATAAACAATTTCGGAACTATCCAACAATATCAATATGGTACCATGGCGGCAAAAAGGAATCCTAGCAGTAGCACAGCTGTACACGGAGGAATGCTTAAAACCATTCCCAGCTCTTCAGAGGGAGTTCGCACTCCCTGCTGGAGATGTGTTCACATACATTAGAACCAAACATATTCTCCAAACCCTTCAAACTCGCAACTAACGAGATTTGGTTTACACTGCATAGGTAAACGGCCACAAGCAAAACCCCTATCCTTGTGCTATACTTCCATAAACGACAAGGACCCACTCCACAAACACAAATATATGGAACTGTGGGAATTAGAACTTAGAGTTAATATCCCCACCCCAACCTGGCTACATGCAATACAGACTACAAGACGGGCATCCCATAATTTATCACACTGGGAGGCATATTGAAAAATTGTAATGAGGTGGTACTTAGTGCCCACAAGACTAACGATTATGTACCCATCGGTGTCCCATACCTGCTGGAGCTTGTGATTTGCACAGGGGCACCATGCTACATATTTTCTGGAACTGCCCCCTATTAAGAGGGTTCTGGGCAACACTAGGGGAAGCTATCGAACTTATAATGAAACGTAAAATTCCAAGTACACCAAAATGCTATCTGCTTCATCTGTCCCCAGAATTGTTATCAGACACTACTAGCTGTGTCCTTATAAACCTGTTAACAGCTGCAAAAACTAGCATAGCCAGTCAGTGGAAGAAGAAACCACCCTCCCTCCCCCTCTGAGGTATGGAACAGATTGGACTCCATAGCAGATTATGAATTAATGGCATATAGAATGACTGGTCAAATAGAAAAATATGACAAAAGATGGGCAAGCTGGCACACATCCCGTACAAAAACCTCAAATACACCACCTAGTGGGCACAGGCATAGTCCCGCATAACCTATACCCAGAAATTACAGGACCAAGGGACAAAACCAAATCCTATATTAGTTGGCTATTCTACATATAAGGAGAATTTCTTAAGACATTTCATCAAGAGTTCATCTTAAGTAACAAGTTAGAACATATTTTTGTTTCCCCCTGCCCCCCACCCCCTATTACCACATCACAACTCCACAAATCTAACATGTGCATGGCTCCCGCATACAAAGCCGAACACACTAGAGAAGTTCTCAGACACTATACATTTCAGTTGTTAAAGGGAGGGCCAACCAACAATACCATCAAGGATACCATTTTACTAATGTCTAATCAATAATGCACATCACACCTTATCTACATCATAAACAGTATATATTGTCTTGCACCGAATGTATATGAGATTGTAATACTGCGATTTGTAAATTGTGATGTGTAACATGGAAATAAGCACCCCCAATCCCACTTTCTTTTCTGTATCCCCATTGTTCTTTTTACCATGCAAAAGCTCAATAAAAAAAACAAACATGGAAAAAAAAATAGTTTATGTGCTTATTCTTGTGGAGGGCCAGAGAGGAGGGATATCAAGGTATGTATGGAGTCAGAGAGGTACGTGCGTGGTTGAGGATCAAACATCCGCTCACAGGACATGATGAAGGACCAGTACTTTAAGTGATCACCTTAAAATTTTTCAGGCATGGTGATCTGAGAGTCAGGTGCCACAGCCGTATCTTCTGGAAGGAGCACTAGGTGGGCATTTGCAGCAGGTATAGGTGCTCTTGCTTGTGTTTGCAATTCTTGGACTGCTTGAGTCAGGTTGGACACTTGCCTCGTTAGGGTATCAAGCATTTCAGCCACGTCTGCGAGCTCCATTTTATGGCTCAGTTCTGTTGGGTTCACAATTTAGTGGACGGAGCCCAATATGCAGATAGATGCTGAAGACAAAGAACCAGGTTTGCAGTACCAAAGGATTAGATGTAGAGAGTAGTCGGGGAAGCCAAAGGTCAGGACAGGCGGCACAAGTTCAGAAGCTATGATACAGACAAGGGTCAAAATCAGGAACAGGATCAGAATGCAACAGGAAAGTCTCTGACTGTCTTTACACAATCAGGAGCACAGTACAACTGAGCGAATTGGGAAGGGTGTGTGCAACTTAAATAGGGTGGTATTGTTAATTAAAGTTCCACCCTGGTCTCCACCTACTGTACCTTTAAAAGGCTCTGTGTTCGGCGAGCGTGTCCTTTGATTCCCTTGAAGTTCTTCCCTCTGTGTGGTGGCACATGGAAGCAGCAGCATTCGCATGAACAGACTTCTATTCATGCTGTGTTTGGGAGCCAGTGTCCGTAGAAACTGAGTTTTGTCTGCAGTATAGGTGAGTAGTGTTCGCCAGAGGTGGCATTCATACGCATGGAGTTCTTTCTTCTGTTTATGGTAAGTGGCGTTTGTGTGAACAGACGTGCTGTTCACTTGAACGTGAGCTGTCGGCGTGGGTGACTTGACCCGACCGCGCTGCCTGGGAGGTCGCGCTCCAACACGACATTTTCATGGAGTGAGTGAGAGACGCGGCATAAGGTAGGTGAGTGAGGGGACAAGGACCTGATATTAAGAGGTTATACACATATATGTATATATATATATATATATATATATATATATACATATACATATTAGACAATTAGAGATTAGCTCAAACAGTTTCAATAATTAATGCGTAGTACAGGATGTTAACATTCATTAAATGGCTGCATGATATTATTGTTTTTTTAATGGGTGCTTGCTGATATATGTATATATTTTTTCAAATATTGATAATCCCCCTTTAATAAAATATTGTTCTATATTTTTGTTATGCTCTGCTTCAGATTTTAGAGCAAGCTGCATTTGCAAATATTTTTTTTTCTCTTTTTAAGAAAGGTCTGTTAATCGTATGATATTTCTTCTTGAATCTGTTAAATACTCATGTGTAAGTGTATTCTTTTTTTAATATGACTTCCTTCATTTAGCATTTAATTTAGAGGCTCATTGAAGTGGAAAATGCTTTACACACAGAGGTCTTGGCTAGGTTATGTTTCATATGTCATAGAATACATTTCCTGTGTATATGAATTGGTTCCCAGACACCTCTAGACTCAGAAATCCCATCAACAGTCTTAACAAATAATTCTGTAACACTGGGTTGCCCCAGTGCTTGTTTCCTCGGAAACCATGAGCCCCTTGGCACTGCCTCTGGTAAATGGGGAATAAATTCATTAAAATGTTCAGCTTTGTTTTGAGCCATATGTCTGTTCTAAAAAAGTTTCATTGCAAATTCACACAAGTGGAACTCACGCCGTTTGTTTTTATGTCTGTGGTAGAAAGGCATGCTTCTTTCTAGAAAAGATGTAATGCTGGGCGTAATTTCCTGAATGAAAAGGCAAGATTAGCAATTGATTTTTCTGAGTCTAGTATTATCAAACAATAATTTCCCTGATGTCTAAAAGTTTGTTGCGTTAGAAGATACACTTCACCTTGTGCCATTTCCAATAATTGCAAACATGCTTTTAAAGTTAGTTTTTTCACAAATATATGTTTACAGGAACACTTAATTCTACACAAGTCGCAGATAAAGTAAATATTGAATTTGTAAGGCATGTATTATTTTCCCATCCTCAACAAATAAATAAACTAAAAGTGGATTAAAGAAGTCTACGTTCTGTTTTATTATGACAATAGATCTGACAAGCAACATTTCTTAATAAAATCAATAAAAACAGATATAAAAAAAGGAAAAGAAAATACTGACTTAAGAAACTTATATTCACTAATTAGATATATTATGTAGTCAACTTAATGATAGACTTTTGTGTGTTTCTGCCTGTATGTTTAATGTAAAAAGGATTAATTCTAATAAATGTATTCTAAGCTGGAAAAATAAGTGTTCACTTAAAATTGAAGATTATGCTAGCGTTAGTGTACTTATAATCTTAATTTTAGTAATGACAGGAGGCGAGTATTTTGCATATAACTCTCTTTACTAACTCCACATAGCAGTAAAGAAAAGTGAAAACGATAACCAATCAAAATGCAATATACTGTATAGTATTCACAGTGATGAGGCTTCTCCCCCTCTTTCGGAAGCGACATCAGGCAAAACTCAAGAAACAATAACGTCCAAACATGTATAACGTGCACCAACGTGTGATTCCCATCGACAAAACTGACTTTCACGGGATGCGAACTGATTCAGAATGTCCTGCAACGTGCAGCGGTTGATGTGTCCCATTAACGAAGCTCCAGGAGGTGAAGGATGGTTCAACTGTGTCCATTCAGAGAAGGATCTGTGAACAACGCGGGTTTACACTGAAACGAGAACGTGAAACGGATTAGGCACCGATCTTTCAACTGGTTGCAGTATCGACCCCACATAATAAAGCAATAGGAGACCCCCTGGTTAAAAGGTTAATGCATAATAACCTGAACATAACAGATCCCAAACCAAGAGGAGACGAAGGTATAGATACCAGATAAGACAACGGGATATAGAAATATACTTACGTGCATCCACTCTTCCCAAGGGAGGGAAAGGGTGGGAAAATACTTGCCTCCTGTCATTACTAAAATTAAGATTATAAGTACATTAACGCTAGCATAATCTTCAATTTTACCACATGACAGGAGGCTTCCTATTTTGCATTTTTAACGCTGATGTAGAAGAGACATAGCCGCACCTGAACTCGGGCGAAAGTAGAATGTCCGAAAGGTAGATTCCCTCGACCAGTCAGCTGACCGAAGGATATCCGCCAGGGACGCGCCTGCCGAGAAAGCCGAGGAAGCCTCCGCCCCGCGCACTGAGTGTGCACCGAAATTAGCATCCACACCCGCCAGAGATAGGATCCATCGTACCCATCTGGCAAGTGTGGTAGTCGAAACGGGATCGTGTGGCCTGACATAGGATACTAATAACTGTCCCGAGGCAGAGGCCCGAAGCAAGGCTGTGGTCTCCACGTACTGATGCAGGGTAGAGACGACGCATAGCTGCGGTTCAGTAGCGAAGAAGGGGTAAAAGACCGACGTAGAGTCCGATTTGGTACGTCGAGATACGCGGAAGGTAACTCCCTCAGGGGAAACCGAGAAGGCATCGATGTCGAAAGCCCGCACGTCCGAAACCCGACGGAAGGAAACGAGGCAAAGTAAGAGGGTCAGTTTGGCCGAGAGTTGTCTGAGAGACAGTCTGTCATTAGTCGGCCAATCTCTCAGAAACCGTAGGACCACCTCCACGTCCCACATGTGGGAGTACTTAGGTCCTGGTGGTCTCTGTAATCGGATACCCCTCAGGAGACGGCATACCAGAGGGTCCTTCCCAACGGGAATACCTAAGTTCGGGACGTGAGCCGCCGAAATCGCCGAGCGCACGACGTTAAGCGAGCGGTAGGAGCGACCCGTAGAGAAAAGGTGTGAAAGAAAATTCAGAATAGCTGTTACAGGTGCCGTAAATGGATCGAAGTTCCGTTCACTGCACCAAGAGGACCAGGAACTCCAAGCTGATAGATAGCATCGTCTGGTCCCAGGTGCCCAGGAATCCCATATGAGGTCTCTAGCCGTTTGCGATAAATTGCAGGTTTGCCAGGCTCCCCTGAAAGCGTCCAAGCCACCAGGGTGAGGCGATCTTCGAGGATGAGAGGATGGGGGTTCCCCTTTGGATTCGTGAGGAGCATCGGATAGGATGGTATGAGAAGTGGATCGGCGTAGGACAGTGCCAGGAGGTCCGGAAACCATGATCCGTGTTGATTCTTCAGGTATTGAATCGTCCTCGCTATCATGGCGAACGGGGGAAAGGCGTATGCTCCCTCGGTTGGCCATGATTGGAGAAATGCGTCCACCGCCGCGCTCTCCGGGTCCGGAAGCCAACTGAAGTAGTTGAGTGTCTGTCTGTTGTTGCGAGATGCAAACAGATCCAGTTGGAGGGGACCTCTCCTGCTCGAGAGGCGTTGGAAGACCTGAGGATCCAGTCTCCAGTCGCTGCTGTCCCGCCAATGGCGGGAGAACCAATCTGCTGTCAGATTTGTCTCCCCCGGAAGGTATTCCGCCTTGAGGGAGATGTTGCGGGGTAAGCAGAAGTTGAAAATCTCCTTCGTTATTTCGGATAACAGTCGGGACCGAGCTCCGCCCAGGCGGTTGATGTATCGAACCGCGGAGACGTTGTCCATCCGGAGGAGGATGCAACAGTTCGATCTGTCCTTTGCTAAGCTGCGAATCGCGAATGAACCTGCTAGGAGTTCTAGGCAGTTTATGTGTAGGTCGATTTCCTGAGAAGTCCAGGCGCCTCCTGTCGACTTGCCTTCGCCCGTCGCGCCCCAGCCCCAAAGGCTGGCGTCCGATTCCAGAACTATGTCGGGCGAACTCCCGAAGATGGCTCGGCCGTTCCATGCCTCCATGCTGTCTAGCCACCATCTGAATTCCTCCTTTACCTCCTCCGTAATCGGGATAGCTTGGTCGTAAGACGGGTTCCGGTGCAGGAAGGAGGTCTTCAGGCGTTGCATCGCTCTGTAGTGTAGGGGTCCCGGGAATATGGCCTGGATGGACGCGGATAGTAGTCCCACAATCCGGGCCAGATTGCGGAGCGGAATGGATTGGCAGCGAATGACTCTGCGTAATTCTTTTTTGATGGCCGCGATCTTTGTCGTCGGCAGGCGTAACGTGCTGGACTTGGAGTCTATTTCGAAGCCCAAAAACTGCACCGTCTGAGCTGGAGACATTTCTGACTTCAGGAAATTGACCACGAAGCCCAGTGATGTCAGGAAGTCCACGGTAAATTGTGTGTGTTGAGTCAGTCTGGACTTGTCTGAGCCGAACAGAAGCAGGTCGTCCAGGTAAATAATGCAACGAATCCCTCGTGCTCGAAGATGTGCGACTACAGGCTTCATTAATTTGGTGAAGCACCACGGGGCTGAACTGAGACCAAAGGGAAGGCACGTGAATTGCCAAGGCCGGTCTTGCCACTGAAATCTGAGGAATCGGCGGTAGTCGATGTGGACGGGTACCGAGAGGTACGCGTCCTTGAGGTCCAGTCTCGTGAACCAGTCCCCATCTTGGAGGAGGTCCCTCAGAAGATGTATGCCCTCCATCTTGAAGTGCCTGTATACGACGAATGCGTTGAGGCCTTTCAGGTTTATGACCGGACGGAATTCCCCGGTCTTCTTCTTTACCAGAAAGATGTTGCTGAAAAATCCCCCCTGATCGTGAGCGGGTTCGATCGCCCCCTTCGATTGGAGTTCCTCCAACTCGATTTGTATGAGTCGATGGTCTTCCGTGGAACATGTCCAGGGGTAAGGAGGTACCGTTTGATTCGGGTGGCCCACGAAGTCTATGACGTAGCCCTGTACGGTCTGCCGGATCCATGCGTCCGTCGAAATGGTTGTCCAATTCTGAAAATAGAGAGCAATACGACCTGCTGTTTGTGAAGTAAGGGGTACGTGAGTCACATATCGGCTTACCTGTGGGGGTGAAGCGTGCTCTGCCACGGCCCCTTGATCCACGACCTCGGTCGGCTCCCCTGGTGTAGGAGAAAGGCTGTCTGTAGCCAACTTCCGGGTAGAATGGTTGAGGTCTTTGTGAGCGGGGGCCTGAAGGCCAAAAGCGGCTGGCTGCACGGCCCCTGTAACAGCCAGCCCGCCCAAAAACACCCCGGTTGGGGTTGTTCCTGAAGACCCGTTTCATTGAGGTCTGAGCCTTGTTAAGCGATGTGAACACATTTACGTGTCTGTTCAGGTCCTTCAAGAAGGCGTCCCCGAACAGCTTGCCCTGTGCCAGTGGTCCTAATTCTCTGGTGCCCAAGTCCACCAGCTTTCCGTCTAAGCGGAGTAATGCTGCTTTCCTCCTCTCAGAGGGGAGGGCCACGTTGGCGTTGCCAATAAAACAAAAACAGCGTTGCGCCCATTCTCTTACATCATGAGCCCATTCACGTACCATGTTGGTATCAAACTGGTCGGCTCGTGTGAGGGCGTCATCCGCCAAGTACATGATACGGGAGAGGGGTCCGACTGAATCCAGCAACTTGTCTTGAACGCCATGGAATCCCTTCTCCACCCCTTTCCGGGGGTCGCGACCCCCCCGAGACATAAAGGTGGTCATGACCTGGTCGAATTCCGGCGTCTGAGCCACCTGATCTGGCAACGAAGGGCGAGGGCATTCAGAACGTAAGCGGTTGCGTACCGTCTTATCCATTGGTTTGCGCAGCCACTTGTGCATGAACTTCGCAAGGTGTTCAGGGGGTGTCCAGTCCCCTGAACGCGGGTGTCGGATGTTCCGTGGGTCGAATAGACGTTGACCCGATGGGTCCAGGATGGCTTCTCCCTCGTCCTGTGCGTGCGCCGGGTCGTCCGGCAGTTGAATGTCGTCCAGGAAGGTTCCCTGCAGGAACCCTGGGCGTGCCTCATCTTCCGAGTCCCAGGCATTCTCCTCTGGGGAATCGGAATCCACAGCCTGCCATGAGTCTAAAATCGCCATGGGGGGAGAGTGTCTCCCTTCCTCGTCCGAGGAGTAATGGCGTCTTGGGGAAAGGGCAGCAGGAGCTGGCTTACGTCGTTTGACAGGGGTCTTGCCTTTGTCGGGGTTGACGTTCCCCTTTTCGCCCTTCCAGTGGCGTTTAGAAGGCCGGGTATCGGCTTGAGTGTGTGATTCCGACGCCTCGGAATCGTAGTCCTGGTGTTGGACTTTAGAGGGAATTTTTTGTTGTTCGGCAGAGGCCGACAGAACCCTGGAGAGTGCCTTCTCCATCGAGGCAGCGATAGTTTCACTGATCATATTTTGAAAATCTGTAGTATTTTGTGTATCCATGGTTGTAATATTGACCACAAAGAATTATACTAGGCACAGGGCGCAGGTTGGGCTAGGGGTCAGTCTGTATAATAATGGTACCAGCAGTACCAGTTTAACCCCAGCAGGGTGTATGATAAATGCGTGCAGTGGCGCCAGCAGCACCAAGCTACCCCAGCAGGGTATAAGACAGAGTAAATAGTATGCACGTGGTACCAGCAGTACCTGTACCCCAGCAGGGTATAATTGGGTTTTTGTAGTCACTGGGCGGCACCCAGGTATATGGAGGATGTATGTATCACACCTCAAAGCAGCACAATATATGTATGTATACAGGGGTTTCACCCCAAGTGCACAGGGATATGAGCCCTATAGTGCTTGCCCACAGACTAAGGTACACTGACCTGATGACCCCTGCCTTGGGCACAATGAAGTGCCTGGGAAGTAGAGAGGGCGACCTGGAGTGAGTAGCCGATGGGCGCCGTCTGACCGGAGCTCAGGGAGCGTCTAAAATGGCGGCCGTGGATCTCGCGAGATGCGAGATCCAAGATGGCCGCCGCTGGCGCCGAGCGGGAAAAAAGCCTGTGCGCGCCGGTAGTGCTGAGAGCGGTCGGGAGACCGCGAGGCAGGGATAGAGGAGGGGGTGAGCGTTACCCCAGGAGTGGGAAGTGTGAGCGAACCGCCGGGGGGGCGGGTAGCTCGGGAGGGGAAGCCACAGGGCTGGGAGGGGAACAATGAAGCCCCAAAGATAAGGGCAGAAGTGAACCCAGGGTCCCTGAGGCAGCAAGAAAACCTCAGGAACCTAGAAAAACAAGTACAATCCCCCAAACATACAGCAAATGAATAAATAAGTAAAATAAAGTAAAATAAATCAAGTTAAATAACAACATAAACAGTAATGGAAGGGAAGAGCTGAAACTCTGACCTGTCTGCTGATGGAGCAGTAAAGAAAGAGAGGGAGGAGCCTCATCACTGTGAATACTATACAGTATATTGCATTTTGATTGGTTATCGTTTTCACTTTTCTTTACTGCTATGTGGAGTTAGTAAAGAGAGTTATATGCAAAATAGGAAGCCTCCTGTCATGTGGTAAAATTATAAATAATAAAATAGTGTGAATAGATTTAAGTAATATGATTTATGGTCAAACACAGATCTACACACCAGTCAAGTCATAAGGCTTGCTTTTCCCACAGAAATCTCGAATTTGTAGTGATGTCACTACCGCAAGGTAGTAAATATTGTTTCAAGTAATATTTTGTGTGCAAGAGACACACAAGAAGACATAATGAAAATGAAAAAGTAAGGTAGAATCTGTGACCTATTCTCATCTGCTCTTAGGAAGACATGCTTCTGTGATATCAAAACTTAAGTTTACTATATTCCATCAAAACAGAAAACAGATAATTTTAACCCCTTAGTGACCGCGTACGTTCAGGGTAAGTCAGACAAAAAACAGTTGTTAACGACCTCTGACGTTCCCTGTACGTCTGCTGCCAAAAGGAGCATTGGAAGCGATCATAATGTCGAGGCATCGTGGAGTACCCCCATTCACTGTTGGGCACCTGAGTTACTGCCACCCCCAGAGCAATCACTTCTGGGTTGCCGCACATGGCGCCCGGCAGTGTAGTGCAGAGCATCGGATGCCTTCATGCAGGCTTCAAATGCTCTGCCTGTACTAAGTGCCTCAAGGGGTCGAGGCACTCAGTAAATTTATACAAATAATAAAATAAAAGTAATTTAAACAAAAAAAATGTAACCCCTACTTTCCCCCACTTTACCTCCCCATGTACTTACCGATTGCCACAGTTCCCCTGTCGGCGATCAGTCTCCTTCTGAGGGGGACTGTCTGGGCTCAACCATTGGCCATCGTTTGTGACTAAGTGGCTTCTACAAAAGACTCAACATTTTTAATACCCTGTGTTGTCTACATTTGAAAATGGTATGCCATGATGGGGTTATTTCACATTCCTGGGCTACCATATGGACTCAAAAAGCAACACAGACCCAGCAAACCAATCTGGCAAACTTTATTGGGCAAGCCCTATATTGACCCTATAACTTTCAAAAACCCCATAAAACCTGTACATGGGGGGTATTGCTATACTTTGGAGACTTCATTGAACACAAATACGGGTATTTAAAACCGTAAAACCTATGACGATGAAATCACCAGTAAAAGTGCCATTTTTGTGTAAAAAAATGCAAAAAAAAATAAAAATGCTGACTTTGGCATGCGTTTGTGGCTAAGTGGCCACTAAGAAAGACTGGACATACCCAATTTTATACAGTGGGTTGTCTATTTTTACAAATGGTATTCCATGATGGGGTTAATATTCATTCCTAGGCGGCTGTACAGTCTCAAAGGCAACATAGGCCCAGCAAACCAATCTGGCAAATTTAAATGTGCAAACATGGAAAAGGGGAAAGCCCTACATTTGACCCCAGTGAGTTTGCAAAAACCCATAAAACCTGTACAATGGCTCCAAAAATGTCCCAAATAGGTGATCAGCTGTGAAAATTCCAAGTTGGAAAACTGGAATGCACACCCTCCAAATAAGGTATTTTAGCCCCCAGAGAAACAGACACACCTATACATCACTGTACTCAGGAGATCTTGCTGAACACATATTGGGGTGTTCTTTGGCAGTAACCCTTAAAGTTATCCGTACATGTATTCTTAAATTGCTATGAGTGTTAAAAAAATCACAAATTATTATTTTATTTTTTTGGTATAGATTGGTGGTAAAATAGTTGCATGAAAAGGGTCAAACTACCCCAAGTTTAATACCTTAGGTTGTCTTCTTTTAAAAAATATATACATTATTCAGGGGTTCCTAACAGATATTAGTGTTACAATGTAACTTGCGGTAATAAAAAAAAAAAAAAATGGTTTGGAAATAGCAAAGTGCTACTTGTACTTACTGCCCTATAACTTTCCAAAAAAAGCTAAAAACATGTTAACATTGGGTATTTCTAAACTCAGGACAAAATTTAGAAACTATTTAGCATGGGTGTTTTTTGGCGGTTGTAGATGCATAACAGATTTTGGGGTCAAATTTCAGAAAAGTGTGTTTCTTTTACATTTTTTTCATCATATTTTATTATTTTTTATAGTAAATTATAAGATGATGAAAATAATGGTATCTTTAGAAAGACCATTTAGTGGCGAGAAAAACGGTATACAATATGTGTGGGTACAGTAAATGAGTAAGAGGAAAATTACAGCTAAACACAAATACTGTCGAAATGTAAAAACAGCCCATGTCCCAAACGGTAAGAAAATTGAAAAGTGCTCTGGTCAAAAAAAAAGAAAAGGAGTTAAAAAAAGAAAAAAAAACTCTAAAATAATTTTATAACAAGGGAACGGTCAAGTTGCAATTTTCAGTTTTATTTGAAATAACAGAAAGTAAAAACGAATTGTCTTACTAATTCATTATGATTTATATGGCACTCAAAGGTATAAAAGCATATGCATGTTTTCAGATTTTGTTCTAACAGTCCCTTTGAAGTAACTAGAGATCAAAGCAAAGCTAAAGTTCATTCTATCTATCCATTTTACCAGATCAACATTTGTCAGTGCTATTCACTACTCTAAGCTCTTCTGAATCAATTGACATTTTTTGTTTCCTTCTAATTTCCCAAACACTGGTCTGTTTGTATTCTTTTGCCCAAGACTGTCCGAGTATTTCAAAATGACTCTATTCTTGTAGATTTGATCTCTTTATCACTTGACATTATACCTATATTTTACCTTAATTACTGCCTATACACAAACTATGTTTGCAGATAAACAGGGTTGTTCACTAATGACTGGATAAGCAAAATATGATTATAATCACCAAACTGCAACCAATAGTGTAATTCCTATCTTCATTGAAGGCAAATCCACTTAAAATGTGTTTATTTCAACCAAATTGGCACATCTCATTTGTTATCATCTGATGCCAGCTTTAAAAATAGTCATTAATAAAATATGAATAAAATACAGGTTTTTGTGTTATAAAACAGCATTTTTACTGGACTAAACATTTTTTTAGGAAACAAGACACCCCGCATTCTACTTCCACTTTATGATCTGGCCACGATTAGAGCCCATGTCACCTCAGCAGTGCGACAATTTGTCTTGTCCGAGCCTTCATCATGCTTAATCATAGAATGCTGCCCATTCTGTTCTTCTAACCATTGTTTTTTTTCTTTTTTTAATTCTTTATTTTTCACTCGGCAGGTATAGCAAGTAGACATTAACATTTGGGCTTGCGCAGAAGCCAACATGCATTTCACTCTTGATAACAATAAGCAACTCATAGCAAACGGTACAAGCCAATTCTTTAAACCATGGAGACTTGCCTCCCACTGAGGGGTTTTTATTTTTGGATCAGGCATTTAAGCCGCCTATGGAGCCCTAAATCCTCCCGAGGCTAACCTTGCCCATGGGCTTCCATGTTCCTCCAACAGTTTAATAATGCGTGGTAAAAAAAAGAAAAATCAATCCCTTGAAAAGCAAGGGAAGAAAAAAGAAAATAAAAAAAGAGAGATGAAAGACAGAAAGAAAGAGAGGAAAAAGGTATAGAAGCAGAAAAAGATGAGAGGAGAAGGGGGGGGAGGGGTGAAGGGGTGAGAGGGGGGAAGGAAGCCCAGGACCGACTTCCCTATATAATGCGATGACTATCTCCCTTGAGGGGCGGTCTCCCTTTGCTAGTCCAATTTCACTCCCCTGTCCATTCGCCCTCCTCTCGAACCCACTAAGCTATTGTCCCATTGTTCCTAAAGTCTCTGAAATGCTGCCGTCGTCCCCCTTACCCTAGCTGTCAGGTCATCCATAATTTTACATTCTCTAATCTTGGATATCACCCCTGGGAACTCTGGGCCCTTCCCAGATCTTCTGCCACTCAATTCCTTCCAATACCCTCCCCAAGGTCCACCTCCCATTGATCGATGTATGTCAGTCTTCCCCATTCTTTATTTTCTGCACTGAGGTGCGCATATAGGAGCGTGATCATTCCCTTGGGTGCTGCTCCATCCAGACATAGTCTCTCGTAGAAAGTCAGCGTTCCTTGGGAAGCGGCTCTAATATGTGGTCTTCTAGCAAAATCATGTAGCTGAATATATCGAAAGAAGTCTGCTGGTGTCAAGTGGTGGCCTTGTTGGAGGTCTTAGAACTGAACCAACCCTCTGTTTCGGTATAGATGGCAGATCCGCTGTAGTCCCGTTCTTTCTATATTTCGGAATTCTCTGGGGGCCATGCCGGGTTGAAACTCCCGGTTTCTAAGTAGTGGAGTTAAGGGGGAGGGCGACGACGCCAGCCCGTACTTAGTATTAGTCGCATCCCATATTTGTAGCGAGTGGAGTATGGCCGGAGAAGTCACACGTATCATGGCTCTATATTCCTTAGGGATCCACATCGTGAACTGGGGATATCCGATCCCACCAACCTGGACTCGATCTCAACCCACTTCCTTTCTTCCGGCGGGTGTGCCACATAGCCACTTGCGTCAGTTGCGCCGCAAGGTAATAAAAATATAGGCTCGGGAGGCCCAACCCCCTTTATCCTTACATTTATATAGGACTTGTCTGGAGATTCTGTGCCTCTTGTTCTGCCAGATGAAGTCCCCAATTGATCTTTGTAGTGCTATCAGTTGCGTTTTTGTGACGCGGACGGGTAATGCCTGAAATAGAAATAGAACGCATGGAAGGATGTTCATTTTGACAGAATTTATCTGTCCTATCCACGAGATAGGCTAATCCGTCCGCTTTTCTAGGTCTCCTGTTAATGCTTGGAGCAGAGGAGTGTAATTGGCTATGTATAGACGTTCCGAGTCTGCTGTTAGATGAATACCTAAATATTTCAGGGAGTCTGTTTCCATTCGAACTTGGTAGGTCTCCCATATCCTATTTGTATCTGCCACCATTAGTCCAACTGGCATAGTACTGGACTTATAAATACTCGCTTTATATCCAGACACCTCCCCATATTCCTTTATTACATCCTGCAGTGCCGCCATCGACTCCATCGGGTTCATAATAGTCAGGAGGACGTTGTAACGGCACCCTCAGCGTAAAAGGCTAAAATCGCCTTTTAGAAGATCTTCCCCTTCCAGAGACACAGGCACAGCTACTGCAGAACACCAATCCGCCGAACAGGAAACCATATGAATGCTGTAAACAGCCGAATAGGAAAAACCATACAAATAGGTTTACACTCCTAGCAGTCAAACTGGAACAGCATATAGTAAATCCCCCCAAGAACAAGACAAAGCTCCGTGTTGAGGGTCAAGCAGTGAACAGTCAGAGCTGTGGGTTTATTGTGCTTATGTACACATTCTTACACATTAGTACCACCCACAGGGTTTTGGAACACAATACACTCAGACACTCCCACACAAATTCCTCCCCTCTGCCTGTGATTCAATTACGTTACACAATGGGTAATGTAATTAGCACAAACAGAGAAATACAATTTTTCCACATTATTCATAACCTGAAAAGTATGCATCGCATTCACATACATTTTCAGAATCAGCATACTCCAAATACAAACATATGTCAAATTCATACAAATTGGTCCAATGGTTCAAAAGATAGATCGTAGTCCTTTGTGACCAAAGGAAGCATGTTTTTTCTGCCCAAAACCAGTTCCACAGAGTCTTCTATCCTGGAGATAATTGGGAAGTAATCCAATTATCTCCAAAGACAGAGACAAAACTCCATTGAACACATGTCAGCAAAAGACAATAAAACACATAAAAACATATAACTGTGCAGCCATTGCACAAAACAGGTACATTCAACATATCCCCAGATAGCTCAGATCTGAGCGCACATTATTACTGAAAGGCGCTCAGAGCACACACATACAGATCAATTGCCATGGGGCCAAAGTCTTTCCGATAGTCTTTCATTATACGAATAAGCTCCATGGCATAGCTATCTGGGCTATCACCGCTCAAACAGGGCAAGCACCAAATGACCCGGCTTTCATGTCTTTGCAGGGGAAAATCAAGCCTTTTAACATGGGGCCATAATCCAAAGGCAACAGGCGAGCAACCAGGCTTCTCCAATGCAATGTGGCGAGATTGGTCTCGTAACAGACGTCTTCCGCGTAGGCCGGAACCTTAAATTCTCTGTCTCCTACTCTAACTGTCCTGATATTCAGGTGCCTTCGTATCGTCTGGAGCAGGGGCTGTAATGCCAGCACAAAGAGGAGGGGGGAGAGTGGGCACCCCTGTCTGGTTCCATTATATAATCTAAATGGCTTCAGTCAAGCTCCCGTTATCTGTACCTGTACCCGCACATTGTGGTACATTGCTTTTGTGATTGTTACATACTCCTCTGGGAAGCCCAAGTGTGTCAACAATGCGAACAGGAATTGCCACTGATCCCTATCGAAGGCCTTTTCCGCATCAATCGAAAACACCAAGGTGGGCGTCCCGGTGGCCACTTATTTCCAACTCAGTTCTATATTTCTCCTGGTATTCTCAAACAATTGTAGATTATGCTAGCTTTAGTGTACCTATAATCTTAATTTTATTAATGACAGGAGGCAAGTATTTGCTTAAGTCTCTCTTTACTAGAACTCCACAGCAGCACAGAAAAACAACCAGAAAAAAGTTAGTTACTATAAAACTCCCCTCCCCATGCATCATTTCCTCTTTCAAGCTGCAACAAAAACAGAATAAAAGGCAGAAAACATAATGGGTAAGAAACAAAGTCCTAAATACGATGAATACAACAATGTCCACCATCCGAGAAGAACTGCCAAACCAGATAGCGTTGATGGACTGTAAACTGAAACAAGAGAAAAACAGAATAGAACAGGTTGATTATCCAATGAAATGTACTCTGAATAAACATGTAGGTACCCAATGTAGCAACCAAAAGTACCTTAATATGTAGATATCCCAACCCTACTTATGAAAAAACAGACATAAGAACAGGCGACAGGTAGCAGAGACAACAAGCAGAGTTGCATACGTACCTGATTAATCCAAACTATTAAAATTAAACAAGGGAGGGATAAGAATGGGTGGGAAATACTCACATCCTGTCATTAATAAAATTAAGATTATAGGTACACTAAAGCTAGCATAATCTACAATTTTATAACATGACAGGAGGCTTCGTATTTGCTGTTTTAACGCTCAGTCAACAAATCCAACGCTGTTTGTTTAGCTGGTACCTATTCCGGGAGCTATCCGAGCAATCCTAAATGGACTTTCCAACTGCGATAAATGACAATAGACCGATCGGTGAAGATGCCAGTTGACGAAGCATCCCAAATACGGAAAAAAACACCATCCGCTGATAGATCCATTGTACGTGGGGTTGCGACCTGTTTCCTGCCAGTCCATGAGATGCCAAGCTGACCTATTAGCCATTTCCCTGTAGTTATAAAATGTTGAAGGTCATTTGCGGACTTAGGGCCTCGAAAAGACACTGCCACCATGTCTCATCTCTTGATGTGTAAGGTGGCTCCACCGATCGTGCCCTGGTCACCCGGCGATGTGGCCTTGCAGGCAGATCTTCAATCTCAAGGAATGTGCCTAGGTCCACCAATTCGGCAATAGAACCGAGTAGGATCTTTCGTTCCCTAATGGCCTACCTAGTGAGATGTCTCATCCGTGAATACATTTATTATGCAGGCAAGAGTGTGGCAAACTAGCTCTATCCCAAGTGATTCCAATATTCCAACTGGACTGTCTTATCCACGGCTGTGGTAGAGAAAGGACTCCAAAAAGGACATCCAATCAGGGTCCCAAACTGAACTTATGTGGTAGAACGGTGGTCGACTATTCTGGAAATAGCGGGTCCCGGAAATATTCAAAGGGATGGGAAACGTAAACCGGAGTTGAGATTCCCATCCAGATGTCAACGTCTAAGAGTGATAAGATGTACGGATCCCATGGCAATTGGGACCTGTATAACAATGAAGAGTCCTCACGTGCTGTAGTGAGAGAGTGAAATAGTCCGACTACCCGCCGTACGATCCTGTTCCATGCTCGACCTGTCAAAATTTGTATAGGGGTTCCTGGTATACACGCCACTTACAAGATAGGGTATAATATAGTGAGACCCTTAGGTCCCTGTACCCCTGACTGTTCGGGCACGTATCTTCCAGAGTAGGCCCTAGGTCAAGGGACCCAGGAATGTGATTTTGATAATAGAAGTCAAAGTCTCCCTATAGAGGGACACCTCCCTTCTTAGCTTGGAGTCCCGCGAACACATAGCGTTCTCCAATATGCAGGCAAGGCGTAAAGTCCCTTCGCTCATGACAGGTGACTCCAGAGAGCAGATATAGCAAAAAAAGAAGGGTCTAGCTTCAGCCGTCCGAAACTCCAGTGGTAGGTTTTGACCCGACTTTGACGTCTGTGTAGGAGTCAGGGCACACCAGGTTCCTCCATAGAGTCTCGCAGGTCTCCTTGATGGTAGTTGAAAAGGTGGGTTAGCGCAAATTTAAGAATGTGCTCCTTCTCTTGCCCATCATGAGAGATCCCATCCGGTGTGTGATTGTACAAACGTTTATAAATATTTGCTGTTGGATGGTTGGAAGGAGAGGCTTCAAGATGTTGAGTAGGAGCCCTTGTAAGTTCTCATCATTCCCCTCCAGTAGGCTCCTCAAGTGGAAGTTGTTCCGGCGTGACCGGTTCGCCATATCTTCTATGGCCAGGTCAGTTTCCACCATGCACGCCGTTATGCGATTCACTCGGTCGACCACTGCATTGTGGGCCTGTGTTGTCGCCTCCATTTGTTCCTCTAACTTCGCGGTTCACTCCCCCACGGCGCAAATGTCGGCTTGCAGAACCGCAGTTCATTTGGCTATTTCCCCTGTGAGGTAAGCTCGGACCTCTGCAAGTTTTGCCAACACCTTATCCTGGTCGGCGGAGGAGGCCTCCCTGTCAGCACGAATGTGCATGTGCATAAATGTGTGTAGTTAAAATGTGTAAAGTATGTCTTTAGTGGGATACTTGAATCTAAACCTTCTGCTATACCGTGAATCCCATATCATATCCTTTTTCCCCCAATTATCTTTTCTTCTACGTCTTATGCTCTAGCTCAACAACCTTATGAACGCAGGCAAGATGTGACAGATACACCTGTTTTTTTTCCGTCTGCTAAGATTCGGTTAATGATGTGTGTTTGATTTGACTGGCACTGTTTAATTTGATTATCGATGGTCCTAATGAACTTTTTACTTTGATCTTCTCTATCTACAAAAGTTATATTTGGGTAACACTCTCTTAAGAGAATTCTCCAGACATCTGCATGGATTTTCCTTTATACTAGATGTTTCCTTATAGCATGTTTGTTGTATAAGCGAGCTACTAAAATGTTTGGAGTTTATTTATAAATTACATGCATAATTCATTTTATGTGTTATTTATGTTGTTTTTACAGTTATTAGTAAACTGACCCCATTGAGTTAACTTATTTGAAAGATCTTTGTTTTAGCAAAAAAACAGACACAGCTAGCAAGTGAACAGGTTGATATCAGAATTTGTAAAAAAGTATTACATGTCATTTTTTTTAGCCTAAATTGTGGATATGCATTTTCATTTTACAATGTCTACTAACTAATCCCTTATGTTCATTGCATAACTAGGTATCTAATACTCTCCTAAAGGGAATCAACACAGTAAAGGAGGAGACTTTAGGTTTAAAAACAATATCCGGAAGTATTACTTTACTGAGAGGGTAGTGGATGCGTGGAATAGCCTTCCAGATGAAGTGGTAGAGGTTAACACAGTAAAGGAGTTTAATCATGCGTGGCATAGGCATAAGGTGATCCTAACTATAAGATAAGGCCAGGCACTAATGAAAGTATTCAGAAAATTGGGTAGACTAGATGGGCCGAATGGTTTTTATCTACCGTCACATTCTATGTTTCTATGTTTCTCCTTATTTGAGGTTAGGCTTAAATTAATATGAAAAAGCATGATTTTCCCCTCATAATTTCTCTTAGGCATTTTTTGTCAAAATAATTATGATTTATGAAACTTTTTTCATCATATAGTTAAAAACACAATAAAATAAGCAAAAGCAGCATTATTTTATTATAAATGTATTATATTCCATTAATGCTGTTATCACATGTATTACAACATTAAAACTTTGCAATGTAAAAAAAAAACACAAATAAATGCTAGGTTAAAATGGCTTTTACACCACTTTCTGTGAATATTACCCTGATACATTCTTTGGAAAGGGGTCAGGTCTGTCTGTAGAACTGATAGGTCATGAATACACACCAGGCTGCCTGACAATCAAGTAGGTTGGTCCACCAAGAGCAGACCATGCATGGTGCACTGTTCCAGTGTTCTTTACAGTGTCCTAATGCCTTGAGCATAGACTGAGTGATTTTCATGATGTGCTCACAATATGCTTATTGGAGATAATTCCCTGGTGTCCTGCTTTTAGGAACACAAGAGCACCCTGCATAAATAACTGAAACAGAGTTGGGATGGCTGTACATTTTTAAAATACCATTATTATACTTATTCTAGGGCTGCTGATTGAGTGTGGGACATGACCTGAAAATCAAGACGGTCCTGACAAAATCAGAACAGTTGGAAGGCATGATTAAGGGGCTTACTCAAATGCAATGTTTTCCTTTTATTTTTATCTTCATGTAATTTTTTGGAGGAGTTTCATATATTATTATTATTATGATATTTATAGAGCACCGTCAAATTCCGCAGCGCTTTACAATGGGTGGACGAACAGACATGTAGTTGTAACCAAACAAGTTGGACACACAGGAACAGAGGGGTTGAGGGCCCTGCTCAATGAGCTTACATGCTAGAGGGAGTGGGGTAAAATGACACAAAAAGGTAAGGATAGTATTAGACTAGTGACAGTTGCAGAAGAAGAATCAGTCAGGAGCTATTAACAGTTTAATTGATACGCTTTTATGAAGAAGTGGGTTTTTAACGATTTTTTGAAGGAGTGGAGACTGGGTGAGCATCTAAGGGAGGAGGGAAGTGAGTTCCACAGGAACGGTGTAGCCCTTGAGAAATCTTGAAGACGGGCATCAGAGGTGGGAGTACGGACAGAAGATAGACGTAAGTCTTCAGCAGATCGTAAGGGCCTAGACGGGACATACTTGTGTATAAGGGAGGATAGATAGGTGGGAGCAGCATTATTAAGCGATTTGAAAGCAAGATCCAAAATTTTAAATTGAGCTCTATATTTTATAGGAAGCCAATGTAGGGACTGACAGAAGGGTGAGGCATGGGAGGTGCAGGCGGGCAGGAAGATGAGCCTCGCCGCCGCATTCATTATGGACTGTAACGGCGCAAGTTGGGAGCACGTAAGACCACTGAGAAGCGGATTACAGTAGTCAAGGCAAGAAAGGACAGTGGAATGGACCAACACCTTAGTCGCATCTGGCGTTAAGTAGGGGCGGATGCGCACAATGTTTTTGAGATGGAACTGACAGGATTTGGTGATAGATTGAACATGAGGCTTGAAGGAGAGGTCGGAGTCAAAGAGAACACCTAGGCAGTGAGCCTGCGTGGTGGAGCTGATGGTAGCACTGTTGACTTGGAGGGAGACAGACACAGGAGTAACAACACTTGAGGGAGAAAAGAACAGAATTTCAGTTTTGGTCAAGTTTAGTTTAAGGAAGTGGGCAGCCATCCAGTCAGAAACAGCAGAGAGGCAGTCAGAGACACTAGTCAAGAGGGACGGGGAGAGATCAGGAGAGGACAGGTAGGTTTGCGTGTCATCTGCATAGAAATGATATTGGAAGCCAAAGGAGCTAATGAGTTTACCAAGGGAGGCAGTATAGATGGAGAACAGTAGGGTACCAAGGACTGAACCTTGGGGGACACCAACAGAGAGGAGTTGGGGAGAAGAAGCAGAGCCAGAGAAAGAAACACTGAAAGAGTGCTGGGAGAGGTAGGAGAAGCACCAGGAGAGAGCAATATCTTGTAGACCGATATTGCGGAGGATGAGAAGAAGCTGTTGATGATCAACAGCGTCAAAAGCCGCAGACAGGTCAAGGAGAATTAGGATAGAGTAGTGACCATGAGATTTTGCAGCGAGTAGATCATTGGATACTTTGGTCAGTGCCGTTTCCACAGAGTGCTTAGCGCGGAAACCAGACTGAAGCGGGTCTAGCAGAGAGTTGGACTCAAGGAAGTCTGTCAATCTTGCATACACAATTTTTTCAAGGATCTTGGATGCAAAAGGCAGTAGCGAGATAGGACGATAGTTGGATGGGGAGTTAAGGTCAAGATTGGGCTTCTTTAGAATTGGGGTTACAGTTGCATGTTTGAAGGGCAATGGAAATATACCAGAGGAGAGAGAGAGATTGAGAATTTTAGTGAGAGGTGGAGAAAGAGAAGACAGAGTACGGATGAGATGCGAGGGAATTGGATCTAGGGAGCAGGTGGTGGGGCGGGAGGACTGGAGCAGAGCAGAAACCTCTTCCAATGTAGCGGGTGCGAATGAACATAGAACAGCAGAGGGAGTGATGTTAGGGGAAGTTTTGTAAGGGGAAGAAGAAAGATGAGAGATCTCTTCTCTGATTGTAGAGATCTTGTCAGTGAAGTGAGTTGCAAAGTCTGAGGTGGTCAAGTTAGTAGGTGGAGGAGGAACAGCAGGGCGAAGAAGGGAGTTAAATGTGTGAAATAGTCGTTTGGGTTCGTGGGAGAGTGTGGCTATGAGGGTATTGAAGTAATTAACTTTTGCTGATGAAAGAGCCAAGCTATATGAGCTCAGCAAAAATTTATGGTGGAGAAAGTCAGATGCACACTGAGACTTTCTCCAACAGCATTCAGCAGTTCTGGAGCATTTTTGGAGGTATCGAGTGAGCTTGGTGTGCCAGGGTTGTTTTGGGAGGGGCCAGCGGCGTTTAAATGTACAAGGTGCCATGATGTCTAGTTGAGAGGAGAGGGTTGAATTGTAGAAGGAGATTGCAGAATTAGGACAGGTGAGGTTTGAGATAGGTAAAAGGAGAGTTTGGAGATTAGTGGAGAAATGCTCTAGGTCAAGAGATTGGAGCAGTTTGGTTCAATTTAGACGTTTGTAGAGAAAGTATATAGTGATCATGATGTTTAGTTATACCTGATATTTTTAAGCTTGAGATGATGTCTGTCTGTCTAGCTACTGTAAACTCTCGGGGTCTCAAAAACCCATAAAATACTATATAAATAGCAGTTTTAATTTCTTGATTCGTGAGAATGTCGAATGGTCATGTGTCCAGTAAATCAGAGAGGGTTCAGAATATCGGACCATTGACCAGTAACCTGAATGAAGTACGGGGTCTATCTGTTTTATTAATACCCTGTAATCTACTTTTAATGGGATAGGACGTGAGGAAAGGTTTGTGATTGGTGATAAGTGGTGAGTATGTGATCTTGAATAACCATGAGATAAAGTTTGATCGTGTTGTGAGCTAACTTAAGGTGAAGGTGGCAAAAAGAAGAAAAAGCTACCATGGATTCAATGGAGAAATCATCTTGGACATGGAATTCAATGGCAAACCAATGATAAAGTTTTAGAGCCCTATCATAAGCCGTCTTCATGTTATCAGAGATTGCAGAACGTGATAGTGACCAGGTGTGAGACAGGAGACAGGCTAGTCCATCACAAGCTCTTGGACGGGAGCCTGTCTGCTGTGCGGTAAAGCCGGAAAAACACCTGAAATTGAGAGCGTGAGAGTGCGTCAGCAAATTTATTATCAACACCAGAAATATGCTCACAGAACAAATAGAATTGGTACGAGGCGGCAAGCCAAGTCAATATTTGGACCAACCTCATAATGGTCAAGGGTGTTGAGCGCTCCTTGTTGAAGATTTCATATGCTGCAACATTATCACAGAGACATCTAATGGCCTTACCTGTCCAAAGGTGACCCCAAGTGTGCGCAGCTGCCTCAATGGAATAAATTCGAACAGGTCTCCCTGAAGGCTGTCAAGGAGAGGGTCTCAGTAGGCCAAGAGTTTCTGAACCAAAGATTTCCAAAAATAGTGGCAAACCCTGAATGGGCTGCTGCATCAATCATGATAAGGGGTGATGTGTGAGAAAGAGGTGGAATAAACAAAGAAATACAATTGCAAAAAAGGGGAAAATGTTGCCAGATGCACAAATCCGCTATGGTAGGGGCGTCCAGGAGAATGATCGCATCATAAGACAAGCCAGGTAGGAGACAAAGAAACCTGGAAATGAACGCCCTTCCCTGTGGGATGATTCGCGTGGCAAAATTAAGCGACCCCAGTGAAGACTGAAGCTCTCTATTGTGATGGGATTTCGGCTAGGCCCAAAATGTAGTAGGCCTTAAATCTCCATGTGGCAAATATAAGTACAGATATCTGTTAGTTAGTTAGTTACATGTAGCTAAGATACTGTCATCAATGTACTGAGCATGTGCAAGAACTGAAACCACATTCCATTGTCTTCTAGTCCCATGTTGCTTGTCCATATAAGGTAATCCTGTGTATCCTGTTTGCTGATTGGTGTAAAGGTACAGATGGGGGATGCATAGCTTATAAAAAGCCTCTACTCCATGTGCTCAGTGCTCAGACCTTTTGAACATTAGTTCACCTGAGACCTGATCTGTGAAATAAAGACCTTTCGCTTCCTGAAAAGATCCATGTCCAGACTCTCTGTGTGTGGCTTCTTCAGTGTTCCCCTGCAATACTACGAGTACACAAACCAAGAAATGGTCCATCTCCTCCCTCATGCGTACCAGTTTTTCACCCGGGAAGCTTGCCTGAAAAGTGACCTTGTCCAAGGTGATGCCCCAAAACACCAATCTAGTGGAGGGGCCAAGAGTCTTATGAAGTGAAACAGGGATACCTAATGTTGTGAAAAAGGCAGTAGTGCCAAAAAAACCCCAAAAAAAGTCTAGTGTAAAAGTAACACTGTGAATGTGCCATAGGGATGGGTTAATTTGGTAGCAGCTTGGAAGTATTAGTGATGTCAGTTTTGCTAAGCCAAGCATGCCTACCCGCATGTAAAATGGCCTGTATAGCATTGTTGACAGTGGAGTAATGAAGGGAGAATTCTTCAGCGGGGATGAGAGAGTTTATGCTTGATGTGTGTGAAGAATAAAGGCAACCAAAAGATTAATAATAAGCCTTTTTTTATTTGAAGAATTGTGAGACACCAACACTGATGGGATTCGTGCGCCATAACTGAAAACATGGATGAGAGAACGGGCCTAATACAAAACTTAGATGGACTTCTTTTTCCAGTAGAGTATCTACTGTTAAGGGATTGGAATAGGCTGATAACAAATTGGGGCATTCCAGTGTGCCTGAGGGAAGTGCCACAAGACTTGTGTGAAAAACAACAGAGAAACCAGCAACCAAGAATTCCACAAAGTGGGGTGAGGGGTGGGAGTGCAAGTGATATCTAAGATTTCCAGATTAACCTCTGTAAGCCATTTCTTGGGAAAGAGCTTGGAGGGGCACATAGATTTTGCATGTGCCCTAAAACATATTGAGCAGATGTGCAACAATCGACAAGCACTGTAATTACAGGTACCAGCATTACAATTGTTGCACACCTGTGCTTTCACCAAGAAAGCAATGGGTCTGCCCAACTTATCCTTTTGACCAATGGAGGACCCGAGAATGGTACGTGCAGGGGTTTTTGATGTGGATGGGTTGGCTTCGCAGGGGTACATGTTAGAGGAGTGGGAAGAGGATTAACAAACCGCACAAGCCAGTGAAAAGCCTGCAGAACAGTTCTGTATCCAAATAACTCCAGTTGGTTTGAATATCAAACTGGGGAAGAGTTGCCGCGGCTTTGGCCAACACCGACTTGTGATAGTCATAAAAAGAAAAGCCCCCATACTTGTGCCCTAAATCCATGAACTTGTATAGATAGAGATCCAGTTCTTCTCGCCTCTTGGGGTACACAAAACAAATTACGTCCCTGTAGAGCCCAAAGGCGAGTACAAACTTTGGGGGATTGAATGTTTCCTATTTAGTCTGGGGTCCCTGCGTTTAAGGACCACTGACAAATCCCCATAGCTATATGTCCTGTTCTCTACAATGTCCTGTATGCAATTAGCAGTGGGACTAAGTTACCCTAAATAATTTCTTCCCTGATGGAGGTGGGGATCAAATGTACAGGTGTGACAATGTGAGACGTAGAGAGAAGGGAAGAAACGGTACTCAAACTACTCTTCGTGACTGCTACTGTGAGGGCAGTAACCTCCACCGGACTAGCTGCGGAGGCCTGGGGAATAGGGTAAGCCAGTACTGTTAATAGCTTGAATAGAGTCCATCAATGCAGACATCCTGCCCTGTACTTCCCCCATGCCATCAAAACCTCGGCCCGGTGAACTCGTACTGAGTCTGGGGTCAATGGACTCAGTGGATAGGAGCGTAAAGAGTTCTGCCTTCTTTGCATTGGCTGGGAAGGAGATGAACCTTCTGTGCAGCTCAGTGGCTAGTTTAGGTATAGTCAATGACTTCAGGGACCCGGTACTAGCAGAGGTGAGTGACTCAGCAGGGAAAGTGGGACATGTGGTTGTGCAGGGCCTAGCTGGGGTATCAGGAAGAGACAGGTCGTCTTCATGTTCAGATACTTGAGAGATGCTTAAAGGTGATAGAATAAACAACCGAATACCAACATATAGAACTAGTACAAAATATAAAAAAGTGTAGAGGATTAGTGCCATTTTAAAAAGACTCTGGTGAGAATATTATAACCAACATATGATGCCTTAGATAGGTCTACAATAGATAGATACACTTAAAAATGGGATATAATAAGAGACCTAAAATACAAATAAATCTAAAATAAGATAAATAGAATAATACAAAGCAGAATATAAAATGAGTCCAATACAAGATGATGGTATATACTTTAACATCAATCTACCAAACAAACAGATCAGACCAATTAGACTCTAAGGTTAAAGATAATAAGAACTCGACTTTTATGCCAGTCATTTTTAATTTTAATAATCAAAGTAATAACATGAGAAAAATCATTAATAAACATTGGCACAGTTTAAAACAAGATGATATTTTAAAGGATTTTATTCCAGATAAGCCTAACGTCGTTTTTAGAGAAGCCTCATAATTCAGATCTATTCTGACCACAAACTACACTAAGACTAAAACCTGTCAATTCTCATCTTTCTTACCACAAGCCAAACGTTTTTTTTAAATGTAATAGATGCACGATATGTAGAAACACAGATCAAAATATACAATCAAAAACTACGCACTTTATATCAACTAACACTAAAATGTCTTATCAAATTAGAGATCTCATCTCATGTATTCTCAGCTGTTGGTAACCCACAATGCCTATACTTATTCCAAGGGCATAGTGAGTCTGCCCACCTGATCAGAATCCCTCTTATTAGATAAATTGTATTGCTTTTGTGGGATGGGGGATTTGAACTTGCAGCCCTCAAGGTTTGGGCATATTCAGGTGGGGGTACATAGGCCCACTGAGCTGTTTTTCCAGCTCTAATTTATGTTTGCTGAGTCCACTATGTAACATTTTTTATGTTTTTAGCGTTTTTAGTTTATCTACTTCCTGTCCTTTGACCTTCAAAACATGTCATGTGACCTCATTTTGCTGATTTTTTGGACCCTATATAAACCCACATGTGCCAGGCTAATACTATGTACACTTGAAGAAACCCCTTGTGGCGAAATGCATTGTGGACTTTAATTTGTTTTACTACAGTGTTAATAAAGGTATTTTAGCTACTTTTACATTGTGTGCCATTTAACTCTTTTTACTCTGTTATCATTATTTTATTATTATATTGCCTGGTATCCTGATTTTACTCCCAGTAAGAACTACTCAAGAAATCCTTAGGTGGGGATATTTCCACCTGCACCCTATCCACAGAGCATAGAGAAAACATTTCCTTGAACAAGTTCATGATTGCTCCTCTGGAAAGTATATACCATTATATTTTATTGGACTTTATCTTGAACATATATTTTATATTCTATTTTCTATTATTCTATTTATTTGTATTTTAGGTCTCTTATTCTATCCATTTTTCAAGTGCATCTATCTAGTGTAGACCTATTTAAGGCATCTTATGTTAGTTATAATATTCTCACCAGTGTCTTTTTAGAGTAGCGCTAATCCTCTACACTTTGATATATTTTGTACTTCTCTCACTACAATAGGGATAGAGGAATTCCCTTCCTTTTGAAGTAAAACTGCCTTAATTTCCCTTTTCCCAGTTTGTTCTATCAGCGATGACCCTTTACTACTGTTTCAACATATAGAACTGGGTGGCTGACATAGAGCCGTTAGGCAAACAATTAATCTACTCTGTGATAGATGAGACCCTGCTAATTAACAATTGGCAGAGAGAGGCTTTAGCTGTGATTTGGCTTGAGGGGAATGTGACCACTGAGAAATTGGCGGATTGTTGGCCTCTTAATGATGTTAAAAGAATCAATACGTACGGCCGTGACAGGTTACTCTGACTAGAACCCTAAAGAAGGGCCTGCAAGGCAATAACTATAATGTGGGTTGGTGTGGGCAACCTCTGTTGTTGAGGCTGGGAGTCTGGCCTCGTGCACGAAAATTGAAGGCCAGCACCTGAAACCTGTAAGCCAGTTATCTTTCCCTAGGCCTGGGCTTGACTCCTATGAAGCGTAATGTGTGAGGAGAAGGCACATACTTTGAAAAGTAACAATGTAGCCTAACGACAGGAAAGGGTAAATACAGAAAGTATACATCTACAGAAAAACATAACAAAATTACTGAGGGATAAATAAAAAGAATAGAAAGTAAAAAGGGGGGCGAGAACACAATCCACATACCAAAAAGAAGCAGGAAAATTCGAATAGAGACCTATGAGGAAAATCAATACGTATACTTATGAATATAATAATAATATGGGGATAATAATGATGTTATATTAGGGTACTGAATATACCTGAGGAAAGCTGAAATACACCGTATCCTCTAATGTCAGGAAAGTATAGAAAGGAGTCTAAACAGGAGTGATAGATAAGAGGGAAAAAAATTAAAAACATTTTTTAACCTTTCATTAAAATGACATGAAAAGAAACGTATTGAATTGAAGCCATAATTATATCGTGGACCATACAAGGGTCAATGCTAAAAGGCAAGCCACACGCCATCCCACAAGGACCGATGGGCAGAAAGTTATTTAGCGCTATATAAGTGCTAAGTAAGTGTGTTCACTAAATCTTGGAACTCTTACCCTTTTTCGTTTCTCTTAATACAATTCGTACATAAAAAAAGAGAACAGAAAGAACATATACAAATGATAGTGTAATATGTCTTTAAATAGAGTGATCGGTGAAATAAGTGAATATATACACTGACATTTGTTAGAGCCTTTTCTAGTATTAGGCTCTAAACTTCTGCACGTCTGTGTCTTTTGGGTAGATCACACGACCCCTCTTTCCTTAGGAAGATATTCTCCACCGGGTATATAAAAGATACAAATATTTCACACTAAGTGTAGCATCTCAGAATGGAAATGTTGTCCATATAAGTAAAAATAGAGAAATGCTCACCTTTTTTAGAGCCCTTGGTAACCGGCTCTAAGTATATTTGCCCAGTGTCAAATTTTGAGGTGACACTACCCCTTTAAATCACTTATATAGGATACAATGGATGGATAAAAAATGGGAACAATTTATTATCAAGTAATATTATAAAAAATACACTATTATTTCTAGAAAATAAAAAACAGTAAAAGAACAGTATAATATAAAAGTATGTGACCTTAAAAATATATATATATATATAGGTTCACTTTAAGAGCCAAAACGCGTTTTGCCGGTAAAAACGGCTTCCTCAGTCAGCTTCAAGCTGACTCACTTAAGGAACTTTAGATCTGGATGGTGGCAACATCATCCAAATCAATAAGTTCTTTTGTGTTTTGGTGATTGTTTATGTGTGGTGGGTAATTAGGAGTACCCACAGAGTGTATACAGCAGCTGTACCATATCTTCTTCTATTTTTAATACTAAGCGCCATTTATTCCACACTTTTTCGTGTATATTCAGAAAGTTGTTTAGAATGCTGGGTTAAATACATCAAGTGAAAACACAGGCAATGTGGTGATTCCAGGATGTAAAAAAGGTGTACATTGAATCAAAAGTACCTTAACATAGACAGAGCATAACTGATGAATAACTTTGCAAATATGTCAGGGGCTCATCCATTGTGCAAGTAAGTTGTATGGTTATATTTTCCATATGGCACTTCTAAGTTACAGAAAAACATGGGGTACCACTTGTACATAGACAATTAGTATACTAGCAACCACTCCTGAAAATGTTACGCTGTTTTGAAACTGAGGCAAGTCACACTATAAGAAAGTCACATACAGATTCCCTCCAGTCACTGGCAAAGAATAAAATATAATAAATAAAAAGGAGGGAAACAGCTGCTTGCTGCCCTCAGTAAAATATAAAGTTAAAATGGAGGGGTTCTTTCTAAACACCATCTAGGAGATGTATACTCTCAAGGTCGCAGTCTGTGGCAAACAAGAAACCAAAAGAGTAGTAATGTGCATATAGCAGTACAAGAAGCACATGTAACCCTATTGAACAAGCTCATCTTAGTGGAATAGGGCTTGACAGAGCTAGGAAGCGGGCATAGGGGGAAGGCCCCCTGGGATTGGGAGTTGGAGTGTTAAGGGGTTGGCCCAGTATAAATAGACAGCCATTTTAGAATTAGTCACTTTTAATTTGCTAACCTGGCCAAATTTAGGCCTTGTAGGTATTTCTGTTTTCTCTTTCTGCAGGTTCAATGCCCAAAGGATGGATCCAGTAAAGCAGCTCCTGGCAGAAGTGAGAGCAGCAGCGCGGGATAATGGAGCAGCATGGGTGCAGGAGCGCCTGGTACTGGCCCTGTCGGGGATCAGGAGAGGCGGTGGGACCGGCAACCTGGCACAGAGTAGGAGGCCATCACAGAGGCTTAGCCCAGGGTGGGACATCAGGCACCCCGGCGGGGACGGCGTGGACATGGCAGCATGGAGCCGCGAGGTTGGAGGCCTGAGCATGGGACTCAGGGACAGTGCTTCACCCCTGGTGAGGCCGTGGACAGCCAGGGGCATGTCCAGTCGGGGGAAGCTGAGCTGGGCGCAGGCCCCACTGTGGTAGGCAGTGGGAGCCCGGGACTGAAGATCACAGTGCTGTCTGCAGGGAGGGTGCCCCCTGGCAGCGGGAGACGGTACAGCGAGCCTGCTGTTTCCAGGAGAACCAGGAGCAGTGTCGCTGGAGGAGCATCCCACAGGCAGGTGACCTTGGTGTTAGTGGGGCAGCTGGTCCCCCTGGGGGGGTTGATGCAGCTCAGAGGATCCCCAGGGCCATCAGGGACCGTCACAGGGCCCGGGAAAAAGCATTGTCCATGGTTGCTGCAGTGGGCCCCTCCTCTGCTAGGGGTGTCACTGCCCTTTGGGAGTCAAGCAAGGGACCTGGCTAGTGGCCTAGGGGGTAGGAGGGAGGACGGCCTCAGGAATGGTGCTGGTTTGACATGGTATGGACATTGTATGATGATGTCGCGGCCTGGTGGTGCTGGGCAAGGGTAGCACATGGTGGTGCCAGTGAAAGGGGCACAGGATCAGAGTCATGCCCTTGCGTTGTCCTGACCCCCTCAGGGCATCTTGGGGAGGGCTGAGTCGACATCGACCGTGCCACGCAAGAGTAGGTGCACAGAGCAGGACGGGGCGACGCTGCCCCTTGGGGCTCTTGGATACGGTCAGTATGGGTCCGGTCAGCAGGCATGTGCTGCGTGCCACACTTTGGATGTCCAGGATGGTGGAGGTGGGTTTATGGCAAAACTGCACATTGCCTACAGACCTCAAAGTTCAGGGAAAGTAGAGCAAATGAACCAAACACTGAAGCTACACCTGGCTAAAATGTTCCAAGAAACCAACCTGAAGCGGGATGCCTTGCTCCCCATTGCTCTGTTCTGGATCAGGAGCGCCCCACAAAACTCACCAGCCTCTCCCCTTTTGAAATTATGTACTGTCGACTACCTCCGATTGTCCTAGGGGACCTCCACAAATAGGAGGAGAGATCACACGCCAAGTAGCACACCGTGAAAGTTGCTGAGATCACCCCGTTGATCGAACACTCCAGAATTAAGGCTGCCTCTGCTCCATGGGAAGTAATTTCTGCTAATCCTGACAACCCTTTGAAACTCTACTTTAAGAAAGTGGAAATACCTGCTGGAGAAAATTCCAACAAGTAGGTGTTTTGATGACCATAATAATGCGTAACATCGATGGAAAGCCAAGGCCCCCTCGTGAAGCTAAACAGAATCAAAATTTGTCTGCAGGGTCCACCTGGAAAGCACCAAATAGTATGTATTAGATCTGTGGTCTGAAGGCCTACTCTGAACTCCCCAGGGATTGGTCGGGAGCCTGTGTACTGGGAACCCTGAAACCTCCTTTTTCCAAATCTCCCACAGAGAGGGCAACAAACTAGAATCCTCTGTATATGAACAGTTCCTAAGGGAACACAGGGCATTAATGATAGGTCAATGGAAAGACACTATATAGCCCCATCTGTTCTTGCCTGGTTTGAGCCGTACAGGACTCATTGTGTTATGATGCTTGTCAGTCACCTGTACCCAGGTGTTGTAGCATCAAAGGGGGGACTGTGGTAGAAGCTGCAAGATGCCCTATTAAACTTCTGGCACTTGTGTGGTTAAATTGCTGTACATAAACTCAGGACCAGGGCCCGTATGTGGAATGCCAGGAATGCTTACAAGTGGTTAATGCATATAGTGATAAGCGGTAGCTTACTAATTGGATAATATTTGTGGTAATATGATTTTGTATTTTCTTAATACGAATGGAATACATCATTTATGGTATATATTCTTTGTTCTCTTGTTACAAGGTGCCCATTGTGTATCATGTACTCCATAGTAGGCACTGGGACTTTGCAGCTGCAAATAAACAAATAAATAATGTTCTTCCAACGGCCTTTGTCCGGAGTGTTCCTGTGTACCTGACACCAGAAGTTAAGAGGTTATGTGCTACACCAGAAGTGAGTGGGGTAGCACACTTCGGGCAGAACTCCCACTAAGTATAGCACAGCAAACTGAATGACTAGCATCCTATACAAGCACACCGCACAATTATCTTTATTCGTTCCAGGGAGCAGAAAAAAAACAAATGCGCGTTCAAATATACCTCCACATGTCTGCTTCAATACACAGCTCACAGGCCCAACATGCACTACCTCACCAACATCTAGCTACATGGGCAGTGATGTTACTGCTGTTTACCAAGGCCAACCAGTTCCAGTCCCACTTACAGAGGCATCCATTCAGTGTTTATTGGACAAGATGCAGGTCTCATTGCAGCATAGTTTCACCAAAGTGGTGTTTTGCACTTTAGTCATGTACTTTATTCACTTATACATCAAAAAAAGAATAATTTTTTTTAGATTGAATTTGTAATTGTTGCACTTTTCTGCACTTTAATGAGACATTAATCTATCAAACTTTACTGATGTAATACATAATCTTGGCCCTTTATTGTATGATGAGGATTTAATATTATTCAGAAAAATATTATTTAACTTCTGAACAATTATGTTTTATTCATTAAATTATGTGAATATAGTCTGAATGACCATATCCACTTTACAGGTATGGAGAATAGCTTTGTTAGTCCATTTATAGAGGCTGGTTATCATAATTAAGTAATGTTTTGATAATATTTATTATTATTCTTTATGTAAAAAAGTTTGACTCTTGAGATCAGGGATTGCAATAGTAATCATAAATTCACTTTGTGTATTACTTTTTTTTATACTGTTTGGTGCTTGGTTGCTATAAATGAGCAATTTGTTGTGTTGTGTTGTGTACCTTCACTCATGGGACTTCACTTATACTCCTATGCTTTCCCTTGTGGCTTGATGGAATGAGTTTTTTTCTGATATTGTGTTTCCAGGGCAACAAGTAAACTACATTATTTTGGTAAGTTACTCCTACTCAATATTACTACTGCAATTTTACATGGAATTTAAATTAATGCCTGAGTCCTTGATTTTAAATTAAATAGTGTTTTATTTTTCCTTTAGTGGTATTAACTTTTAGTAAATTTAGAAGTGTATCAAATGTCATCACTGTAAGTATTGATTGGTTATTTATTACATTGTTTTATAGATTCATTTTTATTAGTTATGAATAAAAATGCATAATTTGTGAAAATAGACATTTAAATATATTATTGGCTTTCTTATATTCTATAGAGGAAGCCTCTGATGTATTTGTCTTTGTCTTATTTTTTTTGGCTTATCTTCTTATTAAGCCACATTGGTTTCAATGTGTGACTTTTATATTTGTTACTTAATTCTATATACTGAAAAGTATATATTTCTAATATTTGCTTCAAGCTATTCCATGTCTGTCTACATGCACCTAAAAAGAATTATACATGCTGTAAGTCTGCTCTAAGAAGCTGTGTACTATGTGTCATGCGGCTGGTTTTACAAGCTGTGATATCAGCCCTCCCACATTCAGTGAAGGAGATGGAGGATCGTGAAACAAGCAACATCTCTGCTGAAATAATGTTTATAAATAGCTCTTCCCATATAAGTAATACTTGTTTTGTAACCATATGTACAAGCAAAAGTCTTACATTTATTTTTAATATTTCCAGTTCATTGCTAGAGACTAGTAGTAGCCATATTTCAATGTTGCACTATATGTATATAATTATTTTGCTTGTCACATTTTTGAGTATATCATTCTACTTGGAAATGCTACAGTTGGGCCAATTGGAGGAACAGTATGGTCAAAATATATGTATATATTTGTATTCCCCTTAATCATCTGTGTTGTGGTGCTTTGTCGTTTGCACCCTAAATTTCGTATCACTAAGCTGTGGTAGTACCTTATTTTTCATGATTATATCTGGATTTCCCTTCTTGTCCTCTCCTCTGCAGCAGCATCACTTCTCCTTATCAGCAATTTCAGCTTCCTTTCCTAGAGCCAGTCCGTCCACCAATCGGCTTGCTTAAGTGATTTTCTGCAAGAGTCAGTCAGCTGACTCTTGCGAACTGTTCTACAAATTGTTGTGTTCCCTGTGAGCGCGCATGCATGGCAAATATTTGACCTGCTCTCTACCTCATTTGTAGTATTTTGCAAATATATATTTTTTTTCTTGCTGGCGGAGGTGAGGGCTAGATTTTTGGCCCTATATATTTAAATAGTATAAATTCCTTGGCAACTATTCTGCATCACAAATCAAGCAGGGATTCATCCATGACACACACACATTGTCATCTAATCATATTTGTATCCCCTAAATCCATTTTTAATTGCCAACAAAAGTAATAATAACTAAAGAGAAAAAAATCAATAATATGATATACATATATAGGTCTAGATTTTTTTATTTTATATATATATAAATGCTAGACATAAATGTCAAGCCACTGATACAAAAAAAGAGGGCTCGGTGGATATATATTATTATTTTTCATATAATTTTTTTTACAAACCATTTAACAGCAATGTTTACTTCATGATTAATAGTCTCTTTATCATGATGGTGGTTCCTTTTTAACCTGTATATATATATATATATATGAGGGTATCTATATTAGGACACAGTTTTCTTATGTTTATTTTAAATTCCGATTTGTGCCGCTATTGAATTGGGACTACATTACCCATTCACCTCTGTGGAGAGGTAGTCAGTCCCACAGAGCTACTTTTTAGTATGTGCCGAAAAACCTGAAGACGTGCGGTGGATGTGACATGCCACATCCGCAAATATCCTGGAAGTCCTAATGCATTCCAACATGGAATGCATGCTGACGCAGGTATCGGCAACCATCATCCTGCTTTAGGATATTTAAGAGGAATACACCGGACGAAACACATATATTCCTGAAGAAGTCACATGAGAAGAAATGTGTAGGATTGATTTATTTATGACTTTTATGGTTTTTAAGGTTTTATTTGTTTTTTATTTTCATTTATTGAATTCCTGCTGGGAAGGAGGACTTCAGCTTTATTTATTGATACCACTGTTTATGTGGAGATATGCTGTATATCTATCTGATTTCTTGTAAGTGCATTACTGTATTAAGAAAGCTGTTATTTTTACCATCTGCTCTATATATGGGTTCTCTTTATCCTTTCCACATTCCAGCAATTACCATTCAGGTGAGGGAAACAGGCCTGCTTTACCATCCATTTAGTGAGTCTAATATCAAGTCTACCGCTTGGGCTTATTGTACTACACAATGTATATTTCTCTTTACAAGTCTTTCAGGTTTTGATGTCAGCTTATATATTTAACATTTTTATATTTAGTTTGTATTATTTTGTATCACTTATTTTGGTGTATATTTTGCATATATTTTTTTTGTTTTTTACAATACTGTGTTTGGAGTGTTCAGAGGGAACACTTTCTTTAAGGGTACAATATACTATTTTTCTCATATTATAAGCATATAGTGATATCTCTTTGTTGTTTGCACATTGCCCAACTCCACGTGCCTTCTTCTCACCCTGCGCTCCACACTGAGTGTCAGGAGGCACATCTGTTGAACACAACAACAATTGCACACTTTGCTTACATTAATAAAATAACTGTTTCTTGATCTGTTTTTCAATTGTAAGATTTTTTTTAAAGCTCTTTTGCTCATCTATTGATAGTTAATTTAATCAGGGAGGCCAGTGTTGAGGAGATGCAGAAACTGGTTTGTATTTTCTTAATATGTTTTTGTGAAAGTGTAAGATGTATTTTTGGTGACTATATAAATTATTTAAAAATGTAATTTTGGAGGAAAACCATTCTTCCTTTTCTATGAGAAATAATTACTGGCCCTGATAATAATATGCATGTATTTTGATGTAGCTAAGTATACTTTATCCTAGTAATATGTTTGTGATTATATGGCCTTAGTGTCTCTGACACAGAAGGTGTACCAGTTCAGTCTTTCTATTATCTGTGGGTTTCTTTGTTTAACCTGCACGCTAACTGCTCAACTAAGCCCCACAGTTACGTTTGCTTGGTAGCGGACTCACCTGCAACTCAGGATATACTGTGGTTGTATGTTCCAGCTGTCAAAGAGTATACTGTCAGCTTGTTCCACTGGCAATACACTTTAATGAATATGTTATATGTTTTCATGGAATGACTTAAACATACTTGTATGTGTGACAGAACACCCAGTCACTGAACAATTACTGGCAGTTCGTTTTTTTACTTATGGTTCGGTAACTGAACAAACTCCTAATTTTCCCCTTTTTTTCCCCCATAATCAGACAACCTCTTGGGTTGTTAACCCTGTTGACCTCTTGACACCTCATTAATTCATCAACAACTTGTTAACTCAAGTGTTCTGCTGGGTGGCAACCATTCACATGAGCGAACATGTGGATAATGAGTTTGCGGCCATCTTGTCACACGAAAGCAGGTAGCGGTGTTCGGACGTCAAGTGCATGGAACTAAAATTGGACAGACTAACTTGTGAACACCACTAAACTTATATCATCACCTGCTTCTTTTCGAAATGTCTCTCTTTGGGCAAAGTGTTTGCACAAACTTAACGAGCAGTCGCCTTGGCCAATATACAAGCGGAGTTCTCCCTACCATCCCCAGACCAACGGTCTCTGCAAGCGGATTAACACACTTAAACAAATGTTGCGAATGTTCGCCACCGCTTGCCGACACTTGGAGAGATTCCTGATGTACCTTTTTGTTTGCTTATTAATTGCCGCAGAAATCCACAGGGTTTTCCCCATTTCAACTGCTATATGGGAAAAGGATATGAGGTCCCCTCAATCTCATTAGGGAGCATTGTGAAGGGGAGACGGAGCTGGAGGGGATCCCGATAGTACCTTACATGCTGTTACTCCGGGACCACATGGAACAGTTGGCTAAGATCATAAAAGAGAACCTCCAAGCAGCTCAGGGGCGCCAAAAAGAGTGATACGATAGGGGTACCCAGCAGCATAGTTTTTGGATCAGACAAAAGGTCCTAGTGTTAAAGCCAGACTGACACAACAAATTACAGGCAGCATGGCAGGGTTTTTACAAGGTGGTGGAACAACTCTGCGACACTACCTATGTTGTAGCCAGCTGTGCAGACAAGTAAATAAGACACTCCTTCCACATCAATATGCTAAAGGAATATCAGGAAAGGCAGGAAGATATGGCTGCAGTATGTGCCTCAGCTTCTGAGGATCTAGACAACCTCTTGTTACCTGACTTACTAGAGGGAGATCCCCAAGCCGATCTTATTGCCCAAGTTCAATTAGGGGACCGACTGACCAGTCAAGAAATAGTACAGGTACAGAAATTATGTATCTAATTTTTTAACAACATATTTTTTAATACTTCAAAAAACAAAAAAGTAAACATTTTATCATACCACACCAGATTTATAATTACTTAAAAGTTTGTAAAATGTTTGTTACACTATCCGTGTAGGAAAACAATAATGTAAATACCAACAAAACTGATACTGAAAAAAAATACCAATTTTTATACTTACTAATAAGTACTTCAAGTTACAACAGGAATCAATTTGAGCCACGTTGAGTTATGTAAAGGTAGGACAAAAAGAAAAGTTCACTAAATTGTCAGTGAACATCACTGTTATGCAAAAAGAGGAACACTTTTAAAGTTTGGGCAAAACAGGAAACTTGGCAATACATATATAGTTACATAGTTATATAGCTGAAAAGAGACAGGTGTTGATCAAGTTCAGCCTTTCTCACATTGTTTTTGCTGTTGATCCAAAAGAAGGCAAAAAACTAAATCTGAAGCACTTAAATAATTCCTTAATCACCCCATAATGGCAGTCAGATATCTCTTTGGATCAAGAAGTTATTACCCAACTTATTAAAAATGATATCCCTGTATATTATTAACTTTTTAGGTTGCAACGTGAGGGTAAGGATTTGAACATTTGAACTAAAGATGAATTACATTTTTAATATGAGGCACAGCCCAAA
The DNA here is from genome assembly GCA_933207985.1 of Pelobates cultripes. Lineage (NCBI taxonomy): Eukaryota > Metazoa > Chordata > Amphibia > Anura > Pelobatidae > Pelobates > Pelobates cultripes. Next base: position 179,745,145 of record OW240915.1, on the reverse strand, counting down.
TTCTCAATATTTTACTATCTTCCAAAAATCTACAAGTCTTTGGAGAAACCATATGGCATACCCATTGCCAGTGGTATTGGCATCTCATTGCCAACTTGTCCAAGTATGTGGGCCATTATCTCCAGAAACATGTTCCTTTAACCAGAACATACATTAGGGATACAGATCACATATTAAATATTATGAAGGACATTGTTTGGAAGGATTCATATGTGTGGGCTACGGTGGATGTATCATCCCTGTACATGCTTATAAAACATAAGGGATTGAGAGCCATTCAAATGGTGTTACAGCAAGATGGAGATTTACATGACAAACAAGGCACTTTTATTTAAGAATGTTTATATTGATCCATAATTATTATATATTCAAAAACACATTTTAGTTGCAGACTTGTAGTACAGCTATGGGCACCAGCATTGCTCTGAGTTATGCCAACCTTTTCATGGCTGTATGGGAGGATACCCACATCTGAGTTGAGAATGACCGGACATTGAACCTGGTGCTTTGATACATTGATGATATTATCAAATTATGATACAAATGATACATTGATGATGTTATCAATATTTGGGATGGTGCACATTTGCATCTTTTGGGTTTTATAACTTATGTTAATGCTAATGATTTAGGTTTAAAGTTTGTACGGTAAATCCAGACTTATAGTGTTAGCTTTCTGGACATTACATTTTTCACTCAGGGTAATCAAATTTGTAATAAGATCTTTTTTAAACCAACTGACAAGAATAGCTATATAGGTTTTAATAGTTGCTGTCGTCGCCAGTGGTTGAGAAACATCCCAAAGTGGCAATACATGCGGATAAATAGGAATTGTACAGAAGAGGGTGATTTTGTAGCTCAAATCAGATTTTTAGAAAATAGATTTTAAGATAGACATTTTGCAAAAGCCCTTTTAAATGATGCCAGGAATATGATTCAGCAGAGAAAAAATGTATTGGCTCCGGATATATTTGTATAATATTATCATATCCCCTCTGAGGCACAGTTTTTCCAAACTAAAGATATTTAAATTTGTTAACCTGTCTTCATAACAAAAATGCTTGATTCCTTTTATTCATTTTGTAGCCAGCCTCTGCACTTTTTCGAGTGTTATACTATCCTTCTTTAAAACACATACCCAAAATTGCACAGCATATTTAAGGTGTGGTCTTACTAGTGATTCATAAAGAGGCAAAATTATATTCTCATCCCATTAATTAATGCCCCTATTTATACATGACACCACTTTACTGGCCTTAGCAAATGCCGATTGATATTGCATAATTGTTGCCTAGTTTGTTGTTTATAACAATTCCCAAATTCTTCTTGTGTGTTGTTATTCCTAATTCACTACCCTTTAGGGTGTAAATTGCTTGTGCATTCTCTACCCCAAAGTGCATAAATTAGCATTTTTGTACATTCAATTTCATCTGCCATTTGAGTGCCCAGTCCCTCAATCAATCTAAATCCCTCTGCAGCAAAGCAATATCTTGCTTATATTGTATTACTTTACAGCATTTTGTGTCATCTGCAAGCATTGACACATGGATTTCAATGGCTAGTTCATGATCATTTATAAATATATGTTATATAGACACAGACCCAAAACAGAACCCTGAGGGTCACAACTTAACACTTTTGTCTAGCCTAAATACGTACTATTAATGACATCTCCCTGTACTCTATCTTTAAAACAATGTTCTACCCAAAAACAAGAGTTTTCACTTAGATACATTTTTTTAGTTTAAGCACTATCCTATTGTGATGGACTGTAGCAAACACCTTGGCAAAAAGAAGATCACATCCATTGCAACACCCTGATCAATACTTCTACTTACTCCTTTGTAGAATGCAATCAGGTTAGTTTGACATGACCTATGTTTCATAAAACCATGCAGATTATTGCTAATAACAATGTTCTTCACAATTAATTCCTAAATATTATCCCTTAATAACCTTTCAAATACTTTCCCAGCAACAGACATTAAGCTCACATGTCTTTAATTGCCAGGCAACCATTTTTTACCATTTTTGAATATGGGAACCAAATCTGCCTTCCTCCAATCCTCTGGTACAATTCCTGGAGGAAAAGCATTTTGAAAGATCAAATACAGAGGTTTACTTATTTACACACTCAGCTCCTTTAGAATGCATGGGTGAATAACCTCAGGCCCGAACTTTAATTAAATGAACTTTCTTTAGTCGATGTCTTGAGTCAATTTATCTGATTCTTTTTTTTTTTTGCAACAATCATTTGCATATCTTTTGCCATAGGATCCTCTTTAATATATACTGACAAAAAATTGTATTTGAAATTTCTGCATTATCCTGGTCATCATTAACTTACAGTGCCTTGCAAAAGTATTCACCCCCTTGGCATTTTTTTGTTTTGTTGCCTCACAACCTGGAATTAACATCAATTGTTTGAGGATTTGCATCATTTAATTTACAGAACATTCCCACAACTTTGAAGAATTTTTTTTATTTTTTTATTGTGAAGCAAAAAACAAATAGGACAAAATAACAGAAAAAGTCAATGTGTATAACTATTCACCCCCCTAAAGTCAATACTTTGTAGCGCCACTTTTTGTGGCAATCACAGCTCCAAGTCGCTTTGGATAAGTCTCTATGAGCTTGCCACATTTTACCACTGGGATTTTTGCCAATTCCTTCTTGCAAAACTGCTCCAGCTCCTTCAAGTTCGATGGTTTGCGCTTGTGAACAATCTTTAAATCTGACCACAGATTTTCTATTGGATTGAGGTCTGGGCTTTGACTAGACCATTCCAACACATTTACATGTTTCCCCTTAAACCACTCAAGTGTTGCTTTAGCAGTGTGTTTAGGGTCATTGTCCTGCTGGAAGGTGAACCTCTGTCCTATCCTTAAATCACACACAGAGTGGTACAGGTTCTGCTCAAGAATATCCCTGTATTTAGCACCATCAATCTTTCACTTAACTCTGACCAGTTTCCCAGTCCTGGCTGCTGAAAAACATCCCCACGGCATGATTCTGTCACCACTATGTTTCACTGTGGGGGAAGTGTTCTTTGGGTGATGTGATGTGTTCGGTTTGCACCAGACATAGCGTTTTCTTTGATAGCCGAATAGTTAAATTTTAGTCTCATCAGACCAGAGCACCTTCCTCTGGACAAAATAGTTATACCGAATACTTTTGCAAGGCACTGTATATGCCCATCTCTATTTTTTTTTCCAAAGAGTTCATACCAGTCAATATGTTGTAAAGCTGCCCTTATCGTATTGAAATTCGCCTTTTTAAAATTGTGTTTTAGTATACGTCATGTGCTTTTGCTTTTTTGAGTTTATTTCAAAAGACATTATATTGTGATCACTATTAACCAAGTGCATTCCTAATTGAATATTGGTCAAAAGATCATCAATGTTTATTATAACCAGATCCAGACAGGCATTTTTTCAAGTTGGTGCTTGTACCAGTTGTGCCCTGAAGGTGTCATTTAACACATTCAAAAACCTGATTCCCCATGATGAACTACTAGTCCCTCTATCCCAATTTATGTCCGGTAATTTAAATCTCCAATAATTAATGTGTTAACAAGATATGCAGCTTTTCCAATTTGCTCTTATAGCTGTTCTTCATCATCAATATTAACATTAGGTGGTTTATAACATATACCATCTAATAAGTGATTTCCCTTCTTTTGCCCAAAGCAGATATTTACCCATAAAGCTTACAAATTATCCTTGTCATCTTCCAGATGCTTAAGATTTGACTTTTAATTCATGATTGACATACAAACATGCCCTACCACATTTCCTGCTTCTTCTATATTCATAAATAATATGTAACCTTTTAAGTTAAGTAGTGTATAGCGGTACAAGTCATCAAACTAACTTTTGACAGGTACCCCGCCCCTTTTATGAAACCACACCCCTTTTATGAAACCACACCCCTTGCACAATATGGCAGACGTCCCGCCCCTTTTTATGAAACCACGCCTGTTGTGCAATAGGTCTCCGCCCCCTGTGTGGTGATGGTTACCCAGCCCCTTTCATGAAACCACGCCCCTTGCGCAATAGGGCCCCTCCCGTTGCGTGTTGATGGGTGTCCGTCCCTTTTTTATGAAACCACACCCAATACGGCGTGTTATAGACACGCCCCTTTACAATGTTCATAGAGTGTGCCACCATGTGGTTGTATGAGGTACTACATCCTATGGTTGGATGTTTATTTATTTTTTATTTCATTTAGTGGAGGGATATTACTGAATAAAGAGGACAAGTCTGGACATGTTTTGGAAGATGTGTCTGGGGCCAGTTTTGAAAGTAGAGAACAAACCCAGAGGACAAGTTTATATACATCTGAGAAATAAATAAATGCCAAAGTAACTCATATAACGATATTTATTAGACAAAAAAAAAAATCTGGGGCCAGTTTTGAAAGTAAAGAGCAAACCCAGAGGGCAAGTTTATATACATCTGAGAAATAAATAAATGCCAAAGTAACTCATATAACGATATTTATTAGACAAAAAAAAAAGCCGATACAATATTCACAGGAAAAGCAACAATACAATATTCACAGGCAAAAGTGGTAATACAATGTATGAAGGAAAAGCAATAATCATCACATGTTTTAGATAGAAATGCAATGAATAAACATCACAAATTCAACCAATCAGCAGGCTGCTTTAGTATACGTGGGCGCTTCTTAGGTAGCAAATAGCCGTGAGATGTAGTTAATCCCGGGGTGCTAAAATAAATATTTGGTAACGATTGTCTCTTTTGAAAATGGGGTGTTATGTCCCGAGTCTCGCTTGGAAGGCTCCGCAATATCAATTGTTCCAAATAGTCTTTATTTGATGTGTTGCCCACAACGGTAGACGGTACATTCAGGTCAGCCATAGCCTGAAGAAAAGTATCCCAGCCCAGAGGTAATTTACGTACCGTGACATTGTGACTCTGGGTAACACTACGTACCAAATCGAGTATATTTGATCCCGGTACAATAGTGTTTTTATAAACAAATTCACCCTTATCATTCCAAGCGGTAATGTGCTTAAATTGAGACATTCTACTCAACAATCAGTTTTGAAAGTAGAGAACAAACCCATATTAGCCAAAAACATTTATTTATTTAGAGGATGGATATTACTGAATAAAGGGGAACAAGTGTCTGGGACCTGTTTTGAAAGTAGAAAACAAACTTAGAGGGGGTGAGCTTATATAAATCTGTGAAATAAATAAATACCAAATTAACTCATATAGCAATGTTTATTAGACACGTATGGCAATGCAATTAGATCTAAAACCAATAGTGCTTAGATGAGCAATGACAGACAGATGGCATTTACAACCAAGACAGGGGGGTCCCAGGATGACAGCCGTAACAAAATCAACAATTGAAATGTTTTCCTTAAACACAGGGTACAGTATGACTGTTGACAGCCAGCTGGCATTTACAGCCTAGGCTATCAGGGTGACAGCTGTAACGAGATAAACAGGTGAATAGTATTCTTTAATCATGATGCCAAACAGCATTAATAAATCAGTATTAAAATCCATATATTACACACCAAGAGATGCAGGTAGCTACGGGGGTATTGATATGTGGCCGTTACACCGTAATGGCCGATCATAAGTGTAAAGGTTTCCAATGTCAGATTTGCTATGCCACTGTAATCACGCTTGATGGCCATGTTTGTTATATGAGAAGATACACCCCAGAAGACCCGACTAACAAATACATTTTTTATGACTTTGAATGTATGCATGAGACTGGTGTACATATCCCCAACTATATCTATGCTTCAGAATTAGAAGGGGATAAGTGCTGGGAGTTTCAGGGTACAGCGTGCCTAGAGGAGTTTATAATAACATTTATAAACAAGCCCTTTAGTAACTACACATTCATAGCGCATAATGCAGGCAGGTATGATTCTTACTTTGTGGTGAATCAACTTCTTAAGGAGAAAATTGCTATCGAGTTGTTGGCGCAAGGTGGTAAATTACTTTGTGTGACTGTCGCTGATCTAGGTATCAGATTTATCGATTCTTTAAATTTTCTCCCCATGAAACTAAGTCAATTGCCAAAGGCCCTGGGTTTCGTCGGTTGTAAAGGCTATTTTCCCCACTTTTTTAACACAGCCCAGAATCAGTCTTATATTGGCCCTATGTCTTTGGTAGACTATTATGGTTATGACCAAATGATGTGTGATGATAAAAAGGAGTTTATGGTCTGGTATCAAGAGAACCAACATTGTCAGTTCAATTTTCAAAACGAACTTAAAAAATACTGTATAGATGATGTTAAAATCTTGAAACAGGCCTGTGTCTGCTACAGAGAAAGTGTGATGGAGATGACCAAGAAGGTAAAAACTATTGTGGGCCCTGACGGTCCTGAAACTGTCATGGCTGATATTGATCCTTTTCAACTCACTACATTAGCGTCTGTGTGCATGGCCATGTACAGATTTAAGTTTTTACTGAAAAATACCATAGCAATTTTACCCTCTGACAATTACCATGCAAATCAGAAACGTTTCTCAACAAAGTCTATTCAGTGGTTAATGTATGTTGCACACAAAGAGGGGATCACTATTCAGCACGCTCTACAGGGCGGTGAAAGGGCTGTTGGTAACTATTTTTTGGATGGGTACGCTCTGATTGATGGCCAGCCTACAGCTTTTGAATTTCAGGGTTGTTTCTACCACGGTTGCCCAGTTTGTTATAATGAAAAGGCTTTTAACACAGTTACAAAGACTACCTATGCACAATTATACCACAAAACCAATGTTAAAACTCATTTTCTAAAAATGCGGGGTTATGTGGTCCGTGAGATGTGGGAGCATGATTGGTCAAACCTGTTAGAAACTGACAAGGATCTACAGGCTTTTCTTATCGATAAAGATTTTCCACAGCCGCTGGAGCCTCGTGATGCGCTTTATGGGGGCCACACAAACGCAATCAAATTGTACCACAAAGCGGCCCCAGGTGAGAGCATACACTATTATGATTTTACCAGTCTATACCCATACGTCAACAAAACAAAATTATATCCCACGGATCACCCGGTAATCATTTATGATAATTTTCAGTCTTTTGAACACTATTTTGGCCTTGCTAAAGTAACAGTGTACCCACCCCAAGGTCTATTTTTCCCTGTTCTACCGGTTAAAATGAATGGCAAACTTATGTTCCCATTATGTCATACATGCACAGCCAATAACCAAACAACACATTGTGAACATAATGAGGAGGAACCCTCTTTGACAGGTACTTGGTGCACTATTGAAATACAACAAGCCCTGATTAAGGGCTACAGGTTGGGGAAGATCTTTGAGATTTGGCACTTTCCTTACTCTTCCAATACGTTATTTGAAAAGTATATAAAGGTGCACCTTAGGGATAAGCAGGAATCCTCAGGTTACCCTGAATGGTGTACGACTGATGAAAAAAGACGCCAATACATTGATGCTTATTACGCCAAAGAGGGTATTTTGCTAAGACCAGAGAAAATAGAAGTAAACCCTGCAAAACGACAGATTGCAAAATTGTTTCTTAATTCTTTATGGGGCAAATTTGGTCAGAAACCTAATTTGCAAACCACAAGTCTTGTATCTGATCCTGACAAGCTTTTTGGTTAAATATTTTTACCTGAATACGAGGTGTCTTCTCTGTTATTCATAAATGATGATACAGCCATGCTCAGTTGGAAGCACGCCCAGGGCTGTCACAGTCCGTCTCGCAATACCAATATATTTATTGCATGTTTTACCACCGCCTATGCACGACTTGAACTGTACAATGTTTTAGACCGTCTTAATGAGAGATGTCTCTACCACGACACTGACTCTGTTATTTTTGTTAGTACAGCGGGTGACTGGAATCCACCTCTAGGGGACTATCTAGGTGAGCTGACTAGTGAAATACCCTGTGACACACACATTACAGAGTTTGTATCTGCAGGTCCCAAGACGTATGGTTACAAACTATCGACGGATAAAACATCTCTAAAGGTGAAAGGCATAACACTTCATGCCAGTAATGCCCAGTTGATTAACTTTGACAGTTTAAAAGACCTGGTGTTGGACTACCCCTTGCACTCAGACCCTGATGAACAGAAAAGAATAGTGGTACGACAGTCCTCCATTGTCAGAAATAAACTCCTTTGGCAGATAGAGACGCGACCGCTACAGAAAACACAGAAGTGTGTATATACAAAAAGATATTTGGTCGACGACTTTACCACTCTCCCATTTGGTTACTAATCATTCACCATGGACACTCGTTTACAACATCCTTTTTCATGCATATTGGCAGGACCTTCTAATTCAGGGAAAAGTTATTTTGTCAAACAGGTTTTACAGAATGCTACCGCTTTAATGTCGCACACTCCTGATAACATTGTTTGGTTTTATGCCTACTGGCAAGTGCTTTATGATGAATTATTACTCACAATCCCAAATATTCATTTTATAGAGGGTTTACCCACAACATTTAATGATGATAATTTGTTCCCCCCTAACAGAGTAAATTTAACTATTGTTGATGACTTAATGGAGGCTGCTAGTGAGAGTTCAGAAATTGAGAAAGCATTCACCAAGTATGTGCATCACAGAAATCTGAGTATTATGTATCTGGTGCAGAATGTGTTCTGTCAAGGTAAAAAAAGTCGTACTATAGCTTTAAACACTAAATATATGGTACTTTTTAAGAACCCAAGAGATAAACTGCAAATCACTACTCTGGCACGCCAAATGTACCCCGGTAAATCGCAATTTTTTCTAGACGCTTTGGAAGATGCCACACGCAAATCTTATGGTTATCTACTTGTAGATTTAAGATCTGCAACCCTCGAAGAGTACCGCTTAAGAACCGGTCTCTTCCCACCCGACCTTCCCTCTGCATATATTTATAACAAACAGCCCTCTAAAAGTCGATAACATACCATTAACAGGTCATTCCATGCCGAATCTCAGATCCTGTAAGGATGTCTATGCGTATACGTCGCAATTAGTTGGCTTTACAAAGTCTAATAAGAGCATCGCCATCACAGAAAAAAGATATTTTATGCTCCGCATCTCATGATTTAGTCACGGCTATATGTGAAATAGCTCTTAATACCCTTAAAGGTAAGATACCTTTATCACAACAACAAGTAGAAAAGCTAAAAAAGTGGCGAAAAAATATAAAAGCACTGAGCAACAAAAAAGTGTCTTTTAGTAAGAAGAAACAGTTGGTTAAACAGTATGGAGGATTTATTGGCTCTCTGTTGGGATTTGCTATACCTCTGCTGACCGGTCTTTTGACTAACCGTTAATGGCACACGCTGAGAAAAAGTACTTAGTGTCTAAAACAAGAGTTAGACCTAATACAGCGAACCACTCAGAACTCTGAGGCCTCTCGTGAGTCTGTCACTCAGAACCTAGACAATGAGATTATTTCTATTCTTCAAAATAGAGGTGTATCGGATGATGAGAAGATAAAGAGGTATACCACTATATTGCAGTAATACTTGGTACGTGCTAAACAGAGTGAAAGCGAAAAGTTGGGCTTGACACTTTTCTTACCTCCTGGAGAATCCTCCGTACCAAACCCCACTGTAGCACATCCTCATGATGCTGGAGTCTCTGATGTTTCAGACGCTGTATTTCGTGAAGTTGTTAATAATGTAAATGTCCGCTATAAAAAAAATGCTGAATTGTTGCTGAGTAGAATGTCTCAATTTAAGCACATTACCGCTTGGAATGATAAGGGCGAATTTGTTTATAAAAACACTGTTGTACCGGGATCAAATATACTCGATTTGGTACGTAGTGTTACCCAGAGTCACAATGTCACGTTACGTAAATTACCTCTGGGCTGGGATACTTTTCTTCAGGCTATGGCTGACCTGAACGTACCGTCTACCGTTGTGGGCAACATATCAAATAGAGACTATTTGGAACAATTGAAATTGCGGAGCCTTCCAAGCGAGACTCGGGACATAACACCCCATTTTCAAAAGAGACAATCGTTACCAAATATTTCTTTTAGCACCCCGAGATTAACTACATCTCACGGCTATTTGCTACCTAAGAAGCGCCCACGTATACTAAAGCAGCCTGCTGATTGGTTGAATTTGTGATGTTTATTCATTGCATTTCTGTCTAAAACATGTGATGATTATTGCTTTTCCTTCATACATTGTATTACCGTTTTGCCTGTGAATATTGTATTGTTGCTTTTCCTGTGAATATTGTATCGGCTTTTTTTTTGTCTAATAAATATCGTTATATGAGTTACTTTGGCATTTATTTCTCAGATGTATATAAACTTGTCCTCTGGGTTTGTTCTCTACTTTCAAAATTGGCCCCAGACACATCTTCCAAAACATGTCCAGACTTGGCCTCTTTATTCAGTAATATCCCTCCACTAAATGAAATTAAAAATAAATAAATAAACATCCAACCATAGGATGTAGTACCTCATACAACCACATGGTGGCACACTCTATGAACATTGTAAAGGGGCGTGTCTATAACATGCCGTATTGGGTGTGGTTTCATAAAAAAAGGGGCGGACACCCATCAACGCGCAATGGGTGGGGCCCTATTGCGCAAGGGACATGGTTTCATGAAAGGGACTGGGCAACCATCACCACACAGGGGGCGGAGACCTATTGCACAACAGGCGTGGTTTCATAAAAAGGGGCGGGATGTCTGCCATATTGTGCAAGGGGCGTGGTTTCCTAAAAGGGGTGTGGTTTCATAAAAGGGGTGTGGTTTCATAAAAAGGGGCGGGACACCTGTCAAAAGTTAGTTTGATGACTTTTACCGCTATACACTATTAAGTTAACTTCCAAATCATGTGTCTCATCCCACCATGTTTCGGTTATGCCCAATATGTCATATTTCTTAGTGTATGCTATTGCCCCTAGTTCCCTCATTTTATTTTTTAAGCTCCATGCAATAGTGAGCCTACATTTAATATTATTATAGGTCACTTCTAATTTAAGTGAATTTTTATTACTATTACCTCATCTGTTCTGACCATGCCGCTCCCCCATCTCCACCCCCTTGTGCTTGGCTAAAGCCCATGTCCTTTCTTTCCTGTCTCATCCTGTCTCTTCTATTCTGTCCCATTTTGTAGATTTCTATGTCCCTCATCCCCTACCACTAGTTTTAAATCTCAGAAAACCTTCTAACCATCCTGTCTCCCAGTACAGCAGACCTTCTGCCATTTAAGTACTATCCATCATGACTATAGAGATCATTCCCAAAAGCAAAATGGTCCAGTGCTCTAAAAAGCCCAAACTCCCCTTCTTACACCATTACTATAGCCACGCAGTAACATCCCTAATCTCCTGCTGCCTTTCATTCAACCAAGGTACTCTTTGATGGTCAAGATACTGTTGCAATGTTGCTTGACATGTTACTTGATTTACAAATCCAAGTGACATTGTGTGCCCCAGATACAAGCTTAAGGACATCTGCTAACATAGGAACCACATGAACAATGGAATGAAGTTCAGAAATATTCTTTGTATGCAACTGTTCCTTTGCCTTTGAAAAGAAAAGTTAAGTTTATGCTGAAACTCTCCAAATAGTTCAGATTTTGCTTGTAGCATTTTGATGCTAGCATATAATTTTCAGACATTGGCATTGTGTGCCAATACCATCAATTTAGTTATTGCAATCTTACCATCCATAGAAAAATTTACTTACTTTGAATTTCTGACAATTCTCTTTGTAGTGAATAACAATTCATGATTAATTCACTAGTGCATTGCACCTTGATGGAAATACTTTAAATGCTTACCAAAGGTGTGTACTTACATGCACTGACATTTCAAAAATCAGCTATTTTCTCTTTTTAGCATTTTTTTGCCTTTTTTAAAGATGTTATAGAGGGATATCATGAACAAGGTATAGGAAGAAGGGGAAATACCTGATAATCATTTGTTTCCATGGCAAACACATGATTCGAAGTGAATATCGCAATTGATGCCAGAGAAGCTGAATGGAATCATAGCTGACTTACAGAATCTTTCTAGTTCAACTATTTTGACCTTGAATTTGAAATACACTTTAAATTACCTTGCATTTTCACTTTTGGGAACAATCCTGTAAATTATATATATAGATTAGAAAAGAGGAATTGGAAGAATTTACTTGTATGATAACTGATTGTGATCTTTTTCATCTTGCTATCTTGTGTCGTGAAAAATGGGAAGCAAGAGTAATTTCAAGTGCAAAATATGGAAAATATCTAAAAAGGAAAGAAAAAGGTCAGTTTACAATTGACTCAAATATTAAACTGTAGAGCAGGGTAAGACAAATTGAGAGATTGAACTTTAGGAAGGTAATTTGCTCCATCAGTTGCATGGTCATTTGATAGCATTTGGGATTCATAATGTTCGCTGTAACAGAAAACACTCACTCACCTTGGACAGTGGTCAGTAGACATGAGAATAGCTGTTTGGCAACCAGACACAGAGAAGGCCACATATCTTCTTCTTATCACAGTAGCTCAAAGGCTCTTCACTGGAAGGCAAAATAGGTTGAGACAGGTAAGCTCTGACCATTTCAGAGGCACTACTTTTCTTCTGTCTGCTTGTTTCACTTGCTCCTATCCACCAAACCACCAACAGATTAAGCCAAAACTTAACTGTTCTACTCTGCAGTCTTGAGCTTATGCTGCTGGCACTGCTGCTTCGGCAGTGGAGAGGGGTCATTGTGGGGGCAATCTGACTGGTATGAGGCTACGAAGCCCCATATGCAGCAAACTACTATTCACTGTACATTTAGAACATCTCCATCTTGTGGGGTGTTCACAGTATGCAGTGGTTACTATGTACCACATGTGCTGCAAGGAAGGACAATTAATTAACTAGCATCATAGTCATGGGTGCCCAAGGATCATGGATGCACGAAGGGATAAAAAGCTAGCCGTCTGGTATGATCACACAGAAGAGCTACCATAGCTCAACTTGCTGTAAAACATAATGCTGGCCATGATAGAAAGGTGTTTCTAGCTTTTTATCCTTTCGTGCATCCATGATCCTTGGGCACCCATGACTTTGATGCTAGTTAATTAATTGTCCTCCCTTGCACCACATTTTGTACATACTAACCACTGCATACTGTGAACACCCCACAAGATGGAGATGTTCTGTCGTCAAGCAATCACTATATGAAAAGTCACTCAGATGTTTTTCGCTTGCCCATTTTTCCTGTCTAATATATCCCACCCCTTGAAAAGAGCCATTGTAACAATATAATCAAGGTTATTCACTGAACCTGCCAGTGGTTTTAATGTTGTGGCTAATCAGTGTATCTTGCATACCATTTGTAAAAGTAGCCACCCTGGCTAAAATTAGTGTAAATATAATTTGTTTAGCATTTTTCACAAACAAACCGCCTTTTCACCAATGATATTATCAGTATAATACATTTAACATCTCTAAAACACTCATATTTGTGTAGAGTAATGTCTCACAAGTACAACAGTAACCCTCAAGTACAGGTTTTATGGTGATTTGGAAAGTTACAGGGTCAAACATAAGATTTGCCAATTTCTGTTTTTGCAAATTGCTATTTGCCAGATTGGCTATGTTGCTTTTGAGACAACCCAGGTTATTTAAAATGGGGTATGTCCAGTCTTTTTTAGTAGCCACTTAGTCACAAACACTTGCCAAAGTTAGATTTAATAATAGTTTTTTTCAATTTTACTGGTGATATTGTTGTGATAAGTTTTACTTTTTAAAATACTCATATTTGTGTTCAGTGAAGTCTCCCGAGAATAATATAATACACCCATGTAAAGGTTTTCTGGTGTTTTGGAAAGTTACAGGGTTAAATATAGGGCTTGCCAATTAAATTCTCTGGACTGTCTGCCTGGGTAGACTGATGTAAAATTATTAGTTAAATTATATATATATATATAATATATATCCATGTGGGTCCAGCGCTCTCTCTCACGGTCCTGTACTTGCCTGGGTGCTTAGTTCAGCCAAAATGAACATAATCCAAGAAAAGTGCACCCACAAGACACTGTAGATGATTTTCCAATTCTTTTATTGTGCAATATAAATACACCTCATTTGTGTCAACGTTTCAGTCCTCTATGGGACTTTTTACAAGACGTCTTGAAAAAAGTCCCATAGAGTTATAGTAGTGGTATAAGTCAGTTGTGGTGTGCCAAAACTGACGTACGGGTAAGTCTGTAAAAGAGTGCCCACTAAGTAAATGAAGGGTGCAGTGGGTGGGCTGAACCAATAAGTATCAGCCCAGAGGAAGGGGAGGCCTGTGAATTTATAGACCGTATAAACCTCTCCCACAACTACAGGCTCAGCCTTTCCATTTGTAGTCTGAGACAATAAGCAGAGTTATAGTAGTTGTATAAATTGGTTGTGGTGTGTCAAAACCAACGTTCGGTTAGGCCTGTAAAAGAGGGCAAAAAGTTAGCAGTTTAATCCTTAGTACATTTTGACATTACATAACCAGTACTTTAAATGCCTGTCTCAGTTCCCTCTTTGTTTGAGGGATATCTGGTGTATGCAGATGATTCCAATGTCCCAGTTTCTGATGTGTGCTGGAATGTTTACTAAAGGCTGCAGAAGCAGTACTTATTCTAAAATAATGAACTAAATATGTTAAAGGGTCGTATCAGAGTTTTATGAATTATGTCCTGATGTACAGGATCAGTTTGGTGTAGTGAGTGATTACCGTGTAACCTTAAAGGAAAGTGTATGCCTGTGTAGTCCTGTGAATGTCAGGCAATTGGTCTAGTAAGTTGACCTGGCACCATTTATTGATGATAGTATGTAGGTATAGGTCTGCAGGTGGGTATGAGATAAGTTTAAGTGTTTGTAGCTAATTTAAAGTTGAGGTGGCAAAAGGAGGTGAATTTCACAATGGTGTCGATGTATGGATTGATGATTTGATATTCGGAAGTGAATTTATTAAAAAAGTTCTGGTATATAAATGGTTGGTTTAAGCAGAGAGAGCCGTGTGTGCAAGCAATCTACCATGACCATGAGATGAGCTAATGCAGAATTAGATCCAGGAATGTAGGAGTTTTAGTAAGTGGTTAAGCAACTGTGGAATGTTTTGAGGAATACCTGAAATGGGATTGAGACAAGGCTTCACCTACTATGTTGTGACAGGCTGGTGTGTGTATGCATACAAGGTAAAATTGCTGTGTTGCTGCCAGCCAAGTAACTTTGCATACTGCTGTGTTTGAGTAGTAATCGACAGACTTCCTCCCCCATAGAGAACCCCAGGCTTGTGCAGTGGCTGTGATGGAGTATACTACAACGAGAGCTGAAGGTTACTTAAAGAATAAGCTTCATGTCTCTGCAGGACATGTGTTACAGAACCAGTTGTCCTTGATAATGGCTGGAAACCCAGTCTAAAATAACAGCGGAATCGTAGGTCAGTGGGGGAATGAACCTTTGCCAATGAATGACTCCGTCTTCCCTGATACGCTGGACATTGTCTGCGGGGGGCAGGGCTGCATTGACAATAAGTCAAGATGTACGCTTAGTAATATTACAGGTATAGGCCTATGTCTTGGGGTAGCGGAATAACCAGGGCTGCTATAGATCCCAGACATGAGACGGGTGGTAAATAAAATGCCCCTAACATTTAATACAGTGTAAATGCCACAGAGACGTCCACTGTGGTATGTTGCAGGGTACTACTTTGGAATGAATTAGTGAAGTCAGGCAATCTACGAGGAGACCAAATTGATGTCTTTGACTACCAATATGAACCTCCTAATGACGGAAGAATTAAATGTGCCAGTGAAATAATGTGAGGAGAGGGAATGTGTGCTGGACTGCAACTTGTGATGTTACCCATAGTGGATGAAAGTAAGAGGTACATAGTGGAGTAATCCGTGTGAGGGTTAGGAACTCCTGATTTAGGAGACTCTAATTCTCCAGACTATCATAGAACATAATTATGATGAAAGGATGGATGTCATGATAGCATGCATCTCTGCCAAGTTGTCTGTGATATTTGCATGGGCGCAGATACCTGGTTGGGGAGCTCAGAGTTGACAATCATGAGTGTACAGCTCGGCTTCAGTACTGTTGCTGGGAACGGTAAGTCTTTATGAGTTCGGCAGCAATTAGGAACCATGTTAGTGGCATTCTGGTACTTGACCAGAGTACAATGGACTAGCTGGGGTGGATGGTCTGGCAGGGTACTTGGTAATGAAATAAACTCTTCTAGTTCCATGGTGAGAGACATACTGTATGCTGATGCATTTATGCATTAAAAGGAAACTAAGTACATTCTTCATGATTATGCCCATCAAATCATCCGTTATTTTAGGTTCATTGACAATATTCTAATTCTATGGGGAGGTTCAAAAGAAGACGCTAAACAATTTGTACGGGACCTTAATAACTTGCCAACTCGAGTCAGAGTAACCTCGACTATTAGTGAATTCAGTGTTCAATTCCTTGATATAGAAATAATGATCATTAATCAGCAATTGGAATATACACTGTTTACCAAACCCACGGACCGCAACACCATACTACATTTTGACAGTTTTCACCCTAAACACCTGAAGCAGTCGTTGCCTTATTCTCAGTTTTTACGAGTTTTACAGAATAACTCACTGAGACAACAACGTGAACAACAACTGGTTCAGATGTATGAGAAATTCCAAGCGAGAAGATATCCCCAAATGGTACTGGATAGAGCTCTTTCTAGAGCAAAATCAGTGTTTTCTTCAAATTCAACTGTTGAAGTAAATTCTACTAACATCAGATGTGGGTTTTCTATGCAGTTGAATACTGCGAGTTTTGAGCTGAATTCTACAATTTGGAAACAATGGCATACACTGAAAGTGGACACTTCGCTTCCAGAGATCTTTCAGCAGACTCCTATGATTTGCTACTGACGAAATAATAATCTAAGGGATCTTTTGGTCAAGACTGACCCACGTCATTGTTATAGCATGGCCAAGAAATAGAGTACTAATGTTGGGTGTGTGAGGTGTTTGGGGTGTGTAACGTGTGGTCACCTCATCCCTTCCAAAACTTTCACACACCCCTACACAGGCAAGGTGTACAAAATCCAACAACGGATTCACTGCCGGACTGATCATGTTATTTATAAATTGACGTGTCCCTGTGGACTTAATTACATAGGCAAAACAGAGACTGCCCTCTGTGAAAGAATCAGAGGACAAAGGTCCAGCATTCGGCTTGGCTATCGTGATGGCAAGTCGGATAAGCAAGTGGCCAGACATTTTTTAGAACTTTGACACAAGTTGACTTCACTGAGATGTGTTGCAATTGAACATATTCCCACTCTTGCTCGTGGTGGTGATAGAGCTAGACTCTTACTACAAAGGGAAGCCTACTGGATTTGCCACTTGGGAACTATGTCACCAAAGGGTCTCAATGAAAAGTGTTCATTTTCAGCATTCTTATAAACATTGTAATATGATTGTATGTCCCTTTTATGGGATGAAAAACAGGCACAGCAATATTCCCTTGATTCAACAACCCAAGTTAAATTTATAGATCTGAGGTTTCTTGCACATATCCTAATATATGTTTGAGTCAACATTATAGGCATAGGTTTACTGTAGTTTTTTGGTATTTTGGTATTTTTTTAAATTTCTTTTAATTTTAAGCTTTATAATTTTTTTGTTTGTAGAATGAGTAAATTTTTGGGTTCACCTCACTTTGGAAGCAGAATGAGTTTAACTAGAATAAGCCACATCGCCCTGGTCTTACCCTACTAAATTGATATATATGGGCACATCTGTTTATTTAGGATTTGATGAGATTTGTATTTTCTCACCATTACACACTTAGTGGTAGCTTGTCACTAATACTAAGTCAAATAAGCTTTAGATTTGAGTCATATTTACACTTAATAAATATTTTGGATAAGGCGTATGTTAAGACACCCCCATTTAGTTAACCTTCCCTGTTCACAATATCAGTAACTCTGTTCGCATAGACTGCAGTAAAAGAACCACCATCAGGGGAAGCGGTAATCTCCCGACTGGGATCTGTGAAAGGCTCCAAACTCCCGAACAGAAATCCACAAACCGCCGCTAACAGCCGAACGAAGATATCCACCAAGCGGCTTTCGGTACCAATAATCAGTCTCTAGGCAGCAATAGTAAATCCCCCAATAATGAGACAGAAGCTCCGTATTGAGGGTCAAACAGGATCTGGCTTTACTGTGGGCTACCTGCCCGTATTTATGCAGGTCTCCCACTTGGTGGACACTCCCCTAGGGGACCAAATGGGAGACTGTAATGACAGATAGACATGGGGACATTTCAGACATACAGATGTAAACTTTCCCACAATGCAATATGGTTTCCTCCACTCTGCCCTGGAGATAATCCAGGACAAAGACAAATCGCCATCTTAAGTAAAATGCCAGAAAACACACAAAAATATATAATTCCACAACTACCGAACATTTCACATTCGTATCACATATCCCCAGATAGCCTGGATCTGAGGGCATATTATTAGCGAATAGCGCTCAGATCCCATACGCATAGTTCAATCGCCATGGAGTCAAAGTTCTTACAGTCTTTCGGTATGCGATTGACTCCATGGGAAGGCTATCTGGGTTAAGTCTTTTCGTGTTATTTCAAACTCCCGAACGGCCGGTGTTCGCATGCTTTCGTCGATGGAGTAGGGCGACCCGTTGTTTCAGCGGTGTTCGGCAGAAAAAGTGTCCGTTTTTAGTTCCATGAAATCAGTGCCGATCACCGCTGGTCTTTCGTGTGTTTTAAAATGGCCTCTGCCTCGTGGTCGACATACAAACGACGGCCACCCTGAATTCAGTTTAATTGAGAAGTGTCTGCGGTTAACCACAACGTTCTAATTGGGATCAAGAGGTTAACCAGCAGCACACTTCTATCCTGGGTGGCCATCCGTTAGGTAGATTTGTTCGGTAAAAAGAGTCATTCGTATGGCTGGGCTATAGAAACAGCCATTTACACGAAGGAGGGCAGAAATAGACGAATCCACCACAATGGACAGACAGATAGTTCTGTCACAGCGTAGTTATACACATTAATGTATTTGGTTTCTTATAACCACTTATTGCAACATAGGGTTGCTACACTGTATCTCTCATGATCTTACTCACTGTTTTTTTGGTACTCCATTGGTTTGAGTACAAGTAACACTTTTTTTATTATTATTTTTTTAATGTTATATCACCATATATTTTTAATTATCATTAATTTATATGTAAACTAATTACCTTAGAGAACATGTCTAGGGAAATTAAATATTCAGGAGCTAATGTAACAGCCTCTGGATTGATTATCCTTGGTGAATTGAGTGCTTTAAATTGAGCTCTTATGAACTCGTTCTGCTGTGTTTAATTTCCATCTAGCCTCCAGGATGCACGCCGTTTGCTATGGGAACGCTCCGTCTCGAACGGCTTTTTGTAAAGTGAACAAGTTACATTTTTCCTGTATGCGATACCGTACGGAGGTGGCTTATCCAATTAGACGTGAGCGTCTTTGTTTGCCCCAGTAACGCTAAGTTTGGCCAATGAGGTTGGTATTCTGGGTCAGATGACTTTTTTACCAGGAAGTAGTTCCGGCAGGAGCGAGCTTGCACAGTGGACCCGGCGGCTGATGGCAATGAACACCACCTGAATATATATATAATACGTGTGTCAATGCGACACAACCAGGCTTCCTGCAACAGTAAGCCAACCCCAGCAAACACCCGGTCTAGGCATCCGTACTCCCCCTTCAACCCACACGCAGGTCGTGTTCAGAGTTACACAGGGATAAGTCGGCTCAGAAGGAATGCTGGCTGGGCTTTTAAGTAAGGTGAATTACAAGCCTGCTCTGCGAGCAGTATGAGTGTCAGTATGGAGTCGGACCCCAGTGGGGAAGGTGGTAAGGTAGGACTTTTCAGTCCATCCCTTAATTGCTGTCCCCTGTACGGTATAATTCCCGGCTAATTCTCACCACAGACATCCAAGGCTGGGCTTTAAGCATTTTTCCCCATTTAACCTGACACACAAAGGTTAAATAATGCATTTCTTTCTATGCTTGGGGTGGGAAAGTTAAGCTGACTTACCTTGGGAGGTCCTTTTGGAAACCCATTCCCCAGGAGGTCGGAGGTTTTGTCTTGTTCCTCTCCCCCTTTCCCTGTGTCTCTAATTGTTTTCAACTGCATTGAATGGCTTTTTGGCCCTATAGCTCCAGGACCTGGTATTGCAGGTGCTATATGCAGGGGCAGATTAATTAAACAGTTTATGTTACAGTTAAAGTCATAGATGTTATGTGTTGTGTATTACTGCAACCTCAGTTACTGTAATCATAAGTTCACACAAGGTTCAGACTGTACTGATTATGCTGTTACTGAACCACCGATAACACTATATGACATGTTTTTACAGATTCAAGGTACCAAGCTAAGACAATCTTGGCACATCATACCTCAACCCTAAAAGTCATAGGTGGGTAGGCCTTAGTTGTTTTAAAGTCTACGTATGCTTGGGGTCTTTCAGCAGGATTTGGTATCTCATACAAACATATATATATATTCCACCCTTCCTTCTATTGTATTATTCACCTTTTTGGTTTAGGCCTCCCTCCTTAGCAGGAAGTTCAGACTACCACGGGGCAGATATTCAGGCATACACTTGACCGACAGGTTCATTGCTCCCGCTCCATTACTCAGGGTTAAAAATAAGGTTGCTGGCTAAATAAGGGTTTGTAGTGGCCATCTAGGCATTTTGTTCAGGCACTCTCCGCCATAGACACAGTGGTACCGCGAGGTCGACACCCACCACAACATCAGAGCCCCTCATGGCTGAACTTTCAGGCACCCATCAGTTACAACCTGGTAATGCTACACCCACCAGCTTGGTATCATAGGTCATTAACCCAGCCCACATGGTTCCGTCAAATCTTAAGAAGGACATCCTGGAAGGCAAAGACATTAATCTCGTCTCTTTTCTGATTGCCTCCCACTATGTCATAGAGAATCGAACATATGCATACGGGGATATCTCGATGGTACTGAAGGCCAGAGACCCGAGACTCAGCAAGAAACTGTCAATTCCAGATTTTGTTATTTCTTTTGGTGGTTTACAGGGATGTGTTATGTTCAGTTCACACATATAGAAGAGAGGAGCTGGACAAACTGGTGGATCTTGGCAACAAATACGGTGGTACTTCTTTTTATGACTACCACAGGTCATTTGCAGTGAAGGCATCAGCAGCTCTGGCCCAGTACAATGTCAAGATGGATTGGAGCCAATTGGACACGTAACTGTTCCTCAGACACTTCGCTGGGTTAAGGACTCCAGCTTGTGCAATATTGTAGCAACTACGCATTCAGCCAATTTCTGTATGGTTTCACTTGACACTACTCCTACCATGGCCACCCAGGCACTACGAGGGTAGAGAAGCAGGGCAAGGATAAATTGGGCCATCCGATAGTATACCTGGGCAAGTCACAGATATGTAATAACTTTAATGTAGGTGCTTGTGCTTATAGTGCCTGTCGACTGTTACACGGATGATCTCATTGTTTCAGGGCACACACAAATATCATAAAGTACATTTATAATGAAATCATATATATGTATTATATATGTATAATATATTGTAAAATTCTTTAATTATTTTTTAATAAATTATACAATTATAATGTATGTATAATATATTTATTTGATTGGTTTTTTGTTTAGTTTTTTTTTACTTTTCAGCAGTTTGGGGGACTGCCTGACAGCTTAGACAGTCCCCCTGCAGGCAGCTCCATAGACTCCTATTGCGGCTATGTGATCATTGCTGCAGGGGCACTGCTGGGCTCTCAGGCAGTCCCCCCTGACTGGAATTGCCACAAATTGCCTGTCCAGGTAAGTGTAGGACGGCGGGAGGATGGCTGGGTGTGCCCTCATGCATTTAGGTCAACCCTTCCAAGGGTGGCATAGTAGTTTGCCTTCCTTAAGGGGTTAACAGACATGCTGCTAATTCCACAATTCAAATACTACTAATAGTGGTGGTTGAGGCAACAGTGGAGTTTGTGTGAGCAGTTCTCATGGCCGAAGAAGAGGTATTCAGACTCTCAGAGGCCATGGCTTTACTGCTGATGGTGCTTTGGTGAACATGACCGCTTCCCCTATCATTCCTCAGTTTCATTTTGGAATTAGAATGGAACATTGATGATAATGTTACAGTAAATTAAGTGCACAGACATTTATGAATTGTGTAAACTAACAAAACTTTATTCAGCAAAAATATGTGTTTGTGTTGCAAAATGAGTACTTCTGCAATATTATTGTGTTTGATGTTAAAAGGGACACTAAAGTCACCCAGATCACTTAAACTAAATGAAGATGTGTGGGTGCAGTGGCACTGACCTTTTCTTTTTTTTTTAAAGACACTACCAAGACAATGTTTACATTGCAGGTTTAGATCTACCTCTAGTGGCTGTCTTCCTGACAGCCACTACAGGTGCTTCCATTACCAAGTAAATCTTGGTCACATGATGCGAAAGCTCATAGGGAAGCTTGGGTTAGTACACAGGTAAAATCAGGGGAAAGGCTCTTATATAGTACAATGGACAGACACAATAGCATTAGGAATGCAGGTTTGTATTTCTAACACTATAGCATATCTTTGAGAAACACTACACTGTACTGCACACTTGCTCAGCATACACTGGACTAAAGTCCAGTCTGAAAATAATAAAGTAGGATTTTTTTTCTTTACACAGTAAACAACAAACTGCACACACACACTGACAGGTGCACACAGTCAGACACACACATACACTCAAAGACACACAGAAACACACACACAGATACACACACTCACAGACTCACCCATACACTCACAGACACACACACATACTCAGACACACACACATACAAACATTCACAGACACACACACAGACACACACACATACACACACATACACTCACAGGCACACACACGCACAGACAGACACACATATACTCACAGATACACACATACTCAGGCACACACACATAAACTCACAGACACACACACATATACTCACAGACACACACTCACAGACACACACATACTCAGACACACACTCACAGACACACACACGCACACATACACACATACACTCACAGACACACACACACACATACACTCCCAGACACACAAACACTCACAGACACACACACACACGCATACACTCACAAATTATTATTAAATTTTAAAATGTCCACCCAGCCTCCCTACCTGGAGAGCTGTCGTGCACCTGTCCCTAGGGTCCAGTGTGGCTTCAGTGCGGCGGGCACCTGTCTCCCTGTCAGACGAGTCGAGGGAGCTGTGTTCTCTCTGCTCCCTCTCGCCATGTGGGCTGTCTACTGATGCCGGGAATCGGAATATGACGTCATATTTTGGTTCCCGGCATCAGCAAACGGCGCGCAAGGGAGTAGTTCAGAGAGAACACAGCTCTTTTGCCGTGTCTGACATTTTTTTTGCGGCCCCCTAAGTGCCTGCAGGAGCAGCTGGAATGGCGTTCCTGCTGTAAAAAAAGTGCAGGAACGCCGATCGCACGCGTTCCTGCAGGACTCGAGCCCTGTTTACAGTGGTTTATTTGCAAGCTAGTCTTGCACTGGTATCAATAACAAAATGCCTACCAATTTCCTATCTCTCTACTCAAAGATATTTCAAGGGCTGCTGTCAATAGCTGCTTGCTAGATACAGCTATCTAAAAGCTAATTTCACACTGTGATCAATGACTAAGGCTAAGCAAAATTATATTTCCTAGCATCACATTCCCCAAAAGAAGGATTTTATTTTTACAAAACTATCTATCTATCTATCTATCTATCTATCTATCTATCTTTGTATACCAATATATATGGTGCAAACAATCGATGTTGGTCACCATGATATTCCTTTAACATCAGGATTACCATTTTGGATGGTCAGTTAGTTCAATACACTTTTATAATGTATTATCTTGAATGCTTTTTTTATGATCTGGAATGCTGAGATTTTCCTTAGGCTATTTCCCAGTTCTTTTATGTCACTGTTCTAACACTTAGCAGCACCAATGGACCAACTGCCCCAGACACTTTGCAGTCAGGTTCTGATATCTTGTTTTAATGTGTAGGCCACTAATCTGTGTTAACCAAATGGCTTGCCAAAACAGGTAATCTAGTCTACATGGTGGCCCATAAGTTGCTACCTCACCAGGGGGGAGAAGCAATGACGTAACACGTGGTTACGCTCGCGGCGGTAAGAGTGGAGGTGGCGAAGGGGAGCATGTAGGAGCGTTAGAGCCCGTGGTGTGTTCTGGTCTCTTCTCCGGCTGAGGATTACAGCAAAAATCTTGCATAACGTGACTGTTATCTACAACTGTTATCTATAACTGCAACTAAAGCTAAGTACCACGGAGATTAGAAAGGCACCAGTGAGGTACTGTAAATGTGATATAATATACTGACCAAGGTTTACACGAGAGTAGAAGGAAATTATTTAGCAATGTGTGCAGGAAATGAAGATTATATCTAATTACAATAAGAAATATATTGGATAAGGAAACTTTTTCTTCTCGGGGTCCCTTTTGCTGCTTTTTTTTTTTTTGAGACCGAAACGATTATGTCACAAATTAAGTATTACTAGGGAGGGAGCTTAATACTATTATTATTTGTTGTTTTCTGCTTCCCCCCAACTAATGAAAGAGGGAGATAGGGGGAGAGAAGGAAAGGGGAGAAAAAGAGAAGAAAAGAAAAGATAAAGAAATCCAGCTAAAATCCAGTCAAGGTTTGCACTTAATTAAATGAAATTGTGGTTTATAATTAACTGAATGTAACCGGAGAAGGGTGTGATTTAACAAGAGGAGGGGAGTAAAATCACCTGAATTTAACAAAAGGAAAGAAAACAGAAGCAACCTCAAACAAATGATACAATATACCATCCACTATTATAAAGATATACATTAAGCAAATGTTGAATCATTTATGGGAAAGGGACAAAATGTAAAAAGAAAGCAACAATATATCAAAACAAGTTAAAATAGTCTTCTCCTTTTTTTTTTGGTTCTGGGTCCCTGACCAAATAGTCCTAGACAGTTGCAATGCTCTCTATTAACACCTAATAGTATTGGATTCACTTGAGAAAGTGAGGACCTCCCCCCATTATAAAAGGGGGGGGGAGAGGAAGACGTAGAGAGAGAGAGGGAAGGAGGAGAGAGGGAAAGGGAACAAGGATTAAACTAATCATTTGGCCGTGCCATATACTCCCCTGTGTTTTGGAGAAAGTGAGTAGGACATACTTGACATACAAGACCATACTTGACATACAAGACCAAATTGTCACAAAGAGTTTTCTGGAAGCTGCATTTGGTTCTCTGCTTGAAAAATTTTAAACTGAAATTAATAGCATGAGAACAGAAATTAAAGATGAGCAACATCAAATAAAGATGCAACTCCAAGAAAATGAAAGGCATATGCTCCAACTGAAAGAAAAATTTCAACAAAAGGAGAATATAATTAAAAAACAAGATGAAAAAATTTCTAATATGGATTAAAAAAAATTGCTGAGCTAGAGGACAGAATGAGAAGGAATAACCTAAAATTACGAGATATTCCAGAAACGATCACACATGAACAATTTGAAATCTATATATTGGAACTTATTATCTTGGTAAAGATATATCAGGGTATAATCATATCCTGGAAATATATCATAGGACATGCAAACCTCCAGAAATACACAGCTCAAAACCACGTGATGTTATCATATGCTGCGTATCACTCAGACTTATAGACCAGATCATGAAAGCGATGAGAAATATTCATAAGATTCTTGCATACGCACAAATAAAGATCTATCCTGATCTCTCCTACCACACCAGACTAGAAAGAAGACGATATACTGATTTAACTAAAATTCTCATAAATAAAGATATAAAATACAAGTGGGGTTTCCCTAATAAAATAATCATATAATATGAATACAGTACAGTATCATTTGACTCTCCAGAAAAACTGGCCAAATGGCTTAAAGAAATAAACCTGCAAAATGGAAATGAACAAGAGAAGATCCTAAAGTGTATATATTTTATGCATTTTTTTTTTCCTTAACTCGCACCTCTCTGGAAGAAAGAACGTGCTATAAAAAACAATGGTCTAAGGACTCTCCCCAAAGACTTTAGACCCCCTTTTATTTTACAATGGTGATATAAAAGATTAATAGGAAATCTATACCTATGAACGAATTACGCAACAGACCTCTCTATAACAATTGATAATACTCTATAAAGAGAAATAGGGGAATATAGGGAGCTAAGATATATATATTTTTTTATTTCTTATAATCACTATAGGATGGTTTATATTGGAAATTTATTAGCATACTCACTTGAAGCACTAATGGAACAAAAAAAATATCGTAAAGCGTAATATGTAAAGAAAATTTTCCCAATAAGATATCCTGCAATTATAAAGGGGGTATAAAGTTATTAAGTTATTAGAAGGGTTTCACTACTAGTTAGAAGGACACATGATTATATAAGAATACAGAATAAGATATCACCTAATACACTTGAAAAAATAGAGAGAATAATTGTAAATATTATATAACACAGTATGAAACACTTTTTTTTTTCTCGCACCTCTCTGGAAGAAAGAATGTGCTACAGAAAAGCAATGGTCTAAGAACTCTCCCCAAAGACTTTAGATCCCCTCTTATTTTATAATGTTGATATAAAAGATTAATAGGAAATCTACACCTGTGAGTGACTTATGCAACAGACCTCTCTATAATAATTGATAACACAATAAAGAGAAATAGGGGAATATAGGGAGCTAAGATATTTTTTTTTCTTTATTATAATCACTATAGGATGGTTTATATTGGAAATTTATTAAGTATACTCACTTGAAACACTAATGGTACAAAAAAAAAAAATATTGTAAAGTGTAATATGTAAAGAAAATGTTCACATTGAGATATCCTGCAATTATAAAGGGGGTATAAAGTTATTAGAAGGGTTTCACTATTAGTTAGAAGGACACACACGATAATATAAGAATACAGAATATCACCTAATACACCTGAAAAAACAGAGAGAATAATTGTAAATATAATATAACACAGTATGAAACACAGATTATATACATAAATTAACAGTAGAGACCTTACGACACAAAATACACACCCTTTACTTAGGAGGACAAAACACATGATACTAGATAAAGGAGGTGAGATAGAAGAGGATAAAGAGAAAGAGAAAGTGGAGAAGGAAGGAGGAGATGGAGTTGTTGGAGAGGTAGGGAAGAAGATTATCAGGCAGACATAGAGGGAAAGAGATGGGGTTTGGAAAGAGGTATTTATAAATGCTGGAAGGAAAAAAACAATTTACTTCCCAAGTAGTCCTCCACACGGGTTGCCATTTGTTAATGGCAATTATTAAGGTGCCCCTGGTTTTGGGTAGGGTGCCCAGAGGAACATGAAGGTACCCCTATATATATATATGAGTTTTTTCTTTATGTTTTATGTTAGATGTATGTGTGTTTGCTCGGTTCGCAGTGGAATTGGAATTTTGTGCTATGAGCCCGCGGCGGTGGGTTTGACGGATTTGGAAGCAGAAATAGGAATCATGGTTAGATTTGCAATGATAAATACTCTGGGACTTAATTCCCCATTTAAGAGATCAATTTTAATAAAATATTTGAAGAAGTTATATCAGACTTAGTGATTTTTGTGTTTCTGTGTGTGAAGTTTACTTAACAGTTCACATATCCTTCTATTGTAAATCAAAGTCTATATGTCTAATTCTGAACTGTTTTTGTCTGTGATGTTATATATGTAAAATTTGAAAAAAGAATAATAATAAAAAAAAAAAATATTTGAAGAAACAGAAAATCGATGTTTGCGGTGTCCAGGAGACGCATTGGAGGAAGAAAGATAACATAAACTTAAGATCTAAACTTTACCCAATGGTCCTCTCTGCGTCTCTTGAACATAATAAGAAACAAGGGGATTTTAATTTAGTGTGCGACCCACTCCTAGATAAAAAAAATAAAAAAAATCCGGGACAGATAACAGATAGAGGACTTTTCAAAAGGTCAGAAAAATTCAGACAGTTAATTCATGATAACTCATTAGTGGATATCTGGCGCATTTTCCATCCAATAGATGCAGACTTTACTTGTTTTTCAAAATCTCATTATGCATATTCTCGTATTGATTTTGTATTGGGGGATATTAAGTTAGTACAACAGACAAAGACAATTAAAATAAATGAGATCACATGGTCAGATCACAATGCAGTTATTCTGGATGTTAAAGACACCTTTGAAATCCCAAGACCAGAATGGAGGTTATAGAATAGTATTTTGTCAAATAAAAAGAATATAGAATTTATAAAGAAGCAGACAGAATATTATTTTTAAGAAAATCAATCTGATCAAATCTCTCCTTCAGGAATTTGGTGCTCATATAAAGCAGTGATTAGGGGCGTACTAATTAAATTAGCATCTGAGAATAGAGATTATAATGAAAGAGAGTTAATTAATTTACAAATTCAATTGTATAATCTCTCAAAAGAGAATAAAATAGCCCCTAATGAGCAGCTGATGAACAGAATAACTATTTTACAAGTCAGGATTAACAAATTATTTTTAATGAAAATCAACAAAACACTTGAAAGATTAAAAGCAACTTTCTACTACAGAGGCAATAGATTGGACAGATTGCTAACCAATAGACTTAAGAAAGAAATTAAGCAAAAATGTTTTTCAAAAATCATATACAGAGGAGAGACTTGCCTATCTCCAGAAAGAATAGGAAAGGCCTTCAATGATTACTATCATTCATTATATAATTTACCTTATAATCAATCTGACCCAGCGGATTACTTTAAAAATAAAATAATTCCAAAGATTTCAGAATCTCAACTGAAAGAACTGAATGCCCCAATCTCCCTACAAGAAATATGTAAATGGATAGAGACATTGAAGCCAAATAAAGCGCCAGGACCAGATGGATATACAGGAACCGTCTATAGACTATTCAAAAAAGAAATATCACCACATCTAGAGACTACTTTTAATGAATTTATACTACAAACTAAAATCCCACAGGAAATGCTTAGGGGCAATATTGTCCCAATATTAAAACCGGATAAGAACCCAGAGAAGGGAGATAGCTATCGGCCAATCTCTCTTTTAAATGTAAATATCAAGTTATATGCTGGAATATTGGCTGATAGAGTCAAACAAATAGTCACACACATAATACATAGAGACCAGGTGGGATTCATTCTGGGACAACTTTCCACTAACCATATAAGAAACATGATAGGGATAATGGAACAGGCAAGAGAGGAATGTATACCCATGCTGACCCTGGGATTAGATGCAAAAAAAGCATTCAACAGGGTCAGCTGGGCTTTTGTCAGAGAGTCATTAGTATCATTTGGATTCTCAGGTGAGATACTTAGTGCAATAATGGCACTATATAGTGATCCTCAAGGTAGAATAGTAGTACCTGGAATTAAGTCCAAGTGGTTTGGAATCTCTAATGGTACACGCCAGGGCTGCCCCTTATCACCATTACTGTATATTATATCGATTCAACCCTTGGCAGTAGTTAATCAAGGCATAAAAGGGTTTGGAGAAAATAAAAACCAAAAAATCAAACTATACGCTGATGATGTATTGATAACCATCCAGAAACCAGAGGACTCCATTGAACAAGTGGTTGACACCATCAGAAATTACAGCATCTTTTCTAATTATAAGATAAATAATGAAAAATCCACAGCGTTATATTTAAACACATCCCAAAATAAAATTGATAGTATAGAAAATAATTATGGATTTAAACAAGTCAAAAGCCACATTAAATATCTGGGTATAAAAATCTCCAAAAACCCAAAGAAATGGCTAGAGAATAATATTTTACCTTTAATTAAAGAAACTAATTTTAACTTGAAGAAATGGAAAACTCTGGAAATTTCCTGGTCAGGGAAAATAAATACATTAAAAGCATATATCGTTCCAAAATTCTCGTATATTATGAGAATGATTCCTATGAAAATCTCAGATAGATGGTTAGAACTAATTCAAACATCATTTACTAAATTTATCTGGGTAGGTAAAAAACTAAAAAAGATATTATGTCCAGAAAAAAAGATGAAGGAGGTATGGGTATTCCAATTATCCAAGACATTGCACAAGCTAATCTATTAGCGCATGTCTTAGTGATAAATAAGGAAGACTCAGCAAATGAAAACTGGTTCAAAATTGAAAAGACAATGACCTCAGGAGATAGGGACTACAGAACTCTTTTATGGTCAATGGATAAAGAAACAAATCATTGCATTAAAAATTCCAAATTGTTGATAGTCCAACAAATTTTTCCCACCTGGTCTCTATTAAAAAAAAAATAAAAAAATTATTATTAATATATTTATAATATATTATAAAAAAATTGGTTTAAAAAAGATCATTCCTGGTATAAATCTAAACATATTGGCAGAAATAATGACAGACATAAATTTAGAAATATGGATTACGCAAGATATAAAAACGATATCTAACCTTTTATTAGGAAATAGAGTAAAATCATATGATCAACTACAATCTGAATATAACATATCTCTTAATGATTGGCTTAAATATATTAGGGTAAAATTCTTTCTGAATACATATCTAAGATTTAACCCTCTGGAACCACCAGATAAGCTTCTATCAGACTTATTTGAGCAGTCAGACTATACCCATTTGGTAAATAAATGCCAAGAAAATAATTTAGAAGACTCAGAGAAAAGCAATCCCCCGGGCAATTATTAAATGGAATTATGATCTTACCAAAGATATCACTATGAAAGAATGGAATAAATCCCTTAATATGTTATACAAAGTCTGTCATTGTTTAAATATAAATGAAACTCATTATAAAATATTATAAAGAT
Source organism: Pelobates cultripes (assembly GCA_933207985.1). Taxonomy (NCBI): domain Eukaryota; kingdom Metazoa; phylum Chordata; class Amphibia; order Anura; family Pelobatidae; genus Pelobates; species Pelobates cultripes. The sequence continues at coordinate 179,714,238 of OW240915.1, read as the reverse complement.
GGTACAATACTCCCTATAAAATTGCAAAAATGTAACCTACAATCCCACCTATCTGCCGGAGATGCAATGAAAGGATTGCAGACTTCAAACATATCTGGTGGGACTGTCCAAAAATGAGACCTTTATGGATTGAGTTAAATCAATATCTATCATCCCTACTGGAAATAAGGATTGAGCTGACTTCAAGTATGGCTCTACTTCATATGGATATGACGGGCATCAATAAAGAATTTAGACCCATTATTTTACATATCTTAATGGCTGTTAAAACCTCAATAGCTAGGAATTGGAAATCCTGGGCTAAGATACATGCTCAAAGTATTAACCAATGTAAAATGGAAAGGGCCATTACGAATTTTGCACCAAATAAGGGATTTCAATACACATACTGGGATAAATGGATTAAAATAATGGAATCAAGATAGGGAGGCTCCCCTCTTGTCGGATTTTTTTGTCGCACCACGAGCCGAGCAAATGTTTTATGTATGTGTGTCATTTAGTTCGTTAGTTCATTACGTATTTGAAAGTATTTTTTGTAATAGTGTTAAGATAACATTTAAAGAAAGAAATAGAAATTAACCAGATAAGGACAGATAGAGAAAGAGAAAATGAATAATACATATGATGATTTGGTATTCGATGAACCTATCTATGACTCTGCAAGAAATTAAATAACTAATACCATATTCTGATGTAAAAAAAAAAAAAAAGAAAGAAAGAAAAAAAGTCGCTACCCATCCATATAATTTTTTTTTTTTTTTTTGCTTAACAGAGGTATTTATAGACTGGATTCCAAGAGGTGGGAGATAGTGCTGTTTGGAGCAATGTGCTAACACTCTATGCCCACGAGGGCCCATCGGTACTGGGAATCAAAGGGAAGGTAAAACAGCCCACCTGGGAGTATGCAGATGCCTGGGGTCCTGTCACCGTTTCAGCCCCTTGGAGGGTTAAGATTGCACATGAAGTGCCCATATTACATAGTTACATAGCTGACAAGAGACTTGCGTCCATCAAGTTCAGACTTCCTCACATTTGTTTTTGCTGTTGATCCAAAAGGAAAAAAAAAAAAACAGTCTGAAGCGCTTCCAATTTTGCAACAAACTAGGAAAAAATTCCTTCTTGACCCCAAAATAGCAGTCAGATGTCTTATTGGATCAAGCAGCTATTACCCCACTAATTAGAAATGATATCCCTGTATGTTATGTTTTTGCAAGTATTTATCCAATTGCAGTTTAAACATCTGACTCTGATAAAACCACCTCTTCAGGAAGAAAATGCCATATCCTTATTGCTCTTACTGTAAAAAAAACCTTTTCTTTGCCTTAGATGAAATCCCCTTTCTTCCAGCCTAAATGTGTGACCTCATGTCCTATGTATAGCCCTGTTTATGAATAGATTTCCTAGATAATGGTTTGTACTGGCCCTTAATATATGTGTATAATGTTATCATATCCACTCTCAGGTACCGTTTTTCCAGACTAAAGAGATTTAAAATTTTTTACCTTTCTTCGTAACTAAAATGCTTCATTCCTTTTATCAATTTTGTAGCTTGTCTCTGCACTTTTTCTAGTGCCATGATATCCTACTTTAGAACAGATGCCCAAAATTGCACAGCATATTCCAGCTGTGGTCTTACCAGCGATTTATAAAGAGGCAAAATTATATTTTCATCCCGAGAATTTATGCCCCTATTTATACATGACAAAACCTTACTGGCCTTAGCAACTGCAGATTGACATTGCATATTGCTGCCTAATTTGTTGTCTATAACAATTCCCAAATCCTTCTCGTGTGTGGTTATCCCTAATTCACTACCATTTAGAGTGTAAGTGGCTTGTGCATTCTTGACCCCAAAGTGCATAACTTTGCATTTCTCTACGTTAAATTTAATCTGCCATTTTAGTGCCCAGTCCCCCAATCTATCCAAATCCCTCTGCAGCAAAGCAATATCCTGCACACATTTTATTACTTTACAAAGTTTTGTGCCATCTGCAAATGCTGAAACATGGCTAGAAACAGTCCCAAAACAGAACCCTGAGGGACACCACTTACCACTTTTGTCCAGACTGAAAATTTACCATTAATGACAATTCATTGTACTCTATCCTTAAGCCAATGTTCTATCCAAGTACAAGAATAATCATCTAGACCAATTTCTTTTAGTTTGAAGACTAACATATTGTGAGGAACCGTATTAAATGACTTGGAAAAATCCAAGTAGATCACATCCACTGCAATACCCTGATCTATACTTTTACTTACTTCTTCGTAGAATGCAATTAGGTTAGTTTGACATGACCTATGTTTCATAAAACCATGCTGATTATTGCTAGTAACAAAGTACTTCCCAATGAATTCCTGAATGTTATCCCTTAATAATCCTTCAAATATTTTTCCAGTCACAGAAGTTAAGCTCACGGGTCTATAATTTCCAGTTAAGGATTTTGAACCCTTTTTAAATATAGGAACAACATCTGCCTTCCTCCAATCCTCTGGTACAATACCTGAAACATAAGAGTCTTGAAAAATTAAATACAGAGGTTCACTTATTTCCCCACTTAGCTCCTTAAGTATTCGTGGGTGAATACTGTCAGGCCCTGGAGTTTTATTTATATTAATTTTCTTTAACAGCTGTAGCACCATGTCTCGAGTTATCCAATCAGTCGAAGGGTTTATTAAACACTGCTGGACTTTGAATCTGCCAGTCTCATGTCTACCAGGACCTGACCAGGTCCACCCTTCAGTGGAGGAGATCTCTGGGCCCTATGAGACACCAATGTGACCTACCGTTGGACATTGCCTAAAACCCTGTCGGTTGACCCCAACTGCACCATTCTCAAACTCACCTCTATACAGGAGGCAGACTCCTTCCTCCAAACATTGGGGCTCCCACCGGGAACTGGCTCACATGACGCACCTACCACCTCCCATAACTGGGACCCAACAAGGACTGTCCCCTTCATACACTGAAGGAGAGGCATCACGATAGCAGCCACATGACTCCAACTTACTTCAACAGCGCACAGGCACAAATGTTTATCTACTTGTTTAGTTCATTTATTAGACTTTTTGAATGGCTCACGTTTATGTTGCATCTCCCAGTTTTATAACGTCCTTCCCCCGGGGTGTCTTAAACCAAAGGTTAACACGACTACCAGTGGTTAGCCTACACCTCACACTGGTCACCACCGCAAAAAGGACCCGCGCAGCTGCCACCACCATCTATCTCCCTCCCCCGCTGCCCCTTTTGGTTAGGGGTCATAGATCTCACTTGTACCATAAAGGCAACTACCTGGCACATAGGGCACGGAATTGATAAGAGCGAGAACACCCAAACCTGATGTACTTAGCCCCTATACCCAAAACCAGTGTCAGGCCTGAAGGCCAAGTGGTACACTCCCTCATCACTGTCGCTCCCACTAGTGCCTACCAATGCACTGCAATCACTTAGATGTCAGTAGCTAATGAGTAAAACCTAGATGAATAGGAACTACCAATGACACACTATTTTTCTCTTATAGTTATAGTATCACTGTGTTAGGCCTAGTTAGTTTGTTGTTTCATACTGTGCTAAACTTAAAATGCTCTCAACTGCCACATACATGTTTATACCAATTGTACAAAGTATGATATGTTCACCATTTCTGTTTTCTTACAACAAGCACGCTACGCTTGAATAACCTGTTGAAAAATGTGCAGGTCTAAACTAAGCCATGCTGATACCCTTGTTGAAACTCTAATACTTCTAAGCGCTGTTGTGGCAAATTGTTAATCATTTGCACAAATAAAATAAAGAATTTAAAAAAAAATAACCCAGAAGAATTGTAAAAATCAATAAAAAAAGGCCAGAGTAAATATGGGTAACAATGAGTGATGATCAACTATAAAATTCCAAAAAAGAGTCCAAGTGCAAACTTGCCAGAGAGACAACAATCATTCTGTTTGAAGAAGTTTTCATTAAAGGTGCTAGATCAAATAATTTTTGGAATCCATATGTGGAGACAGAGAAAAGATAATGGTGCAATATATCCCAATAAAAGATAATAATCATAAATGAAGGGTCTAATATAGTCCAACTCACGTGTATTAGAGCTTTAACCCAGCTCTAGTGTGAATAGAATACAGTGGTACAATCCCCACTTATAGGATATGTGAAGAGGCGTTTTTAAGTAGATATCAGCAAGGTTAAGATCATAAAAAAAATAAAAAATAAACAACAAATAGTGCTCACTGTATAAAAGATGCCAGGAATATAAATAACAAAATAGTTACTCACATTTGATTGAGCAGGTAGACTGCTCAATGAATCAGGCGTAAGTGGTATAATCCCCACTTTGGATTTTTTTTGGAGTAATTCTCAACTGGAACCCCACTAGCAATGTGCTGGAGGGCAAATGCAAGCCCTGATGAAGCAGTGGGTCATCTGAGGTAGACCGCCTCCTGGTAAGTATGCTACTGAGTAGTAGCTACCCTTAAAATTGGGTTTACTTTAGCTCCACTCAGCAGAGTTTCTAGAAGGTTTTGGAATTGAGTTCAGTGAGATAATAGTCCACAGTTCAGTATGTAAAATTCATATTTTGGGGGAATAGAAGCAGAGCTTACTCTGTTTATGCAGTAGACAGTCTGAAAGACAGAAAGACAGAAAGATAGATAGATAGACAGACAGACAGACAGACCAAGTGAAGGTGTTCGGCATTCATTCTTCTTAAAGACCAGGGAGCACAAGTCTAAGGTCAGTTTATCTATTGTACAGATTAGATGAAGCTGCTACTCATCATTTTTTTTTAATCTAGACACACCTCTCTATATTACACTGTTAATAGTTCATTTAGTAAATACCAGCACTACTGTTCCCAATACTAATGCTCACAGCAAATTATGTGACAAGCTACATTTGCAGAAGTTGGAGATACCACTCTAAAAGTTTCAACCATTGAAAGGAAACCACTATAACAGGAGTGAGAGTGACTTGACCAATACTTCTAGTCAGCTTAGCCCTATTTATACGTATCGAAGAAGGTGGCTGAGTACGTTCTTTACTACTTTTTCAATGTAATATACTTTGGTCAAAAATATATTATTATATGTAAAATATAAAAATAAACTTAATTTCCAGACAATTATCAATACTTCTTTGTCATCACTATGGTTAATAAATAGCACTAGCTATAGTTCTCTCTTTTGCAATTTAAAAAAAAAAAAAGCTTTATTTTACAATACATACACATGTTGACCCCCTCCACACACATTTCTCTGAATATTAATTTTATTCAAAAAAATTCTAATGGATTTTGCAAGATGGATTATTTAATGTTTAAATGCTACCATGCTTAAGTAAAGTATTTTATGAGGATTAGTAAAGCGTTGCAAATTGAAGTATTAATAATTAGGTGAAGGTTTATAATTCAGTGTAATAAAGAGAAGAGAGTTGAGCTTATACCACTTCCTCTAAGCTTCCTTTTGGATGCTGTGTTAAGCTGCTTGGAAGAACAAAAGTGTTGATTATAGGTTTAACATTAATTGAGAGCCAAGAGGAAATAGACTTACTAAGCATTAGACAGAAGTCTGAAAGCTGGTGGTCTTAAACCAAAGGATTTTAAAAAATGTATTATTATTTTTTTCTTCAGTAAATGATTTAATATTATGTAATTAATGTTTTAGTAAAGAAATTTGATTTTATTATCTGTACAGAATAAAAGCTTTTTTAGCACAATATTGTACAAAAATCAAAATGCCCTTTATATCCTTTAATGATCTTAGAACAAAAAAAAAGGAGAAAGTCATAGATACCAGATACGCACAATACATTTATTTTTATTCTGAGCATGAATAATACAATGCATAATTCCGCACATTGTTAACGTTTTAACATGGCAAATATGATATAAAAAGTTGTATCATTCTCTGTGTGCTCTGTTTTACCCTAAGGCAGAATACTATGCTGAATACTTCCATATGCATTTCAACTATTAACATTCTTTTAAACGGTCTCTCCCAGCAGGGGTACAAGTTCTTTCAACCTATTGAGTAGAGGACTTTAACTGAGCATGCCCATTCACTAGAGATAATCACTGGAACCAAACCGACTACTTGCAGAGAATTTGACTCTACTCGCAGCAAGGGAGCAAATTGGAAATGACTCGGGGCAAAGTTTGCTAAGCTGGAAAAAATGAATTAGATACACTCCTAAGACGAACCTGAAAAGATTACATTTGAAGGGTAAAGAGAAATAGTGAGAGCAGGAGGTTGCATTCTGTCTACACCTGGGAATTGGAATGTGTCTGTAAGTTTAAAATAAGACCTCCCTATGATTCAGATCAAATCAAAGTGTTTATTGCCATTTTGCTACAGGGATCCTGCAATTAACCTATCCAATTCAGTTGCTTTATGGCTAGAAAAGGCTATTTATTGAGACAGTCTTTTGTGACCTGTTTCAAAATCACATTAAAAACTTTCCTTATATGTTTTATTGAGCCGTATTTCTCTCTGTAATTCTGCTGCAGTTCGTTTTATTTCATAGAAAGGAACATTTTTAATCTTTTTCATCAGCAGGTTTCCCAGAAGAAAACAGATCTTTCACTATTTATTATTCATGGGCATATTTTGAAGAATATGTAACCTGTTGACTGCCTTTGTATACAAGTATATATGATCGCACATTCATAATACACACTTTCTAGCTGAGCCTGATTTCTAGAACAAGTCTAAGGAGCTTATTAACTAAACAGTAAATTACTGTGAATTAAATGGAATTACATTTAATTTCAAAACATGTATGATGTTGCAAAGTTGGAGTTGTTTCCCCCTTCATTTACATAAGCTTATCATTAGGTTCTGTATTTTTGCCCAATATTAAAAAAAGAAAATAAGAGGAATTTATTATAAGCAAATATTCCAAGAAAATTCCCTAGATCATATTCTGAATTATACAATAGGGCCTCCAAAATGCATCAAATTAACCTTGTCTAAAATAAACAAAATTGGCCCTCCCTAGATCAAGACTGTATCTGGAATTAATTCTACAATAACTGCTCAATTAGTTTTGCATTAAAAAAATAGCTACCTGCATTTTCATTGTTTGATTAATATTAATAAAAGTAGGCAAACACAAATCTTTACATCTGAAATCTTAGCAATATCTCTATGTTTATATAACAGAACATCTAAAATTTTCACCAGATTGTCTCAGACTGAATTGGAATATGCAGAGAAAATGAATGAAAAAGGACTGATTTGGGTGAGTACTTTGTGAATAGCTGTTGTGGCTTTCTCTTGGATGTTGCTATTCAGAGGCATATTTTGACCTCACTGCTAAGTTGGTCTACATTTTGCCAGTCTGTTGTCAACTTACCACAATTGAATAGATAACCTTGTTTTGACAAGAGATGGTTGCAAAGTTATTTTCCTCTCTTTTGCCTCTTTTCCTTATACTTTACAAATGGAAGGTTGTGATTATCTCCACTCAGCCATGTATAGTTTATTATAATGAGGTATTTCCTTAAACATTGTGCGTGTTTTAAGATGCAAGCAAGCATGAAGGCTTCACCCCTCATGCTACTGAATAAAAGGAAGGGTAGAGAGAGCACATGTGAGCACTGCATGTGGTGATGGGAAGGGTATTTTTTCAGAAAGCAACAACGGATTTTAGTTAATATTTATTCACATCATACCACACATTGTTTGTGTTCACAATTTGACCATTACAGAAGAGGAGGTAACTTAATAATGAGTAGCAACATGAATATTAAACAATGATTTCTTCGCTACTGAGAGAAAGTTCAGCTCTCTAACACTGGTGTAAGAGAATTTAAATTTACTGACGGCACTGAAGTTTCATAATTATCTTTAAGACATTGAGAAACAGTGAGGAGTATCAAAGCAGAATAGAAATGAGTACATAGTAGTACCATTTAAAAGATGATTTGTGAATGAATATACTACAGTTGTTAACCAAAATATTTAACTTCTATTGGAAATCAGGTTTATTTCCAAAAGCCAAAAGAAAGTATAACTTAAAGTTTAGATGATCTACCCCACCACCTAAAACTTATAAGTAAGGGTGCAGTGCTTAGAAAATTGACAGACTTACCCCTTTGAAATACATGCATTTACTGTGAAGACAATCCTTGCCAACTTGGGTTAAAGAAAAGGTTACTGATGCAACCTATTTAAAGGCACAAAAGCGATGTTGTTTAGAGCCTATACCTTTAAAAGGCTCTACTACATGTGAGTTTTATGCACATATAATACAAATCAACCATTCATATAATCCACAATACTTCACTATATTTGTTTTTATTTTGTTTCATGTATGTGGAATTTAACCCCATGTATTTCAAATGGGTAAGTCTGTCAATTTTTTATGCGCTATATACTCACTTATAAGTTTTAGGTGGTGGGGTACATCACCTAAACTTTAAGTTATACTTTCTGTTGGCTTATTCTGTTTGAGGATTTATTTGGGAGTGTTATACAGCTGCTGTATTTACCTGCAAATCACACCACTACTAAGCACCTTATTAGCACACTATATATTTTTTTTGTTTATACTCCATTGTTTACAAAAGCAATTTAACCCCTTAAGGACGGAGCCAAATGTACACATTGTGAACAAAACAAAATGTAAACAAAACCTGGCATTTGCGCTACATGTCTGTCCAACCGTAATACACCTCTTTCATAGTAAATGCACCCACACTTATTATATATCATTTTATTCAGGGGAAACAGGGCTTTCATTTAATATCAAATATTTAGCTATGAAACATAGTTTAATATGAAAAAAATGGGAGAAAATACGTTTTTTTGGGATTTTTTTAGTTCTACATGACATTTTAACGGTCAGTGTCATAATACTGTTTGCTTTTACTGCAATAAAATACACATATTTATATTCAGTAAAGTCTCACGTGTAAAACAGTACCCCCTATGTACAGGTTTTATGGCGTTTTGGGAAGTTACAGGGTCAAATATAGCACGTTACATTTGAAATTGAAATTCGCCAGATTGGTTACGTTGCCTTTGGGACTTTATAGTAGCCCAGGAATGAAATTTACACTCATAATGGCATACCATTTGCAATAGTAGACAACCCAAGGTATTGCAAATGGGGTATGTCCAGTCTTTTTTAGTAGCCATTTGGTCACAAACACTGGCCAAAGTTAGCGTTAGTATTTGTTTGTGTGTGAAAAATGCAAAAACGCCAATTTTGGCCAGTGTTTGTGACTAAGTGGCTACTAAAAAAGACTGGACATACCCTGTTTGCAATACCTTGGGTTGTCTACTACTGCAAATGGTATGCCATCATAGGGTAATTTTCATTCTTGGGCTACCATAGGGTCTCAAAGGCAACGTAACCAATCTGGCGAATTTTAATGTGAAAAAAATGAAATGCAAGCCTTATATTTGATGCTGTAACTTTTGAAAACCCCATAAAACCTGTACATGAGGGGTACTGTTGTACTCGGGAGACTTCGCTGAACACAAATATTTGTGTTTCAAAACAGTAAAAAGTATCACAGCAATAATATTGTCCGTGTAATGCTGTTTGTGCGTGAAAAATGCACAAAACGTCACTTTTACTGGCGATATCATTGTTGTAATACATTTTACTGTTTTGAAACACTAATATTTGTGTTCAGCGAAGTCTCCCGAGTAGAACAGTACCCCCCATGTACAGGTTTTATGGGGTCTTGGAAAGTTATAGGGTTAAATATAGTGCTAGCAAATTAAATTCCCTTTACTTTCGGCATGGGTTGTCAGGCAGGTCCCGCTAATTGTAATTAATTAAGATACCTAATTATGTAAAAAATATTACATAAATATATATGTAGAATTAATATATGTATATATATACGTATGTGAATCTATATGTGTATATCTATATAATTTTTTTTAAATATTTTTATTTATATATAGGTATATATATAGTGATATATACGTATATATTTATGTATATAGATATATATATTATTTCGTTCTACGTGTATTTTGATATATATATTTATATATATATTAATTTCACAAAACAGTTAGAACGAAATAACACACATCTATATATTTTTTAATTATTTATTTTTAATTATTTTTTAAATTTTATTTTTTAACGTATTTACATTTTTATTTTTTTTATATTATATAAATATATATATTTAATCAGTATCAGTCTACGTGTAATTTGATATTAATATATATATATAATTATATATATATTAATAGTAAAATACACCTAGACGGTGTACGTGTGTGTATGTATATGTGTATATATATACTTAGATCATATATATATAGTATATATATATATGATCTAAGTATATATTATTTTTTTTTACACCAATAAATGTAATTTTAATTTTATTTCCAGCCAGCAAGGGGACCACCTGTCATTACAGGCAGTCCCCCTGCTGGCAATGCAGGAGGCAGCCTACCCGGCCATGTGATTGTGGGGTCCTCGCTAGGACCCCACTCTCACATGGCCGGGGAGCACCGGAGGAGAAGGATCTGCCGCGGGGGGGCTCCCTGGGAGTCCCCCCCACCGCGATCGCCGGCGTGGGACCGCCGGCGACCGGGTAAGTTAACAAAAAACGGAGGGCGTACAATTACGCCCGGCGGCGTTTAGAGCCGCCTATTAGAGGGCGTAATTGTACGTCCTCCGGATTTAAGGGGTTAAATAGCTCAACACAGCAAATGCTTCAAGTGGTTTCCCCAAATTCAGCTGAAAATACAACTTATAATGACTTTTACAGTCCCCAAATTATTCAACCTCCTTAATAGAATCCCTCTAAACAGCACAAATATGCAATACATGTTGTGGCAAAACCGACCTCGCCACGTGTCCTTGGAGGGTGCTGCTTGCCCGCCTCTTGCCTTTGGACTATGGACCAGACTTTATGTGAATGTGTTAACCCAGATAGCTATGCCATGGAGCCCATTCGTGTAGTTAAAGACTTCGGCTCCATGGCAATTGAACTGTGTGAATAGGATCTGAGCGCTATTCGGTACTTTTGTGCGCTCAGATCCCAGCTATCTGAGGATATGTGAAATGTCTGTGTGTTATGTGTAAAAGGTGACTTTATGTATTTTAAAGTGTTTTATGTCTTTTTGCAACCATGTGCTCAATGGAGTCTGCCTCTATCCCTGGATAATTGGATTACTTTCCCCATTGTCTCCAGGATAGAGGGCTCTGTAAAACCTGTTTGAGCCAGATAGCCAGGGCCCAAAAGATACTTTTACTAACTTTTGAACCCCTGGTCTGATTCATGCCAATATTAATATGTTGTTCCCCTGAATGGATTGATTGTGAATATGTAATTTTATGTGAATGTGATGTATGGTTTTATGAAGTTATGAAAGTTGGGTAGAAAGTATGTTTTAACTGTATGTGTAATTGAGTTTCCTCTCAGGATAAGGGGAGGGAATATGTGGGATGTAACTGATATGTGATTGGTTGTTTTATACCTCCCTGTGGGTGGTCCTGTATTTGAAAAGACTGTAATAAAAACCAGGCTGGATGTGCCAGCACCTGAGTTCCTGCTTAACCCTCAAAGTGAAGTGTCGTCTCATTATTGGGGGAGGATTTATTGTATGCTGTTCCAGTTTGACTGCTAGGAGTGTAAACCTATTCGCATGGTTTTTCCTATTCGGCTGTATACAACATTCATATGCTTGAGAGCATTCATATGCTCCTACGGTTCGGTGGTTTTGGTGTCTGCTGCAGTGCTTGGAGTCCTTAGGAAGTGCTAGGAGCATCCTTCAACTGAGGTACCCAGTCGGGGTGCCAGGTGATCCGTTACACATGTGTTGTCTAAAACACATCTGATGTAACTAATGAACGGCTTCAATAGTTGCACCAAGGGTGCTTGAGCTGGAACACTTGAATAACTGAACTGACAAGGGTTTTTTTGAGTGTCAAATTTGACTGCATGTTAGAATTATGGCTAAGTCAAAAAAATGATCCTAGGCATACTTCATATTCCACCAAGGCTTGGTAGCAGAAGAAGTTCTGGAAAATTCTACAGTGGTCATCACAGTCACATGACTTGAGCCCTGTAGAAAATCTCTGGTGGGATTTGAAGAAGATGGTTGCAGCACGCAATCCAAGAATATTACTGGACTGAAGGTCATTGCTCATGAGCAATGGAATAAAGTCCTCAGGAACGCTAACAGAAACTGGTGTATGGCTATGCGTCTCATTTTCAGCAGGTCATTACAGCAAAAAGGTGCTCTACTAAGTACTAAAGATGGTTGCCATAAAGGGGTTGAAGAATTTTAAAACTGGATAAGTCATTATGAGTTGCATTTTTATGTGAATATGGTGAAACCATTTGAAGCATTCATTCTTTTAAGCTATTTCTTTTTTAAAATTCTTTATTTTGAAGGTGGTATCATAGCAATACAACACGAAATGCCACTTACACCACACTTTTTCTGCGTGACAAAAATCATACAAATCCAACAAAGAATAATATTAGAAATGTGGCATAGATTAAGATCAGATATTGATGGTGATTAATTAATAAATGATAAATCTCTCACATCCAGGATTCCACATCCATACTCCTCCTCTCAGCCGTAAGCAACCCTAGACTTTTATGGTAACTTTCCCGATAGAGAAGAGAGAGGAGGGAATATATTAAGCATATAGCACTGGTAATTAAATTTGCCTCTGCTTGTACCGGTTACAGGGGTTATGTGTCATCGGGTTCCCAGCGGCATGTGAGCTATGCCTGGGAATGGAGCTCTGGGTTGTCTACCCCTCTTGGTACCACCAACCACCCAAGGGCATCTCCCCTGAGTAGTAAAAAGCTGTATATAAAGCTGCCTTGGGCTAATCATAAATCAGGTACTGTGCTGAGATATTTCATTTGCTGTTGTTTGATTTGTTCATTGCAAACAGCTAACAGTCTGTACATTGTGAAATTTAACCTGATTTTCAATAGTGGTTTACTTATTTTTATTACAACTGTATATGTTAAATTGCAAGCAAGTTGGCACAACCTTGTTAAAATTAGTGCTAGAGAATTCTGCTTGTTTCCAGCACGATATTGCACACATTAATAAATTGCAATGTCAAATGTAGCAGATCCTGATACTTCCAAATGTGATATATATCTCTTAAGCAAATCACGCAGTTTGATTTGATTGACATTTGAAAGTAAAGCTGAAAATGTTCCCCTTTCTGAACAAAATTTAAATTTTTTATATATATGAAAAATATCAGACAGAAGAGATGTTCCACTTGGTAAAGTTATGATTTTACTTAGCCTAAATTACTATGTTTCGATATCACTAATGAAACATGTCATAAACAATCCATTTCTCTGGCAGTAATAGTAAATGTATACTTTTAGTCTTTTACCATGGCCAGGTTTACTAAGCAGACAAAACTGACTGTACATACCATCAGCAGAAATAAGAGAAAAACACAATTCGTACATGTATATGCATTAGTAGCGCTTGCCCATATAGTTAGTATGGGCATTTAATGTATCTTATTTCAATACAATCATGTTGCTGAACATGCTATGTAGAGTCAGCTAGAAAAATGTTGTCTTAATTTTTTCTTTTAACTATTTAACCAATATTATTATGTGCTCAGTGGCAGAACTAAAAAAGACAGAGTGGTAGTGTAGCTCATATAGCTGAAAAACCTAATGATGGCCATGATCAAAGATTTCAGAACACACAGTGCATAACAGTTTGATGCGTAGGAGGCATCTATAGCTGCAGACCTGTCAGAGTGCCCATGATTACCCTTTTCCGCCACCGAAAGTCCATAGACCAATGAGCAATGAAAAAAGGTAGCCTGGTTTGAAGAATGTTTTCTTTTATCAGGTTAATGGATGAATACATGTGCTTTGTTTGCCTGGGAAAATGGCAGTATGGTGCAATGTTCTTTTGAGAAATCTTTGGTCCTGGCATTCACGTGGATGTTACCACCAACCAAGGGATTGTTGCAGACCACATAACCTCCTCAGGGGAATGGTGTTCAGCAAGATAATGCATCCTGCCACACTGAAAAAAGTGTTCAGGAATGGTTTGAGAAACATGCGAAAGAGTTCAAGCTGTTGCTTTGGCCTCTACATTCCCAGATCACAACCCGATTGAGCATTTGTGGGATGTATTGGAACAACAAATCCAATCCATGGAGGCTCCAGTTTGCAAGTTATCATAGGATATGTTCAGAAGTCTTGTGGAGTACATGCAGATCTGTTTTGGAAGAATGAATGGAACCTACATGATATTAGTCAGGTGGTTTAATGTTGTGGCTGATAAGTGTATACTGACACACATGTGATACAGGTACACATAAACACACACACACATACACACTGAAACACACACAGATACACACTGGCAGAAATACACATTGAAACACACACATACACAGATATGTACATATACATACTAAGATACACATACACACACACACACACACACAGAGAAATAATACACAACATATTTTAGGCACTTTCCCATTCATTAAACTTCCCTATCTTCTCCTTCTGCATTGCTTAGTGGAGGAGGTACTACTAAGGTAGTAGTGAAAACTGTGTAAAATTAGGTATAGCAACAGTGGACCTGCTGCCTGCCCTGGTTCTGCTTCTTCCCATAGTAATACTGAATTGTAGTACCAATTGCAACACAAGCCTGTACACTAGCACTTGGTTGTTTATTGCAAATTGAAATGTTGATTTTGGTGGTATTAGTGATGGTAGTGGTGGTGGTGATGGTAACAATGACAGTGAGTGAACTACCACTTGTAGCCGGTGCAGCTAATGTCATTGTATCTCTTGAATGAAGCAATTCAAAAATAGAGAGGTAATTCGACAAGGAGGAGAGTGAGCTGTAGGGGAAAAAAGTGGGCTGCTGTCTGTCCTCTCCAAACTTGTCTCTTGTACTACTTCTGACTCATAATCAAGCTGCTATGACGGTATAGAGGTAAAAGTACTTGTAGTGTTTAGATGTATGGGAAACAGCTATATAATCACCATATTAATGGCCACCACCAAAACCAGAAACTGGGAGCACTATTTTGGTACTTTGCTCTAACTCTTCAGTAAAAAGTAGTTCTCATGACACCCACAAACTCAACTCCACTGAGCTCTCTATGGTTACTTCATCATGGGACTACAAAACAAGTATAATGTTTGAACTAGCCATGATAGAAGGAGTTGCAGTGCCAGCGGAAGCTGCAGCAGAAGTTATTATGTAGATGGTAGTCAAATTCATTGGTCTAGCTGATCCTGCTGCTGTAACTATGGATTTGACTGCAACTGTAGGCTTTGAGTAAGCAATCACAGCAAAAGGTCAGAGAAAAAACAATTGCCTCCTGGGTGGTAATTAAGATGTAGCAGATATGCTAGTCCTACTAACTTGAGGCTGAATACAACTAATGGTGGTGGCAGCAATCCTCATGGATGACTCAGACTCAGATTCTGAAAGGTCACAGTAAAATGGCCGGAAATTAGAAAAATCTGTTTTTCTGTTCACTTATAAATACTACAGAGGTGGAGGAAGTTGGACAGAACTGGAAGAAATCTGGTATAGCCGAAATGCGTCTGCTGCATGGACTATTTGTATTTTTCTTTGCCTGCAACTTGTTCTTGGGTTACTATTTCAAGTTGTATGGTCTATTATTAAATTTTGGACTTTTTTTTGAGACCTAAATCCATCCTATAAGTACCCAGTGATCTATATAGTGAATTATTTGTTATTATTTTTTGTAAATGTATGTTTTAATCTCAATACATCATTTTGTGAAATCATCTGGGTTTTCCATTTTCCATCCTTAAATAGTGGATCGATTAGCCCAAAAAGGCATCCATGAGCCATTTATACAGAGCCAGGTATGGCTGTGGGCCATGTAAGTGATATTCCTATTCCCATTTAGAACTGCATTTGTGTATACAGTTCACACTATGTGTTCTTTTTAATTTTATCTTTTAGGTAAATCATCATCATGTTACCAGTATTTTTATACTAAGTATACGTTTATATTTATATTTTATACCGGTTTTGCACTTATGCACTAAGGTTTGTTTAAACTGGCATATTTTATATTTCTGATAATATTGATATTTTGTTGTAGATTTGTTAAAAAAACCCAATATATTTACTAGCAAATCTGCTTACATAATGTATAGATATATTTTATTCCTATATTTTTAGTAAATATATAGTAACAAGTAAAGTTTTACTCCTTTGTATTTGAAAGTAAAGTTGATTATACCATTATGGGTACATTCATTGCTTTTTATGTAGAAGACTTATATATGTAAAAGCATATTTAATTAATTATCTTAAGCAAATATTAAATAACAAACTTACTTAATTCAGTAAAAGTGACTAACAAAATGCCAAGAAAGTATTGTAAATGAAGCTCAACATATTTTCACTTTGTACTGTTTTTTTAACAGGCTCGAAAAAGCATTTTTTCCTTGCAAGCATTAATTTGTGAGAGGCCTGCTGCAGATTACTGTGTAAAACTCAGCAGGAAGAGAATAGGAAAGAGTGCAATTATTTTCACAGCACGCAGGAAACTCTAGTGTAATGTCATATATTGTATTTATTTGTGCGAGTTAGAAAAACCCCTTCTACATTTGGGTGCTAGCTGTAATTCCATTTTATTTTTAATACACATATTGTATATAAAAAAAATTCATAAAAAGCTTAGAAAACTGCAGCTGATGGATAACATCAATGTATAATGAAAGAAAATAACATACCTTCCAACAATTCAAAAGAAGGGGCACTTTAATTGTAGGGGTGTGGTTAGAGTATGACCATTAAAAACATTTTAGGTGACTAATTAATAAAAATGTATGCAGTTAAAATGTAGTTAAGACCAGGAACAAAATATTATATTTACATAGACTCATTTCTAAACACATCTATTGTATTTTACAGACACATAACTGTAAATTTTTTGCCGTGAAGCACTGTTATACATTCACCAATTATATGGGTTCCTAAAAAAGTAAAAATATTAGGATAGAAAAGAGGCACAGAGGGATTTGAATCTAAAATAGATACTTTCTCTCTTAAAGAGGGACACTTGGGAGATGTGCAATAATAATATTTTATAAATACCTTGTGCTTGTTCCAGGTCCAGATGTAACTTGGTTACCACAATGTCATCAATGCTTTAGAGTCTAGACCCTAAAAGTATACCATGCCATCTCTTGCCTCTATAGTTAGGGAAATATAGCATTGTAAGAAACCCAACTATGGAAAATAAAAGTATATACAACTTTATAAGTGTAGCTACTGTTGGGAAATACAACAGCATGTAAAGTATAATATGTATATACTTAGCACCTGAGCTGTAGATGGCACTGTGCAGTTTAAAGTACTGTTTATATAATCATATAAACTTGTTGATGCACTCACAGGAAATAAGTTCTTTGTTTTTTCACTTGTCTCTCTTCCTTTAACCTTTCATCCTGCTGGCTGCTTTTGTGTTTTAAATGTTTGCTGTTTTATCCACACAGTAAAGTCTAATATGCGTCTTCACACTCTACCAGTGTTTTTTTTTTTTTATGCATACCCTAGAGGTTATGGGCCCATACGCTAAAGGAAATCCACAAATAAGTAAGTGTTGCATCTATGATCCAAATACATAATGAGGAAACAAGAGCTGCATCCAATTTACTAAAAGATGGCAAGTGGTTCAGATGTGAAGTTTGCAATAGCAAAGTTCAACAATACCAAATACTAGCTGTGGAAATTTCAACTTTAAATGCTGTTATCCAAAGATGACTTGTAGCAGGTACTGGATACAAACAGACCCACTGACCTGAAGAATGTGAATGCTATGCTACAGATTATGGGATAGGTATGTGCAATAGAAAGAACTAGACCAGAGCAGGAACTAACACTAGAATATGCTAACGGAAAATTATTTAACGAATACAACAGAAGAAAGTAAAATATGCATGGTGAAGAGATTGAGAGATTAGAGGTAGCTCTAAAGGTGCATGAAGGCACAAGACAAAGCAAACAAACTAGGGTATGTTTTCACTGCAAAAAGGGCGGTCACCTGAAAATGAACTACTCAATCTGGAAAGCTGGGCAGTGAAGACAAAAGCCTTCAATGGGAGAAAGAGTTAAAACAGCCACAAAAGAAAATGCAGGTGCGTCATTAGAGTACCATTGAAGTAACTCAGAATAGTACATTACACAGATGGTGCGTTGACTCAGGGGCAACAAGTCACATGACAAGTGATGAAGACAATGTAGTCCAGGCACTCAGGGTCTTTTTCAAGCAGCAGTTTTATTGGAGAAGCATGGCAAACACAGCAATGTTTCGATTCAAGCTTGACAAAGATCAGAGTGTGGATCAAAACGTTGTTGTGTTTGCCATGCTTCTCTAATAAAACTGCTATTTGAAAAAGACCTTGAGTGTCTGGACTACATTGCCCTCACTATATGTAATGGGGGATTGCCAGTCCTAGGTACAGTGCACCAAGGTCTACTTTGTTTGCATTGACAAGTGACATTTTTTACATAAATTGATTACAGTGCAAAAGACAAAGTCCTCCTAGCAAATGGGAAAATTATTACAGTGGAAGGTAACAGTCAAGGGTTCCTGAATTGCATCTCACAGTCAAGGGGTAAGCAAGATTGTTTTGTATGTTCCATGCCTAGAAGGAATTCTCCTGTCATTGGAAACCCTTGCTAAAAATGGACTCACAGTCCAGTACTGAGGCAAGGAATGCACAATCCTAAACAGAAAACAAATCCTAGGAAAAGGTAGTATGAATGAACACCTGTACAAACTCATCACTACAAGCGAACAAGCCGAAGCAACAACTCATAATGTACACAACAAGTGTATCCACCTGTGGCACAGCAGATTGGGGCATTGAAATACAGAAGCCACTAAGGAATTTGCAAAGAGAGGTCTATCAGAAGGAATGACAAATTTGCCTGTCCACACGCTCATGAACTGCACATGTTGTATCAAAGCAAAGGCCACACGTACACTACTTCCACAGACCAGTCAAAGAAAGACCACTCAACCCATTGAACTCATACACAGCGACATGTGTGGACCAACAAAAACACCAACACCTGGCGGGAATAGATCATTATTGACCTTCATTCATGATTATTCTAGATACACAACTACTTATCTGCTGAAGCACAAATGCGAGACATCAGAAATTCTTCAAGACTAGCAACAAATTTTAAAGGAAGCCACTAATAATACGCACTGACAATGGATGGGAATATATGAAAGGAAGTGAAATCATACCTAAAGAAACAAGGTATTGTATACCAAACAAATGTACCATACACTCCTGCACAAAATGGTGTAGACAAAAGGAAAAAAACACACTCTCACAGAAATGGCCAGATATATGCTTTCAGATACCAACTTACTTAACAGGTACTGAGGTGAATTAATAATGACAGCAACAGACCTACAGAACAGGCTATCATCAAAAAACATTTGTAATGGTATTTATTAATTAATGACTTTTTGTCATAAAAAAGCATAATGAGCTTAATGCTTTAGACACACCACTAGATGTCAGTAAAGCATAATGAGCTTAATGCTTTAGAGGCACCACTAGGGGTCAGTGTGCTAACTCATGTGCTTCTGGCAGTGACATCACAGGCCAGCCTACTTACTGGATAAAACCAAATAGTAGGAGGAATTCAGCCTCCTTTTTCCTTTGCTTGCATTGATTGAACATGTAGCTGACTGTATAGCTCCAGCCAAACAGGCTGGAGCCGTGTAAGTAATCTATTATAACAGCTAGCAACTGTTATAGCCTTTTGTAAGTAATATGTTGTAGTTTTGTATTGTATAATTATTGTGGTAAATTGACATTCTGCTAGCATTTGTTTAATTGTTATTATAATTATATTAAATATACATTTAATACTACAATGTTTTGTGTATTTCCTATTATATATTCAACCATAATACCGAACTCTAAAAAATATTAATGTTGTTATTTGTTGCTTAATTATTATATATTAATTATTAAATTAATATTCATATTTAAGTCACGACTTTAACACTTGGCGACGAAGATGGGATTATGCTGGAATATTAGGGAAAATACAAAAGTTATGCATTTTGTTTAATACATAGAGTCAATTGTCTGTCTGTATAGAAGTGAATAAATTGATGATCTGGTTTTAATGGAATGAATACAGATAGCAAATAGGGATTAGATATTTGTTTTTAATGTATCTCTTGCTGTAGAACATAGTGATGAATTATTGTGTTGCTTGTTACCAATCTTTGGTCATTTGTATATAGAAAAAAAATATATACTTTACCTTTTGTCTGACCATGTGGATTTTAATCCACCATTGACCACATGGTGTGAATGAGTTGAGGCCTAGTTTCATTGTTTGCTACCATTTGCATAGGAAAATACTTTTCACTAAACTAGTTCACCAGGTTTTATTGCTAAATTTGACCCTCTTTGTGTACTAATTTACATTTGTTTGGCATTCATGGATTTGTCTAGTTGAAAAGAGATTTGGACAAAATTTATTAAATTAGTAGTTAAGAAAAAGATATGTTTAGTAAAGCAGATTCAGTGAATAATAGATTGTGCGTATACACAGAATATTAGTATAAATATATATATATATGATTTTGACTCATGAAGGAGAGACCACCTTTTTAACAGCTGTGTGACCATGCTTTTCAGCTACAGCTGGGGGAGAATTTGTCCTTGTTGGGGGTGGGTAGTCTTGCCTGTATGAGAAAAAATAAACTGCATTGTTTTGTAAATGTAATTGCCTAAACTCATCAATTTGTGGAGTGTTTTTCAGCTTTATTATCCAGGACTAAGGAATTACTGGACATATGCAGGAACTGGTAACAAATGAACTGAAACAATTGTAAAATAATTCCTTTGTCCTATTTAGTCTGAATATTTTAACAAGTTAGCATGTTTAACAAAGTAAGTGTAGGGGCTCAGATTAAGATTTATATTATTTTAGAAGCCATCTATAACTCATTTTAATATTTCCATGCTTTGAATTAGGGTGTATCTGCCTAGCGGGTGAACCTCCATAACATGGGCTGTGATTTTAGTTACAGTAGCGGGTGGGGAACCTGAGCTAGGGGGTATTTAAACGTGTCCGGATAAGGGGGAGCATACCCAATAGTTGTTGTGCAGTTCTATCCTGTATTATTATTATTATTATTTGAAACCCTGTATTACTTATAAGTAGCGTTTTGTAACTTATTTGTAATTGTTTATATATATTGCTCTGGGAAAGGGATAGGCAAGATCTCTGAGAGACCAGGAAATATATTTTAAAAAGGGCGTATTACACTAGTGGTAGGGCGGCCTATCATGACCATAGAGACCCTTGGTGACTAGTTTTTGTTGTATATTGCCCTGGGAAGAGGATACGCTATTTAATAGAAATTCCTGAGAGACCAGGAAATATACAATAAGTGATACGTGAGTGTACTGGTTAAATTGCAGACATATTGGCCCAGAACCTTTAATCGAGCCGGAAAAGAGGCTGCTGTATGTTTGCTCCTCTATAATTTTGCGGGGGCGGTCACCCCCATGCGGAAAGCCACTGCCATCACAGGGTGGTTAGTTGTGCAGGCCCTTAGCCGCGAGGTGCAAGCATGTCCGTGGAAAGGCTAGAAATTAATAGGGAGTCACTCATAGCTGTCAGAAGTGTTGAACTTTGAGACATATTGACCTATATCCTTTCAGAGGCGGAAGAGGTGTTGTGGTTCACTCCTCTATAATTTAACCAAAGGGTGGAGAGTTATTAAACATGTTTAGGTTGGCTAGAAATGTGTTTCCTGAATTGCAGAGAAGATGCAGAAAGCAGCTATTAGCTTATTGTTTTTTAAGAGCCTTGTAAAAAAAAAAAAATTAAGAAAGTTATCGTGTTTACATGTCTGTGTGTGTATATATATATATATATATATATATATATATATATATATATATATATATATATTCTAAGTAAAATATTTGCAGTATAAGCTATAAGTGACTAGGAAAGTAATCCTGATCTGTTTCCTAACCTTTTCAGATGTAGCAGAAACCAGAGGTGGACATTGGAACACAGATAGAATATCAGATGGAGACCAGTGTTTAAATGTTGACCTTTGATGAGCTATTGAATGTTTTATTTTATTGTCTATTTAACATGTCTATGCTATGATTTTGTGCATACTATTCTCTTATTTCTAGTGATTGTATTGCAATTGAAACCCTTATGTATTATTGTTGTATGTATGTATGTATGTATGTTGCCTGGGAAAGGGGGGAATTGACCCATAGGGACCAGGGGGTATTTTTGTGTAAACCAAACTGGGGTGGGAGGGCTCTAACGAGGGAACCCCATTGTCCAGTAGGTGCTTGATTTGTGTCTGTGTAAAGTGCATGAGTGGTTGCAGTTAAAAAAAAACAAAAAACGGAAGAATGATAAGAGGGATAAGAGAAAGTAGGCATTTTGGGTTATCTATACATGTTTAAATAGAAGGGTGGTAAATAGGAATGTAATTGTTTTGGTTAATGTTTAGATTAAATTAGTTAAATACAGCAGTGATAACGAGTGTTTAGATTAAATTGGTAAATGCAGCAGTAATAACGAGTGTTTGGGTTAAATTGGTAGATACAGCAGTGATATTGTGTTTATCTGTGAATCAGGAGTGTGCTGGATGTGAAGAGAGGTGTGTAGGTATTTATCCAAACGCCATAGGAAAAAATATGGTTAAGACACCACAATCAAATGGTACTTGTGATGATTGGCACAGTTATTATTTATGTTTGTGTTCGTCATTGCCTGTGTTTTCATTCAAGAACTTTCAAGCAAGGATATTTTAAGCAGAAGAAGAAGAAGCACTGGACACTATGCTCAACTGTTGCTGTAAGGAGAAAAAATATTGCAGCTAAGAGTGGTGAGAGTCGGAACAAATGCATCAGGAGCAGGACACTGTTACGTCAAGGTGGTTAATGGTATAAAGAAAGAAAAAACAAAACAATGTGACCACAAACACACAAAAGTCCTTGATCACATGAACTGTTTCATTCATCCCTGTCTCCATGCGTATGTTCTATGAGACTGTCGAAGAATAGAGTATCCAGTTTCCAGGACTAATGTTTGTGAAAATTCCAGGCACACAGACCAGCCAGAGGCTACAGAAATGGAGTCAGTCTGTGCCATGATTCATAGGTGTTATGAGTTTGTGGTGTCTAATACTATATTAAGCTCCAAAACACATCCTCACATGAACACAATATCATTGGTTAATCTAATAAAACATGGTTTGAGTTGTCTATTATTACAAGGGTGGGTATTTGCCTATTTAAGGCCAAGGTTTCCCAACTGCTAATGCATGTGCTCAGTGGTAATTATAAGGGTGGGCATGTGCTTATTTTAGGCCAAGGTTTCCCAACTGGTGATGCATGTGCTCAAAAAAAAAAAAAAATTGAATAAGCAATAAAGTGTCATAACTTTATGGGTAAATGGGTATCATTCTTCAAAAGGTGGGTTTTGTTGTAGGGCAGATACTGTTAAAATAGGGTAGATTCAAGATGTACGGGTTTATAATGTTTGTTTTATGACATAAGTCAAAGGGTGGTTTGTAATGGTATTTATTAATTAATGACTTTTTGTCATAAAAAAGCATAATGAGCTTAATGCTTTAGACCCACCACTAGATGTCAGTAAAGCATAATGAGCTTAATGCTTTAGAGGCACCACTAGGGGTCAGTGTGCTAACTCATGTGCTTCTGGCAGTGACATCACAGGCCAGCCTACTTACTGGATAAAACCAAACAGTAGGAGGAATTCAGCCTCCTTTTTCCTTGGCTTGCATTGATTGAACATGTAGCTGACTGTATAGCTCCAGCCAAACAGGCTGGAGCCGTGTAAGTAATCTATTATAACAGCTAGCAACTGTTATAGCCTTTTGTAAGTAATATGTTGTAGTTTTGTATTGTGTAATTATTGTGGTAAATTGACATTCTGCTAGCATTTGTTTAATTGTTATTATAATTATATTAAATATACATTTAATACTACAATGTTTTGTGTATTTCCTTTTATATATTCAATCATAATACCGAACTCTAAAAAATATTAATGTTGTTATTTGTTGTTTAATTATTATATATTCATTATTAAATTAATATTCATATTTAAGTCACGACTTTAACACCATTGAAAGTACAGCATACCAAATCTGGAATCTACCAAACCAGGACATATTAGAGTGTTCGCCCATGTCCAAAGCAAGAAACGCTCCAAGTTGGAAAACAACACCATAGAAGGCATTCTGGTGGGCTACAGTGAACAAAGTAAGGGATAAAGGATCCTTCACCCAAAGACCAACAAGGTCACAATAAGTTGCAATGTTTATTTTAAGGAAAGTGAAGCATCAGAAAAACTGACAGAACCTTGTATGCAAACTTCAAAAGAGTCTCAAGAATGCAAGGGCTCAAGAATGCAAGAATGTGAAATGAAAAAGTGAATGAAATGCTCACAAAAGAAGGATTCTCAAGAAGTAAAGCAGATCCATGTCTTTATTCAAAGAATTAAGAGAACAAATGGATATACATTCTCATTTATATTGATATTATAAAAATTTTTAGACAAGAAGGGGATTATGACCAAATAGTTCGCAAATTGAAACAGAATTTTGAGATTAAAGAGTTTAGGAACATCAGTCACTACATAGGAATTCATATAGAGAGGGAAGAGGATAGAAGCTATCTTTTTAACCAAAGTACAAAAATACAGAAATGTTAGAACAGTTTCACATGCAAGATGCAAAGGAAGTGAAAACACCAATGGTTATCAGAAAAACAATGAAACAAAAAACTTGTTGCACAACAATGATAATTAACAGAAGGCAATTGGAAAATAGCTATACATTACTACAGTAACAAGACTAGACGTTGTGGCAGCAGTAGGTATACTTTGCAGAAAAGTTGCAACATCTTGACAACCTGACTGGAATGCAGTAAAGAGCGTGATACAGTAGCTAAAAGGAACAACTTGAATGAAGCTGTGACTACCAGCAATGTCAAACCCAAAGTTAAATGGATATGTAGATGCTGATTGTGCTAGGGACACCACTGACTGCAAATCTACAGGTGGTTATATCTTCCAGTATGGAGAAGGAACTATAAGCATGTCTAGTCAAAAATAAGTGACAGTTGCACTCTCTTCAACTAAAGCGGAATATGTAGCAGGAGCACATGCATGTCAAAAAGCAATTTGGATTCATCATCTTCTACTAGGTATGGTACTGGACATGTCTAAATCGATACCCATCCTTGAAGACAATCCAGGATGTATACAATTTATATTATCAGAAAGGGTAAATCCCAGAACCAAGCACAATCATGTAAAATATCATCTGCTCAGGGATATAGGAGTTATTGACGTTCAGTATTGTCCATCAGTAGAAATGACTGCAGACACACTCTCCATACCGTTGCTAAAGGAGCATGGGCATCCACGGGGGGGATGGGGAGGGCAAGGTGGAGCACAGATTAGGTAAGTGAGGGATGGAGGACAGCATACAGATCAGGTAAGTGAGGCATGGGGAGTAGGGGCAGCCTACAGATCAGGTAAGCTGGATGGTAAAGTAGGGGAAGGAGCAGAAAAGAGAATGAACAGAAATTAGCAGGAAGGGACATCAAGGAGCAGAAAGGGTCAGCACTGAGCTGGAAGGGACAGAAGGAGTGCAAAGGTGGGAGAAGGAGCAGAAAGGAACATAAATTAGCAGGAAGGGATAAATTAGCAGGAAGGGGTAGCAATAAGCAATGAGGGTCTGCAAGGATCAGGAAGGGCAGAAATGAGCAGGTAGGGGCAGCAAGGAGTAGGAAGGGTCTGCAAGGAGCAGGAAGGATCTGTAAAGAGCAGAAAGGGTTTGCAAGAAACAGGAAGGGACAGCAAGGAGCAGGAAGGAACAGAAGGAGCCCAAAGATAAATGAGCAGAAAGAATCAGAAGGAGCAGAAAGGTAAAGTAGGAGAAGGAGCAGAAAGGGCCAGCAAGGAGCAGAAAGGGGCAGCAAGAAGCTGGAAGGGGCAGAAGGAGTGCAAAGGTAAAGTAGAAGAAGGAGCAGAAAGGAACAGAAATGAACAGGACGGGTGAGCAAGGAGCAGGAAGGGTCAGCAAGGAGCAGGAAGGGGCAGGAAAGAGTGGAAAGGATCTGCAAGAAGAAGGAAGGGTCTGCAAGGGGCAGAAAGAGTCAGCAGGGAGCAGGAAGGGACAGAAGGAGCACAATGGTAAAGTAGGAGAAGGAGCAGAAAGGGGGCAGAATGAGCGCAAAGGTAAAGTGGGAGAAGGAGCAGAAAGGAATAGAAATGAGCAGGAAGGGTCAGCAAGGTTCAGGAATGGGCAGCAAAGACCAGGAAGGGTCAGCAATGAGCCAGAAGGGTTAGCAAGAAGCAGAAAGGGGCTACAAGAAGCAGGAAGGGACAACTCCATAGTTGTGAAAACACTATTCACCATGGATTTATGTAATAATGAGCCTCCCCTTCATGACACTGTCAAAAAAAGGGCCAAGCATGGGTGTCATTATAATTATGTCCCCCCCCCACTCCCCCCTGGAAAGCTTCCTGCGGACATCCATGCAAAGGAGCATAATTATTTACTACAAAAGAAGCTGAATGTCACGTAACTATGCACATGCTGTTGAGGAGTGTTGGGAAAAACAAAAACATGTACTGCATAATATGTATATACTTAGCACTTGAGCTGTAGATGGTACTGTGCAGTTTAGAGTACTGTTTATATATGCATATGAACTTGCTGGTACACTCACAGGAAGAAAGTTCTTTGTTTTTTCATTTGCTCTTTGTCTAGTGCAAACTTTATAAACTCCTCAATGCATTGCACTGTCATCGTTTCTTTGTGCACACAATTGATCCTTCATGAAATGAAAATGAGCCCAGTCTTCTAATCATCACATTGGGTCAAAGTTCATAGTGGTAATTGTTATCCCGATTATTGTGTTCCATTTTAATTGCTTTCTGAAATGTTACAGACACTGACAGTTCTTGAATAAATCCCAATGCCTGCTCTTGTATACATTTAGATTTTAATCCACCATTATACAACTTCCAGTCTTGATAAGACAAAAAAATAAACTTATTTCAGATGCTTAAACCTTGGAACAATACATATTTATTAATGATTCTTAAACATCCCACTAACATTAAAGCATCCTAATCTTTAATAATTTAGAATGCAGTTACACTGACATGATCATTGCTATATAGTTGCAAGAAAAAGTATGTGAACCCTTTGGAATGATGTGGAGTTCTGCACAAATTGGTCATAAAATGTGATCTGATCATCATCTAAGTCACAACAATAGACAATCACAGTCTGCTTAAACTAATAACACACAAAGAATGAAATGATGCCATGTTTTTATTGAACACACCATGTAAACATTCACAGTGCAGGTGGAAAAAGTATGTGAACCCCTAGACCAGTGATGGTGAACATATGGCACGCGTGCCACAGGTGGCATGCCGGGCCCTTTCTGTGGGCATGCGGCCACAGGTTCGCCATCAATGCAGAGTAGGCGCCTGCCCGAAACGGCAGGCGCCTACTCTGCTTCCGGGTTGGGAGGCAGGGGGAGGGCTCCAGGAAGCAGCTCCCCTGTCCTCCCGCGCGATGCTGTGTGGAGCGTTGCTGCACGTTACCATGGCAACGCTCCACACAGCATTGCGCGGGAGGACAGGGGAGCCGCTTTCTGGAGCCCTCCCCCTGCAGTGCTTACCACCACCGGACCACCAGGGATCGCTGTCCCCCTCCCCCCCCCTACTTCATTAAAGGTAAGAAGGAGGGAGGGGGGTATACTGACACAGCACCCTTACCCCCCCAGCAGTAACCCCTACTCCCCCAGCAGTAACCCCTAACCCCCCAGCAGTACCCCTACCCCCCCATCAGTACACCTACCCTCCCCAGCAGTACCCCCTACCCTCCCAGCAGTACCCCTACCCTCCCCCAGCAGTAACCCCTACCCCCAGTAGTACCCCCTACCCCTCCCCAGCAGTACCCCTACCCTCCCCAGCAGTAACCCCCACCCCCAGCAGTAACCCCTACCCTACCCAGCAGAACCCCTACCCTCCCCAGCAGTACCCCCTAACCCCCAGCAGTACCCCTAACACCCCATCAGTACCCCTTCCCCCACACACAGTACCCCTACCCCCACACACAGTACCCCTACCCCCAGCAGTACCTTTACCCCCAGCAGTACCCTACCCCCCAGCAGTGCACCCCTACCCCCAGCAGTACCCCACCCCAGCAGTACCCCTAACCCCCCAGCAGTACCCCTACCCCCTCACACAGGTACTCCCTACCCCCCTCACACAGTACCCCTACCCCCTACACAGTACCCTACCTCCACACACAGTACCCCTACCCTCCCAGCAGTACCCCTCTACCCCCACACATCCCCTACACCCCCTGCAGCACCCTTACACATATAGCACACCACACAGCACCCCCACACACACACACAGCACCCCCACACACACACACAGCACCCCCCCACACACAGCACCCCCTCCACACACACAGCACCCCCCCACACACACACAGCACCCCCACACACACACATAACACCCCTCACATACAACACTCACACACACACACACCCCCCACCTCAATGCAGTATGTGTGTATTCAGCAGTGTGTGTGTGTTTGCGTGTATTCAGTGGACTGTGTGTGTGTACTCAGCAGTCTGTGTGTACTCAGCAGTCTGTGTGTACTCAGCAGTCTGTGTGTGTGTATTCAGCAGTGTGTGTGTGTGTTTTCAGCAGTGTGTGTGTGTGTGTGTACTCAGCAGTCTGTCTGTGTGTGTATTCAGCAGTCTCTGTGTGTGTGTGTGTACTCAGCAATGTGTGTGTGTGTACACTCAGCAGTCTGTGTGTGTGTGTGTGTGTACTCAGCAGTCTCTGTATTCAGCAGTCTTGTGTGTGTGTATTCAGCAGACTGTGTGTATGTATTCAGCAGTCTGTGTGTGTATGTATTGCATTTGTTGGAGATACTAATAAATATAAGCTTAATTTGATCTATTTATATCATTATTTAAAATGTGTATCATTGAACTCTCTGTGTTCTTTTAAAACAAAAGTTATTAGTTCGGACAACAGTACGAGTTGTTTTTTTCTAAACTTAAACCTCAGTATTTGGGTTTAATTGCCGTGTTGGCACTTTAAGGAGAAAAAATGTTGTTATGTATTGCGGTTTGGGCACTCGGGCTCAAAAAGGTTCGCCATCACTGCCCTAGACTAATGACATCTCCAAGAGCTAATTGAGATGTCAGCCAACTGGAGTCCAATCAATGAGATGGGATTGGAGGTGTTGGTTACACACCAGTTCTGGGTTTGCTTTTCACAAGAAGCATTGCCTGATGTGAATGATGACTCGCACAAAAGAGCTCTCAGAAGATCTACGATTAAGAATTATTGACTTGCATAAAGCTGGAAAGGGTTATAAAAGTATCTCCAAAAGCCTTGCTGTTCATCAGTCCACGGTAAGACAAATTGTCTATAAATGGAGAAAGTTCAGCACTGCTGCTACTCTCCCTAGGAGTGGCCATCCTGTAAAGATGACTGCAAAAGCACAGCGCAGACTGCTCAATGAGGTGAAGAAGAATCCTAGAGTGTCAGCTAAAGACTTACAAAAGTCACTGTTAAATGCTAACATCCCTTTTAGCGAATCTACAATACATAAAACACTAAACAAGATTTCATGGGAGGATACCACAGAGGAAGCCACTGCTGTCCAAACAAAACATTGCTGCACGTTTACAGTTTGCACAAGAGCACCTGGATGTTCCACAGCAGTTCTGGACAAAATATTCAGTGGACAGGTGAAACCAAAGTTAAGTTGTTTGGAAGAAACACACAACACTATGTGTGGCGAAAAAAAGGCACAGCACACCAACACAAAACCTCATCCCAACTGTGAAGTATGGTGGTGGGGGCATCATGGTTTGGGGCTGCTTTGCTGCATCAGGGCCTGGACGGATTGCTATCATCGAAGGAAAAATGAATTCCCAAGTTTATCAAGACATTTTGCAGGAGAACTTAAGGCCATCTGTCTACCAGCTGAAGCTTAACAGAAGATGGGTGTTGCAACAGGACAATGGCCCAAAGCATAGAAGAAAATCAACAACAGAATGGCTTAAACAGAAGAAAATACGCCTTCTGAAGTGGCCCAGTCAGAGTCCTGACCTCAACCCGATTGAGATGCTGTGGCATGACCTCAAGAAAGCTATTCACACCAGACATCCCAAGAATATTGCTGAACTGAAACAGTTCTGTAAAGAGGAATGGTCAAGAATTACTCCTGACCGTTGTGCATGTCTGCTCTGCAACTACAGGAAAAGTTTGGCTGAAGTTCAACCAGTTATTAAATCCAAGGGTTCACATACTTTTTCCACTTGCACTGTGAATGTTTACATGGTGTGTTCAATAAAAACATGGCAACATTTCGTTTTTTGTGTGTTATTAGTTTAAGCAGACTGTGATTGTCTATTGTTGTGACTTAGATGATGATCAGATCACATTTTATGACCAATTTGTGCCGAACTCCATATCATTCCAAAGGGTTCACATATTTTTTTCTTGCAACTGTAGTATATATTGATATATTAATAATAGCTGCTGTAACACCAAAGTGCAGTCTTTCCTACCACACCAATCTCAAACCACAAAAACACAAAAAAGGTGTAGCGCTCTTATACAGAATAAACTTAAAAAGATTATACAGACCAACTGGGTCTTCGCACTTGGGCCAATACAGGCAATGGGTGGTAGACCTAAAAATAGAAAATACACTCCAATAGCGTAATATTGAATTTTATCAAAGTTCTTGTATATACTTTATATGAGATAACTCACATTTTCCTGAGCTATTTTCCAAGCTCAGGGGTAGAACGCTTGTAGGTCCGTAAAGGTAACCTCCCTTTCTTTGTTGAAGGAACAAGTGGTCTTAACCAATACCAACTGTGATGTAGACAGATAAATATATATAGTGTAGTATATTCAGACACTGGGAAAATAATAGTTGTAATATACTCACAAAAGTGGAGCCTGTATCGGCTCTCTTGCAGCACGTTGTGTAGTGTGGGACTACACTCCCATATGCAGGAAACCAATAGCCCAATAACGTATATATAAAAGGAAGTGTTTGGATATATTTTATTAAGCCCATCTGGCGTCAGGTACCATCGGTACATTAGTTTTCTATGGGCCTCTATGTGAAAGTAGCACACTGTTTGTCCTAATAATGCACTAACGAAATTGAACCATTTGTGAGGATTTAGCCTCCGTCTACTTTTCTTTTCCAATAGGTATTGGGAGTCTGTGTGATTTGAGAGCACCTTGTAGCACAGGGAAAGTAGCTCGCGTTTGAGGTTTTTTTTTTTTTTTTCAACACGTGGGGAAAAGACCATATTCCTCTCCTTGTTCTCCGCCCACACCCTTGATAGCTCTGCCTATGTGAATCTAGTAATTCACTCTTAATTTGGAAGTACTGAAAGACATAGTGGGGGGATAGGTTGTACATCTGTTGTAGATCTGCAAAGACCTTATCGCCTGTCAAAAGGTGGGAAATTCTAGTAATACCTGCTTGTTCCCAAGAAGCTAGCGGGAGCCATGGTAGGACTATGGACAGAGCCTGCAATGGAGCCAGACTATGGAACATGAGAAGGTTTTATTGAATGGCTTGTACTTTATCCCATATTAAAGTGGTTGTTTTTGTAGTGTGAAAAAGGGTGTGAGCTTTTTCTCGTTTGGAATGGGGGGGCACATATATGCTAGGAGGGAGTCATTAGGTCATTGTGTGAGTTCCATGTCAGAGCTTGTGTGCCGTGTAATCTGCTATGCAGGGGTGGAACTAATGTAGAGAGGGCCCTGGTGCAAAAAAAATTTTGGGGCCCCTAAAGACACATGCCCATTTGGTGGCCCTAAGTGCACGGGGCACTAGAAGGGCCCCAGTGTAACCCCAACACCAGCACTGCCTGTAGTTCCACTGCTGTGCCTTCATTATTACAGGCAAGACACCTTTTCACAGAAACTGGAAAACCTTTTCTGGAGATGTAAGATAATTTCCCATGGTGTTAAAAAGTGGCTGTGGTGAAGTTTATTTTTTATTTAAATAAATTTTTCTTTATTTTCAAGAGTATAAAGTCATGGGGTACAGAAGAAAGAAGAAGGATCATTTAAACGTAACATAGTGGGGTATGGTAATACATTAGCACATAGTGAAACACCAATATTACTTCTGTTCGTCATAGTCGGTTGCTGGGGCAACTGTCATTGCGGGATTCCGGAGCGCCGGATTTGGTTCTATGTTGCCAGGTGTTTACAGCTTAACTCGTTTCAGTTACAATGGTGTATTTACTATGGCGTGGACGTCCTATAGGGTAATAAACCTGGGTGGGTGGGAGGTTAGGAGGGATGGGTAGGGAGGGGGGGGGGTATTGTCCTGCCTAGTGAAGCTAAATTCGATCCTTGTGGGTACTCCTATGATCTTATTGTGACAGTCCTAGTCTATGTAGGGGTGTTCGCCCTTTAGTTAGGGGGTTATGGGTGGGGCCGTCCCTAGGGGGCTCTTCCAAAATTCTATCCAGGGCTCCCATATTTTAAGGTATCTGTGCCGTCTTCCCAGTACAGACCAGTGTATCTCTTCCATTTCCCTCGTGCATTCAATCCGTCGTACCCACTGCTCCCTAGACGGCACGCTGGGTCGGCGCCAATGCGTTGGCACTAGAGCGTTGGCTTCCCCGAGCAGAATCTGCAGGAGTTGTCGTTTGTGCGGCTCCTTAAAGGAGCGAGGCCAGCCCAGTAGGACCTGTGATGGTGACAGACGGACTCGCAATGCGAGAATTTCCGCTATGTCCTTCAGTATGTGTTGCCAGAATGGTTTTATGCTCGGGCAGCTCCACCAGATGTGTTCCATGTCTCCTTGACCCCCAGAGCATCGCCAGCATGTATCGCTAATGGTGGGCCAGAATGTGTGGAGTGTTGTTGGTGTTCTGTACCATCTAGTGACTCTTTTGTAGAAGGTCTCTTTACGGGCTACACTGATAGGGGTTTTGATCCCTGTTTCCATAATGTCTGTCCAGTCTCTGTCCGTCATATGTATGTGTAAGTCTCTCATCCATTTCTGTTGGAATGCGGGTAGTGTGTGCTCGATTTTAGCTGTCTGAATAATGTTATATATTTTGGATAAGGTTCGTTTTGAGGTACTCTGTGGGTCACATAGGTTTTCAAAGGGAGTAGTGTCTCTTGGACGCCAGAATGGGATGACTGACCTATTTAAAAAATTCTTAAGTTGTGTTCTGTCCATGATATCAAGGAGTGTGTCCTGCCTGTTCTGTCTAGAGAGGGTTTTTAATGTGGGCGGGTCCTCGGCTGTCAGAACCTCCGTGATGGCTGGGTTTGGCGAACCTGTCAGCCTTACCAGGGTAGAGCTCCCCTTTCCTCTCTGGAAATCTGGGTTGCCTGCTAAGGGGAAAAACTTAGATAGTCCCGGGGATAAACCCCATGTGTCTTTGTGCCGTCTCCAGATTGTGAGGATGTTGTGAGTGAGTGGGTGGTGCGTTGGGGAGAGTTCTTTTATTTGACAAGTTTGCCATGGTAATGTATGGAGTGGAGCCTGCATAAAGCTCTGTTCCAAGTCATACCATGATTTTTTCTTACTTGTGCTTGTCCACTCCTTTATGCGGGTAAATAGCACTGCCACATAGTATTTGTATATGTGGGGGAGACCCAGGCCCCCTCTGCCCGTGTGGGATGTCAGAGTGGCGTAGGCTATTCTGGCTGGTTTGTTGCCCCAGGTGAAGGTTGTAAATATGGTTCGCATTTGTTTGAAAAAGTCCTTGGGTAGGGGGAGTGGTAGCGTTTGGAACAGGTAAAGTACTCTCGGTAGGATCATCATTTTCAGAATGTTGATCCGACCTATTAGGGAGAAATAGGGAAGGTCCCACTTGCGAAGGTCCTGTTTAATGCTGCTTAGCAGGGGGGCATAGTTGAGTTTGTATAGGCTCGTGGGCGAAGTGGTTAGCTTGATTCCCAGGTAGGTTAGTCCAGTTCGAGTCCAAGGGAAGGTGTGCGTGCGTTGTATCCGTGTTTGTAGGGAGGGGGGTACAGAAATCCCCAGGATTTCACATTTGTCCACATTTATCTTAAAATTAGATAAGGACCCAAAGGTTTTAATCTCCGTTTGGATCTGTGGGAGGGTATTAATTGGGTCCGTGATCGTGAAGAGGACGTCGTCCGCAAACGCGGATACCTTCGTCTCTCCCCTCAGGTATTGGAGCCCCCGTATGTTATTGTTGTTCCTGATAGCCGTAAGGAAGGGTTCCATGGCTAGGACAAATAGGAGGGGGGAAAGGGGGCATCCTTGGCGTGTGCCATTATTTATCTGAAAGGGTGTGGATAAGTGGCCGTTTACCCTAACGGTTGCGGACGGTCCCCTGTATAAGGTTTGTATCCAATTCCTTAGTCTAGGGCCGGCCCCTAGAACCTCCAGGACCGTGAAGAGATAGGACCAATCCACCCTGTCGAATGCCTTTTCCGCGTCTATTGCCATGAGTAGTGTCGGTGTGTTCGTAACAGTTGCCCCATGTATGACGTTTAGGATTTTTGTGGTATTGTCCCTAGCTTCGCGGCCAGGCACAAAGCCGGCCTGATCAGGGTGGATTAGTCCCGGCAATAAGGGTTTGAGTCGATTGGCGATCATTTTCGCCATTAGTTTTAGGTCCAGGTTTATCAAGGAAATGGGTCTGTAGCTCCCGCATTGTGTGGGGTCTTTGCCCGGCTTGGGAATGA
Organism: Pelobates cultripes; assembly: GCA_933207985.1. Classification (NCBI taxonomy): domain Eukaryota; kingdom Metazoa; phylum Chordata; class Amphibia; order Anura; family Pelobatidae; genus Pelobates; species Pelobates cultripes. The sequence goes on along the minus strand of OW240915.1, from coordinate 179,679,414 downwards.
TGGTGATCGATGCGCGGAGCATCGGGGGAGGTAGTGGGTTGCCCTGGGCCAGTCCGTTTAGCGATTTAAGAAAGTGGGGGATTAGCTCCTGTGCAAGTGTTTGGTAGTATCTCGCCGTCAATCCGTCCGGGCCTGGGCTCTTACCTTTTGGTAGAGTCTTAATGGCTAGTGATAGTTCTGCTGGAGAGAATGGCTCATCAAGTGTGAGTGCTGTGTCGTCGGGAATAGTGTGTGAAAGGTTTGAGGTGATATATTCTCTCAGGTTGTTAGGTTGTTGACTTGGTGTGTCTAAATTGTAAAGGTCTTCATAGAAGGTACTAAATGCTGTAGCTATGTCGTCTGTGGTATGGCATTACTGTTTTGTCAGTTATTTTGTCGATAAAGGACCTCTGATGCTTAGCTTTTAGAGCTCGGGCCAATAGTTTCCCGCTTTTATTACCCTGGGTATAAAAGGAGCCCCTGGTCAGTTGGACCGATCTGTGTGCTTTAAGGGCTAATAGTGATCGCATTTCTATTCGGAGGGCCGTGAGTTTCTGGAAATTCTCGGCAGTAGGGTCTTGTTTATGCAGGGCTTCTGCGAGGTGTATTTCCGTAGTAAGGGAATTAATGTGTTGTGTGCGTTCTTTCTTAAGTCTAGATCCCCATTTAATTAGGGTGCCCCTCGCGGTTCCCTTGTGCGCTTCCCAGACCCATTGGTGGGATACCTCTCCTGTGTCATTGTCTGTGAAGTTGCCTATTGTCTGTCGCAGGTCGTCCATTACTCTCGGGTCATCTAACAGGGTCTCGTTCAGTTGCCAGTGCGTGGTGCATTTGGGATCTCTCTGGAGGGTGACCGATATGAAAACTGGGGCATGGTCTGACCATGTGATGATGCCTATAGATGCTTCGCTCAGTAGGGGGAGGTGTCTATGGCTGAGAAGAAACATGTCTTTTCTGGAGTAGGTGTTTGCTACCTGGGAGTAATAGGAGTAATCCCTCTCTTGAGGGTGTAGTATACGCCAGCAATCTATTAGTTGATGGGCGTGGAGCACATTGGATAACATAGTCCGCTGGCGGTGTTGAGAATCTTTAGTCTTAGATGAACTATCTATGGAATGGTCTAGTACCATGTTCCAGTCTCCCGCTACAATTACGGCTCCCTCAGCAAAACTGTCTAATTTAGCAAGACAAGAACGTATATAGGGGACTTGGTCCGAGTTTGGAGCGTAAATACTCGCCAGTGTCGTGAGGACTCCATTGTATATCCCCTTCACAAACACAAACCTACCTCTTGGGTCAGTTTTGATTCCGATCTCAGTAAAGGCTGCGGTGGATGAGATCAGGATCACCACACCTCTAGATTTCTGTCTAACATTATTGCTATAGTAGGATATTTGAATGCGTTTTGATCTAAGTTTCGGTTTGAATTCACCTCTATAGTGGGTTTCCTGCAGAAAGACAATATCAGCACCTTTCCTGTCTATTTCCTGTGCTAGCATCGTTCTCTTCATGGGGGAGTTTAGTCCCCATACATTCAGTGACATGAGCTTAGTTTGGGCCATGATGTCAGGATGTGCAATCTCTTGTTTTAGCTTGGGACCCTAGGAGTACGCCAACGACTGTAGCGTATTTTGTGAGTATGTAGGCAGGGGTGATGTGGACAGGGTAAACTGGGGGGGAGTTTAAACTTTGTACAATAAGATATGAGGGTATCATATCAGGAGTGAGATTGGCGGTACACTTGTGGGTAACTTACTCGTTTCCACAAGTTGTGTCGGGGCGCCTCTCTGGGGGTGGTGACCAAGGTGGCCCGACCGAGGGCCGGCGGGGATACCTTTAGGGTGGTTGATCATTTGATGCTATGCTCCCGCTCCTCTAACTAGAGAGGGAATGGGGGATGTGGTGTAGGTCTAAGTTCACCCTGTGTGCCAGGTCCCTGTAGGCCCTTTTAACTCATCCATAACCATGTTTCTTGTGTCTAAGGCCAGAGGGGTCTGGTGTCGGCAAATTCTACATTCTATAAACGTAACATAACAAAACAATGGCAATAGTAAAGTATAACATCGCAATCTTATACACATTTTAGTGCAATATCAAGGCACAGAATGTTAAGGTTAATGCAAAGGATATGCTTGCGTGGTCCTGCCGATGCTCAGGTTGCTTTGTCTCCAGGCGAGGCATGGACATCAGTTCCTTTTTGGGTCGGCCTATGTCTCTTCCTCGGGGTTCTCTGCCATTTTGGTCGATGCTGCGACTGCTTCGGTGAGAGACCTGACAAGCCGGTCCAGTCCTCCACCTCGGAGGGTGGTAAGTTCAAACCCCTCTGGAAGTCGGGAATGTCCGCTGGCGTAGTTATGGTGTGAGTCTTGTCCTTATAGATCACTGTGAGAGCGAACGGGAAGCTCCACCTAAACTTGATTTGTCTTTCCATTAGAGCTTGTGTGATGGGACGTAAGGCCCTTCTTGCCTGTAGGGTTGACGGTGATAGGTCTTGGAACACGGTTACTTGGTGGCCGTCGACCGCTAGGTCTTTTGTTTGGCGGGCTTTACGGAAGATCTCCTCTTTCAGAGGGAAGTTATGTATTCTGCAAATAATGTCACGTGGCCTGTCTGGGGGTAGGTTTCTGGGCCTCGCTGCCCTGTGTGCTCTGTCGAACTGGATGGCTGTTTCTGGGGGTCTGATGAGGATGTGGTTAAAAAAGGTTGTTAGGATCTGTGTGGGGTTCTCTGTGGTGCCGTCTGGCGCCTCAGGTATGCCTCTTACCCTGAGGTTGTTTCGTCTACCCCGGTTGTCAACATCTTCTAGCCATCTTTGTAGGTGTCTGATGGCTTCAGAGTGTGTTTCTTGTGTAATGTGGCATTCAGTCCACTGTCTGTCAGCATTGTCATTCTCTTCTTCCAATGCCTGTACTCTGTTGCCCAATTGCTGCACATCTGCGCTCACTGCCTGTAGTTTTTCACTAAAGCTGTCCTCTAGCCTTTGAAACATGGCTGCAAGGTCAGTTTTGGAGGGCAGTTGGGTTAAAATTGCACTGATATCAGATTCCTCCGCCGAGCATTCTGAAGCTGATGGGCTAGACGGTTGACTGCCTCGTGTGTTTCCCGCGGGCGCCATTTTGCCGCGTCTTCGCGGGTCCGGTTGTTCTGTAAAGAATCTCCGTAGAGATGTTTTGGCATCTGGGGAGGTTGTCGCTGGGGTGCTCCCCGCGTTACTGCGGTTTTTCTTGGTTGCCATGTGTGCGGTCGGGTGCCGGGTATCCCCTATTGCTCTCGGTCAGGGACGGAGCTCGGGATTCATGCGTCCATGTTCCTCGGAGTCTTGGCCACGCCCCCCGTGAAGTTTATTTATATAGGAGTCTGTTTATGGTGTACTATGTGTAACTACGGGCTGTAGCGTGAGCACGTGTTCATGTATAGGAGCTTTTGAGATTGCGTGTGTGCTGAGAGGACCTGTAAAGTGTGTGCATGTGCATCTAGGGGCTGCAGTGTATGGAGCATTGGTTGTATGAGTATTGGGGTTGCATTTTGTTCTTATCAAGGAGCTGTAGTTTGTATGTATGAATATATATACACACTGCTCAAAAAAATAAAGGGTACACTTAAACAACACACTGTATCTCCAAGTCAATCACACTATTTTTTTGAGCAGTATATATATATATATATATATATATATATATATATATATTTCACCCAGTCTCCAAAAGTAAAAGGAGAACAGTAAATGGTGAGAGAGTGACTTTAAGGCATAAGGCAAGCTCAAAATTGTGTCAAATTAGTGGAGCTTGCCTTAAACTTAACCCTTTGTTAAGATTGTCACGTATGGAAAAAATAGATAAGACAAAGTAGTCCCTACTTTTTCTAATGTTTTATAGAGAAATAGATCAGAAATTAAGAAAAGAAGATTCTGAGAAGAAGAGAAGAAAAAAAAAACAGGAGAAAAGTAAGTTTGAGATGACAGAGCCTCTTTAAGGTCATTGGCCATTGAGAAACGTGCGCTATTATAGCCTCAAATTTACCATTCAGGTTAAGTTTGCTAAAATTTGTAGCTCTGTAAATAGCTTTGAAAAATCCTGCAGCTGTATAAAGTTGTTTTTTTGTTTTCTTTATTATTTATTCTGGCATCAATCCATAAACATTGCCCTACGTCAACAATGCCTTGAGCACAAAAATGTACAATGTAAAATAGATCAACAGTAATCTGAGAGATCAAAATATATCATGGATCGATATTGTCAATAGTATACACAACAGCAGAATGAGCATGACCATAGGGTAACTTGCCTCCCCTATACTAGGGACTTCTGGAAGTGTGGGTCTCAAGCTCTGACAATTAAGGTGGAGAAAAATAATCAAACTTCTAATTGAAAAATAGAATAAAAACATAAGTGTATTTTGTTTTATTTAAAATCACCAGTTACATAAATACTACACTGTATTCTGTTTTCTCCTCTTAATCCCTATATTAGTCCAGCCCCACTGGGGCCGCTCTGGGGACACAACCACCACAGAACCAGAAGGGAGGCAGACCGAAGGTAGTCTAAGACTACCAACATATCCACAGACAGAGATTGTATCGTCCAGGCGCATATAACTGGAGCCGAATACAGGCTCCAGAAAACTGTAAGTGTATTTTGTTTTATTTATAATCACCAGTTACATAAATACTACACTATATTATGTTTTCTCCTCTTAATCCCTATATTATTCCATCCCTATCTGGATTTGAGTTTATTACTGAAGACGCTGCTTCCCTGCATTTCCCTTTTTATTTGACTGTCTGCCGGTAACTGTGTATGTGACTGTCTGTAGCTATGTGTGTGTGTGACTATCTGTAGTTGTTTGTGTGGCTGTCTGTTACTATATGTGCCTTTCACTGTCTGCCTGTAACTGTGTGTATGACTGTTTGTAAATGTGTGTGAGTGTGAGACTGTCTGCCTGTAACTGTGTGTGTAACTGTCTGCCTGTAAATGTGTGTGTGACTGACCATAATTGTGAGTGTATCTGTCTACCTGTAATTGTGTGTATGACTGTCTGCATGTGACTGGCTGCCTGTGCCTGTGTGTGTGATTGTCTGCCTGTACCAGCGTGTGACTGTCTGTAACTGTGTGTTTGACTATATACCTGCAATTGTGTGTATGTTTATGTGCCCAGGACTATGTGCATGTGGTTGTGTCTGTATTTGACAGTGTGTATTACTGTGTGCATCTGACTGTGGGACTCTGTGCATTTGACTCTCCAAAAATACACACCTGCATTCACACCTGCATATTTTTATCTGAATTAAATACCCATCACACACACTAAATAAACCCTGCATAAATATCATACACAGTCAATACACTAATAAATCACACACAGTCTATACTACCAATGCAAATATCACACACAGTCAACACCCGGCATGCATATCACACACAGCCATCATGCCTATCACACACAGACAACACACACATTACATGAAATTATTGTGAATTATATTACAGTGGAGCTCTGTCATACAAATTGCACAATACTGTGTTTTATAGTTGTGGAGTTCTGTGATACACTAATAGACACATAACTTGGATGTATATTGGTTGTGGAGCTCTGTGACATTCTCATACACTGCACATTAATGTGAGTTGTATTGTTGTGGGGTTCTGTGATAAACTGGTGCAACCACATAGCACATTGATGTTTTGTTTTTTTTGCTGTGGAGCTCAGTAGTAAATGGATAAACAGTGCATGAGGTTTTTTCCAAGGAGGTCAGAGTAAATAAGGAAAATCTGAAGCTAAAAAGTAAAATTACTCACAATATTAGGTGACATACTTAGTCTGGCACCTCTGACATGCACTTCTGTTGACTGTCTTTCGAGCTGCAGCCAATCAGAGCTTTGCCACTGATTACCACAGGAAAACTCTAACACTGTAAGTGCCTGAGCTCGCGAGAGAGTTACTGATGGTCTGCACCCGGTGGAGGAACAGACCAGATTCCCAGTACACTTGACCACCAGAGATCAGCGTGCAATCAAAGAAACATCAGAGAAGGGGAATTAATATTTGTTTTTAAATAATTATTATTTTAGTAAATCCCCTATACAAACATTGCACCCCTATATACATGAATGGGGTATTACCAGGAAGGACTACTGTGAAGATTTTTCACACAGACACCCAAAGGTCTAATGCCAGCTCTAGTTACTTAATTATTTTGGGGCCCTGAATAAAGATGAAAACACTCTAACATTCAGAATACAAACATGCATTCCTAATATTAAAGTATTCTATCAAAATACTTTATTACCCATTTCTCTGATGATCAATGCTAGGTGTTTTGCAAGGTACATTAGGTATTGAAAAGTATATTAATATTAAATACTAATCCCAAAAATCTTCTACTCCGGTACTTCAAAAAATAAACAATGATGCATGGTACTAAGTTTAGCAGGAAACATACAATACCAAATGAATGGCACTCTACTGCGCTCGCAAAACAAAAAAATGGCTACATTTATTTCAGTTTTCTCATAAATCTTTAATGAGGACAAATATATATATTTTTTCAACCAGTAGTTTATGTTTTTAAAATTCATTTTGCACAGAGTGGGCTCTCAGTGTGCAATAAAAAAACATAATGCACATTGCGACACCGAGTCCCTAAATTTTAATGCAGTAATGGTAGACTGATTCACACTGCAAGGCATCAGCCACAATTCAGCTGCCACCATTAATTCTGTTACTCCCAGTTTTTTTCACATACAGAAAGAGGTGCTGGGGAGGGTAAATATGATATATATTTCTATAACTATATAACTACAATAAGAACCATAAATATCTGTAGGTGGTTGAAGCTTACCTTAGCTTATCTCATTATGCTCCAGTCAAGAGATTACCTCTTCACACCTTTCTTATATGAAAGCAAAAACTTTAACAATATGTCTGTGCAGATCTAGTAATGATTTGTTACAGAAAAATAATGAGATAAGAAGAGTATATTTTGCTAATGACATAGAAAAGATTTCTAAGACATTGACAGTCAGTAGAGTGCAGGTAAAAAGAAAATTGAGGAAAGATAGAAAAGAAAGAAAGATAATTTTTGCTAACTAGATTTCAATGACAAATCTGAGGCAAAAATGGCTGATAATCTCAATGGCCCATAACCTAATTTTACCTTTTGGATTTAATTTTCTATAAACTAAAGTTTAGTTAGTAAAGCTTTGATAATAGTAGGAAAGCACTGAACCATTGCCTATACAGTACTATGAAGCAGGGAGATCATGTAGAAGAATCTGAGTGATAAAAGGCAATGTTGTGGCATTTAAGTGATCAAAAACAGCTTTTCTAAAGTCAGGTAATAATGCAAAGCAAAAGATAGAATAAAGCCCTAACAGCTATTTTCCTCAAATTTAGAATTAGAATATGTGCTTGTGAAGAGTCAGATTATAAAAAATTAATATATATATATCCACTGGCTGCACAGTATAAGTGCTGTGTAATTTCACTTATTAATGTATACAGGATACAAACAAAACATAAGACGTTTTGGATTATCCTGCCTTAGTCGTCCAACCTTAAATATATAAGGCTGCAGCCCCCCACTGTTAAATCAATATATATATTGTATATATAAATATATATATTGATTTAACAGTGGGGAGCTGCAGATCCATCTTTCACAGTGCTTCTACTTGGGTGCTTGGAATCCGGGACCAGCCACCAACCAGAGTGCCACACCACCCTCTCCATTGGAGCCAAATAATAAAGCTGGCAATGTGAAAAAATAAAATCGAAAGTTTAAAATATAACCTATACAAAGGAAAGAAAAAGATTTATCAAAAACTAGGCGAGATTTAAAAAAAAGTATTTAAAACAGAGATAAATGCTCTCTATCTGATTATAGCTGTAATTCATCAACAAGGTGTTCCCCCAACCTTGTGAAAAGCAAATCGAAACAGATAAAACAATTAGGTGAACAGTACTAAATGTATAGATTACATACGTAGAAAGGAGAGAGCGAAATCTGACAATGTATATCTTAAAACAAAAAGGACACCATAATAGTGCAACATATAATAATAACAATAGTGCAGATATTTCTATAGTGCCAAAGGAACACTCACACTTTGTAGAGCTATATAAGCTCTATATTTTGAGCCTGGATGGAATAATCCACGTCTATGGATTTCTTTGTGGATATTAGCCCTGCTTTGCTTAAAAAGAAGAAAATAAACTCAATGGCATAGTATGTAGGTAAGCAGTAAAAAGAAAATGATAAACCTACTTACATCAACTAGAGCAATGACCTGCTCTAGTGTGTAGAACTGTAGGTGGAACAATCCTCACCTAGGGATACACTTGGACCTGAAACTGCAGCAAGATAAACTGGATGTGAGGTGAGTTTAGAAATGAATGAGTATATATATTGATAAAAAAGTACTTTATTATAGAAAAACACAATGTTAAAATTAAGTGATAAATAAGTATAAAGTAAAAATCAGTCCTATAGTATAGTCCTCACTTCTAACTTGACGCTTTTCGCCAAAGCTTTATCAAAAGTGAATGCTTGCATGTCCTGATTTATGTAGTCTTCAAATGATGCCATTCGATTCAGGTGTATTTTGCGGCTATTTCTGGTTTCCGTCAATGGTCTCAATGTCATTTACGGTTTATGGACATTGTAATAGTAGTGCGCATGGCACTTGATAGTGACATGTGCGGAGGTTCCCTGGATGCCATTTTAGGTCAGGGTGGCAGACTGGTATAAGAACACATATAAAGAAACATAAAAAATCTGTATTAAATGAACATGCTCATATTGTATATATAGTTGGGTAATATGAGTATAGAATATGGTGGTGTTACAACATTGTGAGGCCAAAAGAAATTATGTGTGGGGCCATTGTGTATTACATCATTTACACAGTGGTCGCCATCTTTAGTATTGGAACTAGTTTACAGAAGAGACCCTTGTTTTGACAGCTTATTTTATAGAGCTTGTTGCAGACATTCAACAAAAGTTGAATGGATCAGACCTGTATAAACAGCAATGATAAAACATGGAAAATTAAAATGGAAGGGGAAATATGAGGATGAAAGGAATCTATATTGCAAATATAGTATAAGAAACAATATGATTAAAAAAAGGAACAGAACTTTGTGTGGCAGCTCCAGGATAATGTCCCCAAGTGGGAACAAGTTAGTCCATGGCTCAATTTGGTGCGGTTAAGGTGAGGTATTATGCAAATGTCCTCATGAGAACAATTATTGCATTTACAGTTGTGCTCAAAAGTTTGCATACCCTGTCAGAAATTATGATATTTTGGAATTGATTTTGAAAATATGACTGATCATGCAAAAAAAACATTTTTATTGAAGGGTAGTGACCCCATTTATTATCACATAGTTGTTTGGCTTCTTTTTAAATCATAATGATAACATAAATCACCCAAATGCCCCTGATCAAAAGTTTACATAAGCTTGAATGTTTTTTCTTTTTACAGACACACAAGGTGACACACACACAGGTTAAAATGGCGATTAAATAATAATTCCCCACACCTGTGTCTTTTTAAAATGCAACAAATAGTGTCTGGGTATAAATAGTCAATGAGTTTCTTAGCGTGGATATACTGAGCAGTGCCATGGTGAGCAGAAAAGAACTGTAACAAGGTATTGGAACTTTATAACGGTGGGAAAGGATATAAAAAGATATCCAACGCATTGAAAATGCCAGTCAGTACTGTTCAATCACTTCTTGAGAAGTGGAAATTTGGAGATCTCTTGATACCAAGCCAAGGTCAGGTCAACCAAGAAAGATTTCAGCCCCAACTGCCAGAAGAATTGTTCAGGATACAAAGAAAAATCCACAGGTAACCTCAGGAGAAATCTTGTGAAAATTGATGGCAAGATGAATGAGCATGCTTTCAGAAAATCCTGGCAGACAATTTGCATTCTTCTACACGAAGACTGCACATTGGACCCTCTTGGACATTCCAGCATGACAATGGCCCTAAGCACAAGGCCAAGTTGACCCCCCAGTTGTTAAAACAGAAAAAGGTGAAGGTTCTCAAGGGGCCATCACAGTCTCCTTACCTTAATACCATTGAACAAAACTAGAAAGATGTGTGTTTGTGAGCTAAAAGGAGTATACACCATTCACCTAGTGGATAAATTGTGTACCAACACACATTTAGTATATATATATATATATACACACACAATGCAATAGTACAATAATAATATACTTATATCAAGAAATGGCAGAAGGTGAACTTCAATAAGGAGTAAGTCCTTCGAGTAACACCTATAAAACAAATATGCAGTAAATTATGAACTCAGTAAAGATAGCTATGGAGATCACAACGATGGAATACAACATGTTGCAGAACTGTCTCAGGATCTGTATATACTGCCTCTGGGTTCCTATTACAGGCTAAAGGATTCTCTTCCAGACATAAAAATCCACAGGGATAACTAAACAGATCTTCTTTAATATAGCCTCAAAAGGCAATAAAAAAAGATACAATATAAAATAAACTGCAAGCAGTGCTTGTGCATCTATACACTGCACAGTCTTACAGAATGAAGCAAACACGTTTCAACCTTCATGAAGCTATCTGTGTTCCAATTTTCATCAGGTGTGGGTGGATCGCTTTGTGTTACAGGGTTATCCAGAGCATACTTGATATCAATTCCAGGTCGAAGAAGGTCAACGTCACTTCCTTGTGATGTTTACTTCCGGCCTGCAGCCATCTTTAATTTCATCTGCACGATGTTCCGATCGCCATTATGTATAAAAGCCATATGATTGGAATAAGTCAATATTTGTAAATAGTCCAATACAAACAACATTCTCGATGATAAACGCATACTTAATAAGCCTCCAATGAGCTTAGATAGAAATTAAATGTAATAAAGGGATAAAGTTAGAATGTGCTTAACCCGTTAACGCTGTTAGGGCGTACTATGCCACCCCGAGACCGACAATACTGTAGGCCTGTAAATAAAGAGGGCCCACCAAGGAGTAAAAAAAGTAAAGTAAATGGAAAGAAAAAGAGAAAGTGTTGAAAATGAGGAGTGGTGGGAGGGTCATTCAGATGCAGGCCTGAATTTGTGGGAGGAGTTTTCTCTATATAAACTCTACACCTCTGCTTACATATGCTGTTTACTGTGTGAGTGAGAGGTTGCCACGACAACCAGCACTTCCTGTTTCAGTCTTTCCCACCAAATTTCACTGCTCCAGCTTAAAGTTCTGGCCTTCTTCATCTCTGACCCGGTTCCAGTATTGCAAGATGCCAGCTTCCGGCACGATACCCGACGCTTACATATGTACTAGTGGGAACATCCTTTTGCTGTGTTCCCACGTTCTGGCCTACCAAATGCAGGGAATGGCTCCCTTTGTTCACATACAATTGTACCATTAGTTTATTACAGTTCGTTTAGTTTCGTATAATTATCACTGTGATTCTTATTTACGATCGCGTATTTCGCTTGTTCCAATACAGCCTGTTAATTTACTTACTCTGTTCATTCGTTTGATTCAAGCCGTACATTTGTGTACATCATATTCTCATTCATTTAATTCTTAGACTACTTAGACGCTGACACTTTATCTTTCGTTTTCAGCTGTTCGGTTGGTCATTCTCTTAAATTCACGGTTCACATGTTTGTTTAATTCATGAGGCTTCGTACAGTTTAACTGTTTGGTGTAGCATTTGCTTTAAGTCTTTTTGCAGGCATGTCTGTTCGGTTTTCCCTGCACGTATAATGGGATTTTAGTTCCTTAGACCTAGCTGGCTCTTCACAAGTTTCTCAATCATTATCTCATCTGCACGTTTTAAATATTTGTTCACTTATTAGCACTTTGCATTATTTTAAATCCAACTCACGGTTCAATTCACAGATGCATTCATATGGTTTTACATGCACCATTTAAATGTAATCTATTAAAAGAAAAAAATCCAGTTGTCTGGGATATTGTTAACAAGATACTATTACTAAGCATTCATGGTTGTTAATATTTACGCCCGCTCGATGGGTTAAACACTATTTCAGTATACATTTCTTCGTATTATTATATATATATATATATATATATATATATATATATTTCCTGAACTCGGTACTCATGTTGTTCTCCTATCATTTTAGGTGCCTATATCAATTGTTAGCAATTTTGCTAGTGAAACCTAGGACAGAGGTGTTCTTCCAGCAATCTTGTTTCAGGTATTTTCTTTTTTAATATTTATTTTATTTACCAATATTTTTCTTTCCTTTTATACATATCAAATCAACGATTATTATACTGATTGTACAAGTATCAATATTACAACCTTAATATTACTACAATTGTATATATTCATTTGATCATCCATAGCATTGTAGCATTAACATTATATATAGTTCACAACAACAAAACAAACATACAACAAAAAACAAAACAAAAAAAAAAAACATTTATGTATGAGACTCGATAAGGCATGGGCCACAGACTAACAACTCGTTGTTATATAGGAAATTTGGAAGTCCAAGGTAACCAAAGCTCTTTCAAATCCTTGGTTAGAGATTCCATCTTATATTGAAACCTTATTTGCTCCATTATTTCATGCCAAAGTGGTGGGTTAGGAGATTTCCATGCTCTGGCGATATTAATTTTTATTGCCAGGAATATGTGTGTCATGATATATTTTTGTTGTTTATCAAGTGTTTTATAGTCCATATTGAACAGAAACATTTCAGGGCTAATTACTACCTCCCTAAAGATACTTTTCATTAAATCTAACATTTGGATTTTAATGTTGTTCAGGCCCGTACAGGCCCACCATATATGTAGCATAGTGCCCTCTTCTCTTCTGCATCTCCAACATTCTTTTGAATAAGATGGAGATATTTTATGAAGTCTAACCGGGACCATATACCACCTATAGATGATCTTTAAGTGCGTTTCGAGTAGGGATATATTATGTATACTTTGTTTTACTAACTCTGTAGCATTTGTCCAGTCTTTAAGTGGGAGGGATTTCCCCAAGTCCCTCTGCCACTTACCAAATGGAGGCACATCGATAACATTATCTAATATGTCAAACAATTTATTAAATCTAGAGATTCCTCCCTTTTTTTGACTACATATAATATAAGGTTCAAGATAATGATCTTTAATCAGTATTTTAGTTAAAAGAAAATTCTTGATCCTTAGGTATTGAAATATTTCCCTAGATAAAAACTTGTATTTAGATTGTAGTTGTGTAAATGTCGCCAATTTATATCCCTCATATAGATTTCCAATTATTTTAATGCCAGAATGTATCCAAGTTTTAATATTTATATCTGACATAATGAAGTAACATTGAAGTATTTCTATGGGTGTATTAAACAATAATTTTCCTTTAAGTTTCAACTTAGTATTCACATATTTTGCAAAATCCACCATATCTCCTATAATTTTATTAGGAAATTGTTCCATATCCAAAGCCCCCAGATTCAGGAGTCCTAGCCATCCTAAAATGTATAATTTTTGCCCTGGTTCTGATTTCTGTTCAATTTTAATCCAAAATTTAGATATATTTTGATCCAAATTTAACCATATCATAAGTTGAGAGGCCCTGTTTGCCTCATACATCTTAATCACATCGGGAAATGCTATACCCCCTTTCCGGTAGCTTCTACATAGGATCTCCGTCGCTATTCTGGGTGGTTTATCACGCCATATATAGCTAGAAAATAAATTTTGGAAGTGCTTCAAAATGCCTCGTTCAATATTATATGGAATCATCCTAAAAAAATATAGGAGTTTTGGCATTAAATACGATTTGATAATATTAACTCTTCCTAACCAAGATGGTTCTAATCTCTTCAATTTATGTATCTGGGATTGTAGATGTTTATATAGATTGTCAAAATTTATCCGAATTGTCTTTATTATATTAAATGTTATCTTTATACCTAAATATTCAATTTTATCTTTTATACATTCTATATGAAAATAAGAATACATTATTTCTAGCTGTACCTTGGACAATAAAAATGGAAGCACTTGGGATTTATTAATATTAACCTTATAGTTAGAAAATTTGCTATATGTAGAGATATCTTCTAGCAGCGGTGGAATTGATAGTAAGGGGTCAACAAGAGTAAGTAAGACATCATCTGCAAACAAAGATATTTTAATATGTTCCTCTTGAAAATCTATTCCTTTTATCTTTTCATTCTGTCTTATCATCATAGCCAGCAGTTCGATTGTAAGGATATACAGGAGTGGAGCTAACGGGCAACCCTGCCTAGTTCCATTCCTAATATCAAAGGGATCAGAGTCAAAATATGGGCTGCTAATTCTTGCCGAGGAATTTCTATATAAAGATAAGGTTTTATTTCTAAATGCTCCCTCCAGTCCGAAGTGGCCCATGACAGAGTCCAGGAATCTCCAATTGACTCTGTCAAAGGCCTTCTCGGCATCTAAAGCAATAATAACAGCTTCCCTTTGTTGTCCGCTCACTCTATTTATTATATTAAAAATCCTCCTTGTATTGTCAGAGGTACTTCTTCCTTTCACAAATCCTGATTGATCCCAATTAATCAAATCTCCCAATACTTCTTTTAAACGATTAGCCAATATAGCCGAGAATATTTTAATATCAACATTTATAAGTGATATTGGTCTATAGTTAGCAATTATTGAATTGTCCTTATCTGGCTTAGGAATCGGAATAATTGTTGCTAACATCATCTCTTTTGGGAATGAAACATCACTAGATATTAACGAAAACATCTCTAAGAGGATTGGAGTAATTATTTTCATATATGTTTTATAAAAGATAGCAGAGAATCCGTCCGGGCCTGGGGCCTTATTTGGTTTTAATTTCTCTATCGCTTCTTCAATTTCCAATTCTCTAAAGGGAGCATTTATATATTCTAGTTTCTCTAAGCTTAACCTAGGAAGTCTAAGATCCTTGAGAAATCTATCAATTTCACCATTGCTTACCTTAACCTCCTCTAAATTATATAGTGAGCTATAGAATGTTGAAAAAGCCTCTGCTATATCTTTAGGTAAATTTACAACCTTTCCTCCTTTTGTCATCAATTTTTTTATAGATTTATCTTTATGTTGGTTCTTAATTTTGTTAGAGAGATCCCTGTTAATTTTATTATTGTTATGATACCATCTTTGTTTAAGGAAGGATAGATTTTTACCAATCTCTACATATATTTTATCCTTGATAACTAGCTTTATATTATTAATTTCATTTGTTAGTTCCTTAGTTATTGATATTTTATTTAGCCGTTCCAATTTCGCTAATTTAATCCTCAGGACATGTAATGATTCACCTTTCTTCTGTTTATTTTCAGAACCGAACTTTATTAGTAGTCCTCTTATATAGCTTTTTAAAGTACACCATACAATTGGTGTTGCAACTTCTCCATTATAATAAATTTTTAAGAAGTTTTCTAATTCTATTTTTATTTGGTCCTTAACATATTCAAGTTTCAAAAGGCTTTCATTAAGCCTCCATTTAGTCCTTGGAGTGCTACCTTCTTTTATCTTAATTCTCAAAGAAACTGGAGCATGATCCGAAATCTCTATAGAACCAATTGTAGATTTTATAATATTGTTTAGAACACCCTCTTTCACAAAAAACATGTCAATACGAGAATAAGTTTGGTGTACATGTGAAAAAAATGTGTAATCTCTTTCCTGAGGATTCATAATTCGCCAGCAATCACACATGGAATTTTTAGCTGGGAAATCAGATAAGCCAGATGATCCTATATTACAAATACTACCATTCTCAGAATATTTATGACTTCTATCTTTGGTTAAGTCAACAACACTATTAAAATCTCCTCCTATTATAATACTACCACAGGCAACTTCATCTACAATATCCATAATTTGATCTAAAAGAGTTAATGGATTGTGATTCGGGGCATATATATTTACAAAAGTAAATGTGAGACCATTGATTTTTATAATTAAAACCTGATATCTACCATTTTTATCAGTTATTGAGTGGATAACTTCAAAACTAAGTCGATTTGAAATAATAATAGCCGTTCCCCTTTTTTTCTTTTTACCTTCTAAGTTTGCCGCATAAACTATAGGGAATTTTTTATACTTCCATAGTCTATCAGGAGTTTCAATCCAATGAGTCTCCTGAATAAAAGCTACATCAATTGAATTTTCAATTAAAAATTTATATACAGCTCCCCTTTTTTGAGGTGAATTCATACCCTGGACATTCCAAGTAATTATTTTAAGCGACATCCCTGTTCCCAAAGTCCCCCACCCATCCCAAACTGTCTCAAAAAAAAAAAAAAGTTGTGAACAAATAAAACATAAAGGGGGATATAACTCCCACCTTTAATAATCCAAGAGGAAATCATTCCCATATGACTCTTGGACTAGCCTGCCTTAATATGCAGGAAAATATGGTTCCATTGAAGAATATAAAATACATTTTAGTATAAACAAATTTTAACCCTTAGTCAGCACTTTCTCACCCCCAGAACACTTGCTAGATTTTATCCATAACAACATTAATATTTAAACTAAAAGGTATGATTATTTTCCCTTATCTTTTCTCTCTATCTCCTTCCTCTCCATCCCTAGCATTCTCTCCATATATATATCTATATGGACTAAACAGATTTAAAGATAAAATTATTAGTTCTGATTACTAATCTTGTATTAATCGTTAGATTCCCCACCTTACAAAATTATGATTGTGGGTATAAATAAATCGCACTATTATTTATATCAATAGTCCATATCCATAATAACATATTAACCAGTCATAATGTGATATATTTATATATATCCTATCCCCTCTCCTACCCTCTCCACCTCACCCTGTGTCATATTCAAGATGTTATTATATCAATATCACATTAAATAAGTTGTTCCAGCTCATATTCCAATATTACATAATAATAGAGATGAGAAGAAAAAAAAAAAAAAATTCCATGTGTATACACAAGATATCCAATTATTAGCCTGTACAACTTCAGCCTCCTCCCTTTTCTCTCTCCCTTCTTCCCTCTCTTCTTTCCCTCCTTTCCTCCCCCTTCTCTCTCCCCTTTCCCTTTCCTTTGTGCATTTAGTGTTATTAATTATTAATATAGTGATCCAATATTGAAAAGGTCATTATTAACCCCAATTCTCATAAGTGAGTAAATTATTTCACTCATTTCCTTATATCCTACTCCTATCTTAGTATCTTTTTTCTTTTTCTTTTCTCTTTCCCCTCTCCTTTCCCTTCCTTCCCCTCCCCCTCCTTTGTGCATTTAGTGTTATTAATTATTAATATAGTGATCAAATATTGAAAAGGTAATTGATAACCCCAATTCTCATAAGTGAGTAGATTATTTCACTCATTACATTATATCCAGTGTGTTAAAAATATTAATATGTGACCTTAATATTTACGATTGTGATATAATTAAATTTTAATGTTTTATTATGAAGTGTAATTACTTATTAAATATTATATCCTTATATTATAAGAATGTCCCTCCAATATTGCCTAATAATTCCTTCCCCCTCCATTCCCTCTCACTTCCTTCCTCCTTTACGGAAGAGGAGAAGAGAGAAAAAAAAAAAGGTATTTTCATTTCCTTACGTTCATATATTTTTTTAAACCAGTACATTAAGGCCTCACTCTGCCTTTTACGTTTACACGATGAGCTCCATTAAGAGCTTGTCTCATTGAATCTGTCCAACGTTTAGGTCCTCAATACGTTACATTCTTACAAAGATATCCTGTTGTACTATCTGTTTTTCAGCTTTGACAATTACTACTTTAGACAAACTAAGATACAGAGAGTTACTCGTACACATGTCAGGTAATTCTTAATTTCTCTTAAACTCTTCGGTAAAAAATATATGCCTAATTCTTTTACTCACAAGTATCTTCATTTATTTATAGGTGCACTTAACAGACCCCTCTTTGGTGATATTATACTCTCATCAGCTCTGTTCAGGGTACATCCTGTATATACAGTTGCAAGAAAAAGTATGTGCACAAATTGGTCATAAAATGTGATCTGATCATCATCTAAGTCACAAAAATAGACAATCACAGTCTGCTTAAACCAATCACACACAGAGAATGAAATGCTGTCATGTTTTTATTGAACACACCATGTAAACATTCACAGTGCTGGTGGAAGAAGTATGTGAACCCTTGGAATTAATAACTGGTTGAACCTCCTTTGGCAGCAATAACTTCAACCAAACGTTTAATGTAGTTGCAGATCAGACGTGCACAACGGTCAGGAGTAATTCTTGACCATTCCTCTTTACAGAACTGTTTCAGTTCAGCAATACTCTTGGAATGTCTGGTGTGAATCGCTTTCTTGAGGTCATGTCACAGCATCTCAATCAAGTTGAGGTCAGAACTCTGACTGGGCTACTTCAGAATGCGTATTTTCTTCTGTTTAAGCCATTCTGTTGTTGATTTACTTCTATGTTTTGGGTCATTGTCCTGTTGCAACACCCATCTTCTGTTGAGCTTCAGCTGGTAGACAGATGGCCTTAAGTTCTCCTGCAAAATGTTTTGATAAACTTGGGAATTAATTTTTCCTTCAATGATAGCAATCCGTCCAGGCCCTGACGCAGCAAAGCAGCCCCAAACCATGATGCCCCCACCACCATACTTCACAGTTGGGATGAAGTTTTGATGTTGGTGTGCTGTGCCTTTTTTTCGCCACACATAGTGTTGTGTGTTTCTTCCAAACAACTCAACTTTGGTTTCATCTGTCCACAGAATATTTTGCCAGTACTGCTGTGGAACATCCAGGTGCTCTTGTGCAAACTGTAAACATGCAGCAATGTTTTGTTTGGATAGCAGTGGCTTCCTCTGTGGTATCCTCCCATGAAATCCATTCTTGTTTAGTGTTTTACGTATTGTAGATTCGCTAACAGGGATGTTAGCATTTGCCAGTGACTTTTGTAAGTCTTTGGCTGACACTCTAGGATTCTTCTTCACCTCATTGAGCAGTCTGCGCTGTGCTCTTGCAGTCATCTTTACAGGACGGCCACTCCTAGGGAGTGTAGCAGCAGTGCTGAACTTTCTCCATTTATAGACAATTTGTCTTACCATGGACTGATGAACAGCAAGGCTTTTGGAGATACTTTTATAACCCTTTCCAGCTTTATGCAAGTCAACAATTCTTAATCGTAGGTCTTCTGAGAGCTCTTTTGTGCGAGTCATCATTCACATCAGGCAATGCTTCTTGTGAAAAGCAAACCCAGAACTTGTGTGTTTTTTAAAGGGCAGGGCAGCTGTAACCAACACCTCCAATCTCTTCTCATTGATTGGACTCCAGTTGGCTGACAACTCACTCCAATTAGCTCTTGGAGATGTCATTAGTCTAGGGGTTCACATACTTTTCAACCTGCACTGTGAATGTTTACATGGTGTGTTCAATAAAAACATGGCAACATTTAATTCTTTGTGTGTTATTAGTTTAAACAGACTGTGATTGTCTATTGTTGTGACTTAGATGATGATCAGATCACATTTTATGACCAATTTGTGCAGAAATCTATATCATTCCAAAGGGTTCACATACTTTTTCTTGCAACTGTATACACTAAGATATAATCCAGTACTTCACTTGTCATAGGTTAATTGCTGAATTTTTTTCAGAAAGGTGTTATTTCCAGCTACATCCTCTCTCCAGCTTTCCTTCTCTGTTTCTATTTTACAGCCTATTTAGGTACGTATGGTTACGTTTACACTGCTTATTTTCAGACAAGCCCCTGCTAGGGATAGATCACTGGCTGCAAGGGTTAGGAGCTTGCCTTAGTACTTTGCGTACGTTACTGTTCCCCATGAGGCCAACTCACCACCTCTTGCGGAGGTATTGCCCACACAGCCTTACGTTAGGTTAATTGCCTCATATCATCTTCTGCAGAGGTTGTTTACAGTGTCACTTGCCACGGCCATACGCATTTTTACTCCGTACTCTCACCGAGAGGTGTGGCAACAAACTGCCACACCGATTTGTGTCCACATTTCCCCAACGGCCAGATCATAGGTAGAGCCTCTCTTCCTCACTCGGCAATTAGCAGGGACTTATCTGTCACGGTACAGTTATTTTCTTCGCCAACCGGCACTAGCTAGTGAGACAGTTCTATATATGTGATATCACTATTGGTTTTCAAAATAGTATTTCATTTACTAATCTCTTTATAGGATGTCACAAGATGGGCAAGGTGCAGGTGTGCAACAGCTTTAATGCAGGAAACTGTAATTTCAATGCTTGCAGGTTGTAGCAAATTTGCTCCATATGCTTCAGGGCACATAAAAAATCCATGTGCCCTTCTAAGCTTTTCCCTAAGAAATAACTGACGGAGATCAACATTGACACTTCAGCATACCACTTGTGCACCGAACCTTCCCACCACCTGGTACAAGTTTTGATTTCAGGATTTTCCTATGGGTTTCTAACAAGTCTAGTAGCACTCCCTTCTGTCACATTAGAATGCCCTAACTTACTCTTGACTACAAACGACCCATCTGCTGTGGATGTTGCTATGGAAAGAGACCACGTCAGGTTTTATGATTGGTTCTTTTCCGCACCCTCCTTTTTCCACATAACAAACGAACCCTATTGGAGTGGTTACCAACAACACATCCAATAAAAACGTTTGATCATCGATTTGTCCGCATCTCATTCCTCTCACAACCCTAGTTTAAATTCATTAATACCCGCAAAAGAATTTTCTCTCCATTACACCATCGTGGATTATGCCATAAAAGCTATTCTACTTTGTGACAATGGTGTGTCGCAGTTTAGGCCTTTAGGCTTGAGAACTCTATGGACTCGATCCATAATCACTGGAGTGACAGGGGGTCTTTGTAGTATGATATTAAAGAGTACCTGTAAAGTCTGAAAAAGGTCTTCTTTGGGTTCAGAGGATTCTGGTAGGCCTTGAATTCTAAGGTTATTCCTCCTACCTCGATTGTCCAGACCTTCTAGTTGCCGCTGTACGGTGGTTATGCATTCGTTAGTGCTTATCTGGTTTTGTTCCATGTTGTGGATTCTGCTGTGCGTGGAGTCTCTTTCCTCTTCAAGGTCGTCAACCCTGTGACCTACCTATGTGATATCTCTCTGTAGGGAAGCAATTTGATCTTGGACCGACGTCTCCAACTTCCCCAGCATTGAGGCCGTGTCCTTTCTTGATGGTAAGTTCTGCAACCATGTACGGATGTCGGAGTTCCCCCCACTTGAAATCAGTTCCGATATCGCAGGGCTCCGAGGAGGGGAGTAATGTGGCAAAGATGGCGCACTTCCTCCGTCTTTATCCTCGAGCATGAGAGCTTTAGCTTTTTCCTTGAGATATTTATCTCGATCCCCCTGTTTTTTCAGTTGATGAGGTTCTTGGGGGTTTTGGGCAGCTGTGGCTCTTTTCTTGTTGCCCATATTCTATCTGGGATCTGTATTATCGGCTCTAATTGTATTGATCCGCCGAGAGCTCTGCAGGCGTGCATCTGGTTACATCAGAGTGTTGGCCACGCTCCCTTTTTCATTCTGTTTATTTATTTATAATTGTATTATTTATATCTTATTTTAATTTTTAAACTTTATACAAGCTTGCAGGTGATTCCTGATCTAACACTACTGGTGTCTGATAGAATTTAGGACATTCTATGTTAAACAGTTTTCTTCGCATTTATATTTTTATCTATAAAGAAACTTGACCAATGTATATATATGCCATGTTAAAGCACATTCTAACTTTATCCCTTTATTACATTTCATTTCTATCTAAGCTTATTGGAGGCTTATTAAGTATGCCTTTATCAGTCAGAATGTTGTTTTTATTGGACTGTTTACAAATATTGACGTATTCCAATCATATGGCCTGAGTTGCCCTTAAACATAATGGCAATCGGAACTGAAATTAAAGATAGCCATAGGTAGTAAACATCACAAGGAAGTGACATTGACCTACTTCGACCTGAAAGTGACGTCAAGTATGTTCCAGATAACCCAATAACACTAATAGATCCACCCACACCAGATGGAAATTGGAACTTTATTCTCTCCTCCAGCTTTGCTGTACGCCCACCTTGTTTGATTGCTCCCTCCTGACCTATTATGGTTTTTATACCCCACCTTCTCTAGACTGTAAGCTCGTCTGAGTAGGGTCCTCTTCAACCTATTGTACCCGTTCAGTTTTGTATTTGTTTCATTTATTGTTTAAATCTCCCCCTTTTATAATATTGTAAAGCGCTATGGAATATGTCAGCTCTATATAAATGGCAATAATAAATAAATAACTTTAGAGGGCTATTTAAGGAACAGCGAACACAGACAGCTTTGTAGCAGAAGACCTGAGATTAAAGGTCAAAATGCATTTGCCTTATTCTGTAAGACTTTGCAGTGTATAGATCAACTATCACTGCTTGCATTTTATTTTATATTGTATCTTTTATTATATTTTTATAGTTTTTTTTTGGCTATATTAAAGAAAATCTTTTTTGTTATCCCTGTGGATTTTTATGTCTGGAAGGAAATCCTACAGCCTGTATTAGGCACCCAGAGGCAGTATACACAGAGCCTTGGATGGCTCTGCAAAGTGTGAGTTGTATGGCTCTGCAAAGTGTGAGTTGTATGCCATTATTGTAATCTCCATAGCTATCTTTACAGAGTTAGCTATGTATTGCATATTTTACTATGTGTTACTCTAAGGATATACTCCATACTGAAGTTCACTTTTTGCCATTTCTTGATATAAGTATATTACCATTGTACTATTGCACTGTGTGTATATATATATATATATATATATATATATATGTTGGTAAACAATATTTTTCCACTAGGTGAATGGTGTATACTCCTTTCAGCTCACAAACACACATCTTTCTGGTTTTGTTTTATGTATTACAGGTGTTGGGGAAACACTGTTTTTATACACGTTAGGTGCATTAGAATTTAGTGAAAGTTATACACCATTTATTTGTATTAATGTCATCGAGTCACTCTAAGGAGATCTGAAATGTGCAGTTCATGCAAAATGACTAAAGACTTTGCATGACCAGGAGGCATTTTGCCAAGCCGAATAGGCAGTTATACCACCTGCAAGAGTTAGGTGCCTCATAGACAACAATTACAAAAGACTGTGCGCTGTCATTGATGCTAAAGGGGGCAATACACAGTATTAAGAAGTAAGGGTATGCAGACTTTGGAACATGGGTCATTTAATTGTTTTCTTTGCTGTCATGTTTTGTTTTATGATTGTGCCATTCTGTTATAACTTACAGTGGAATATGAATCTGTTTTGCCTGCTCACTTATATTTTCTTTAAAAATGGTCCATATATTACCAATTCTCCAAGGGTATGCAAACTTTTGAGCACAACTGTATATTCTACCAATCAGCTACTGGGGTATTGGAAGACATGGAGTACAGCTCCACTGGCTAGAGATGCAGATCAGCTGGAGAGGCCAAGTAATGGTGTGAATTGTTACATATGCATTATTCCTACCCCGGAGCACAAATGTGATCACTAATCATTTTTTGCACCACTGGAACATCTAAGAAGTAAGTCCCAATAAATAAAGTTTAGTCCAGAAATATGTGGGTACATGCACAAGTTTTTTTATTTTGGCTGTTTACCAAAATAAATTCCAATTACAGTTAAATAATAAATATGGGCGTAAAGTGCAATCTCTCAGCTTTAATTTGAGGGTATTCACATCCAAACTGGAGGAAGAGTTTTGGAATTACATCTCTTTAATACTGTATGTTGTCCCTTATTTTCAAGTGACCAAAAGTAATTCGACAATTGACTCAAAAGCTGTTTCATGGACAAGTGTGGGCTATTCCTTTGTTATTTTTTCATCAATTAAGTAAAAGGTCTGGAGTTATTTCCAGGAGTAGCATGAATATTTGGAAGCTGTTGCTGTGACTCCACAACATGCGGTCAAAGGAGCTCTCAATGCAACTGAAAGAGACCATCATTAGGCTCCAAAAACAAAAATAAAAATCCATCAGAGAGATAGAAGGAAAATTACGAGTGGCTAAATCAACAGTTTGTCACATTCTGAGAAACAAAGAATGCACTTCTGAGATTTGCAACACAAAAAGGCCTGGATGTTCACTGCAAACAACAGTGGTGGATGATCATAGGATCCTTTCCATGGTAATGAAAAATCCCTTCACAACATCCAGTCAAGTGTAGAAGACTCTCCAGGAGGTAGCCATATCATTATTCAAGTCTACCATAAAGAGAAGACTTCATGAGAGCAAATACAGAGGATTCACCACAAGGTGCAAAACATGGATAAGCCTAAAGAATAGAAATGCCAAATTAGACTTTGCAAAAAAAAACCATCTAAAAAAGCGAGTTCTGGAACAGCATTCTTTGAATCGATGTTCAACCTGTACCAGAATCAAAAGTGTGGAGAATGCTTGGAATGGTTCATGATCCCAAGCATACCACATCATCTGTAAATACAGTGGAGGCAGTGTGATGGCATTGGCATGCATGGCTTTGAATGACAGTGGGTCACTAGTGTCTATTAATGATGTGACAGAAGACAGAAGGAGGCAGATATGTTCTGAAGTGTATAGAGATATGTTGTTTAACCAAAAATTCAGCAAAGTTGATTGGACAGCACTTCACTGGACAATGACCCAAAACATCTTGCGAAAGCAACCCAGGTGTTTTTAAGACAAAGAAGTAGAATAATCTGCAATTGCAGAGTCAGTTACCTGATCTCTACCTAGTTAAGCATGCATTTCACTTTCTGAAGACAAATCTTAAGGCAGAAAGACTCACGAACAAACAACTGAAGAAAGCTGCAATAAAGGCCTTGCAAAGCAGCACAATGGAGGAAAGCCAGCTTTTAGTGATGTCCATGCATTGCAGACTTTAAGCAGTCACTGCCTGCAAAGGATTCTCGACACAGTATTAACAATTAACATTTTATTTATGATTGTGTTAATTTCTCCAATTACATTTGAGCTCCTGAAACAAGAGTATAAAAATGGTTGCAATGCCTAAACATTTCATACAATATTTTTGTTCATCCTCTTGAATTAAAAAGAAAGTCTAAACATTAGATGCATCTCAGTTGTTTCATTGCAAATCCATTGTGGTGGCATACAGAACCAAAATATAAAAATTGTGTCAGTGTTCAAATATTTCTGGACCTAACTGTATGCAGAGTGTAGCCATCATGAAACACAGCTTGCAAATTGTGTCCTAGCTTAAGGGCTGCCATCTTATCAGTCATAGCAGCTATCTTAGCAATTGTGTGTTTGGGAGAGTCCAGTGTTGGCAAAACTGCCCTCCTCACCCTAAATGCACGTCATGCCACTATAGTAGTATCTTTAGTTTGAAGTAAAGTTTTGAAATAGGTTTTCAAGGCCATTGCGTTAATTGACTTTGGGATCCCCCGTAATCAAGATCTGTTGTTGCACCAACACTACTTCCAATGTGGACTCTTGGCTGTGGCCACTGCAGTGGTGGATGACATCTGAGTTGCAGTTTCTAACTCTTGCACCAGCTTAGAAAGAATAGTGAGTTCTGACCTCATGCCATTAGGTCCGCCTCGAACAATGCTTTAAAATCCTGAAAGAGGAGTTGCAGGTACGGAATTGTCATCTGATTCTAGGATTTGGTACCCAGAGGGCTAATACGTGATAATCTCAGACTCCCCCTCCAAATCCTGCTCGGAGGAAATTGAATGTGTAGGCCCTAAGAGCACCATTCTGACCTGCTCCGAACATGACTGATGTACGACAATGAAATTCAGAGCTGAGGTGTGAGAGGTCAGGTCCTGCTTTTGAGTTTTTTTGCCCATAATATCATTGTGGTATATTTAAAAATAAACAAATTTGCTGGTTTAGCAGGAAAAGGATATAGTACTGAAGTGATATTGCAGAAGATATACTATAACATGCATCCTGCTTACAGCTTAGTCACCCCCACCCCCTACAACATAGCTTTAACATAAATCTTATATGAGACAAAGCATGGTACGTCCAAATCCAACCAAAGCAACAGTCACATTGTGCAGTTACCTCATCGGTCTTTTATCCTTACCCAGATAAAGTTTGTCCAGTTGCAGCCTTTTATCAGTTACAAATTCAGTCACTTTCAAAATAGTAAACATTAAGCAAAAGGATTCATTTCAGAGGTTGCAAATTGTTAAATAAATGTTAAGATATACGGGTTATCCCAACTGTTCTTGACTTTTCATGCACATGTTTTAGATCAAATCTGTCTGCTCACTGACAGCAATTGACACTCTCTACACTATAGATATATATTTAACAGGGAATCTTGGGATAGTTGCTTTTCTAGGTACATATGTGTTTCTTGGCAATAACATTCAGATTAACATACATTTATTTTATTCCTTATTGAGCTATTTCCCCAGTATTGTATTCCGATCTTATTCCTTGTCAGACATAATAATGCATGAAGTCGGCCTTGTTCGCTAATATTTTAAGTAGAAAATATACAAAATGTAAGCAAACAATTGTGTTGTTCTGTTGTTTTTTTCTGAGTGAAAGGCGAGACCATAAATAAAATAACTTGCATAGAGGTTCTTGTCTTCCCCAACTGGCCATACACAATGTGCTGCAGTTAACGGGTTAATGACTAAATGCGTCCAACCATTCCAATACAGTGCATACAAGAGGAGAAGCCATGCATGCTAAAGAGGGGGGTTGTCAAAAGTCATACAATAATATGCAAAAAGGATACCTGCCACGTTTTTAACTTTTACCCTGCCGCATTTGGTATGAGGGTGTAACATGGATCATTTATGTCCTAGCTATAGGAGGTCTAGAGATCTCTGTTATTACTTTTTTTGTTTTAAAAGAATACTATAGTGTCAGGAATACAAACTTGAAATTTGTCACACTTTATATTGATTTCTATGCAGAAAATGAGATGCTACAAAAGTGCATTCAGAGATATTTGACATGCATTTAGCCTCTTTGCTCTTGATCACTCTGGCTGTTTTATTGCATATTACAACTAATAAAATGATACTCGTTATTATATTTATCTAAATACTTCAGCTTGCGTTATAGTGCATACTTTGCTTTCTAATAAAGTTTTGCTCCTTCTTCTAAGAATTTCTAAAGCTCTGTATTCTAATAGAATACAGCTAACATGCCGTTTTACAGCCAAAAATAAAAACACAATATGATCAGTAATTTATTATATTAGCAGTAATATTTATTTACATTTGAAACACATATTGTAAAGCGCTATGGAATCTGTTGGTGCTATATAAATGGCAATAATAATAATATATAGGAATTGGAATATAAGATTCTGCAGAAAAGCTTGTGCTCAGCTATTGTAAGTATTCAACATACGTTAAAAAATCTAAATTTTAACATCAAAAATAGAATACAATTTTCACATGCTCATCCAATCAGCTCCATCTTCATTGCCAAATAATACTTCCTTGTTTTTGTGATCCACAGGCTCTTAAATTAGTTATTTATCAAAGCTATTTGATTATTTAACAGCTTAAAAAAATGAATCTTTTTCATTGAAGCCAGTGCTTTTTTGACAGTTTATTTTTTTGCTATGGTTTTGAATTTATTACACTACAAGTAATTATTTTGAAACTACGTCTTATTAGTTAACAATCCAGTAATTAAGATTTGATAACTTTTATAAATTTATTGGGAACAAATTGATGAAGTCAATGATATGACCGTGGCTGAAAATAACAATACTACTAATGTGGTACACCCGTCATGTCATTGTACATTACACTTTCAGTGTTCAGAAATTCTCCCGAGCACTAAAAAGAAACATTTATCAAGGGTAAAATGAGCATTAGCACACATATAAGAGAACAATATATATATATCCCTTGTATGTGTGTGTTGTGTTTAAAGCACTCTCACCATGCATACATTTATTAAATGGTAAAACATATAATATAAAAATTTACACCATTGTAACCAAAGGGGATCTTTACTTACCAGACTTTTACTAGATTTTCTTGCTCATCTTATGCCCAACTGCGTCCTGCATGTATAGGTATGACTGGTTAACATATTTGCAAGACCCTTTAAGAACATATAATGTTCAAAAGCCATTCCATTTGCCCCAATTTTGTCTTTTCAAAAATAGGAGATAATATTTGTGGCGAAAGTGACCTCGCCACTGTTTTTTGGAGGGGCCTGTTTGCCAGCCTCCTGCCCTGCGACTATGGCCCTGGGATGTATTGCCCTTTAAGGAACTTATTTGGGCATACTGTATTCTATTATGCTGCTGCTGGCTCTTTAAGAACCATCTGGGGACATACTATGGAGTTACTGGGTGGCCACCATTTCATGTATCAGAGGCACATGGTGAGAACAATGGATGAAGCACATGGTTAGAACAATGGATGAAGCACATGGTTAGAACAGTGGATGGCAGCCATTTTAACTCACAGACACTGTTTTGACTTTTCTACACGGTGGCATCACGCCGGTATTTGGTGCACAAAGACATTGTTCAGTAGTTTTAAACTAAAGAACAGGGGACACATTTAACAGTAATTATTTTTCACACAGCCTGTATATGTTCTGCGGAATATGCATTAAACCGTATCTTCCAAACTACTGAACGGATCTGGGTGAATTTTGGATATGTGGTTCATATATTTATTTTATGGGGTTACTGCATGTTTTGGGGTCCCTGTGATATGTTTTATAAACTGTATATTTTCTGGGAGTGAATGGGTGTGGTTTTACTGTATGCTACGTGCTTTATTGGTTATTTTACAAAACCTGTGGACGGTACTGTATCTGTAAAACCTGCATAAAAGAAGGCCCTTTGGTGCCAAGTAAAACAGTTCTTCTTGACCCTCAACACGTAGCCTTGTCTCGTGATTGGAGGGGACAGCTATACTCACACTGGGGATTGCTATGCTCTACATACTCCCCCGAGCTTTAATCACTTAGCTCTTCTAAGAGCTTTTTCTTGATACGCCCACACGGTCCTGGAGGACAGAAGCTGATCCAGGGTGGAAGGAAGATGGCGAGACTCCAGTTAAGCTACGGCGGTTGTGGAATATGCGGTGGTTGTAGTGTCCGGTGTGGTGCTTGTGGTCCTCGGCGCAAGCTAGGAAGCGTCCATCAACGGAAGGTACTCAGTCGGAGTACGTGGAGTTCTGTTACAAGATTAAAATAACAATCTAAGAACCATAGCCACAGCAGCTTAGCAAAGCAGTTACAGTGTAAAAAAGTTAGAGGCATTATCCCACTCTTTTTTTGTCATAATGTTTTGGTATGAATTGACAAACAAATGTTATTTATTTGGTACCAAAGCTCACTTGCTCTTCAGCTGCATTGCATAAACCATTATTGATATAAGTTCTATCCAACCTGGATGATGATTGGTTGAGAGTGATGGTGGTGAGTTAAACCAGCACATTCAGCCTATCAAAACTTCACCATTTGAACAACAGATAGGATTGCCCTAAGACAACCAGTGTCTGACTGACCACAATTGAATTTGCAACCATTACATACTGCATTGTTAAAGTTCTCTTATCTCTAGTAGGGTTGTCACCTAACAAGAAGTTATTTTTAATATATTATATAATATACATTACTATATGAATTGGCACACTCACAGAACTTCTATGTGCAAATTTAATCCAAACTTCCAAAATTATAAGTTCAATCGATCATGTAATTTCTGTATATTGCATTAAACAATTTGTTTCAACACATGGACGTCCAGAAACTGTGCCAATTCAAACAGTCATATAAGATAAGCGAGTGGTCAGCATTTAGGCAAGTGTTTCTACAAGGTAGAGTGCCGACTTCAACATAATTACTAAGTAATCACTAAATGTAATGCCATGTTCCACTGTGATTCCTGGTATATGTGACTTTGAGAGAGCAAGCATAAGGTTGGAGCCTCTAAGCCGTTCTTCTGATTTTAATCAGAAAATTGCAATCGTGCACGTATGCATTGTTAAAGGTAATTAACTCTAATGTATTGTTTACCTATAATTTTTGTCCAAATAACCAGCAGTTTAGGCACCTTCCTGTGATGGATTTTTTGTTCTTAAAATCATAAATCATTGTATCAGGAAGCTGACACCATATGTTTTCATACAACCTATTAGATAATTGCTGTGAGTGCAGATATCACATTTTGTTTAAATGAACAATGAAGCTCACACATACCTCTAATTCAATACAGTTGTTTTTTTCCGTCAAATAGTTAAACTGCCATAATATATTGTACCAAGATTTGTTCAAGTATATTTTACAGTTTTACCTGTGCCAGACATAGATGAAAGGGCCTTTGTCAATTGTCCTCTTTTGACAGGCACCAGGAGTTGTTTTGTGACTGGGAGAATTAGAAAAAAAACTCTGTCCCTAAGCCCTCTTACTGACTCACAGTTAATCCCTTCTCACTAAGCTCATCTCTTTATCATGTTGACACAACCACTCATCCTTAAACCTATTACTCAGATTTTAACTATGCACCCATTTGTACTTAATGACATTGCACAGCTTGAGTACAAGTCAAGTGTCACCATGAGTGTACCAAGTACTATAATTCTATTAAAGAGACAGTGTAAGCTAAAATGAAAAATGAGGCTAAACATTTCATACAATATGGGCACCCAGGCACAGGGATTTATTTATAATCAATGACACCAAAATACATGGTGGTGTTACTTTTTAGGCTTTGTTAATCCTGTGCACTTAATATTTAACGTTCCCTCTGTTCTCCTGGAAACTCAGTTTGACCTCATTTGTCTTCTCCAGTTGCTAGATGCTTCAACATGGCCTCATACGATTTCTTGAAGGTTTCTCTAGTCTTCCAATGAGTAAGTGAGTTGACAGTTGCTTAGTTCATTTGTGACCATGTAGCTTTGATGCCTGGACAAATCATCCCTGGGTTTTCCCCACTTCCACGTGAATGCCAGCATACATACATAATATATTATTATTTCCATTTCATTTGCCCTCACACCAGTGTATCCTCTGCCAACTATATTGAATACCATGTCTGTGAAGGTAAAATGTAACCTAATACACCTTAATTAATATTTAAACTGCATTCTCAGTTGTCTTCATAGTTAAAGCAACGTTTTGTGGTAAATAACAGTGTACATATTTTAACCTCCATTTTCTGTAAATAATTTTAGATGTTGATGATCTGAAAAAGGAATGAACTGACCATTTGTGCTAGTTCAGAGAGGTAGCTCACTCATGTTTCCTTAAATAAATAAAGTACATGTTTTAATAGATTATCAAGGGTATCACTACTGAGAGAAAAACATGACTTTGAAGTTTGACCTTTATCTAGTTCATTTGTAGTACTCCAAACAAAAAAGGCATTGAAAGTGTCACATTTATATTTATTTCTTTGTTCATATTTGCTTTAAATTAAGGAATAATACATGTCCTTATAAACAGCTGAGGCTACTGTTTTAGTAAGAAAAGAAGTAACTTGTTTTGGGAGTCACGTACAAAAGCTGTTTTTTGGGTGAAGATTCTGCTTTATTAATCCAAACTTTTTGTTAAAAACAAAAACAAAAAAAACTATTATTTTAAACATGGATATATAGCTAGTACATAAATAAAAGATAACACAGCACTTTGCCTATATATTGCTGTACCAGGATACCTGAAAATATAAATGCACAATTTTTTTTTTATAATTCTTTACTTTTTTTAAGATTACAACAATTTATAAAACCATTGTAACAAGGGTAGGGAAGGGGAGCATACATTTAGAGATTATCATGAGATGTAAACATTTCCATCAGTAAATGTGTATATGCTGTTAACAACACATTTTGGTAAATTATAACAAGAGGTACCTAATGCAGAGCTGTATAGACAAGAGACAGAATAATGTGTAGAGCTTAAGCACTGCATATAGGATCAACTATTCAGAATATAGAAAGAGTAAAACAGGTAGCTTAGTTAAGACTGATGTTAACAGGAGCCATCTCCTCTGAGTGCAGCCCACGACATAAGGGAGTCCCACAGACTGCTTAGGCTCACTTAACACCCGACCTGCAAGGTTTGTGACATGACAGGAGTAAGTTCAGCCTGTTGTGTGCTGAGAGAGGGAAAAGGATGGGTGAGTGCACACCAGATGTGTGATTCCTTGGTTGTACCCAATCTTTTGCCGGTATCAGCTGGACAGCAAGAGTACCGTTTAGGTTGGCAGGGGCAGCGGCGTGAAGAAAGGAGTCGCCGGGAAGGGAGCCCCAACCACACTTCACAGCAGGAGCTGGGGGTCCGGTGGGGTCTTCCATGATTACATCGGTCAGTGAGTAGTGGTGTAGCTGCGTTGATGGGCTCCTCTGCATTTCTACCGTTCGCCTCAGGAAAGCTGCAAGATTGCCTTGTAGCTGCTGCTAAGTTCAAAGACAGTCTCCTGGGACTGGGATGACCCTTGCTGGCCAAGAGGGTGGTAACGAGGACCCAGACATGAGCCTTTAGCCTTCTATGGGAGTGGGAGAGTGTCCTTCTTCCCCGTGCCGATCATGCTTGTAGGCTGCAGAGCCGAATCAAGTTTTTCTTCAGGAATGGCAGCACAAACGGTATCTCTGTGGGCACCACGTTGTCCTCTGGAAAGTAATGGACAAGATAAGCCAGATCACTGGCGTACATACCAGGGTCGCAGGGGTCGCGACTGCGACCGGGCCCGGCCCACCAGGGGGCCCGGCCGCCCCTGCGACCCGGTATGTACGCCCAGGGCCAGCCTCTTCCCCTGGGGGGCCCAGGAGCCGACCACCACAGGGCCCCCCTGAGGCTGGCCCCGCTGACCCCGGGCGGTCGGTCGGGCAGGCAGGCGGGCGGGCGCGCGAGGGAGCACTCAGTGCTTCCTCTTCAGCTCCCTCGCGCACCGCAATGATACCGGAGCCGGAAGATGACATCATCTTCCGGCGCCGGCATCCCTACGCAGGGAGCTGAAGAGGAAGCACTGAGTGCTCCCTCGCGCGCCCGCCTGCCTGCCCGACCGGCCACCCGCCCAGGAGCCCCACTGGACCCCAGGGAATAATCCCCCAGCACTCCAAAAGGTAAGGAGGCTGGGGGGATTATATTAAAAAAAAATCATGTGGTGTGTGTGTGTGTGAGTGTTAGAGGTGAGTGTTAGAGTGAGTGTTAGAGTGAGTGTGAGTGTTAGTGTGTGTGAGTGTTAGTGTGTGTGAGTGTTAGAGTGAGTGTTAGAGTGAGTGTTAGAGTGAGTGTTAGGTTGTGATGTGTGAGTGTTAGTGTGAGTGTTAGAGTGAGTGTTAGTGTGAGTGTTAGTGTGTGTGTGTGCTAGTGAGTGTTAGTGTGTGTGAGTGTTAGAGTGAGTGTTAGTGTGTGTGTCTGCTAGTGAGTGTTAGTGTGTGTCTGCTAGTGAGTGTGTTACTGTGTGTGTCTTACTGAGTGTGTGTGTGTTAGTGAGTCTGTTTGATGTCTGTTAGTGAGTGTGTGTTTGTCAATGAGAGTGTATGTTTTGTAAGTGAGTGTGTATGTATGTCTGTCGCTGACTGTGTCTCTGTCAGTAAATGTGTGTGTCTGTTAGCTAGTGTGTATGCGTCTGTAAGTGAGAGTGTGTGTGTCTTCAGCACTTACCTTTCTCCAGCGCCGGACTCCCTTGGCGCTGAGGATCCCTCAGCCTCTCAGCTCCGAATGCGACCGACGCATTCAAACCGCCCATAGGAAAGCATTACTCAATGCTTTCCTATGGACGTTCAGTGTGCTCCTCTAGCGGCTGTCAGTGAGACAGCCACTAGAGGCTGGATTAACCCTCAGTGAAACATAGCAGTTTCTCTGAAACTGCTATGTTTTCAGCTGCAGGGTTAAAACTAGAGGGACCTGACACCCAGACAACTTCATTGAGCTGATGTGATCTGGGTGTCTGTAGTGGTCCTTTAAAAGGACCACTATAGTGCCAGGAAAACATACTCGTTTTCCTGGCACTATAGTGCCCTGAGGGTGCCCCCACCCTCAGGGACCCCCTCCCGCCCGGCTCTGGAAAGGGGGTAAAAGGGGTACACCTTTTCCAGCGCTGGGCTGGAGAGCTCCTCCTCCGATCCTCCTCTTCTCCTCCCGTGGCTGGCAGTATGCGCGCACGCGGCAAGAGCTGCCGCGTATTCAGCCAGTCACATAGAAAGCATTCATAATGCTTTCCTATGGACGCTGGCGTGCTCTCACTGTGAAAATCACAGTGAGAAGCACGCAAGCGCCTCTAGCGGCTGTCAATGAGACAGCCACTAGAGGAAATAGGGGAAGGCTTAACCCATTCATAAACACAGCAGTTTCTCTGAAACTGCTATGTTTATGAAAAAATGGGTTAACCCTAGCTGGACCTGGCACCCAGACCACTTCATTAAGCTGAAGTGGTCTGGGTGCCTAGAGTGGTCCTTTAAGTGTGTGCATCTGCATGCACTGGCGTACATACCGCGGTCGCAGGGGTCGCAGCCCTGTAACCCCTGCGACCAGGTGCCCACCGCCATGTGTTGCGGCCCGGCCCACGCGCGGGGGGGGGGGCCCACGGATCAATTTTCGCACCGGGGCCCCATGGGTCATGTGTACGCCACTGAGCCAGATCATGCTGTTTATCCGCAGATAATGAATGAAATTTGATATAAATGTGGGAAGCTGCTGTGGCTTGCGTCTGTGCGGTTCTGCGGTCAGGTCCCTCCCCCCCCATACTTTCTTTTTTACTCTTTCAGAAATATTAGAGGAGTAAAAAGTAACAAAGATTATTAATCATTTTAAGTTCAAAACAGACAAATCTGAAAAATGATCTAAGTCAGTAATTCTTTTAGTTTGTTTTTCAGTTATTCTTTCATAGTATGTAAATATTATGTATATATTTTGCAGTACACCGTTAGGTGTATTTTCCCACCATTTGGTTCACAGAACAAATGAGAATACATAATGAGAAGGAAAAAAGGAGGAGCAATTTAAAAAAAAATCTCTCTCTCTCTTTTTTTTTTTTTTTTATTGCTTCCCCTTTCTTCCTCCAATTCTCACTTAATCTATAAATAAAATGAAAATTCCCTGGCCACCAGTCATCTTTTTTTCTCATCAGCCATCTCTTTTTTGGCACCATGAGAAGAATTCATAATCTCAAATGAAAATGATCATGCTTGGCCATGGCACATTTTGTTTGTTTTGTAATTCAGCTACATTTCAGCACAATTGCAGTCTATGACTAAACCAATCTCTAAGTCTGGTATTTTGTATTTTTGTTGAACTTAGAAAAATGACAGGATTCTTATATGTGAACTGGTCTTTCTCCTCATGTGATACTATGTTTATATTTTATTTCTATACTTAATTAAATAAATAATAATAAATTAGCCCCTGTATCCGTATTTGGAACAAGTTCTTACCTAACCTCAAAGTTAATATTAATATACTTTCAATAGTCAGCAATGTATTTCGTTTTTTTGCTGACCTATATTCAGCCAAGTGCATGAACTTTCTAAATACTGTACCACTTAAAAATACAGCTAGCCATCCACTGATGATATTTTGTATATAGAGATTCACATTAACACAAAGTTACATAATGTACACACATATGCACATGAGGTACAAACATATGCAAAGTCATATACAGTTGTAATTAAAATGATTCAACCCCTATTGAAAACAAGGTTGATTGTCAAAATATACAGACTTTTAGCTGTTTGCAATGACCAATTAAAACAAAAGCAATAAAAATAACTAAACACAAGGAATACTTCAAGTGGTTTCCTGAAATTCAACTTAAAATGCAATTTATCATGACTTATCCAGCCTCAAACTTATTAGTATTGTTTAGTACTTAGTAGAGAACCTTTTTGCTGTTATGACCTGCTGTTTTGCATAGCCAGACACCATCTTCTGACATTGTTCCTGAGGAATCTTTGCCCATGAGGTGGGATTGGAAGAAAGAGGTTGAAGCATGCAAACCCAAGAATATTACTAAACTGGAGGCCATTGCTGATGAATCTGGGGTCTGGCTGGGGTCTGGCAAAAATTGTCTAGGAATGGTTTGAGAAACATGACAAACAGTTCAAATGGTAAAATAATCATTTTTGTCAACAAAAAGATTGAATTAATAAAGCAGGATCTTCACCTAAAAGTAGATTTCATTGGTGACTCCCAAAACAAGTTACATCTTTTCTAAATGAAACACTGGTTTTGCTTGTTTCTGGGAATGCTGTTTGTGGGATTATGTTTGTGTGTGTGTGCGGATGTGAATGTGTGTAAATGGGGGAGATGCTGCTTGTGTGGTCTTTAGGAGTGGAGGAAAGATTTGCTTGTAGAGTTCAATGTGTGAAAATGTGTGAAAGGGATGCTACTGTGGGGTTGCGTGTGTTGGTGGGACTGTTTGTGTTGTAGTAAGTGTGTTTGCATTTGTTTTGGAAAACAAAAATCTAAACTGAAGTTTAGTTCCCTCTCCATGAGGCTTTCTTTGGACTAGGGAAAGGAAAATCCTGATACCTTGTGGTCTGGTGGGAACTGCTGCTCGTCTGCTGATGCCAGAGGAATGTATTAGAGCATTGCTCGGATATAGCAGAAGTAAATATGAGAGAGATTTAGTACTCTGGCCTCTACTCTGGCCAGGAAGATGTCCCTGTCACCCTATATCCCACAGCAGGGTAATGGGCTTTCCAGTGAGGAAAGATCTCCCCATCAACCACCCCTATCCTGCCTGCTACGGCCTTGGTGGCTTTTCTTTGTAATGACACATGCAGGCTAAACATTTTTGAGTCCCGGGAGGGAACTTACCTAGGGGCAAGCTTCTGAATTTGTTCTTTTGTAGTGTTACCAAATATTCAGTTTGACTCTGCCCTGTTGAGAATCAAGGACCTATTTAGAATAAGTATCTAGAGATTCCAGCTGCACAAAACAACAAAAAATAGTTAAAATGCAGCAGGTGGTAGTGAGGTCAGTATATTTTAATTAAGTGGCAGAGAAAGGAACATTACCCTGATATATATTCAGGACTTATGCATACCACAAGCTCCAGCATCTTCATTTTCACAGTAATGCAGGAAAGAGCAAATTCAGATCTGTAGGTTAATTGCTATAATAAACAAAACACAAGGTAAAAACCAAAGTTTAGCTCCCGCTGGAGTACTAACTAAACAGAGATTATGTGCCTAATTAATTGTCTGGACATTTAGGATGATTACCAATAAAACAATGTGTTCTGGCTTTTCACACAAGGAAATGTGGGAACTACATTTTTAAGTCAGTACTTGCAGCATGAGACAGATGATTTCATCTCAGCTGCAGTTCAGGATCCTTTGAGATAAAAATTTCTCAGAGGAACATCTTTCAGGGCATCAACTAAACTGTGAATTGCTGACAATTGTACAAATTACTAAAATGTTAGGGCAAAATAGCTGAGCTAAAAAACTGATGAGAAATGTTTTTGTTTTTTTTTTTACTAAAATTTTCAATTCACTTTCCATTTACAGTCAGTTAACAAATAAAAATCTCAGTTAAGTGAAAAACTCAGACATTGTTTAAAGCCTAGTTTCTCAGTCTGTGGTGTGCGTACCCTCAGTCTGTGGTGTGCGTACCCCCAGTTGGCTACCTTACCACCCCACATAAGTTGCTGGCTGGGGGAGAATGGAGGTGGACGCAGTGAGGGAAATGTAATACTCACAATATCCCAGCACTGCTCCCATATGCACCATGTAGTGACGCCAGGAGCCAGGTTATGACATCACTCTGACCCTGGTATCACTAAACAGTGAGCAAGGGAACCTTGCTGGGAGAGAAAAGATGCCCACTGGACCCAGGGAAAGGATCCACTCCATCTCTCCCAAAGGTAGGGAGCCTGGGTGGACTTAAATAAAACAAATAATACTTTGTGAGTGTGTGAGAGAATGTGTGTGTGTGTGTGTGGCTAGTAGTTTGTGTGTGTCTGGAAGTGTGTGTCAAAACAGTGATAGTGTGTCTGTCAGTGTGTGTCAAATCAGTGAGTGTGTCTGTCAGTGAGCATGTCCATCATTGTGGGGACAATCAGTGAGAGTGTGTATGTCAGTGAGTGTGTGTCAGTGTCCTCTGTGTATAAATGTGTGTATGTTAGTTTCCTCTGTGTGTAAATATGCAATTTTTCTGTTTCCTCTTTGTATAAATGTGTGTGTCTGTGTCCTCGGTGTGTATATGTGTGTAAGTTTCTTCTGTGTGTTCATGTGTGTGTCAGCAAACTCAATGTAAGTATTTAGCATTTATTTGCTTTGTAAAGGAAATGTATAATGTAATCTTGGATCTTCCATTCTTGAGCATGGAGTGGGGAGAGTAGCGGCCCACTGTAGTAAGGACAAGGTTATTCATTAAATCGAGATGAGGATTTCAAATGTAAAACTAAAATAGGCAAACTGGAGAATTCTCCAGGTCAGGTATTCTTCCAGTTTTGCTTCTTTGGCCTCAAATTTGGAAATTCTTTTGAATTCACTTTAAATTCACAACCAATCTTAATACTTTCCACAGGCATTGACTCCTATTTTAAAAATGTTGCAGTTCATTTAGTGTTCATCTAGTGCTGAATGAGCATGGGGAAATTTGCAGTCCTTTTTATTTTTATTTTTTTACTAGCCTGATTCTGTTAATAAGATATACCATTTCCTCATCTCTCCTACTTGATCAGGAAAATGGTAATTCAACAGTAAAGTCTTTCTATGCATTACTCTTTTAGGGAACCTTAAGGCAAAGAAAGATACCCAAGCTCAAGCTCTTCTTCACAATGAAGTCATCAGAACAACCATTCTTTGTCACCTAAGGCATTACAGTCTGACTTCCATTCTTCTTTTGTAAGTAAAACCAACTTTGTCAAGGACAATGATTAGATCAAGGGTATATGTAATATTACACAAACTGTGACCTGTACATGTTCATCGTCAGATAATAAGGCTTTGTTCAGGACCAGTAAAATACTCAGTTAAAAAAGGGAAGCCACCGAGAAGGTATTGACAACATTTTTTTTTTTTCAAAGTAAATCAAAAGCTAATTGAAGGTACAGAGGTAGAGAAATAGACTGGAAAAAAAGTGCATCCATTAAAAGGATTAAACCCAACTAAGAAAACAGTACACTGTAATAAAAGTAAGAAAGGGAATACATAAGACTCATGGATTAAGAATGAACACAAGGTTTGCAAATCACCAGATATTCACCAGATAAACTTATTTACAAAAAAGTAATAAGTGGTTGAAATGTCATTGCATTTTTTCTGGTAGAAATGTAATAAATAAATAAATATGGTAAATAAAACCAACCAAATGTGTACATCCAATCCAATATCTGGTAAATAGTCAGTAGTGAAACTATCAGGAGTGCGATGGTGTGGATGCCCTGTTTGCAAATATTGGGAGGGAGTGGGGCAGAAAACTAATAAAACAGTTGATGTGCATATCAAGTGCCATGCACAGAGCAGCACTGAAGCTCCTCCTTGCAAGCTCAATGCACCACCCAATGGCTATCTTTGATCAGGGTCCCGGTCAGGCGCCACGTCCCTTTAACAATGAAGTCAATAAAGCTGTGGTGCTGAAACGAAGTGAGTACAATGCACTTCCTACTTGCATACCAATGAGCCTCACTGGAGAGAGAGAAGGGAGGACATATAGAGAAGGTAGAGCTTAGACCAGTGGCGTGCATACCAGGGTCGCAGGGGTCGCTGAGATGATGTCATCTTCCGGCGCCGGCATCCCTACGGGGCGCGCGAGGGAGCCGAAGAGGAAGCACTCAGGGGAGAGTGCTCCCTCACGTGCCCGCCCGCCCACTCAGTGACCGGCTGCCCAGAAGCCCAGCAGCACCACTGGACCCCAGGGAATCCCCCAGCCCCAGCACTCCAAAAGGTAAGGAGGCTGGGGGATTACATTTAAAAAAAAAAAAGTGAGTGTGAGTGTTAGTGTGTTAGTGTGAGTGTCAGTGTAAGTGTTAGTGTGTGTCTGCTAGTGTCAGTGAGTGTGTTACTGTGTGTGTGTTACTGAGTGTGTTTGTGTGTATTAGTGAGTGTGTGTTTGTCAATGAGAGTGTATGTTTTGTAAGTGAGTGTGTATGTATGTCTGTCGCTGACTGTGTCTCTGTCAGTAAATGTGTGTGTCTGTTAGCTAGTGTGTATGCGTCTGTTCGTGAGAGTGTGTGTGTCTTCAGCACTTACCTTTCTCCAGCGCCGGACTCCCTTGGCGCTGGGGATCCCTCCGCCTCGCAGCTCCGAATGCGCATGCGCGGCAAGAGCCGCGCGCACATTCAAACCGCCCATAGGAAAACATTACTTAATGCTTTCCTATGGACGTTCAATGTCTTAGAATTGCGGAAGCTCCTCTAGTGGCTGTCAGTGAGACAGCCACTAGAGGCTGGATTAACCCTCAGTGAAACATAGCAGTTTCTCTGAAACTGCTTTGTTTTCAGCTGCAGGGTTTAAACTAGAGGGACCTGACAACCAGACCACTTCATTGAGTTGATGTGATCTGGGTGTCTGTAGTGGCCCTGTAAGTGTGTGTGCATCTGCATGCACTGGTGTACATACCGTGGTCGCAGGGGTTGCAGGCCTGCAACCCCTGCGACCAGGTGTCTGCCGCCATGTGTTGTGGCCCTGGCCCGCACAGAGTAAGCATGGGGAGGAAGGGGGCACACGGATCAATTTTCACACCAGGGCCCCATGGGTCATGTGTACGCCACTGGCTTAGACCAGACTTCCATCAGACTCTGCTAGAGGACACTGTATCCCAGGGAAGCCACTATATTATTAATCATCATGCCATGGATTTAATGTATGTATTTCTTGTGCTTCTAACTGCTCTCTGTGCTTCAATTCTAATTTACTGAAAGATGTTTCTGAATGCCAATCATTGTCAGGTGGCATTTTAGGTTTATGTTATCTATTTGATTATTTTGACCACCTACAAATTTATAACCAGTTTTTAGCATTCTGGATTTGTGCGTGGACTGAAATTTCTTTATGCTCTTTAGGCAAGGACTGGCAAAATGGTATATTTCTCAGGAGATTAAAGTGTCTTTGGCAACCAGTGCTAATGACATTCATAACCTCAATTATCATTGGTAGCAACGGAATCTGTGATCTCTGTGTATGTTCCATCATGCTCTCCCTGTCATACTGATTGTTGATTTTTTTAATGTCAAACCATGCATAGCCATTCTCCACCACAAGTAGAACCAATGAATAACATTAGTTAGTTCTTGCTCCCCAGGCCTAAAGCAGCCATTCTTTTTTTTTGAATTGACTAGTGATAAAAATTGCAAAAGCTTGAAGAGCATCGATCTGTCACAGGTAACTTTCAAAGTACAGTACATTAGATTTTATTTTTGTGATGTGTAAGGGGTAGAAATCCTTATTTGACAGTTAATTTTAACTGAGCTCAAACTTGTCAGTAACATTATCATGGGGTAATTCTCATTGCTGGGTTATGATACCATCTCAAATGCAACATTACTAATCTGGCAAATTTCAATGTGTATAAACTGAAAAATGAACATGCTTTATTAGACCCTATAACTTTCCAAAAGTCGATGGAACGTATTCATAGGGGGTACTGTTGTACTCGTGAGACATCACTGAATACATATATGTGTTTGTTATTGCAGTAAAACCTAACAGTATTATGACAATCACAGTTAAAATGCCATGCAAAACTAAAAAAAAATAAAAAAAGATTCTCACACTTTTTTAGATTTTATTCATAATAAATTGTTATACATATGAATAATTGATGAGAAATGAAAGACCTGTTTCTCCTGAACAAAATGATATATAAGTGTGGGTTCACTTAATATGAAAGAGGTGAATTATAGTTGAACAGACATATAATGCAAATTCTAGTTTATGTTTACATTTTGTTTTGATCAGAACATGTACAATTGCCTCTGTCTTTAAGGGGTTAAGCAACTGTTTTTCAGTTGTTATTTACTATTTATTTATTTATTAATGCTATGTGATATGTTTTAATAGGTTCTTTGTATTTAGCAGTCTATGCCAGCTCATATGATGGAAAAAATAAAATAAAAGTGATCAACAAGTTCTATAGTCACATGTGTATAGTTTATGATATTATTTGTAGGTATTTCTGTAATAGTTCATTAGCTTGTTGGGGAATTGC
Organism: Pelobates cultripes; assembly: GCA_933207985.1. Taxonomy (NCBI): domain Eukaryota; kingdom Metazoa; phylum Chordata; class Amphibia; order Anura; family Pelobatidae; genus Pelobates; species Pelobates cultripes. Next base: position 179,637,375 of record OW240915.1, on the reverse strand, counting down.
CCCTGTTAGGTTATATGTCTATTCTTTTTTGAAAGTTTGAAAGTTTCCAATTGAATATCATCAGACGAATATATATTGCTACATTTAATTAATTATTAGTTAATTATTTAGGCTTAAAAAAAAATACTTGTTTTTATTTCTCTTCTTTTCTTATATTCTAGTTATTTATTATTGTTTATTGTTATTTATAATATTTGAAACTTGTTAATACAAAAATATTTGATCAGAAACAAAATACTTGCTTCTATCAAGCTCAGCTCTGCTCACATCTGTTTTTGCTGTTGATTCAAAAGAAGGAATAAAACACACTTTAAAGGGCATTCCAATCTTGCATAAAATGCACTTTAAAGGGCATTCCAATCTTGCATCAAACTAGGAAAAACACCCTTATTATCTCCAGAATTGAAGCCAGATATCTCCTTGGATTATGATGCTGTTAAAGGACCACTATAGTGCCAGGAAAACATACTCGTTTTCCTGGCATTATAGTGCCATGAGGGTGCCCCCACCCTCAGGGTCTGCCTCCCGCCGGGCACTGGGGGGTGGAAGGGGTTAAACTTACCTCTTTCTCCAGCGACGGGTGGGGAGCTCTCCTCCTCCTCTCCGCCTCCTCTCCTATTCCTCGGCTGAATGAGCATGCGTGGCAAGAGCCGTGCACGCATTCAGCCAGTCTAATAGGAAAGCATTCACAATGCTTTCCTATGGACTCTGGCGCCTTCTCACTGTGATTTTCACAGTGAGAAGTGCGGAAGCGCCTCTAGCGGCTGTCAATGAGTTTTCTCTGAAACTGCTATGTTTATAGAAAAAAGGGTTAAACCTAGCTGGACCTGGCACCCAGACCACTTCATTAAGCTGAAGTGGTCTATGTGCCTATAGTGGTCCTTTAACCAATCTACTAAAAATGATATCCCTGAATATTATGATTTCATAAGAATTCATCCAGTTACTTTTTAAGACTTTTTATCACCTCTTCAGACAGAGAATTACACATCCCTATTGTCCCGATGGTAAAGAACTCTGTTTTACCGTATACTAAATCTAATTTCTTCCAGTCTAAATGTACAACCTCCTGTCTCATGTATAGTCCTATTTATGCATGGATTTCCAGACAATAATTTGTACTGGCTTTGAATATATGCATAAAGTGCTATCATATCCCCTATAACTTTTTTTTCATAAATAAAATCTTCCATTGCCCTAATTAGTTTTGTAGCTCACCTCTGCACTTGTTCTGAGAGGTGCCAGAATAACTTTCTTCAGAATGGATCACCAAAATTGCACATAATATTCAAGGTGTGGTATTACCATTGATTTACAAAAAAGGCAGAATTGTGAGTTTACAGGAGAAAGTAGACTCTTTGAGATTAAGTTTTAAATAATGCTATTGAAGAATTGGGGCCATATTATTAGTAGACAATGTTATTTCATGTGGTCCTTCTTTCGGTTGTTTTGAGGTGTTTGTCCATGGATATTATACTTTTGCAAAATGTCATCTAGTTGCTGTTTGAAAATGTGCAAAGATTCTGATAAAACTAGCACTTCAGGCAGACAATGCCACTTCTTTATTGTTCTCATTGTAATCAACCCTTTCCTTTGCATTACCTAAATCTCCTTTTCAACCAAAATTGGTGGCCTTATCAGCCAAAATTGGTGGCCTCATGTTTTTGGTATAGTGCTATTTATGAACAGAGTTCCAAATAATGGTTTGAATTAACCCCAATTATATATTTAGAATGTTATCATATCCCCTCTAAGGTACCATTTTTCTAAACTAAACATATTTAAATGTGTTAGTCTTTCTTCATAACTAAAATCTTTTATTCCCCTTTTTAATTCTGTAGCCTGATTCTGCACTTTTTCTAGTATCATAATACCCTTTTTTTAGAACAGGTGCCCAAAATCACCAGCGGTAGAACTAATGTAGAGAGGGACTTGGTGGAAGAAATCCTGGGCCCCCCTCTAGCGCATTTGTTGTACTAACCCCATGATGCTATGTCAGCTGGGGTCTACCATGTTCCCATCCTTGCAGGATTGTATTTGTGTTGTGCATTTGAATGTAAGCATGTTTTGTGCAGAGTATGTATGTGTTCATATGGATGTATTTGTATGTACTGTTTCCATTGGAATGCAATGGTTTACTTGAGTGTCAAGTTTGTGTTTCAATGCAATGGTGTGTTTGTATGTAGTGTTGGTTTTTAAATGCAGGTGTGATTTTGTACGTAGTGAAGGGGTGTTTGCATATAATTGTGGCATTTTAATACAGGGTTGTGTTTGTTTTTGTGTCTGAAGCTTGCCCTGTCCTTCCTTTCTGGACCTGCCTCCTTCTCTCTCACATTCCCCTCCTACTGTGCATCCTCATTTCTGCATTTTTCTTATCTTTTTTTACTTACTCAACCTTTCCTGATTTAAGTGTACCTACAGTTTCATTATTGGGTATTTAAAATTGGATGTACATAAAAAAGTTTTTGGGGTTGTTTTTTCTTTCACTCTTTAATTTTCTAATAATCCCATTTAAACATGCATTATAGGCTACCTTATATCTTATATAGGATGCCACTGATTTGCCTGATTTAAAAGCTTTAGCCCCTTCAGTACCGAGGACAGTTTAGGACCGTCATCTGCATTTTTGCATTGCCGACTGGTGATGATCGGCGTTGCTCCCTTTGTGGGGAGACTGCCTGCAGCCCAGACAGTCTCCCCGCGATGGATTAGGACCCCTGGGGCCATGTGATCGCTCAACAGACCGATCACATGGTCACAATAGGTGTCCATGTGTATGCCTGCAAGGGGACTGCCTGTGCTGACAGGCAGTCTCCCTACTAGTGTAAAATCATTAAAAAAATAAAAGTTAATGTTAATAAAAAAAAATATATATATCACAGCGATTATATTTTCAGTGAAAGTTACTTTTTTTGTATTTTTCACACACAAACAGCACTTTTACTGATGATATAATTGTTGTGATACGTTTTCCTGTTTTGAAACACTAATATTTGTGTTCAGCAAAGTCTCCTGAGTATAACAGTACCCCCCATGTAAGGGTTTTTTTAGCGTTTTTGAAAGTTACAGGGTCAAATATATGCGTCAAATATTTTTTACATTGAAAAAGGCCAGGTTGGTTACGTTGCCTTTGAGAGCGTATGGTAGCCCAGGAATGAGAATTACCCTCATGATGGCATACCATTTGCAAAAGAAGACAACCCAAAGTATTGCAAATGGGGTATGTCCAGTCTTTTTTAGTAGCCACTTAGTCACAAACACTGGCCAAAATTAGTGTTCAATTTAGTTTTTTACTTTTTTCACACACAAACAAATATGAATGCTAACTTTGGCCAGTGTTTTCGACTAAGTGGCTACTAAAAAAGACTGGACATACCCCATATTGAATACCCTGGGTTGTCTACTTTAAAAAAAAGTATGTACATGTGGGGTGTTATTCAGAGATTTATGACAGATAATAGACAATGTCACTCTTGATACATTTTCAAAATGTATGTTTTGAAACCGCAATATCCTACTTGTACCTATAGCCCTATAACTTGCAAAAAAAAAAGCAAAAAAGCAGGTAAACACTGGGTATTTTAAAACTCAGGACAAAATTTTGAATCTATTTAGCAGTTTTTATTATTCGCTTTTGTAGAGTATTTTTTTCAAATTTTCATCATATTTTTTTTAAATTAAATTACATGAGATTATCTAAATAAATGTAAAGAAAGTCCCTTTTGTCCTGAAAAAAACAATATATAATTTGTATGGGAACAGTAAATGAGAGAGCGGAAAATTACAGCTAAACACCACCACAACAAAAGTGTAAAAAGAGGCCTGGTCGCAAATGTACAACATCGCAAAAACAGTCCAGTCCTTAAGGGGTTGTACACCCTTTCCTTTTATTTATTTCTTGCTTTACCTTCCTACTAAGCCAAATTGGTTTCATTTTGTTATTTTATTATTGTTACTCGATGGTGTATACTTAGAATTGTACCTTTCCTTTTCAAACTATGTTTATTGAACAGTATTTTTAAAAAACATATTTCACATTAATTTGGTATATAAAGAAATCTACATTTAACAATAGAAATGAGTATAAATAAGAAGGGAAGGTGAAAAAATAATGATCAAAAAGAAATTTTAAAAAAGGGAGGGTACGGGTACCTCTCCAGTATTTATTTGAAAATATTCCATTTATCCTCTGTGTTTATTTGTTTTTACAAAATAGTTTGTCAGTTAATAAGTAATACAGCTGTCCTTAGCTTATTAAAAGTATCCCTTTTAAAAGTGGATGCATTAGCATTTCCCATGTGCATTTGCTCTTTTGAGTTTATTTCAAAATACATAATATTGTGAATCATATCGATATTTTCCAAGTGCTCCTTTACGTTAATGTTTGACAAAAGATCAATATTGCTCATTATATCCATATCCAGACAACCATCCTTTCAACTTTAATTCAAGGGGTTGAACAAAAATATTGTATGAAAAATGTAGGAATTGCAGCCATTTTCATAAATAGTTCCCTTTTTTCAGGTGCTCAAATATGATTGGACAAATTGACACAATGCATTCTTTTTTTCTCAGAATGTACCAAACTGTTGATTTTGCCACTCGTAGTGTTCCTGCCATCTCTCCAATGAACTTTTTCTTTTGCAGCCTAAGAATGGCCTGTTTCACTTGCATTGAGAGCTTCTTTGACTGCATGTTGAGTTCACAGCAATATGTTCCAAATGCGAATGCCACACTTGGAATCAACTCTAGACCTTTTAACTGTTTAATTGATGAAGGAATATCCCACACCTGTCCATGAAACAGCTTTTGAGTCAATTGTTCAGTTATGTTTGTCCTTTGAACAAGAGGGGGCTACATACTAAAGAGCCATCATTTCTAAACCCTTACTCCAGTTTTGATATTAAATTAAATTAAAGCTCAGAGACTGCACTTAAACAAACAAAAAACAAAACTTGTGTCAGTGTCCAAATATTTCCAGACCTAACTGTTTATCATATCATTTAAAGGAATATGAGTGGTAAGTAATAAAATAATTCCTATCCTACTAGATGAAGGGAGTGTGGAACACAATCGTTTCAAAAGACCACTTTCGATTGACTCAATTTCTTTCCGATAGATTTTCATCACCTGAGAGCAAGCTCACCCAATTCCAGAGCTTTCAAGTAGAATTAAGTATCTTGGATGGAAAGACTACACACTAATCCATGAATTCATAAGTATGACAAGCATATGTTTTTATGATGCCAAAAAAAGGTAAACATTGCATTTTGTAAGTATCTGAGCAATTTACTGGTCAGGGTATCACCTTAAATAAATATTATACGTTGGCAGAATATTTATTTCAATGAAGTATATCCACCTTATCCATGAGATGTTATACGTATCACAGGTTCTGGAGCTTGATTCCAAATTTGTCAGTATTCAGTTTCAAGCGATTGCTAAGATTAACCACAGGTATTTAGTAGAGGCTATATACCAACAGGCCTCCAACCAGTTTGTTTTTTTTTTACTGGTGAAATCTGGTTGACCACTTGACTAGCCCGTTGCTGTTAAAGCACAGGCACAAAAGCTGTGTAAGTTGTTACCAGATGATGCCAGATGATGCCAGTAAGAAAAGACATATCTTGAGCATGAGTACTTCACCTTCCGAGTGTCCTTAGCAGGAGATAGCAATAGTGTATACCAGGGGTCAGCAACCTATGGCATGTGTGCCATGCATGGCATACGAGGTGCCTTTGCACAGCACTCAAGGCTGCCAGAGCCAAACAGGCTGTCACCTATCAGGGATCCCAATGGAACTTCAGATATCTGCTAGTGCAAACCAAGCCGTGATTGCCCTTGACCTGTACCGGGCCAGCCCAGTCCCCACTGGACCCCAGGGAAGAAAATCGCACTGCTAGATATACACAGAGCTGCAGAAGAAACCTCCCCCTCTTACAAATATAACAAAAAGCCCATACACAAACATGCACAACCCCAACAAACACAACAGCACTGACAATCCATATACATGCACACATACCCATAAACAGCCTCTCGTATACAAATAGCCCCACACATATGCCACCTATCATATGTGACATATCCACACACGCAATTCCACAAGCAGCCCCTAACTACTCATAAACATATACAATATAACAGCAAACACATGCACAAATACAATGCTACAAAGCAACTGCAGTACCCATAAATAACACAAGTAGAATACGACAGCATTCACACCTCAATATAAATAAAATTGGACGAGCATGCCAAGGGACTTCAAGATTTTGTATTGGCACAGTACTATGAAAAGGTTGCCTACCCCTGGTGTATAAAATATATTAAACCATGATTTTTTGCTATGCTGATACATATCTATGTAATTTGTGTATTTTGAGGTTAATTTATGTGATGTTAAGTTTTGATTTGAATGAAACATGCACTTATAATAATAGTAACATATAATAATATATTATAAATATAAGTCAGATTTTATTATAAAAATAATCATTAATTATTTCTGTACTTTTTGTTTGTATTAATTTTGGGTCAGCACATGTGAAGAAGCTAGTTTTCCAATCATGACTTGGGCAGTCTTTTTTTTCCATTAAGTTAGCTCACTCTTTGAGAAGGAAGGTGACTATCTTTTTTTACGTGGTGACAGTGAAATCCAGGAAAGAAGATTTCACAGGTAAAGATTCACACTTTCTGTGCAAAGAGAGCTATTTACCACAATTAACCATTTAAGTGACCGTGCACAACTTGCAGCATTAAAAGATATATTTAACATAACTGTTCATGATAAAATTAACACCCTGTCTTTGTGTTATCAGCAAATCAGCTGTGCTAGACGTTCTAAATGGAAATCCTGAAATGCACTCTTGAAAATAATAAGAAATAATAATATTCTTATTAAGTATTTTGAGTGAAATGAGTGAAACTTATTTATTTCTTAATTTAATATGGTAAGCAGGACTTCAAAATATTCTTACTTCCTAAAAAAACAAGTTGTTATGGAAACAATATCAGTAATATTAATGTAACACAGCTTGTGCATACAAACGTGTGCTGCATAAAAATCTAAACATCAAGCTAGCACCAGTGATGGAAATATCTGATAAACTCAAGCATGGGAAACAATTGAACATCATTTTATAGGTACTTCATCTCAAGGTACTATACGGCGGTATAGGCTTTTCATACCAAATGATATCTCTATCTCACAATCTTTTTCATGAGAAACTTTCCTGACTTAGGCTGTCTAAGGGAATTCATGTAATGATTTATGAAAGGGGACTAGTTTTGGATAGAAACATTTATTATGTCACCTATGCATGTTTCATATCAACCCTGCACTGTCAATGATGTGCGCACTGGCACATTGAACACACTGATAGATTATATTGGCTAAAACTTCAACTGGCTTTTGCTAGAAAACAATTTAACTGCAAGCTAGGTTTATTTTGAAGGAATACATAAAGGAGATAGAAGCAAAGTGCAGAATATCTAATACAGTAATACCTAAAATAAGAGTATATGTAAAGAAGCACTAGTAATAATGATATATACAGAGAGATAGAAAGATAGAATGAATGAAAGAGAGAAAGATATGATAAAAGAAAGAGAGAAAGATGGAATGAAAGAAAGAAAGAAAGGATGATAGATAGATAGATAGATAGATAGATAGATAGATAGATAGATTATGGTACCTGTGCTGCACACTGGTCACACAGTGCAATACTGTTATTATTGCATGGTGATGATGCGTATTATCAATACTAAATTAGGTCCACAATTCTATGAAATTACTATGTACATATTTTATATCATTATAACATTTTTGAGTAAATATACTGTCACAGCTTCCGGCCCTTCTGCCAGCGTGGCTGCACATAAACTAGGCAGCCATGCCAACAGAGATGTTTCAGACTTACCTTGGTTGCGGCGGGCAGCTGCTCGGTATCCCTCGATTCTGCTCCCAAGGGGTGCGACATTCTTAGAAATGCTGGCCACTGTGGTTCAGGTTTTTATAATAAATGTACCTTCGCCCATATTAAAGAGGGCGCCAATGTGCGTGCGACATCACGTGATAGATGCGCATGTACATTTTGGGGTCAGAGACATCCAATTACAGCCTAAAGAGGGTTATTTAAACCCAAATTACCTTTTTGCCAGTGCCCTGTCATGGTTTCCACTAGATGGTTATCCAAGAGTGTGTTCCTGATCATGTTTTTTCAACTATTTGACTTTGGCTTTGTATCAACTTCGCTGATTTGGGGTATCCTTGACTTCTGGCTTTCCTCATCGTTGTGTCTCATTTTGTGTCCCTGACCTCGGCAAGTATTTTGACTATTCTCTGGTACGTTAAGGTCCAGTTAGATGTTATCCTTAGTCCTAGGTGTGATACTATTCTGCGTGCTGGATCAACTATAATCCTGACATTACGACATGGCCATAGATCCTGCAGATTTGTGTCAGCACATAGCAGCTTGCGAGAGAAAACTAGAGGAAATTGATCATCGTATGGATCAATTTGCCAGGCTTTCAATACGCTCATTTGCAGCCTTAAGTTCCTCCGGCAGTTACACCCCTGCCCACTGTACCTACACGTATAGTGTATAAGGCACCTACTATCTCCCTATCTCCACCCCTGCATTTTGAAGGTAATACTCAAGAATGTCAGGGATTCCTTAATCAGATTGAGTATAATTTTGAAGCCTCATCTGGGTCCTTCCCCACGGATAGATCTAACATTGCGTACTTAATGAACCAACTGAAAGGTAAAGCCTTAGCTTTGGCCAGTCTGTTATGGGAAAGTGATAGGACTATTGCGGAATTCAAATGAACGTTTGAACCATTGGGAAGGGAGAACAATGCTTCCACTGCCCTAATGCGTATCAAACAAGGGAACCATTCTGTCTCAGATTATGCCATAGAATTCCGCACCTTGGCTTCTGAGGTAGACTGGACTAATAATGGATTAATCACTGCAATTCCAGAGGGATTATCCGAAGCTATCCTTGATGAAATTGCAGCCAAAGAATTACAAGTGAGGTTAAATGAATACATCACTAGTGTGATGCATATCGATAACTGACTTAGGAACAGGGATATAACTAGCAATAGAACCAGACGTATGAATATGTCACTGGCACCTCGCTTCTCCAATCATGTTGTCCCTGGCCCTTCTGTACAGTCTGAACCTATGCAGGTTATGAGACTGTCAGAGGCAAAGAAACATTTTAGGAGAAAAGAGGGCATCTGCTTATACTGTGGCAAGAAAGGACACATAAGAAATGCTTGTCCCATACATCCAGAAAACTTAGGCATCTAAGAACCATTAGGGTACCGGCCTTATGTGTGATGTATATGTCCCCTGGTACTACCCAAAGCAAATTTCTACTTCCTAAAGTAGTGTTGCCGCTCAATATGATGAGATAAGTTTTATGTGTAACGCCCTGATTGACTCAGGCACTGCAGAAAATGTTATCGATTGGGTATTGTTAATCTACCTACTCCTACGCCACAGTCTACCGAAATTCCTGTGCCTTATAGAGAGGTTAAAGAAGTGTTTAATAAAAGTCACACTGATACGCTAGCCCCTACAGATCCTATGATTGCTGAATAGATTACCCAGTACTATACCCCCTAAAAGGGGAGTAGATAACTTATCACCACAGGAGAGTAGAGTTATGGAAGAATACATTAAAGAGTCTCTACAAAAAGGCCACATACATAAATCTTCTTCTCCTGCAGGTGAAGGGTTCTTTTTTGTTACCAAGAAAGGAGGAGAGATACTGTGATGCATTAATTATAGGGCATTGAACAAGATCACCATCAAAAATGGTTATCCCATTCCCCTTATCTCAGAATTATTTGACAGACTCTAGGGTGCTAAGGTGTTTACCAAACTCGACCTTAGGAGTGTTTATAATTTAGTAAGGATTAAGAGGGACATGAATGAAGAACTGCATTTAACACGAGAAATGGTCACTATAGGTATCTTGTCATGCCCTTCGGCTTATGCAATGCCCCAGTCGCATTTCAGGATCTCATTAATGATGTTCTCAGTGACTACATTTATACTTTCATATTGGTATATCTGGATGATATATTCCCCCGATATCCAGACTCATCATGGGCATGTTAAACAAGTGTTGCAAACTTTGCTAAAAGTAAGGCTGTATTGCAAACTTGGCAAATGTCTATTTGACCAGACAGAAGTACAGTTCATGGGCTATAATATCCCGGCCTCTGGTTTTCAGATGGACCCATGTAAACTAGAAGTCATTCTACAATGGCCATTACCCAATGGGTTAAAAGCCATACAAAGGTTTATTGGGTTTGCAAATTACTATAGGAGATTATTCAAAGGTTTCTCTACTGTGATAGCCCCCATCACAAGTATGACATGTAAGGGGGTTAACTGTAATATATGGTCTAAAGAAGCTAAAGAAGCTTTTGAGTTACTTACGAAATGATTAGCTTCTGCTGACATATTGGTACACCCTGACACCAGAAAACCCTTCATACTAGAGGTAGACACCTCAGAGACAGTGGAGGGGCTGTCCTTTCTCAGAGGGAGAGTCAGGTTACCCCTTTGGATCCTTGTGGGTTCTTTTCTAGAAAGTTGTTTCCAGCGGAGTGTAACTATGATATTGGTAACAGAGAATTGTTAGCCATTATCCTAGCTCTGAAAGAATGGTAACATCTTTTAGAAGGTTCCAGGGATCCACTCCTGATCATAATGATCACAAAACCATGGCATACATTGGTGATGCAAATAGGTTGTCTTCTAGACAAGCTAGATGGTCATTGTTCTTGTCACGCTTTAACTTTATTATCACATACAGACCAGGTCCTAAGAACGTTAAGGCTGATGCCCTAGCTTGGCAATTTGACCTAGAGGCAGAACAAGATAACTCTCCCATTATACCACCTGAATATATCATTGCCTCCATGGTTCTTTCCTTGGAGTATGAAGTCTCCTCTATAATCGATTCCAGGTTTTCTCGAGGGTCTCGGCAGTATTTGGTTGACTGGAAGGGCTATGGTCCTGCCGATCGTTCTTGGGTTTCTGCTTTAAACGTACGTGCGGGCCGCAAAATCTGTTCCTTCCATGCCAGGTTTCCCCTCAAGCCTGGTCCTGCCCACCTGATGGCCGGTCCCCAGCGAGTGTGACGTTCTTAGTTTCAGGTTCAGTTTTTACAATAAACTTACCTTCGCCCACATAAAAGATGGCGTCAACGTGCGTGCAACATTACGTTATAGATGGCGCAAGCATGTTTTGGGGTCAGAGGTCAGAGACAGCCAATTACAGCCTAAAGAGGGTTATTTAAACCCAGATTACCTTTTTGCCAGTGTCCTCTCGTGGTTTGCACTAGCTGGTTATCCGAGAGTGTGTTCCTGATCGTGTTCTTTTTGATATTTGACTTTGGCTTTGTTTCAACTTCCCTGATTTCCAGTATCCTTGACTTCTGGCTCTCCTCATCGTTGTGTCTCATTCTGTGTCCCTGATCTCAGCAAGTATTTTGACTATTCTCTGGTACGTTAAGTCCGGTCATTCTAAGGTCCAGTTAGACGTTATCCTTAGTCCTAGGTGTGATACTATTCTGCGTGCTGGATCAACTATAATCCTGACATATATGTTATTTGTCATGGAAATAATATGTTGAGCTTTGTAGAGCACAATATTTAGGTTATATGTTCTCCAAATGTAAATGTATGTTTATTAGAGGATGTAGAATCTTTGCAGAGATCGATGATAACAGGTTGGTTCTGAGTGCAGCTGACTGGCTACTGTTTTATGTATATTCTTGCACAGAATTCATTGCAGCATCACTTGGGTATGGCTTCTAATCTTTATGGACAATGAGTTCCAAAAGATGAATAATCCTTAAGAGCAGCACTGTGGAAAGGTGCTACCTACAAATATAGTGGGCCAGGTGATAAACAGTCTCCTACCTCACCCCCTCCCCTTCCCCATGGCTATCTTTGATGGCGAGGAGGGACCAAGAGTAGCCCAGTCTCCAAGTGATATAAACACATTACTTGACATGTTTTGCATGAAGATAGACTTGTCTATCAAAGCAGTGTGATTGGTCTTCTTCTAAGCCAACTGATCATAGTGCTTTTACCAAGTATTCAAAGCAGTAGAGGCTTGTGTAAAGCCTTTGCCATTTTTGTTGTTTTTCGATTTGACGTTTTACTGTTTTTTCAGGGATACTTTACTTAGTATACCTCAATACAAAAAGAAAATGTCTTGATCCTCATTTTCCTACAGAGCACCGCAATTATGGAACACACTTTCAAATCTTCCCCAAGCCTAAAATCCTTTAATAGAGCCCACTCTACATATCTCAAAACAGAATGCACCTGCCATGGTTGATTATATATTTGAATATGAATTTATATAATTGTATATATTTCTTACCTGTTCTATGTTACATTTTGTATATATTGTGTATTAATATTGTTTTGTATATTGTATTAATATTGTTTTTGTATTTTATTGTACCCTAATGTATCAATGTTTCGTGGACAACGAGAGAAATCTCAATGTATCCTTCCAGGTAAAATATTTTATAAATAAATAAATTCATTAGGCTGGCATTACCAGGCTTGTGAGACAATATGTCCATACAGTTTAATATTTACAGAAGTAAAAAGGCTTTTCTCAGCCCTGTAACTACTCCTCCATTGAAGGACTAGCAAATTACTTTGCTGTTTCTATAGTTTCCTGTGGAATAATTGGAATTCTTTACTAAATGTAATCACAGCAAAGTTATGCTATAGAATGAAAAACCATGTTTAAACCATGTCAATCTCTAGTGAAGAGAGTCATATATGTCACATAGTGACATGGTTACATGTGTCCATCAAGTTCATCCTTCCTCACATCTCAATTTTCCTGTTGATCCAAAAGAAGGCAACAAAAAGCCAGTTTGATGCACTTCCAATTTTGCAACAAACTAGGAAAAGAATTCCCTCCTGACCCCAGAATGACAGTCAGATTTATCCTTGGATCAAGAAGCTATTACCCTACATTTGAAAAAGTATATAATTTAATATTATACTTTTGCAAGTATGCCTCTAGTTGCTGTTTAAACATCTGTACAGACTTTGATAAAACCACTTCTTCAGGCAGAGAATTCCATACCCTTATTGTTCTTACGGTAAAAAAAAACCTTTCCTTTGCCTTAAATCTTCTTTCTTCCAGTCTAAACACATGACCTCGAGTCCTATGTAAAGTCCTGTTTGTGAATTTCCACACAATGGTTTGTATTGGCCCCGGAAATATTTGAATAATGTTATCATATCTACTCTAACGTTTTTCTAAACTAAAGAAGTTTACATTTTTTAATCTTTCTTCATAACTAAAATGCTCCATTTCTTTTATCAATTTTGTAGTCCGTCTCTGCACTTTTTCTAGTGCCATAATATCCTTCTTTAGAACAGGTGCCCAAAATTGCACAGCATATTTAAGGTGTGGTCTTACAAGGGATTTTTAAGAGATTTATTTTATTTTATTTTATTTAAATTACTGTCTACACCTAGTTGTTATTAAATTAACCTGTCTTCACACCCATATTTTAAGTTTAATTGTTAATTTTGATTTTGTTATCTGTAAGTATGTATTTATATTTTTATTCTACTACTTGTTTGGGTGAGAAATTTACAATATTTTGTTACGTTTGTGCATTTTTTTTTCCAGAAAGCAATTCATCCAATACTTCTTGGATTTTCAAGGTTCTCTGCAAAGTGCCACACAGTGTGAATGCGCTAGGGAATCTAATCAATGTTTGAGGGTCTGTTTAAAATGTTTTCATCTTCATTTGGCAGCTGGGTACTTAGATTTCATACTGTGCAGTGATTCTAAAGAACCACCTATATATTTTTAACGAGATCTGTGTACATTGGATCAATTGTGGGCAGTTTGCCTACTTCATCAAGAGATTTTTATAAATAATCCGTTCTTGTGAAAATTCTGTTTCCTGTTCTCCTCCTTTTGATTGCCAAGCATTTCTACAGATGCAGAAGACAGATGAGAATGTTAAATCTCACCAGAGAGAAACATCAAATAGAGAGCCAAGTCATAACTCATTTGCAGGGCAGAAACTGAAATGGTATCTAACCAATGAAAACAAATTGTGGTAATGTACAGTGAAATACAACATGTTGATTACAGACAAATGATCTACTTTCATATCCCTAGCATAAAGAGGTGAGTCACTTAGATGAAAGGGTTTCGATCATTCAAACATGATGTAGCGTGCTTACGATCTGTGAAATGTGGAAACCAGTCCGTTGGAAGAGCTTGTATTTCATTCTATAAAATAAACTGTTCAACACCACAGTTTAATATGTAGCTTGGTATGTTTAATAAAATCTAAAAAATTGATATCAAAGTCTGCCAGCTAGTACGTAAACCTAATTTGCTGAGGAATGCAATGATATTCATCACCGTGCTTTTATCCCTGCTTAGGGGATAAACATTTTTTATAAATCTTCTGTGATCATAGGCTGACTTTTAAGCATGATTAAGATTTCAGCTTATTAACGGCTTCAGTTTATCTTTTACGCTGTTCAGAAAGATGGTTGTTGTTGAAACTGTGTCTTATATAAGTGAAAACATATCAGTCATAAAAGTAAAAATAGTGATACTTCTTTGAGGCTAATATTTTACATGTACCCAGTGCTATATAAACTGCTGGCTAATGTATGATTATACTTTTACTGTGTTCACTATTCACTAATGTGAGAATTCAAAGTACACTTCATGTTTCAAGCCAAAACAGTCAGCTATGCTTCCTCTTTGGATATGTTAGCCAAAATTTGAAATTCACTTAGAACTCACTTTGAATTCTCACCTTATTGAATAACCCTGTATATGTTACTTTATGTTTGCCTTTACATCTATGATACTGGTATAGAGGTCAGAGGCACACCAAAATATTGTGGCTGCAGTCCTTGTGGTCACAAATGAACACTCCGACAACTAACTAAAATTATAGTTAGAAACCGCTTTCACGCGCGCAAACCGGAGAGACGCTGAAGTGAAGAGACATATATCTAACAGGATCCATGGCAAAGTAAGAAATATTACGATTCACATGAGGATTCCTGGGACATTTCCTGCAAGCTAACTATATAGCATCTAAAGGGATCCCTTAGATATTCACTAACTATATTAACACCACAAGCTGCATGAATATTGTGGGACTCTAGCCCCACTTCTATACGCTCAACAAACATATCTTTAGTGATAGAGGTTATAACGTTAAGATTTTATGTATATGTTTTATTTTTTTAGAAGCATTCACATACATATTCATTTTGATGTATTTGTATATATTTTTAATATTTAAAATAAAGTGTCTCATTTATTTATATGCTTTATTTCCCTTT
Organism: Pelobates cultripes; assembly: GCA_933207985.1. Taxonomy (NCBI): domain Eukaryota; kingdom Metazoa; phylum Chordata; class Amphibia; order Anura; family Pelobatidae; genus Pelobates; species Pelobates cultripes. Next base: position 179,621,979 of record OW240915.1, on the reverse strand, counting down.
GCGCTCTTTTTGATTTTCGTACTATACTGTTGATTTAGGAAATACCAAGGATATTTCCTATTAAGAGCAACATTGGGATATAAGTACTTTATATATATATATATATATATATATAAAACAAGAGGGGGTTGGCTGCACTCACCTTAACATGCATAAATTGGGGGTGCTGCTGGGGGCCAAATAATACAATACACAAGATCCAGCGCTGGATCTTGTGTATTATATATATATATATATATATATATATTTTACTACATATACATTTTTGCATATATTATTGGTTAAAACAGACTTTTAAGTGTATGATATTTTAACACCACAAGTGTTAAGATCAAAGGCTGCCTATATGTCATATACGTACTTCTCTTTTTTTCTTATACACACTCAGAGCGCCATCCATTTCGAAATCTCAATCACTACAGATTGGAATTCCAAGATACGTTGTTTCATACCTGTTTGCTTAATTTTGTGTACCCTTTATTATTATTTAATCATACACACCCCTAATTCTGCACACCTCTTTTATTCAGAATTTTTCTGTCTCCGAGCCTATACAAACTGTTGCCTTGTTTTAATAAACTGGAGTCCTCATTCAGCCTACGTCATGCCAGTCTGAGTTTGTTGCTCCCCAACTACTTGCGGGTGTGGCCTGGACCTTGAGTGAATACAGGACATGGCTGCAGCATAAAGAAAGGTGTTTCTTGGTAAAAAAAAGAAGAGCCATTTAACCATCTCTTCAACACAAGCTCTTCCTTAAATCTCCAGATAAGTGTTGATGGTGTCTACAAGCCAGGGGAACCCCATCTCATATCTTATGGACCTGCCCTGTGATTGAATGGATTTGGCAGCAAATTATCTAGTTTATTGAACTAGTTACACACCCCACACTACAACCATACCTTTTATCTATTCCCAAAGCCACTCTCACATTTTAAAGATTCTTTACTATCTATTGACTGCAGCAAAACAAACTGATCCCTCATTTCTCCAAAACACCAAAGTACCTTACAAACGGGATTGGGTTTAGAAGGTAGAATCAATAAGAATTATGGAGGAATTACAATGCTCCTTAACATATAAATACTCTTTATTCTTAGACAACTGGACGCCTTGTTCTGCAATTCTTAACACCAGACATTTTAATTAATGTCCATGAGTTCCAAACGTTTCTTCCCTCCCAATCCTTAAACTATCTTCTTCTCCCTATAAATACTGGTGCCTTCTCTTTGCAAAAGACCCCATAATGCTGGGATGCAACATAGAACCATACACACATACCACTAGCTCTCCCTAAGAGACTTACTAACACCAATATTAATCGGTCTGGCCTTTATTGATAGTCTATTTGCACACAATCTCGGATGGTCAAATGATCGTGGTTGTAAAGTCCAAGTAAAGAAAAGTGAAACACTGTATACAAAGTTCTACAAATAAATATTAAATATTTATTAAAATGTTGCATTATAACCTTTCTCAGTTATTTTTCCCTTTACATGTGAGAAACTTCTCTCTCCATAAAGTGGTAAATATATGATTATAGCATTTATTGGTGAATGTGGCACCCTGATATGTTGAGAAAGATTTTTTTATGAACAATATGTTATTCTTTGTTTGATTGGATTGAGGAGTGTTCCAGGTATCAGTAACTAGCCATATATTTGCACTTTTGATTTCCACCCACTTAATTGTTTTATGATACTGGAAATGTATTAAAAAATGTGCCCTGTCAAGGGAAACTAAGCTGCTCATTTGCTGCCACCCCTTCTAAAAAAAAAATAATAAATCAGCCTCTTCACCATTCATTTTCCATTTTATTGCAACCATGCCCAGATTCCAAATTACAAAGAAAATGTAAATCTGTTTGTCCATTGCCCATGTTTTTTGCTTTGTGATATGTCCATGTGGCCTCTTAGAGTTAAGGAATGCTCTTGAGAATGCAGTTTAACTATTACAATATTCTACAGTAGCAGTGTTGCCTTACTTTTCCCTTTTCATGTAGTCTCATTATAGCAAAACATACTTGTATTCACAAGTATTCTATGCTTGTATTGCTAATGACATTCAGCCTTCATCCAGTATACTCTACTTAACATCTATGCACTGAATGAAGATTGACCATCTTTTCTTATTTTATGTTTTGAGAAACCAACAGGTTAATTCTTGTCAGGAGAGGATTTTGTTGGATTACACAATAGACATTTCTATTTGTCCTTGACCCAGTTATCTTGTAATGTCAAATTCAGATATTCTAGGAATTACTACATATTTATTTACTATATGATGTATGGAGGTTAACCAAACTGAATAAAAGCCATCTTATACTCTTGAATAGATTGTGCTTTAGGAGCAACAATTGCCTTGAATCATTGGAGGCTACCTTTGAAGAAATTGCATTATGGTTAGTTCACACACCACTAGTATCACAAGAAAAAATAAATGGGTCATGCAACTTGACATTTAAGTGAACCTTCATATAAGTAAACCTTCAAAATCTTCCTCTCAATTATTTTTTTCCCAAATTACTTTTTTGGGGTTTTCCCAAATGTAAGTACGAGCTCACAATATCCAGTATTTACCATATAAGTAACAATAAGGCTACATAGCCATGTCTTACGTAGTATGATGATCATCTGTGGACTGCTTAGGGTTGCCACTTTTTGCTGTACTCTTAGTTCATATTTTAAGTGGGAATGGCTAGTGTCGGTGTGTAGGTGGGTGTGCCCAGAGGTACAGCATTGTTAATACAGCTTTTATTGTATGTATTGGGGCTTATTGGGTAATATTAAAAAAAAACCTCCACAAACAAAATGTGCATAAGGATTTGGGATTTTTTTATTTATTGGGGCCGATGTGTACTATAGTCATTCCTGCTCCCCAAGAGCAGTGGGAGATTGAGTGCAGGGCTCAATTTTGTATATCTGTACAGCTTTGCTAATAACCAGTACATTTTTTTTTTTTTTTTTAACAATGTTGTCATGCAATAAAAATATAATATGGTAATGTTTAATTATTAGAGGAAGCTTAAGTCTAAACAAAATAGTAAACCTGGGGATTAGAAACTACAATTTGCCAAAATTTGGGCCAATCAGGTGATCAGTCAAATTCCCAAACTTCAAACTGAAATGTAACCGAATTGCAAACCTTATGAAACATGCAATGGTCTAACAAATCTGTTTTAGTTTGTGATTCTGAATTTCATCCATGATGCCAAAAAATGAAATCATTGATGGCATAAAAAAAAATAAAAAAAAAAAAATGATTAATGGCAAGGGTACAGTCGCTAAATGTTGATTTTATTTTATTCATAGATCAAGCGAGAAGTAACCAATAGAGAAAAAAAATAGAGCAGCAGTATAATAAATATAAAATATAAATATCACTCCTGCTTTTCCATCTGTGGATTACGTTTTCTCACTTAACCCCTTAAGGACCGAGGATGGTTCAGGACCGTCATCGGCATTTTTGCATTGCCGACCGGTGACGGTCCTGAACCGACCTAACGGTGTAATGTACTTACATGTTCGCCGTTGTTCCCCCAGTGGCGATCAGAGTTGCTCCCATTGTGGGGAGACTGCCTGCAGCCCAGACAGTCTCCCCGTGGCGGATTAGGACCACTGTGGCCATGTGATCGCTCAACAGAGCGATCACATGGTCACATTAGGTGTCCATGTGTATGCCTGCAAGGAGACTGCCTGTGCTGACAGGCAGTCTCCCTGCTAGTGTAAAATCATTAAAAAAAAGTTAATGTTAATAAAAAAAAAATTATATATGTGTATATAAATATGATATATAGACATTTATTATATCTATATATGTCTATATATCATATATATAATGTCATACTAAGTGTATTTTTATGTTAATATGTACATATATTAATATAAAAATACACTTATAATTAAATTACACAAATATATATATAATATATATATAATTAAACACCAAAAAGAACAGAGAAAACTTTGAATCTAGGTGGATATTTATATCTCCCAGATCTTCAGTTCCTCATGAGTGTAGCGCTAAATATATAGTGAAATTTTCAGTGAAAGGACAGTGCTAACACACGCACTTACCCTATATATTGTGCTTTAGTTTTCTTAGTGATATATAAAAAATAGAAAACACAGAAAGAGAAAAAGTACAAATAATAGTGTAGTATGTTAAATAAATATCCAAAAAAAGTCCTTTAGTTGTGAATGATGAATTGAAATAAACTCACATTTTTTAGAGCCTTTTACAGTTATAAGGCTCTAAACTTCCAGGTGTCTGTGTCTTTTTAGGGTAGATCACACGACCCGTCTCTCAAGGTGAAAAAAAGAGCGTAACTTCCTCTCCACGTTGCATGGAAAAAAGACACAGATATCCCCAATCTAAATGTAGTATTTTAGATACCGATATAAATCAATGTAAATAAAATACAAAATTGCTCACCTTCTTTAGAGCCTGTGGTAACTGGCTCTAAGTATTTTTAGCCTAGTGTCAGTTAGTAGGGGTGACACTTCCCCTTCCTGGAATCACTTGCGCAGAGTGTAATTCAATGGTGGATAAAAAATATATGTTTATTTAAGAAACTATTAAAAATGTATATATACTTCTAGAAAAGCAATTTTGTATTTTATTTACATTGATTTATATCGGTATCTAAAATACTACATTTAGATTGGGGATATCTGTGTCTTTTTTCCATGCAACGTGGAGAGGAAATTACGCTCTTTTTTTCACCTTGAGAGACGGGTCGTGTGATCTACCCTAAAAAGACACAGACACCTGGAAGTTTAGAGCCTTATAACTGTAAAAGGCTCTAAAAAATGTGAGTTTATTTCAATTCATCATTCACAACTAAAGGACTTTTTTTGGATATTTATTTAACATACTACACTATTATTTGTACTCTTTCTGTGTTTTCTATTTTTTATATATCACTAAGAAAACTAAAGCACAATATATAGGGTAAGTGCGTGTGTTAGCACTGTCCTTTCACTGAAAATTTCACTATATATTTAGCGCTACACTCATGAGGAACTGAAGATCTGGGAGATATAAATATCCACCTAGATCCAAAGTTTTCTCTGTTCTTTTTGGTGTTTAATTATGTATGGTGGGTTATAAGGAGTACCCACGGAGTGTATATAGCAGCTAAAACCACAATTCACTAATTATATAGCGCCACTATTCCACATCTTTTTGTGTTCAAATTCTTTGTATATTGTACTCCTTGTTTGGTGTGGAGGCAGCTGATAATATGTCCTTATTTGAAAGAAGGAAAAATTATTGCACAAATATAGATATTATGTTTGATACACCTACCCCAAATTGTAATTCTCAACCTCAGACTAATATTTGTGATCTAAAAGAATGTCAGTATAAACTAACAAAAGTTATGAACCAAGAGGTTCGAATAATTTGGGAAGTAGCAACTCTAGAAAAATACGTAAAGGAGAAAATTACTCCTAGAGGTCTAAGATATAATAAATATCCTACATTTGATAAAGGAGAGGAAGAGTTTATGGGGGAATGGCAGGAAATGTTGGAGTCATTTTCTTTTACCACCATGAAAATGATAATTAAAAGGAGAAAGATCACCCTGCAGAAATTAGATGGGGACATTAACAAACTTCAAACCCAACTTTTAAATCATACCTCCGCTGAGGAATATGAAACCATCACAAAAACCATTCAGAAACATGTAGATAAAACAGAGACAGAAACTATAAACATTAAAAAGAAAAAATATAAAAGAGATAGATATGATTATGATAATAATCAGGTCACTACCTATGCAACAAAAAGTAAATATATGGGGCCACGAACTAATGGTAATTCCAGATATGATGAAAAAAGGAATTCTCCACAGCATGAAAGGAGGAATTATTCACAAGTAGTCAGACGAGGAAGCCAATATGATGGGAACTGGACACAATCACACTTTAGACGAGAAAATTCCCGAGATAGGGGACATCACTTGAGGATAAGGTCACCTCACCCGAGATTTCCTACACCACAATTAAGACACACAAATTTCACACCAGCCCCAGCAAAAGATAGACATAAACAAGATAGAAAGGAAAGGGAAAGATCACCCATTCTCACACGAAATAGAAAGGAAACACAGAGGAAATACACAAATACCAACAACAGATTTGAAATCCTAACAGATAGACAGGATGAGGATGATTTTTTTCAGGAGGGTCGTCAAAAAGGGAAATACAAAGCAGCTCAATCCCCACAAAATGCATCCCCACTTCAAAACACACCCCCCAAAAGACAAAGGAATTTAAGAGGAGGGGAACACGATGAGGAAAGACACTTAATAAGATAAGAAAAGTGACCACACACACTCAATCGATTATTTTCAATTTAACAGGAAATCCCTTACCACAAGCTCAACAGAAAGTTCTAAATAGAGGACTAAAATTTGCCCCAACACAACCTTTAAACAAATTTGATATGTTTATAGATCTAAACAGATATAAAAGACAACTATGTCTAAAGAAGTGTTTTTTAAGATCGGATCAAATGGCACATCAAGTCCCTATATCGAAGTATGTACACACCGATCTAAAAGAAAAATCGACTTTCTTTCCAAATAATTTTATATCCAAGGAGATGATATCATTTGAGAAAGCAGTGATGCAAGAAATAAATAAAATCAAACCAAGAGATAAAAAACATATGAATTTAAACAAAAAAGAATGGCAGGCATTAAAAACACTCCAGAAAGATAAAAATAAGGTTATAAAACCGGCGGACAAGGGTGGTGGTATTGTGGTTATGAACACAAAAGATTATGTATTAGAAGGCCTTAGGCTGGTAGGTGATGAAATAACATATCAAAAATTATTCAGCGATCCAACCATCAATATTAAAAAGAAATTTGAAAATTTGCTACAAAAAGGGAAGGAAATTGAAGTATTAAATGACAGAGAATACAAATATCTCAATATTGATAAACCAAAGATTCCTGTATTCTATCACCTCCCTAAGATCCATAAGCACCTTACCAACCCTCCAGGTAGACCGATAGTCTCGGGTATTGATTCTATATCCAGCAGACTATCGGAGTACCTGGACAAATGCCTACAACCGGTGGTCCAGAAAACTCCCAATTATCTTAAGGACACTTTAAATATCATTCAGATACTACAGGATATACAGTGGGAACAACAATATATTTTGGTAACTGCGGACGTGAGCTCCCTGTACACGATCATTTCACATATTAAAGGTATAGAGGCAGTAAATTTTTTTCTAAATAAAGACAAAGCATATCCAGAGGAACAAATTAATTTTATTATAGAGGGAATAGATCTCATTTTAAAAAACAATTATTTTTGGTTTAACAATGAGTTTTTTCTACAAAAAGTAGGTACCGCTATGGGGACCAGGTTCGCACCAAGCTATGCCAATTTATTTATGACATTTTGGGAAGAGCAATATATCAATAACAACATGGATTGGAAAGCGAACCTGGTCACCTATAAGCGGTACATAGATGATATATTTTTTATTTGGAAGGGCTCAGAAGCCCTTTTAAAGACTTTTAACTTTTTTAGATACTAATGACTGGGGAGTTAAACTAACTACAGAATACAATACCAAGAGCGTGAATTTTTTAGATTTGACAATTTTTATTGAAGACGATCACATTAAAACAAAAACCTTTTTTAAACCTGTAGACGTAAACAACTATATTTTTTTAAATAGCTGCCATTTCTCTCCTTGGTTAAGGAACATCCCAAAGGCACAATTAATGAGAATCCGTAGAAATTGCACTGACACAAGCACTTTTGAAACTCAAGCCATTAGAGTTAAGAATCAATTTGTTGAAAAGGGATATGAGGAAGATCTATTGATAAACACTATAAAAGAAGTAGAAAATATGGAAAGATCTTCCCTCCTGAAATATAAATCTAAGGTGAATGAACACAATGTTTTGCCCTTTATCTCCAATTTTAATCAGGAAAGCCACAGAACAAAAAAGATAGTAAATAAACATTGGCCCATGCTGAGAAACGATCCCATGTTACACTCTATATTACCAGAGAGACCAAGATTTGTATATAGGGGAGCTTCAAATTTGAAACAAAAGTTGGTACATAATCATATAAAAGAAAAACCAATTACACCTTTTTTTCAGAATAAAGGTTTTTTTGGCTGTGGACAGTGTTTAGCCTGTAGGAGCACAAAAAGCACAAAAAGGCACATTAGGGAGTTTCATGACTCAACGAAAGAAAAAGAACATAAAATAAGGGAAATGATCACCTGTTTTTCTAAAAGAGTGATATACGTTTTAAAATGCCCTTGTGATCTTCTATATGTGGGCAGAACGAAACGCCCATTGAATGTGAGAATAAATGAACACATACGGAACATCAAGAAGGGCTATGACAAACACAGTGTTTCAGATCATTTTAGATTACTACATGATAATGATCCACAGTTTTTAGATTTTTATGCTATTCAAAAAGTCACTTTAAATTGGCGAGGGGAGGATGAAATAAGAAAGTTGGGTCAATTAGAAACGAAATGGATTTTTAATTTAAATACTCTAACCCCCCTGGGCTTGAATGCAGATTTTGAACTTTGCCATTTTTTATAGTTATTCTTCAGGATGCTAGTTTTTTTTTTTTTTTTTATCCATATTTATGTTAATTTTATGCTGGACCTACGGGATACACTAGACTAAATTTATACATTTAATAGTTTTAAAATAACCATAATAAGTAAAAGTCACTAATTATTTATAAAATATGCATTTTAAATATCAGATTAACACAAAGGCCCTCTTTGATACATTGCTAAATAATATTGATTGTTGTATGGAGACATTTGTTGTTATATGTACATTGTTATCATTGTCCTTTCTCCTTTCTTGTATTTTGTTACTATGCTACTGATATATTTATCTTTTGATATGCCCTGAGTATGGTTGTGGAGGAAATGGACTACAAAGAAATAGGTGTTACTTCAATTAAATGAGATCGAGGTGCCATTGCACCATGGGACATGTAGTACCCGAAACCGGAAGTGACGCGACAGCATTTTGCCCGCGAAAACCGGAAGTGACGTCAATCAACACAAAGCATGATGGAACCTGTAGTACAGACGGGCGGAAATGACGTGACGCCATTCTGAGGACACCAGACGCAACTAATACAAACGAGGAGAGGAAATTTTAGGCGGGAATTTCGAACATTTAAAAGGGGACTCAACCCATGACACCATCAGGAGCTGACTGAGGAAGCCATTTTTTCGGTGAAACGCGTTTTGGCTAACCAGGTGGACCTGTTATCAGACCACTCAATACATTTGTATTATATTTACTTGTTTTTATTATTTTCTAGAAGTATATATACATTTTTAATAGTTTCTTAAATAAACATATATTTTTTATCCAACATTGAATTACACTCTGCGCAAGTGATTCCAGGAAGGGGAAGTGTCACCCCTACTAACTGACACTAGGCTAAAAATACTTAGAGCCAGTTACCACAGGCTCTAAAGAAGGTGAGCAATTTTGCATTTTATTTACATTGATTTATATCGGTATCTAAAATACTACATTTAGATTGGGGATATCTGTGTCTTTTTTCCATGCAACGTGGAGAGGAAATTACGCTCTTTTTTTTCACCTTGAGAGACGGGTCGTGTGATCTACCCTAAAAAGACACAGACACCTGGAAGTTTAGAGCCTTATAACTGTAAAAGGCTCTAAAAAATGTGAGTTTATTTCAATTCATCATTCACAACTAAAGGACTTTTTTTGGATATTTATTTAACATACTACACTATTATTTGTACTCTTTCTGTGTTTTCTATTTTTTATATATCACTAAGAAAACTAAAGCACAATATATAGGGTAAGCGCGTGTGTTAGCACTGTCCTTTCACTGAAAATTTCACTATATATTTAGCGCTACACTCATGAGGAACTGAAGATCTGGGAGATATAAATATCCACCTAGATCCAAAGTTTTCTCTGTTCTTTTTGGTGTTTAATTATGTATGGTGGGTTATAAGGAGTACCCACGGAGTGTATATAGCAGCTAAAACCACAATTCACTAATTATATAGCGCCACTATTCCACATCTTTTTTTGTTCAAATTCTTAATATATATATATAATAACTATATATATTGTATATATATATATTATTATAAAAGACAAATAATAAGTAATTTAAAATAAATTAAAAAATGTAAAAATAATAATAAAAATGTTTAAAAAAATTATATATCTATATGAAATTTTATTCTAACTGTATTTTGATATATATATATATATATATCAAAATACACTTAGAATGAAATTGTGTATATATATATATATATATATATATATATATATATATATATATATATATATATATATATATATATATATATATATATATAAATAAATAAAAATAATACGAAACATACATATGTCCATATACAAAATTACATAAATAGTTATATAAATATACATGTAGACTTCAAATATATAAATATGCTTATATATTTAAATTCTACATGCGTATTTATGTAATATTTTTACATAATTAAGTAATTTTATTGATTGCAATTTGAGGGACCTGCCTGCCAATCGAGGCAGAAAGTCCAGAGAATTTAATTTGCTAGCACTGTATTTTACCCTCTAACGTTCTACGACACCTTAAAACCTGTACATGGGGAGTACTGTTTTACTTGGGAGACTTCGCTGAACACAAATATTAGTGATTCAAAACAGTAAAACATATCACAGCGATAATATTGTCAGTGAAAGTGACTTTTTTTGCATTTTTCACACACAAACAGCACTTTTACTGATGATATAATTGTTGTGATACGTTTTCCAGTTTTGAAACACTAATATTTGTGTTCAGTAAAGTCTCCCGAGTACAACAGTACCCCCCATGTACAGGTTTTATAGCAGTTTTTGAAAGTTACAGGGTCAAATATATGGGTCAAATATTTTTACATTGAAAATGGCCAGGTTGGTTACGTTGCCTTTGAGAGCGTATGGTAGCCCAGGAATGAGAATTACCCCCATGATGGCATACCATTTGCAAAAGAAGACAACCCAAGGTATTGCAAATGGGGTATGTCCAGTCTTTTTTAGTTACCACTTAGTCACAAACACTTGCCAAAATGAATGTTCAATTTAGTATTTTACTTTTCTCACACACAAACAAATATGGACGCTAACTTTGGCCAGTGTTTGCGACTAAGTGGCTACTAAAAAAGTCTGGCCATACCCCATATTGAATACCCTGGGTTGTCTATTTTATGTACATGTGGGGTGTTATTCAGACAGATAATAGTGTTACAATGTCACTATTGATACATTTTAAAATGTATGTTTTGAAACCGCAATATCCTACTTGTACTTATAGCCCTATAACTTGCAAAAAAATAGCAAAAAAGCATGTAAACACTGGGTATTTTTAAACTCAGGACAAAATTTTGAATCTATTTAGCAGTTTTTTCATTTGCTTTTGTAGATGAGTAAAAGATTTTTCAAGTAAAAGTCAAAAAACATGTATTTTTTTCAATATTTCATCATTTTTTTAAATTAAATTACATGAGATTATATAAATAATGGTATGTAAAGAAAGCCCCTTTTGTTCTGAAAAAAACAATATATGATTTGTATTGGAACAGTAAATGAGAGAGCGGAAAAGTACAGCTAAACACAAACACCACAAAAGTGTAAAAAGATGCCTGGTCGCAAATGTACGACATCGCAAAAACAGTCCGGTCCTTAGGCTGTTAATCTGTGAACCAAATGGCGGAAAAATGCTCCAACATCTTTACTGGAAAAAATATACAGATAATATTCTATTATGTATTTATTTTGGAGCACACTGACTGGTACATTTGTTGGTTCATCTGATTCACTGAAATTCTCATGAGCCAAACGAACATTTTGGCCAAAATTCAGGAAAAATGGTTGGTGCATCAAATATGGACTTATTTAGTTTTCCAAACTCACACTTAAACACACTTTTTCATATTTTTTCATTTGTTTCTTTTTTTTATATTTTGTATGCATTTTTTCTTTTTTTTTTTGACAATCTTTTGACGATATTTTTCATCATCATTCTGCCAGAAAGAAACCCAGAGTTGACTATACAGAGTGCTCTCAATCATACAGTGCAATTGTGCACTATCACTACTGACACAGTCGGACTCAATAGGGGTTGATTTATCTATGTATGGTGTATCACTGATAATTGAATTGGTTGTGATAGGATATGTTATATGTAACAGGTTATTTATTAAGTATTTCACATTGCCTCAATTGTATCATATTGATTTAAAATAATCATTCATTTGAAACAGGCAATTAATTAAAAAACAAGTTTACTTCGAACAAATCATTTGAGTGCGGTATCATATGTTTTTGTAATGTCCCTCCAAGGTCCCCACCCATGACCGGCAGGTGGGGACCACAATTAATAAAGTGACTTGGGTCCCCAAGCCTGTAGTCATGCCCCTCCCCAATAAAAATACCCTACCTACCCACCTCAGCCTAATAATAGTGAGGGGGGCAAATAAACTACCCTGTAAAATAAATTTTCATGCTTACCATTAGATGTCTTCTATCTTCTTTTCTTTTCTTTTCTTTCTTCAACCCCAAAAAAGACCAAATAAAAATCCATAATACCAATCGCAACTGTTAAAATAAAAATAAACCCGAGCGCAAAAACAAAAAATACACTGAAAAAAAAAAATCACAACAAAATAATCCTTTTTCACCCAGCGAGGGCACAGCGCAGAATGACCACTGCAGCGCGGGGAAAGGCTTATAAAGCTTTTGCATGCCCTCCAATTATGCTCAAAGCGCTCTGATTGGTTGGTTTAAGCTAATCAGAGTGCTCTGACAGATAATTGAAGAGACTGACAGGTAAGAATCTACATTTACCTGTTACAGCACTCTGATTGGTTGGCTTGGAATTCAACCGATCAGAATGCTCTGAGTCATTTTACAGAGCGTGGGAAAGTTCTTTGGAATTTCCCCATGCTGTGTGATTTCACTCATAACACTCTGAAAGCAACCAGTCAGAGTGTTGTGAGTCAAATGGACGAAAACAAATTATTTTTTAAGGAATTTTGTTAGAAAATGAATGGTTTATGGATGAAATTCAGGATTGACAAATGAAATTTCTATTTCATACGAAATCATTCGTAAAAAAGAAAAATTTTGCTGTTGCACATGTCTAGATCTCACTTTCTGGCTTTTTTAGCGGTGACCACTGGTAACACAAGATATACAGAATTATTCATTAACACTAAATTTTGTCAGAATGGGCAAAATTCAGGGCAAATGGCCATAAGAAGACTAAAGTTACAAGTCTCCTATTTGCTAACACCAATTCTGGTTGATCCAAACAAACCTGTATCATTGGGTCAGAAGTGTTTGTTGACTGGCTTAAAATCAGTGCATTTCACATCTTAACTCTATAAAATGTAGGATTTGGAATATGTACAAAGCATCAATTTTAAATTGATCTAAGTCCAACTGCATACAGCAGGATGCACATTCTCATATTATTATTTGCTTACTTTTTGCAAGCGAATGATAATTTGAAGTACTATTTGCCTACTGGCAATGCTAACAGTCTGGGACGAGGCCTTTCTATTGACTTGACAGCAGTTGTTAGCTTATAGTTAAAGTCACTGTGTAGTAGATTTGTCCCAATTGGCAGCAAGGCAGGTGGGGAAAAAAGGTAGATGTAAAACCTTGCTTATACTAATTGCCTCCCCTCCTCCCATATGCTTTATTTTAATATGTAATCACTTTTTTTAATGTGGAGGCTGACTAGCATGCACTGGCAAGCTCCACATGGTTAAACCTCATGCCCCTGAGGTTTTTCTGCTAGCAGTGGTCAAATTATTTGGATTTAAACTCTGGGCTCTGGATTTGAAGCAGAGGGACTGGATTTCAGCCATCTGGTAACTTTTGGTCTGGTTGAAATCAGGACTAAATTCAGTCTTGTTCAGAGACTGCTCAGCAAAATCCAGATATTGTTAAATAGAATTAACAGTTTCAATGGCCCAATACAGTGTTTTTCCATCCGGTGTGTGCACATTCAAAATTTAGTGAATAATCCCAATAGAGAACTATGCTGGGAGTCTGGAAATACCTCTCTATTTCAAAACAGCCTTGTCAAACTAGTAAGAGTAGCAACTATAGGGTAATTGCTGGACCGATGTTGATGGCAGTAACATAAATTAAAATTAAGTTGTTATTAAAATTAACCTTGATTAGTCAGTTATTTCATGAAATATTTTTTTTAATATACAAATAATGCAATTAAATCCAAAATTGGAATCACATTTAACTTACATTTTTAAGTATATTACTTAATTCACTGGCACAATGATAGAAGAAATAAATTCCAAGCTAAACATGAAGGTCTAGAGAGAAAGGTGTCTCATAGAAACAGACACTGGACATATCTCCATGGCTTGTAAATTAAGCCAAGAAAAAAATAAAAATTAAAAATGAGAGATGAAAATAAACACAATGCATACACACTAAAATTGGCCATGGATCAGAACAAGACGCCAATAATTGGCAAAATTAGATGCAAGATGTATATTCAAATTTGTCTGACAAACCAGGGAAGATAATATAATAAAAAATATAGAAAATAATACAAATAAAGAATTTATAATAAATCACATGTGCAAACGAACATTTCTCATGTGTAGCCACCACAATCCAGGTGGGCACAAGAGGGTGCGATGTTACCTTGAGAAGTGCTAAGAGATAAAGAAAGAAAAATTATAAGAATAAGTCATAATAAATATACAAATTCACAAACGAGAAGTAAGGGGAAATTCTCTATTGAGTCCCTTTGGCCATAGGGTATCAAATGTATGAATCAAAAAGGATTCTTTCTTTTTAAGCAAACCCAGCCGATTACCCTCTCTCTTTAATGGACCACTATAGGCACCCAGACCACTTCAGCTTAATGAAGTGGTCTGGGTGCCAAGTCCAGCCAGGATTAACCCTTTTTTCTATAAACATAGCAGTTTCAGAGAAACTCCTGTGTTTATAATGGGGTTAATCCAGCCTCTAGTGGCTCTCATTGACAGCCGCTAGAGGTGCTTGCATGCTTCTCACTGTGATTTTCACAGTGAGAAGACGCCAGCGTCCATAGGAAAGCATTGTGAATGCTTTCCTATGAGACTGACTGAATGAGCATGCGCATTCAGCCGAAGAGGAGAGGAGGCGGAGAGGAGGAGGAGAGCACCCTGATCGGCGCTGGAGAAAGAGGTAAGTTTAACCCCTTCCTCCCCAAGAGCCCAGCAGGAGGGGGACCCTGAGGGTGGGGCCACCCTCAGGGCCTTATAGTGCCAGGAAAACGAGTATGTTTTCATGGCACTATAGTGGTCCTTTAATGGAGGTACATGGTCAATGACCTGATTATTGTATCTTTTTGGGTCACATCATCTATGGTTTTCACCATTTAGTACACCTACCCCTATTTTTTATTTTTTATTTTACTACTGTTTCCTTTCTAGGGTGTATTTTCATCCTTCCCTCGTGTTGATTCATCATTGATCTAGTCTGTGATATCATTACACATCAGATTGACACCTCTAACTGCTACACCCTAGTTCTAGTTGTTTTTTCACGGCATTAGAACCTGGGATGTTGCCATTTATGTCTGAGTGTATCTGTTACTTTACTTGGGTGGTATTTTCTCATTGAATTTTATTGATCTTAATGTCACATTTTCTAACACAATACTTTGTTTCATTCAAGTTCTAGTTGCTTATTCGGCATTAGTACCCCAAATGTTGCTAATTAGAATTGTGATTTATTGGTCTTTATCTATTTAGAACTACATTTTTAATAGACAGCTGATGTATTATGTTGCTATTTGTAATTAATTTTATCGAATAGCTACCTTTTGTATTTTATCATTAAATATTTTCCTTTACTACTATCTTATGGACTCATTTTGTTGTCAGGAGCGCTCACACCATATTTAAATTTTTTCTGTTTATATTAGTCGCTCGTGCATTGTCTGAAGCTGCATATATCTAATTGTCATTCTTATTTTATTTGTTAATGACCGATACATCTTTTTCTTATGTTTCTCAGGAACGTTGCTGGAAGACTTATGCAATAGCCCATTGCTATGTAGCTAATGTAAACTTTTGCTAAAATCAATTGTTTACATGTTAAATGACTATAATTACAGGAGATACAGTGGATTTATTAGATTGATGTGTGATTAGATTGATTAGTGTTAAAACATGTTAATACACCATTTAAGATAGTGGACAAAAATCTGTAAAATTTTGCACATTGGATAATTAATTTTACATCAACCTTGCAGGTATGAAGTGTGTCAATGACCGTTAACGAATATATCTGCCAAAGTGATATATCTTACATGACCTCAGATGACCAGGATAGGATGGAAGACTAACAGCAAGGCTGTGACTGCTATTGTGGATATGTGAACAGTGAGTTACCAGCTACAGAAGTGTATTTCACAATGCATCGGGTTTTAAGGCATCCCATGTATTGTATTTTAAATAGGCTCCTCAATAAACACTATTTAAATCATGGTTTAGTTCTTTTGGCTCAGTAGTTCAAGACATTGGATTCAAAATGTAATATTTGTAGTTAATCAATATCTGAAAGGCTAACATAGTTAATCTGGAAAAATTATCAAACAGCTATGTTTTGCCATTTATTGCCATTTGTGAAAGTACAATTGTCACAGTCTGTCAACTTTGCAGAATTTACACAGTCCCCTGAGGGTGATATCACCGCTGGAGTCCAGTAGCCGAATGTTGGGGGGCAAGTAAAGGTGAGATTTACTTACCTGAATCTGTCCCTCACAGGTGTGGGTCCTCCATAGACACAGTCAATTCCCTGCAGCAGTGATGATGGTTGTTGGGATTGACTCCGCCATGAGTCTTAGAACGTCAAGCAGAGGAGAAAAACAAAGGCAAAGTAGTCCCTTTGTATATCTCTTGACTGGGTTAAAATTTCAGTGAAATTTCAACACAGTATGAATTTTTCATAAAGATTGTATCTTTATTAAATAATCTTTTTGGGGAGAGGAGGGTGGATTGACAGTGCCACTGGAATGTTCAAAATCGGCTAGCTACTTAAATGATTCAATTATTTTGGTTCACTGTAAAACTCACCATAACTCACCATTATTCCAAAAATTCAATTTTGGGGGGTAAAATCCGATGCAATACAATGATTCATTATTGTCAAAATTCCTATATTTAGATTGAATTCATATTTAATTTTTCTGTTTGGCAAATTCCAAATTGCTCCGAAACCAGTTCTTAAAGTTTAAAACTTATTTTTGCACATCTGGGCATTATTGCGAATTGAGCGCCGGACTTGTGTCATATTAAGATACTTTATTTTTTGCTTTTATTTGTAACTTGTGTGTTTTATGTTTGATAATATAGAGTGGTCTCCCTTAATGTTTTAGTCAGAATCTTTTAAAAAGGTATACTGCAAGTCATTGTTTAGGCAACTGACAGATTGCTCCATTTAAAATATTAATATAAACTGGTTTTACAGCTCATCAACAATAAAAGGATTAACAAATTGATTGTGCACTGCAAATCAATATACAATTGCTGATTAGATCAGGCTGATGCATTATTTTAGATATATTAAACCTTTTAATGCCATGGGGTCATGCAATCATACTCTTCCAGTAAGTGGTCCAAATATTAAGGAAGCCAAGTAGATAATTTCAGCACAATACTTATACATCATGACAAAGTGAATAGCGCCAACGTGCTATTAAAAATATTAACCCTTTTTACTTTTGAACCAAGTAACCTTATCAACCTAGATTTGTGTGCATTACTTGCATTTTAAAGAAAATATTCATGAACAGCTGGACAGCCCCCAATGACTTATCAGTCATATATGCCATCATCTTTAAACTAAAATGATGAAACTTATTTTACATTACAAGACCCCCTTTATGCTTACCACATTGACATGGTCATGTTGAAATCATTAAGAAATGCTGCACATACAGAGATATTTAAGGTTGCTGCTTGAGGTGTAAGTTCACCTCCAGTTGGATCATTAGTTTCCAAAAATGAGCTTGCATGAATTCTGTGCATAAAATGCGTCTATCGGCAGCACGCATAAAACAATGTTTTTGGTTATGGTGATCTTTTAAAATAGTATTTTGTTTTAGTATACATTTACTGATCCACATCCTACATACTACTCATTAGTTTTTCTGTGAGTAAACTGGTATAGATTACTAAGAATAATGAGTGTGCACCATAAGTTAAATAAACGTTTTGGATTAAATGAAGCTTAAAGGACCACTATAGTGCCAGGAAAACATACTCATTTTCCTGGCATTATAGTGCCCTGAGGGTGCCCCCACCCTCAGGTTCCCCCTGACTCTGGGGAGAGGAAGGGGTTAAACTTACCTCTTTCTCCAGCGCCGGGCAGGGAGCTCTCCTCGTCCTCTCCTCCCTCTTCTCCTCCTCTTTGGCTGAATGCGCATTCAGCCAGTCTCATAGGAAAGCATTCTAGCAGCCTATAGTGGTCCTTTAACATTATTTTTTAACAATACTTAATCTTTCATTAGAATTGATATAATCTGCAATAAATTGATTTATATCTCTATGAACAAATTGGCTGTTTTTAAAATAGATTTTACGTAAATGCATTTATTTACACCATATCAATGTTTAATATATATTAAGTTCTAGTTCTTTTTTTTTTAGCTTTGACAAATTTTTTATTGAGTGTATATTAAAGCATATCTATGGACTGTAGGAGGGAGAGAGTGTATAGGTACTATAGTATTGTGTAGGGGGGTTGTAGCAAGTGTGTGCATAGGGTCTGTATTGTAAGTGAATGTTTATTGGTTGTGTGTGTACAGGGGATCTAATGTCTGTCTATAGGGAATCTAGTGGGTGCGTAGGGGATACATAGTGTGTATATAGGATCAACTAATAGTCATCTGTTACCAACCTTGCATTTAAGGTAACTGATTATGTACCTCCCCTGCGTACAGGAGGTGATCATGTCCAACTACTCTTGCAGAGGGAGGATTTTTGTATTTTTACATTATCAATTATTTTTCCACAGGGTTAAAATGAGAAATGTTGCAGGAATCCCTTTTGAAGACAGTTTTTAATGTGGTTTTATGGGTGTATATCCAGGTGCTAATTTTAGGTGTAACACATCTAGTTTTGAAATACACACTTAGCTTTTAGTAAGTTTAGTGTATGTATATAATGTGTGCTGTGTTTTATGGTCATTTGGGCAAACACGTTCCTTGACTGACAGCTATTTTGTCCCAGATTGTGTGTGTGTGTGTGTGTGTGTGTGTGTGTATGTGTGTGTGTATATATATATATATATATATATATATAATGATTTTCTCACCCCTCCTGGATGGAATGTTTTATTCCTCATTCTCGGTCCTCTACCAGAGGCCTGGGAGTTTGAGGGTTCAGCACAGTGTCTTAGCTGTTCCTAGAACTGCACTCTTCTGGACAGCGATCTCAGATGTCCCACCTGGAATCTGATGAAGCCACTCCCCCAACTTGGGAGTCACAGCCCGAGTGCTCCTGTCACAACTGGGAATACTACTGCCTTCACTTTCCACATCCTTTCTAGTTCTTCTTTCAGTCCTTGCTATTTTTCCATCTTCTCATGCTCCTTCTTCCTG
>OW240915.1:179592288-179594788 GCA_933207985.1 Pelobates cultripes | reverse complement strand
CCACTTTTCCACCTGTGCGTTCAGGGCGGACAGGAGTGCTTGTGCGGTGTGACTCTCTGCTTTCAAGCAAGTCAAACCCAAGACGGCGTGACACTGCCGTATCCGGGATGTGGAATAGTACCTGGGGAGCTGGGGTGGGTGCCGTTGATGTGGAGCAAGACGCAGCAGCAGAAGAGGACTCAGCCGAGGAGGTTATGAAAGAGGATGGAGTAGGAGGAGTAGAGGGGGTGGCAGCAGGCCTGCCTGCAAGTCGTGGCGGTGTCACCAACTCCTCTGCAGAGCCACGCATTCCATGCTTGGCAGCCGTCAGCAGGTTTACCCAATGTGCAGTGTAGGTGATATACCTGCCCTGACCATGCTTTGCAGACCAGGTATCAGTGGTAAGATGGACCCTTGCCCCAACACTGTGTGCCAGACATGCCATTACTTCCTTTTGCACAATCGAGTACAGGTTGGGGATTGCCTTTTGTGAAAAGAAATTTCGTCCGGGTACCTTCCACTGCGGTGTTCCAATAGCTACAAATGTTTTGAACGCCTCAGACTCCACCAGCTTGTATGGTAAAAGCTGGCGGGCTAATAGTACAGACAAGCCAGCTGTCAGACGCCGGGCAAGGGGGTGACTTTCTGACATTGGCTTCTTACTCTCAAACATGTCCTTGACAGACACCTGACTGTGGGCAGATGAGCAGGAACTGCTCAAGGCGAGAGACGGAGTGGCGGATGGTTGAGAGGGGGCAAGGAGGACAGCAGTGGTTGACATGGCTGAAGATGCTGGACCAGGAGGAGGATGGCGGCTTTGAGTTTGTGTGCTGCTTGTACTCATGTGTTGATCCCATAGGCGTTTGTGATGTGCGATCATGTGCCTACGCAAAGCAGTTGTACCTAGGTGGGTGTTGGACTTCCCACGACTCAGTTTCTTTTGGCACAGGTTGCAAATGGCATCACTGTTGTCAGAGGCAGACACACAAAAAAATGCCACACTGCTGAGCTCTGCAATGACGGCATTCTGGTGGTGGACACAGCATGCGTTGATTGGCGTGCTGTCGCGCTGACCCCGGGTGCCGATGCGTGCTGTCTGACTGTGCCACTAGCTCCTTGCGACGACCTCCCCCTGCTTCCAACTCGTCTCCTCCTCTTCTCTGTCTCCCCATCTGAACCTTCACCCTGTTCTTCTTCTTGCCGAGCGGGCACCCACGTGACATAAATGGACGCATCGTCATCAACCGCTTCACTTGTATCTGACAACTCAGCAAAGGAAGCAGCAGTGGGTACAACATCATGATCATCACACCGTACATGTGTAATGCTGCTGATTGAGACATATCCCTGTTATCTACATCCTCTGTCAATAATGGTTGTGCATCACTCATTTCTTCAAACGGATGTGTAAATAACTGCTCTGACATACCAAGTGAAGCGGCTGTGGTGCTAGTGTTGGTGGTGGTGGCAGGCAGGTGAGTGGTATCTTGAGAGGTGCCCGAAGCTAAGCTGGAGGAGAATGTTGCATCAAGGTTCCGAGCGGAAGCTGTAGAAGATTGGGTGTGCTGTGTTAGCCAGTCAACTATGTCCTCAGAACTTTTCAAGTTCAGGGTACCTGGCCTCTGAAAACTGGGCATTATTCTAGGGCAAAAGGGAATCACAGCACCACGACCACGACGGCCCCTGCGGGGTGGCCTGCCTCTGCCTGTCATTTTTTTTCGATTAGTGGTACTATGCGTGCAAGCTACTGTGACACCAGATATGAGTGGCACTGTGAACTGGCAGAGGTTGGCAGAGTACACGCTGTAGGGCTGACACACCCGCTTTGAGACAACTAACTGCAATTCAATCTATAACAGTGAAAAAAGTTTTTTGTTTTTAAATGCAAGCTATTGTGACACCAGTGAGTGAGTGGTGGCAAAGGGCACAGTATCCACTGTGAGCCTGACACACCCGCTTTGAGACAACTAACTGCAATTCAATCTATAACAGTGAAAAAAGTTTTTTGGTTTTAAATGCACGCTATTGTGACACCAGATATGAGTGGCAAAGTACACGGGCAGAGGTCTGCAGAGCACACGCTGAAGGAGGCCTGACACCCAGACGCTTGCAGACAACTAACTGCTATTCAATCTATTACAGTGAAAAAAAAAATGTTTTCTTTTTAAATGTCAAGCTTAAGCTATTGTGACACCAGATATGAGTCGTGGCACTGGGCAAATGGGCACAGTATCCACTGTGAGCCTGACACACCCGCTTTAAGGACACTGACTGCTATTCAATCTATAACAGTGAAAAAAGTTTTTTGTTTTTAAATGCAAGCTATTGTGACACCAGATATGAGTGGTGGCACTGACTGGGCACAGTATCCACTGTGAGCCTGACACAGAAGCTGGCAGCAGTGTCAGACAACTAACTGCAATTACATTACACAGAAAAAAAAAAAAGAAGCAGACTGATGTTCTAGCCCTAAAAAGGGCTTTTTGGGGTGCTGTCCTTACAGCAGAGATCAGATGAGTCC
>OW240915.1:179580280-179592188 GCA_933207985.1 Pelobates cultripes | reverse complement strand
AATCCATAAAGGGCATAAATCACCTAACATTCCTAAAACACAATGGATATGGATTGATACCTGACATATGACATATTGACACCTTGACATATGGATTGACACCTGTCCTCAGAGCCCCTGATCCACACTGACACAGAGCAGAATAGAGACTGTTCCTCCTACATAGGGTCACTTGGCAGATATAGATTGACACCTGTCCTAAGGATCCCTGATACACACTGACACAGAGCAGAATAGGGAATATTCACTAAATGCCAAACATTGTTATACAGGGGAATATTCAGTAAATAAGGATAAGGGGGGGACCTACTGTGACCTACTGTCCTCCCCCCTGCCACCACCCGTGAGCGGTGGGTGGGGGCCATAAAAATAATGAGGGGGGGACCTACTGTATGATGTCGTATCAATCAGGTAGTGTAAGGGTTACGCCCGCTTCACAGTGAGAGACCAAACTCCCCGTTTAACGCACCGCAAACAACCGCAAACAGTCCATTTGCACAACCGCAAGCTCCCCATTTGCACAAGGTTGGATACCAAGCTAGCCATGTCCCGTTCCTTGTCCTCACCGATGTCATTGAAGGTCTCTTCCTCCACCCAGCCACGTACAACACCAAGGGTCAACGAAAGGTGACAACAAGCCCCCTGGGACGCCTGCTGTGTTTGGTCTTCCACCTCCTCAAAGCCACCTTCCTCCTCTGACTCTTCTTCAGACTCCTCTCTCTGCATTATTATAAGGTGTGTTAAGTAGTATTATTCTTATCAGTTTAATCCCTGTTATGTGCCTTTTTTTGGTTTGTTTTTTGAAACCACAGTGCAGCACCAGAGGCCCGAAAAATTAGGCATTGTTGCAGCCGCTGCTGTAGCAGCGGCCAGAAGAATTGATGTTTGTTTCCCAGGCAGAAAGTGCCCTAAAACAGTGTTCCCCAACCCCCGGGCCGCGGACCGGTACGTGGATCAAACGTTTATCGTCCGCGGCGATCAAAAGGTTGGGGAGCACTACCCTAAAACATTGCGGCTTGAACCCTAGTTGGTGGCGGATAAGTCACGCAAGTCAACCGGCATACAGAACTAAAATACAGCAGCGTGTGGACCATTTTTAGCCCAAGGCAGCTCATCTCATCAGACCTTTTTTAGTCGGATGTATCGCCCACTGTCAGTCCCGTCGGGATCCATCCCTCATTCATCTTAATAAAGGTGAGGTAATCTAGACTTTTTTGACCTAGGCAACTTCTCTTCTCAGTGACAATACCTCCTGCTGCACTGAAGGTCCTTTCTGACAGGACACTTGAAGCGGGGCAGGCCAGAAGTTCTATCGCAAATTGGGATAGCTCAGGCCACAGGTCAAGACTGCACACCCAGTAGTCAAGGTGTTCATCGCTCCTCAGAGTGTCGATATCTGCAGTTAAGGCGAGGTAGTCTGCTACCTGTCGGTCGAGTCATTCTCTGAAGGTGGATTCCGAAGGGCTGTGGCGATTCGTAGGACTTAAAAAGCTCTGCAAGTCCTCCATCAACAGCACGTCTGTAAAGGGTCCTGTCCTTGCCGGCGTGGTCGTGGGAGGAGGAGGATTATTTTCACCTCTTCCCCTGTTAGATTCCCGTTGTGCTGTGACATCACCCTTATTTGCTGTGTAAAGCATACTTTTTAATTTATTTTGCAAATGCTGCATCCTTTCCGACTTGTTGTAATTTGGTAACATTTCAGCCACTTTCTGCTTATACCGGGGGTCTAGTAGCGTGGACACCCAGTACAGGTCGCTCTCCTTCAGCCTTTTTATACGAGGGTCCCTCAACAGGCACGACAGCATGAAAGACCCCATTTGCACAAGGTTGGATGCCGAGCTACTCATTTCCCGTTCCTCCTCCTCAGTGATCTCAATGAAGGTATGTTCTTCCCCCCAGCCACCTACAACACCACGAGTACCAGATAGGTGACAACGAGCACCCTGGGATGCCTCCTACATACATGTGGTTGGTCTTCCGCCTCCTCCTCAAAGCCACATTCCTCCTCTGACTCCTCTTCCTCACAATCCTCTTCCAGCGTTGCCGCAGGTCCACCAAGCGATGCTGATAAGGCTGGTTCTGGTGGTGATGGTGACCACAACTCTTACTCTTCACACTCATCTACGGTCTGATCCAGCACTCTTCGCAGGGCACGCTCCAGGAAGAAAACAAATGGTATGATGTCGCTGATGGTGCGACTTACTAGGTTTGTCACCTCCTCAAAAGGACGTATGAGCCTACAGGCATTGCGCATAAGCGTCCAGTAACGTGGCAAACAAATTCCCAGCTCCCCAGAGGCTGTCCTAGCACCCCGGTCATACAAATATTCATTAACGGCTTTTTCTTGTTGGAGCAGGCGGTCGAACATTAGGAGTGTTGAATTCCAACGTGTCAGGCTGTCGCAAATCAAGCGCCTCACTGGCATGTTGTTTCGCCGCTGGATATCGGCAAAGTGCGCCATGGCCGTGTAGGAACGCCTGAAATGGCCACACACCTTCCTGGTCTGCTTCAGGACGTCCTGTAAGCCTGTGTACTTATGCACAAAGCGTTGTACGATCAGATTACACACATGTGCAATGCACGGCACATGTGTCAACTTGCCCAACTTCAATGCCGCCAACAAATTTGTTCCGTTGTCACAAACCACTTTGCCGATCTCCAGTTGCTGCGCAGTCAGCCACTTTTCCACCTGTGAATTCAGGGCGGACAGGAGTGCTTGTGCGGTGTGACTCTCTGCTTTCAAGCAAGTCAAACCCAAGATGGCGTGACACTGTCGTATCCGGGATGTGGAATAGTACCTGGGGAGCTGGGGTGGGTGCCGTTGATGTGGAGCAAGACGCAGCAGCAGAAGAGGACTCAGCCGAGGAGGTTATGAAAGAGGATGGAGTAGGAGGAGTAGAGGGGGTGGCAGCAGGCCTGCCTGCAAGTCGTGGCGGTGTCACCAACTCCTCTGCAGAGCCATGCTTGGCAGCCGTCCGCAGGTTTACCCAATGTGCAGTGTAGGTGATATACCTGCCCTGACCATGCTTTGCAGACCAGGTATCAGTGGTAAGATGGACCCTTGCCCCAACACTGTGTGCCAGACATGCCATTTCTTCCTTTTGCACAATCGAGTACAGGTTGGGGATTGCCTTTTGTGAAAAGAAATTTCGTCCGGGTACCTTCCACTGCGGTGTTCCAATAGCTACAAATGTTTTGAATGCCTCAGACTCCACCAGCTTGTATGGTAAAAGCTGGCGGGCTAATAGTACAGACAAGCCAGCTGTCAGAAGCCGGGCAAGGGGGTGACTTTCTGACATTGGCTTCTTACTCTCAAACATGTCCTTGACAGACACCTGACTGTGGGCAGATGAGTAGGAACTGCTCAAGGCGAGAGACGGAGTGGCGGATGGTTGAGAGGGGGCAAGGAGGACAGCAGTGGTTGACGTGGCTGAAGATGCTGGACCAGGAGGAGGATGGCGGCTTTGAGTTTGTGTGCTGCTTGTACTCATGTGTTGATCCCATAGGCGTTTGTGATGTGCGATCATGTGCCTACGCAAAGCAGTTGTACCTAGGTGGGTGTTGGACTTCCCACGACTCAGTTTCTTTTGGCACAGGTTGCAAATGGCATCGCTGTTGTCAGAGGCAGACACACAAAAAAAATTCCACACTGCTGAGCTCTGCAATGACGGCATTCTGGTGGTGGACACAGCATGCGTTGATTGGCGTGCTGTCGGGCTGACCCCGGGTGTCGATGCGTGCTGTCTGACTGTGCCACTAGCTCCTTGCGACGACCTCCCCCTGCTTCCAACTCGTCTCCTCCTCCTCTCTGTCTCCCCATCTGAACTTTCGCCCTGTTCTTCTTCTTGCCGAGCGGGCACCCACGTGACATCCATGGACGCATCGTCATCATCAACCGCTTCACTTGTATCTGACAACTCAGCAAAGGAAGCAGCAGTGGGTACAACATCATCATCATCACACCGTACATGTGTAATGCTGCCTGATTGAGACATATCCCTGTTATCTACATCCTCTGTCAATAATGGTTGTGCATCACTCATTTCTTCAAACGGATGTGTAAATAACTCCTCTGACATACCAAGTGAAGCGGCTGTGGTGCTAGTGTTGGTGGTGGCGGCAGGCAGGTGAGTGGTATCTTGAGAGGTGCCCGAAGCTAAGCTGGAGGAGAATGTTGCATCAAGGTTCCGAGCGGAAGCTGTAGAAGATTGGGTGTGCTGTGTTAGCCAGTCAACTATGTCCTCAGAACTTTTCAAGTTCAGGGTACCTGGCCTCTGAAAACTGGGCATTATTCTAGGGCAAAAGGGAATCACAGCACCACGACCACGACGGCCCCTGCGGGGTGGCCTGCCTCTGCCTGTCATTTTTTTTTCGATTAGTGGTACTATGCGTGCAAGCTACTGTGACACCAGATATGAGTGGCACTGTGAACTGGCAGAGGTTGGCAGAGTACACGCTGTAGGGCTGACACACCCGCTTTGAGACAACTAACTGCAATTCAATCTATAACAGTGAAAAAAGTTTTTTGTTTTTAAATGCAAGCTATTGTGACACCAGTGAGTGAGTGGTGGCAACTGGGCACAGTATCCACTGTGAGCCTGACACACCCGCTTTGAGACAACTAACTGCAATTCAATCTATAACAGTGAAAAAAGTTTTTTGGTTTTAAATGCACGCTATTGTGACACCAGATATGAGTGGCAAAGTACACGGGCAGAGGTCTGCAGAGCACACGCTGAAGGAGGCCTGACACCCAGACGCTTGCAGACAACTAACTGCTATTCAATCTATTACAGTGAAAAAAAAAATGTTTTTCTTTTTAAATGTCAAGCTTAAGCTATTGTGACACCAGATATGAGTCGTGGCACTGGGCAAATGGGCACAGTATCCACTGTGAGCCTGACACACCCGCTTTAAGGACACTGACTGCTATTCAATCTATAACAGTGAAAAAGGTTTTTTGTTTTTAAATGCAAGCTATTATGACACCAGATATGAGTGGTGGCACTGACTGGGCACAGTATCCACTGTGAGCCTGACACAGAAGCTGGCAGCAGTGTCAGACAACTAACTGCAATTACATTACACAGAAAAAAAAAAAAGAAGCAGACTGATGTTCTAGCCCTAAAAAGGGCTTTTTGGGGTGCTGTCCTTACAGCAGAGATCAGATGAGTCCTTCAGGACTGTAGTGGACACTGTATACCCTAACCTAGCTATGCATTTCCCTATCTAATCAACAGCAGCTACACTTTCCCTCCTCTCACTAAGCATGCAGCTTGAGAATGAATCTAAAATGGATGCTGTCCAGTAGGTGGGAGGGTCTGCTAGGGAGGGTGTGCTGCTAATTGGCTGGAATGTGTCTGCTGACTGTGAGGTACAGGGTCAAAGTTTACTCAATGATGACGAATAGGGGGCGGATCGAACCGTGCATGTGTTCGCCGTCCGCGGCGGACACGAACACGCTATGTTCGCCGGCCAACCGTTCGGTGCATCACTACTCCCAATTAGCTTCCATTTCACCAGAAGCAAGTCTTAAAACATCGGAAACCATTGGGAAAATGTGATCATTTGTTGTTTGATCATATTTTTTTTGGTTTGCCATGATTTAGTTCTTTTGGAGTAGTAAGGTTTGAATCTTAATTCCCCCAATTGCCCAGTGCCTTCTCTAGATGACCGAATAGATGCTTGCCTTCTGTCGACATTGGCATTGTGGGATAAAACTGCCAACTGGGTCCTAGCCACCATTCCAACCATGAAAAGTGTACCCGTTTTGGACGATACTTTAGAACATAGCTGTGGAAAACCTCAAGACTTCCTGTATGGCAGAAGTCCACTAAGTGTTTCAAATCGCTCTGAATTCTTGTATCTTTTACAAAGCTCTGCAGTCTAATAAAAGTCTCCCCATTTTTATTGAGCCATTTCCTTTTTATTTCATCAGAGTCAGTAAGTTGTCCCGATCACATCGATGGAATTGAGTTCCAGAGTTCGATTCATGGAGATTAATAACATGATTTAAAAGAGAATTCCACTTTTCTCTTAACAATTCCATATCTCCATTGCAGGTTGAACATGCATTCCACTTGTGATTAATTATAGATTTGTTCCAACAACCAAGTTCTTTGTACATTTTTTGTATGCTAATATTTGCTGCGAAGGTTCTTGCAAAAGTGCCATACGTCAAATTGATGGTTAATGAACGTGTATTTATCTCGCATTATCTTTCTAATACTGACATGTTTGTCAGTGACAAGGATGGCAATAACCAATCTTTCTGACAAAATAGTATCCATGCTCCTAGTGAAAGCCCTTGATTCCATTGCAACAGAGGAAGTGGATTCACTTACTTGAATAGTATTGCACTCAATCATTTTTTTTGTGGTGTCTTCAAGTAATGAGTAAGTGCAGTATTTTGCATTATAACCAGGGCTGTCACATTGTCCATCTCCTGCCAGACATAACACCTTCCCCCGAAGACTATCAATTATATACCTTCTCTCCTTTCTGTTGTGCAAATCAACAGTTGGAAACAATAGTTTTTGTTGTAAATTATAATGAAGCGCTTGAGAAATAAAATCTACACCGTAAATTTGGAAAAGTTCACTGACTTCAGCAAAATGTGATCCGCTAAAAAGTATTGATGAACTTGCCAATATATTCCCGATCGGACGTTTGCCAATCATTGGCTGACTTTGCCAAAGTACACAGCGGTGATTACTTTCACACACTGAGTATAGAGTTACCATTGTACCCGTTACCACATTCTCCCTATAAGTAATCGGAGCAGAACAGAGGTGAAAAAGTGCAAGTGTCTGTAACAGTTTATTCAGACAGGACTCAAAAACAATAAAAAAAAATTTCAGCAATGTAATCTTCCGGTGTTGGCTCTGTTAAAAAGGAAAGCTCTCCAATATCTGTAGACTCATCCTCTGGACTGTACTATGGATCTTCATCTTCCAGTACAGTAATAGTGGACTCCATTTCGGATTCCCTGTGGATACTTGAGATTTGAAAAATTGGAGTAGAAGGAATATCTACTACTTCTGGTCTGCATACGATAAAGGGGGAAGCTGTGATATCCATTTCCACAGTTTCTTTAGGATTATCCAACGTCTCTTGTCCTGGTTCTGCTTGTATTAAAATATCTGGTCGTCTTTCGTAATCCACTGCTCCAACAGGTTCTTCAGGGACACCGGTCCATGTCCAATTATCCCACCTTTTACACAAATCATGGGTGTAGGTTCCAACATGTTTTTTCAAAGTTACAATTTCAGCTTGAGTGTAAGCATTCTTACGTCCAAAATACAGTGAGGTAGAGATGCATTTATTCAATGTCTCAATGGCGTATGTGTTGGTCCCGATGTTAGAAATGTTTTTTTCAGGTAATAAATACGAATAACCTGAAACATAGTCAGACCATAGAAGAACCCTGATCTGCAACATGGACAGAGGCAACTGCAGCTGTTGAAGTCTGGACATACATTAAAACATCTGTACTGCTTTGCTGCTCACTAAACTGCAAATCATGAACAACCGATAAAACATGTTTTTGAAAGATTGTTGGTATAGCATCAGGTTTTAGGACTAATCTTTTTTCTTTATCAAGATACATTTCTGTTAAAAAATTTGCAGAGCATATTCTGAAATAGCTTGCTTTCTTTTCAAGCATGATATACTGAATGACCATGTTAATATTCGCAAAATGGTCACCAGTAGCCAAAAGCCATGATTTAATTTTCTCTGGAGTCTTAGGAAAACAATGCAATGAGCATGTCAGGTTTTTTTTTTTTTTTAACGTGACTGTTTTTGCAGCCATTTACAAGACACCTCCTAGTCATTTTTTCTTCTAATAAAAAGAAAAAGGAACATTGTAAATATGTAGATTAATAAACATGGATGTTCCACTTAGTCTAAACGGTCATTGTAGTTTCAGTGCCACTTTCCAATTGTCTTTTCTGCGTAGGAGTTCCTGAGGACGCTGGTGTGCTAATGGAATGTAATGACTACAAATGTCATGCTTCGCCATAACAGGAATATTAATTGGAGTTACTTTGTCAGGTGTCGCTTTCCTTCCATTTGCACATTAGTTTTCTCAGAATCCTAACTGGACCAGGCACCCAGACCACTTCATTAAGCTGAAGTGGTCTGGGTGCCTATAGTGGTCCTTTAAGAGGCACACAGGTGAAGATGCTTTGGGGGGGCACCAAAATCATCTTCGCCTGTGTACCTAAAAATCCTTGCACCAGCCCTGCTATGAAGCACTGCCCCAGGAAGCACCTCGAGTAGCCATCTTAGGGGTAATCACAAGAGATGTCCCTTGGGGGCAATGTAAATGCTTCCTTATCTATGAAAATTCTGCCTTTACATGAAAATGCTTACAGGAACAGCCTGTAGACACCAGAACTATTACAGTAAGCTGTAATTAATCGGTGTACTATAGTGTGCCTTTCATGATCTAAACTTAATTTTTTTGTACAAAGTATTAATGTACGCTTTAAAAAAAAAAAAGTAATAAGCATACCTTGTCTCAATGATTGTGAAGAAAAAAAAGAAAAAAAAAGAAAAAGTGATTAGTTTATTGATTCATCGATATAGCGTCTAGGACCCCCTTCCCACAATCAGTGGGTGCACTAGGGTGGTGAGGTTGATGTTTGATTTTGCCAACGTCCCAGAAAAATTATTTGTCAAGTACTAATTAAGAATAAAGAAAAAACTAAATAGTATTAAAGAAACATGGAGAGCACAATATTTTCATTCAGTCCTCTCATTGTCACTGTATCTAACCGGTAAATCCATTGTGCCTCACACTGGAGTAGCCTCTTCGATCGGTCACCTCCTCTGTGCATCGGGGGGGCATGGTCAATGGCCATAAAATGTAATGTAGGAAGTCTGTGTTGCATGTGTAGAAAATGTTTAGCAACTGGCTTGTCGCTGCGTTGATCCCTAAAGGCTGTAGTTATGGTCGACCGATGTGCCCTTATGCATTCTCTTAATGTCAACTCAGTCTTGCACACATATGAGAGTCCGCAGGGGCATGTGATCATGTATATCACATGGTCAGTGGTACAAGTAATATAATGTGATATTTTAATTCTCTGACCACTGTGGGGATGAACGAAGGTCGTACCACTGACCATGTGACTGTACGTCACGCATCTGCTACATTTGTAGCACCCTTTCTTGGTGATCATCTCAGGTTTACGGTAACAAATTATCGGATAACTTTTCACCAGAAGGTGTTTCACATTTTTATTTCTTCTGTAACTGATGACAGGAGTATCCACAAATGTATAAGGTAATG
The DNA here is from genome assembly GCA_933207985.1 of Pelobates cultripes. Lineage (NCBI taxonomy): Eukaryota > Metazoa > Chordata > Amphibia > Anura > Pelobatidae > Pelobates > Pelobates cultripes. The sequence goes on along the minus strand of OW240915.1, from coordinate 179,582,890 downwards.
ACTTGTCTGATCGTAATATGTCCCAATGTTTTTGAATGGATTGTCTTACTTTCGACGTACCTGTATGAAAGGTCATAGGAAGATAAATTTTTGGTTCTTTCGGTGCCTTCTCAGTTTTATCATTCCATTTTTCTCGATTCCAAATTTCCAAAGCTTTGGTCTGTGCCACTTGAAGAATATGTGGATGATAACCACACACACGAAATCTATCCCACATCTCGTCAAGTTGAATTTTAAGTTTTTCTGTTTCCGTGTTATATCTCAATGTTATGGTAATGATTTTTTAACTTGTTGTGGATGAAAACTGGATGCGGAGGGGAGGTGTTACGATCAGTATTTCTACGATACAAAGTAAATTCCAAATTGTTTCCTTTCTTATAGATGGTGACATCCAAAAATTTAATTGACTGTTCATCAATTTGATGACTCAAAACAACTGGTATAGGTGACTGATTTATCTCCTTAATCATTTGCTCCATATCCATAATCATGCCTGTCTAGATCATAAAAAGATCATCCACAAAGCGGTAATAATGTTGGATGTAATGCCCAAATTTTCCAAAATATGGGTGCGTTCAAAGGTGTACATGAAAGCGTTGGCATACGATGGTGCCATCGCCGCTCCATCGCAGTTTCAGACAATTGTACGTAGAATGGATTTTCAAATTTAAAATAATTGCATGTAAGTGCAATAGTTAAGAATTCTAACAGGTACTCGATCGGTGGTCCTTCATATATTGTCGACTCGGCAAGGGGGCCGAGTGATACAATCATATGATCAATACCGGAAGGAAATAGTAAGACAACTTAAGGATACACTGGTATATGCAAAACTTACCTTTGACCCAACGGCAAAATTTCAGAAAATAATTAAAAACCATGTTGAATTGGGGCCACAATTGGAATATTTGGTTACTCGAACAACCCAATACCTTATAGTGAAACACCTTAAGCACCCGGTGCTTTACATGTTGCCGAAAATTCACAAAGATCCACTACAACCACCAGGGAGACCCATAGTTTTGGCTAGGGATGGCATAATCGAACCTGTCGCTAAATACATCAACGACAGCGTTACGGCTCTTCCTACATGCCTAAGCGACACAAAAGATTTTATGTCTAGAATTCAGTCATCACCATGTGTGGACTCTACATCCCTACTTGTCACGATGGATGTTCAGAGCCTGTACACCATCATATCCCATGGGGAGGGTGTGCAGGCTTTGAGAGATATCCTTGCAGAGGCAACAATATATGAAGGACCACTGATCGAGTACCTGTTACATGCAATTATTTTAAATTTGAAAGTCAATTCTACGTACAAATGTCTGGAACTGCGATGGGGGCGGCGATGGCACCATCGTATGCCAAAGCTTTCGTGTACACCTTTGAACGCACCCATATTTTGGCATTACATCCAACATTATTACCGCTTTGTGGATGATCTTTTTATGATCTGGACAGGCACGATTATGGACTTGGAGCAAATGATTAAGGAGATAAATCAGTCACCTATACCAGTTGTTTTGAATTATTACACCCCACCTCCTTGGACTGAAAACTCGTTTGAGACGGGTCCTCTTCAACCTATCATTCCTGCAAGTTTTCTTGTAATTGTCTTATTTATAGTTAAATCCCCCCTCTTATAATATAGTAAAGCGCTACGGAATCTGTTGGCGCTATAAAAATGACAATATTAATAATAGATACATAATTGTTAATTGTCCCAATGAATCGTGTTGTGTCCTGTAAATGGGGAAATGTCCTATCAATGCAAAAGTTGGTTTTCTGAATATTTTTTTTTGCTTTTATCTTTTATCTATAACCATCTCAAAGTCTTTAGTTTTATCAGCTGAGGGATTTATAATGAGTGTTAGTACAGGGTTTTAAATAATTTGCAATTTCCATTTAAAAATCCAATCTGTATATATCTGAAATTTGTGTAAATCCATTCCAACATGAAGCAAATAAACCTTTCTAAATAAAATCAAATGAATTCTCAAATGCAAAAGCAATACAAAGCAATATGAAAACATTTCGTGCTGCTCAGTTCTGTTTCTGTACAATTCTGTTTGTTCCTGATGCCTATGAGAACTACTATGGAGCAATGCTTGCAAAATTGCCTTTGCTTTTCTTTATAGTATTAATATGATCTGCACTTCTGGCAGATGAAAAGAATAGTACTTGATGTTTCTATTTCTCTGACCACATTTACTCAGTTAAAAGCATAAACATGATATGCATTGCTCCTATGTGTTGCTGCTTATGTCTTAATAACCATCAACTATTTCTGAGCAAAAATGAAATAAAAATTCCATCCTAAATCTGTTATAATTTTAATTTTGTTCTGACCATTCACCCATAAAACCTGAAATACTATTGCTTTCAGTCTCTATAATTCCTTTTCAGATTTGTATACTTTGGCAGTTCTGATATAGGTCAAATTATATATCAATAATGAATAGTTTATATCCTTTTGTTTGCTCTTTGCTTATTATCGTATTTATTTTTTCTGATTAAATATACTGAAATATGATATATGAATTATAATGACATGTACAGTGAGGGGGAAAAAGTATTTGATCCCCTGTTGATTTTGAACGTTTACCC
>OW240915.1:179550501-179580180 GCA_933207985.1 Pelobates cultripes | reverse complement strand
TGTGTGTGTGTGTGTAAGGGTGATGTGTAAGGGTGCTTTGTGTGAGGGTGCTGTTAGTGTGATGTGTGTGTGTGTGTGTGAGGATGCTGGTAGTTTGCTATGTGAGTGAGGGTGTTTGTGAAGGTGCTGTTAGTGTGCTTTGTGGGAGGGTGCTGTTTGTGTGCTGTGTGTGAGGGTTCTGGCAGTGTGCTGTGTGTGTGAGGGTACTGTTTGTGTGCTGTGTGTGACTGTCGTTTGTTTGTGAGGGTGCTGTTAGTGTGCTGTGTGTGAGGGTGTTGTGTGAGGGTGCTGTGTGTTTGTAAGGGTGCTGTGTGTGTGTTTGTGAGACTGCTGTTAGTGTACTGTGTGTGTGAGGGTGCTGTTTGTGTGTGAGGGTGCTGTATGTGTGAGGGTGCTGTATGTGTGAGGGTGCTGTATGTGTGTGGGTGCTGTGTGGGTGCTGTGTGGGTGCTGTGTGTTTGGAGGGATTGTGGGGGTGGAGGTGGGGGCAGATTAGTAAATATCCCCCCTCCCTTCTTACCTTATGTAGAGAGGGGGAATCCTTGCTGCCATGTGCCATCCCTGGTGATTCAGCGGAAAGTGAACTCTAGCCTGCGGGGCTAGAGTTCACTCTCGCTAGATCTGAGCATTGCCACGACAACGCTCAATCTCGCGAGAGGAACCTGGCAGAGCTGCTGGCTAGAGCTCCCCGGGTCCTCTTCTGCCTCCCTCAATACTGCTGTGAGCCGGTGAGGTAGATCTTTGATCTCCCCACTGGCCCATGGAGGCTTAGAGCAGATCCGGCGCTCGGATAGATCCTGAGATCTCCCGTGCTGGTCTCAATCCATAGGAGTGCCGCGGGGATTAGGGTGTGCCCAGGCACATGCAGCACACCCTGTGCGCACCCCTATGATTGTAAGACTCAGTTTCAAATAGACCAAAAAAATCTAAGATTAGAATAAACTACTATTCTCCATTTAGAAAGAGAGAGACAAATCTACACATAAAAAAATCCTATAAAGTATCACATACAAGAAAAAAAAATTTCCAAAAATTCTCTCTATATAAAAGATTCTATCTATCTATCTATCTATTAAAAAAAAAGGGAAAACAGAACAAAAGGATATATTAGAATATATTCACAAGAAATGGCATATCTCAAAACCCCTATTTAAACTTCTAGGGAACAATGCTTTTAACTTGAAGATCCACCTCATTTCTTGTTGTGACAATTTTTTCAAGATCTTCACCTTGAAAATGCTTTCCTATGGACGTTGGCGTTTTCTCACTGTGAAAATCACAGTGAGAAGCGCGGAAGCGCATCTAGCGGCTGTCAATGAGACAGCCACTAGAGACTGGAGTAACCTTAATGTAAACATAGCAGTTTCGTTGAAACTGCTATGTTTACAGCTGCAAGGTTAACCCTAGATGGACCTAGCACCCAGACTACTTAATTGAGCTGAAGTGGTCTGGGTGCCTATAGTGGTCATTTAATGCAGATAAGAATGGTACAAAATATTAGCTGAGGTCAGGGACACAGAAAGAGACACAACAAGGAAGCAAGCCAAAGTTCAAGGATACCAGAATAAGGGAAAGTCAAATTACAAGCCAAAGTCAAATATCAAAAAGAACTAGAACAAGAATGCACTCTCTGACAACCAACTAGTGGAAATCACGACAGGGCATTGACAAAATGCTATTTTGGGTTTAAATAACCATCTTGAGTTTGTAATTGGTTGTACCTGGCCTCTGACCCCAAAACGTGTGCCATCTTTGTTGTGGGCACAGGTTTCTTATTTAAACTGGAACTACAGCGGCCTGCGTTCCCAAGAATGCCGCACTTGCTGGGAACTGGAGCGAGAGGGGATCGGGCAGCGATCTTTCGCAACCTAGGTAAGTATAAAAAATTTCCGTCGGAGTGGCTGCTTTGTTTATGTGCAGCCACACAGACAAAAGAGCCGTGACAAAAATCAGCTTGCTTGCACCGGTTCTATGACTCATACAATATTGTCTATAAATGCCAAAGGTCTTAAAATGCCGTGTTAAACCATTCACACTTCCACATTGGATACCACTCACACTAGAGGGTTAACAGTACACATTTCTAGTTGGACCATACTCACATCTTTCTGACAATCTCAGCGTTACATCCATCTCGGGGAGAGGGAGTTTAAAGACTTAATGAGTCTCTTTTGGCACAGACAGAGAAGTGTCAAACTATAAAAGACAAACTAGAAGAATAATTTAATCAAAACAATTCACCACAATTCTTTCCAACAAGACTTTGACTTGTCCATAAGGCTGATGAACTGATCAAAATAGCCCTCCATAAAAAGAGGAGCAAAGCTCAACAGTTCACTTAATTTGAAAAGGTACTTACAGAGGTCACTTACATAAACAAGCCCCATCTAAGAATTTTGCCATACAATTAGCCCAAATCAAACAATCCATTATTGATATGCAACTATACTAAACGGAACAAAAATTACACTGGTTGAAACAGTTTTATTATGCATCTTCTAACAAAGCAGGATGCTTTCTCTCCAGAAAAACAGGAGAAAGGAAAGAGATACAAGTTCCTGTGTCTGATGATGGAATTTACGGGTGTTGTCACCAAGTAAGGGAAATTCTGGACAGTGACAGCAATGAGCAGCTGGTACCAACTGTTGCTTATACTTGGCCTTACCTTGCTCACTAACAGCATGCCTATTGCTTGCCTCACTGTGCTCAAGGGTTTCCCTATACCTTTACCCATTAATAGTACCTGAGTCTCTATTTTGAGTGAGCCCCAATCTGTTGTATACTGACAAGATCATGATGGAGAATTCTTACAGCTGGATCAGAACACTTTAAGTCAGTGTTTCCCAATTGGGGTTCTGCCAAAATTTCAGGGAACAAAATGGACTCCGCGATAGTTGATGAGGGCGGCGAGGCAGCTGAGCAGGGGAGAGATTATCGCGGCGGCCATTATCGCGGCACATACAGCAGTGATACAAGAGCTGGAATATGACATCACTCCGGCATCACAAAGAGGCACGCGAGGAAGCTGAGCAGAAAGATCACTGCTCCCTCACTGGACCCCAGGGACCTAGAGACTCCATGCCAGCAAGGTAGGGAGGCTGGGTGGAGTGAAAAAAGTGTGTCTGTTAAGGAGTTTGTATGTGTGGTTGTCAGTGAGTGTGTGTGTGTGTGTGTGTGTGTTTGTCAGTGAGAATATATGTGTGCTTGTCAATGAGTGTATATGTGTTTGTATGTGTGTCTGTCAAAGAGTATGTGTGTCTGAATGTTTGTCAGTATGTGTATCTGTGTGTCAAGGTTTGTGTATGTCACTGAGTGTATCTGAGTGTGTGTGTATGTCAGTGTGTGTGTGCCAGTGTATATCCATGTGTTTGTATGTGCCTATGTGTGTGTGTGTATCAGTGTGTTTATATGACACTGTGTGTATGTGTCAATGTGTGTATGTGAGTATGTGTATGTGCCAGTTTGTGTATCTGTTGGTGCAAGTGTGTATATATGTCTCTGTGTGTATCTGAGTGTATGTGTATTTGTGAGTCAAGATGTGTGTATGTGTCACTGTGTGCATCTGAGTGTGTGTATGTGTATCTGAGTGTGTGTATCTGTGTGTCAAGGTGTGTGTGTGTGTGTCTGTATGTCAGTGTGTGTATATGTGTGCCACTATGTTCCAGTGTGTGTATCTGTGTGTCAGATACATACACACACAGAGATACACACTGACACACAGCTACACACACTGACACACAGCTACACACACTGGCACATACAAACACAGATGCACACACCTTGAAACACAGATACACAGGCACATACAAACACAGATACACACATCTTGATACACAGACACACACCAGCACATACAAACACAGATACAGACACTTTGACACACAGACACACACCGCCACATACAAATTGCACAATTATTTTTTTTACCGGGGAGGGGGGGTGTGGCAAACCTAGCCACTTGGACAATAACCAGAGACTGTGCCTTTAAGGGTTGCCACTAGGTCGGGCGAGATATGCGCTGTACACATATGTAGATGTTAAGGTATTTTCCGTGTTGCCTGTAATACTGTTTCCGCCGAATGCAATTGGCGGTTTTGTATGGGGATTTTCTTTCGTTTCACGAACGGCACTTTAGAAAGCCGTTCGTGAACCGAACGCGATACCCCCTAATAGCCCACACACTTAGAGGCGTGTGGCGCTAGTTAACCGATTGCAACATTGTTGCAATCGGTTATTAGAGGCTCTCCTGGGTGGCCGTCGTTCGACTACCGACCATGCGGCGGTCGGCCATCTTGGATCCCTTGTTCGTCAGCGGGTTCGTGTCGTCGAACGCATATTACTACCAATAGTTATTCGACGGCACGAACACCGCTGAGCCTCCCAGACGTTCGGGAGTTTCAGGACCAAGTTCACCCAAAGCAATCGGTTCCTTTTATGGGTTTTGTAAGAAATGTGTTTTCTGTGCGGCGTTCGGTTAATTTGGCTGGGATCTGAGCGGCAATCTCACGAATGATGCGCCCAGACCCCAGCTATCTACCGAACGTCCATTCGTGTAAATCCACCGTGTATTTTAAAAGTTATGTATTTTTATATGAATTGCCGGTTCTGCTGCACGAGGGGATAATCCCCTTAACGGTGCATTCTGGGAGGATGATCCCTCTCGTGCAGCAGTGCCTGATGGGAGAAATAAGTTATACTGTAAGTCCCCCATGTAGTCCCCTCTGGGAATACCCCTGGGAAGGGACTCAGGAGACCCCTTGCATGGGGACTTGTATAAATTGTCGTGCTGAATAAAGGATTGTCAGTTGACTCCCAAAACTGTGTCTCGTCCGGTTATTGGGAGGTTGGGGATATTGCCTTGGTGTTTTCAGCGCTTGACTGTGGATTCGTTCTGGACCAGCGGAATTCGTGGATTTTATATTGGCGTTCCGCTACAGGGGGGTTCCATGATGCTGATGTCAATGGGTTCCACAGGAAAAAATAATTGGAAACTCATGCTCTAAGGCATCCTCTGCCCCTAGTCACAGCTGCTATGGGGCTGACTCAGATGCTTCTGATTCTTCTACAAAGGAAGGTTCCAACCCAGCCAAACACCACTGGAAAGGCAAAGGTATCCGACCTTCACAGACACAAACGCAGCAAGGCAATGGCGACCCGTACTCAACCCTGCAATGAGACCTTTCCTAGGATGAGGACAAAAGCCTGCACCACTTCCTGTCTATTCTGGACAAATGGCAGGTGGAGGCATCAAGATCTGAAGATGATGCTTGGGGCTCAGAAATTAAGTCAGGTTCCGCCTGTGTGTGGGAGTCATTTCTGAGTGAGCCTCAGATGGCTGAAGATGGTGGTACAGTGGAGGTTATTCTACAGCAAAATGCAGAGGTTATACTAGAACCTACAGGTCAGAAACTCTTTGAGCCATGCAATATTTGCCACCCACATTCAGGGAATTGGACATTTACTGAGCACTTTGCTAAATGTATGCATCGATGGTTGTGTGTCAGATACATACACATACAGAGATACACACTGATACACACATATAAAGAATTATGCTATTGCTTGTGGTCAGAATGCCCATGCCCTTCCCTACTGGACAAGGTGGCAATTGATAATTACCTTCATTGCACGTGGTGACCAAGACCCCTTTCCCTCTTGAGAATAACGTGTCTGGCAGATGATGTTTTTCCATCTGGTTCTCATCGGCAAATACTTGGCTCATTGTATTGGAACTCCAGGAACTCAGGAGCAAAGAGACTTTTTAACTGGCAACATGACCCCTGGGCTTCTTCAGCAATACCGTCCTCGTATGGAAGAAAACTGTAGACTTTCGCTCAGTTATCAATCTTTGAGATCTCAATACCCATGTGGTGTATTGTAACTTCAAGATGGAGGGCATACACCTTTTGAGAGATCTCTTTCAAGTGGCTTTATTTAAAGGGCGTGTATCATTCTGTTTCCATTCACACTGCCAGCCATCCTTTCCTATTTCCTATGGCGGGAGATGCCTTGGCTGTTTACTTGACTCCCCTTTGGTCTCAGCTCAGCCCCTTAATGCTTCACCAAACTTCTGAAACCAGTAGCAGATCATCTTAGGGCCTGATGGATTCATTGAATAATTAATCTAGCTAATTTACTCCTTTTCTGTCTGTTGTTCAGACTACGGCACTAATTTTGCTGTGGATCATCTGAGGTTGTTAGGATTTGTGGTGAATTGACCAAATAGTTTCTTCCCAGTCAATCCAACACTCGACATCATGCACTCTACGACTTCCTACATAAAAGGTCTTGTCTATTAGCAAGGAGATTCACACGGTTCTTCATTAAAACTCTATCACTCTCCACATCTGGCCTGGATCATTGGAAATCTATTTAGCACAATCCAAGTGATCGTATTAGAGCTCCTTTAACTACCAGGCTATGCAGTGGTTTAAAGCCAGGTTCCAACCTGTGCCAGTGACAGACAAAGTCTGCAGGGAACTGGATAGCAGTGGTGGCTGGACAGCATGCAGGCTTGGCATGGACAGGCCATATTTGGCAATTAACCAGACTTCTCAGAATGGACAATGTGTTGGCAGTCAGTATTAACAATTGCCTGGGTGGCACTTGTTCCAATGTCCTGTCAGATATCACAAAGGATATCTTCAACTTTTGTCTTCTACTCCTGGACGATTGGCTTCCTCTGGTGGCTTGGACTCTTTCTGAGGTTCCTGGCAAGTCAGTGAACTATCATATGGGATTCCTGGGTCCTTGGGATGAGGCATTCCTACCTCTTCACTTGGGCTTCCTGGACCAATTGGTGTGTGGAAAGGAATCTTGATCCATTTACTTCCCCTATATCCTCTGTCCTGAACTTTATCTTATCTCTTTTCTCATCAGACCAGTATTTTTGGTCTATTAACCTGGTGTGTTTGGCTATTTCAGCTTCTCACGTCCCAGTGCTGGAGATCTCAGTGGGAAAGGATCCCCTTGTTTGTCTGTTGCTGTGGGGCATTCGCCTTCAATGTCCTCTGGTCCCCAAATATTCTCATTTGTGGGACGTCAATGTGGTTCCCTGTTTTTTGTGGGGCTGATTTACATTGGTTGTCGGCTAAGTTTACGTTCCTACTTTTTTTGGTTTCTGTAAATCAGGTTTCGGATGTTTGGGCATTTGATGTATATAGTTCTCCTTTTCTTTGTAAGTTCGTACAACAAAAAAAAAAAATTCAGTTTTTTTTGTCGTATGAACTTGGATTCCTTGTCAGTGTTTTATACCTTTGTTGCGTCTGGCCCACAGTTATGCGTGGTTTTGGTTTTGCATCGTTATGTTGTGGCTACCTCACCATTGTGACATTCTTCCACTAGGTAGCTTCTTATCTCCTAGGTTTGTCCTCATGGACCAGTGTCAGTCACTACTCTTGCCAGGTGAGTTTGATGGATCTTGTCCTCAGTGGGATTTGACTAGGGATGTGCATGGTTCGGTTCAGTTCGGAAATTCGGGTACGTAAAAAAATTTGTCTGCTTCGGGAATTTGGAACAATGGCAATCAGTTCGGTTTGGCAATTCGGAACTTCGGCAATTCAGAACTTTAGGACCTTAAACTTAACCACTTGTTTTGCCACTTTTTCGAAATCCGAAGCACTTCGGAACTTTGGAAATTCAGAACTTCGGCAATTCAGAACTTAGGCGGCTCGGTTCGGCACTTCGGAAATTCGGCAATTCAAACTTCAGAGATTCGGAAGCATCCAAATGTCCGAATTGCATGACATTTTTCTGAATTACACGTTTAATGTCTAATGAGAACACAATATGTCAATTATCCTTGTTCAGTGCTCACTCCATTCCAGGGGCAGTGGCATCTTCCGATTTTTCGGCATGTGCTTCTCTTGCGGATATCTTACATTCGACAGACTGATCTCAGGATGACATATTTTGGACATTTCCATTCTAATTTTTGCCAAATTAGCTATTTTAACACTAAAGTAAAAACCTATTTATGAAAGATTTTTATTGAACTGCTAGGCACCAAATTTAATTCAAGAAATTGTGGCTGGAAAAAACTTTTAATAATTTCTGCATTTTTGATCTCATCTGTATTAAGACAGTGAACAAAATATTGTTAATATCATTTGATACATGAGGTAAAAATGTTGATATGCAAAGTAACAAAATGTAATAATAAAGTTATGTCTTGCCCCAATCAATGCTTTTAATAAGAATTCACAGTGTGCCTTATCTTGGCCAATAACACTGCTGTAATGTATCTTTCTAATGCTTTGAAAAATTGCATAAGTCAACAAAGTGAAAACATTTGTAAACATAATCAAGACATGAGCATATTGATTGAGGTCGGAAAAGAAAAAAATATATATCATAGCGTGCATGTTATATCACAACTTGCTCCATGTGATTTTGTGATGATTTATCACTAACGCAGAGTATCTGCATTTTGATAAGATTTAAAAGCCTTTGCAAGCCACCTCTATCAAAAAATCATTATTTCCTGCAAATAGTTTCTTTAATCTATCCATCATACCAGTTAAAAAATAATCATGCCATGCATTCCCAGGGACTAAACACCATGCTGTAAATAATTAACAAACAAGATTATTGCAACAGTTCGGATTATATTTGGGTAACTTCTTTAAAATGTGTTGTTGGTTTTTTTTTTTGCTGCAACTCATTTTAAGACGCTGTGGTGTTCTAGACAATGCTTAACTCAGCTCAATAATATCTCCTGGGAACAATGCAAAGCTATCACAATTTTAATTATTTTGCAGCCAGAGGGGATTTTGAAAAATTGTGAAATAATACATTTCTGGTTACCGTGGAAGCCGAAGGGTTAAGATGAAAGCTCAGAATGCAGGGTGTCAAAAAGTACAGAAGTTATTATAAGAGTAAAGACAGCATACATAAATATTGGATTTGCTGGAAGACATTTATTTTTGCTTCTTTGATTTTTGCTTAAATAAAATATAAGGAATCTAGACCACAGTGTTAATATAACTAGGAAGGAGATATGCTACCGGTCTATGAAGGGAATTCATTCAATAAACATTTTGCCAAACTTTAAATGAAATGAAAATACAGTGTATATAGTAATTTTTCAAACAAAATACAACTTAAATCAGATCTGATATTAGAGAAAATGATTTGTTATCTATTCTCCAAATACTATTAGTTTAAAGTAACACTCCAAGCACTTTAACCACTACTTGCTGGAGTGCCCTGGTATCCCCACCACTATTGTAAGTAGTCAAACATATTTAGAACTGTTTGATTGCTTACCTGGGGGTCTACTGGGTACTGCTACCACCTCTACTAGTTTTGCAGAAGAGCCAGAAGTTCCTAAGCAGGAATATCCCTTAACTCCTGAACCAAGCCAGGGTACTCTTGGCATTATAACTACTACAGTTTAAGTGGTTTTGGTATTTTGTTCCATTAACATATTTTAAAGAAAAGTAATATGTTGCTGCTTCAATTTGGCTCTTATGTTAAGTCAATCCCCACTTGCCAATCACCACTTGCCTAATTTTCGCAATCACCACTTGCCTAATATGTAAATGGGAGTAAACAAATAAAGTAAAACAAAGATATATGCATAATAAAGATAAATCAAGACAAGAAAACTTTTTTCTATGCACATATACAGCATTTGACTCATTTTCATCTTCTGTTTCCAGCTGAAAGAAAACTGCTAAAAGCAGCTGCAAATCCTTTGGTATTTGCATGTGAAGTACAAAAAACAGCCGATTGCAGAAAGCATGTTGTGTATTTTTTTTTTTAATACTGCCTGAATGTATAACATGCTTTGCAGCCCACCATTGATGTCACCAATAAAGTACACATTTTGTAAGTTCCCAGTTTTGGGTTAAATTACTATTATTTTTGCAATTATATTTTTGGTGTTCCAAAGTGTTTGAAGTCCTTTGTTGAACAACTGAATGTTAACAATCAGAAGTTAACATATGGTTTTGGTGGAAACCATATACATTTTTTGGATAAATGGTAATTTTTTGATAGATACAACTCTTTTCTGGAAACCTAACACATATAATAATTTATTACACTGGGATAGTTTCAACCAGCACTCATTAAGACAGGGGATACCGGTAGGTCAAAATCTAAGCTTAAGGAGCACCTGTACCAGTGATGAGGAATCATAAGCAGACCAATCAGATGAGCCAATGTGTTATAACTTATAATGTACGATGGCATCATATAAGAAGGATCCTACAGGGATACTGGTCACTTCTAAACCATGATAATGATCTTGTTCTTATGCCTTATGTCTCTCATACAGCTGTAAGCTTCAATCTTCTGTTATAGGCACCTATTCTTGCATAAAATGTATAGAGTGCAAGCATATCAAAGAGAATCTAAGACAATTACTTCAAGTAATGACAAGATTATTTTTAAAATTTCAACACAAAATATAAATAAATAAATATGTGGGAAAACAATCTGCTCCTTCAAAGAGAGGGTTAAGGAACATATCAGAGTAGTGATAAGAGAGACTCTCCTATAGCATGACATGTCTGGGACAAAACATGGAGGTTGCTCAGGAGGCTTAGAATTCTGTGACATTGAAAATGTTAAATTGGATTGCATGAAAGGTGATCTCAATCACCTCCTTATTAAAAGAGAATGTTTTTGGTTCTACCAATTGAACCCCCTAATCGTTGTGGTCTTAATGAGGGTTTGTTTCATATATTTGATTTATTTCCTAGGATATATATGTTTTAAGCATACTGATAGCATATTATTTATTAGAACTAGTTATTTTGGACTCTTCTCTTAGATTCCTCCACATAACTCCTAGGTATATGGCCACCTTTTCTTTTTCATTCTTCCTGATATTATGATCACTGGATATTGCCACATCCACCACCACTGCAGCCTTCTGTTCCTTGTCTACCACCATGACGACAGGCTGGTTAGCCACTCCTTGCTTGTCTGACAAACGCTTCTTATGTTGAAGTGATTATTCCAGCTGGGTACCTGATGAATGGTAGGGCATATGTGTTTATGGCTCAAATCTTGTTCTTGCCATTGAGCTGGGACTTCAGGACCTGTCCGACTCTCTGGAGGTACGTGCTATCCTCCTTGCCTCTTGCTCATGGTTGCATTATATGTGTGTTTGCTCTGTTGTGGTTACCTTGCAGTTGTGCATACACCTTTAATGATTATTTGGTAAAAAAGGACATTTTTTCTCTTAGCCTCTGCTCAGTCTGGCAGCCTTTGCTTATCTATTTACAGTGCATCTGGTATAGGCAAAACCAATATATTTCCTCAGTAGCCAGGATCGATACTTGATCTTTCCACCACTTTGAAGCTGATCCAACTTACTACTTACTTACTTCCTTACATGTTCTCTCTCTGTGGGTAGGCATTGAAGCAGGTCTAAGTTCTCACTTCACCTCCAGGAATGGTTTATTCCAGTAGTCCACTTGTCGTCATATTGCCCTGGTTCCCAAGCATCTGAGGCAACCCTTGTTAATCCAGGCAAGATCTGAGATGTCAAACTATCTTGGTTAATGTTATGCTTATATTATTGAGATGGGGTCAATTTCTTTACATGTCTTGCCCAGGGACACTTATTGTTGAGAAAGTGGGCAATTGTGGGCAATCAGCAATTCATCTGAAATCCTGAACTACAAAATGCAATGGACGAATCATGACAAAAACAAAATGGACATTAGTAAAAACTTTTTATTTTTATGTAATTCATAGTTCTTCCCATGCACCAGCCACTAAATGTTGATTTTATTCACAGATTAAGTGAGAAGTGACCAGTCATGTAAAAAAAAGGATGATCAGTAAAATAAATCTCAATCTATATATTTAATAGACATGTGCAATTCGTTTCATTCTAAACATGAATTTGGATGAATTTCGGGCAGTTCGGACATTTGCTTAGGGCAACACAAAACCAAGATACACCATTGCATGTAAGACCACTGAGAAGCTCATTACAGTAGTCAAGACGAGAAAGGACAGTGGAATGGACAAACTCCTTAGTCACATTTGGCGTTTAGTAGGTTCAGAAACGCAAGAACCACTGGGAGAGGGAGGAGGAGCACCAGGAGAGAGCAATATCTTATACACCTATACTACGGAGGATGAGAAGAAACCGTTAATGATTAACAGTGTCAAAAGCCGCCGAAAGGTCAAGAAGAATTAGGATAGCGTAGTGACCACGAGATTTTGCAGTAAGTAGATCATTGGATACTTTGGTCAGTGCCGTTTCCACAGAGTGCTTCGCATGGAAACCAGACTGAAGCGGGTCTAGCAGAGAGTTGGACTCCAGGAAGTCTGTTAATCTTGCATACACAACTCTTTTAAGGATCTTGGATGCAAAAGGCAGTAGCGAGATAGGACGGTAGTTGGACGGGGAGTTAGGGTCAAGGTTGAACTTCTTTAGAATTGGGGTTATAGTTGCATGTTTGAAGGGCAATGGAAATATGCCAGAGTAGAGAGCGAGATTGAGAATTTGAGTGAGAGGTAGAGAAAGAGAAGAAGGCAGAGTACGGATGAGATGCGAGGGAATTGGATCTAGGGAGCAGGTGGTGGGGCGGGAAGACAGGAGCAGAGCAGAAACCTCTTCCGCTTTAACAGATGTAAATGAACATAGAACAGAAGAGGGAGTGAGGTTAGGGGAAGTATTGTACGGGAAAGAGATCTCTTCCTTGATTGTAGAGATCTTGTCAGTGAAGTGAGTTGCAAAGTCTGAGGCGGTCAAGTTAGTAGGTGGAGGAGGAACAATAGGGCCAAGAAGAGAGTTAAATGTGTGAAATAGTAATTTGGGTTCTCGGGAGAGTGTCGTTATGAGGGTATTGAAGTAATTTACTTTTGCAGAGGAAAGAGCCAAGCTGTAGGAGCACAGCATTAATTTATAGTGGAGAAAGTCAGATGCACAGTGAGACTTTCTCCAACAGTGTTCAGCAGTTCTGGAACATTTTTGGAGATATCGAGTCAGCTTGGTGTGCCAAGGTTGTTTATGGGAGTGCTTGCTGCATTTAAATGTAGGAGGTGCCATGATGTTTAGTTGAGAGGAGAGGGTGGAATTATAGAAGGAGGTTGCAGAGCTAGGACAGGTGAGGTTTGAGACCGGTAAAAGGAGAGTTTGGAGATTTGTGGAGAAATGGTCTAGGTCAAGACATTGGATGTTTATGTGAGATTGATGTTCAGATGGTGGTGTCAATTGGGTCTTAGGTATGCCGATGTCAAAAGTCAGCAGATGGTGGACAGATAGAGGAAAAGGAATAGTGGAGAGATTAGAGGCGGTACAAAGATTGGTGAGGGCAAGATCAAGAGTGTTTCCAGCTGTATGGGTTGCTAAATTGGACCATTGCGTAAGGCCAAAGGAGGAGGTTACAGAGAGCAGATGAGAGGCATCAGTGCAGTTGGGGTTGTTAATTGGGATATTGAAATCCCCAAGTATAAGGGGAGGAGTGCTAGGTGAGAGGAAATGGGGAAGCCAGGAAGAAAAGTGCTCAATGAATAGCCTAGGATGACCGGGGGATGGTAGATTATACCAATTCTTAAAGGAGTGGGTTTAAATAGGCGGACAGTGTGAACTTCAAAAGAAGAAAAGGATAGGGCAGGGGGAGTTAGGATTGGTTGAAAGGTACATTGTGGGGAGAGAAGGATGCCTACACCACCTCCTTTACAGTTGAGTCTAGGAGTGTGAGAGAATTGTAGCCCACCAAAACATAAAGAGGCAGGAGTAGCGCTAGCAGAGTGGGACAGCCAGGTCTCTGTAAGTGCAAGTAGTGTGAGTGAGTTTGAGATTAGAAAGTTGTGTATGGCTGTTGATTTTCAGAGTTTCTTACAGCAGTTTTGGGGCTTGAGAATTCTGAAATCAGGCTGTTGAATAAAGATATGTGAGAGTCAGATAGTCTTGCAATAAAGCTGAGGGAAGGGGTATGTATCTGGGCCCATAAATGAAGTGATAGTTATTCAAATAAAAACAAATATATCGATAAAAGAAGGGAGGGGTCAGAGGTTAGTCAGAATTTAGAGGGGAAATAGAGGAATGCATATAGGTGAATAAAACAATTACGTACAGGGCTTGCAAAACTATACTCTAGCATGACAGACAAGAAAATAAACAATGCACACCAGATATATAAAATAAAATAAATGTACAGGCTTGTTAAAATAAATATAAATGATGATGTGCAGGATGGAGTTTTATTGTGGTCTTCCACAAGTCTGCCTTTGCTTATTGCAGACGATCAGCTGATGGAGCACTGAATTTCTTACAGCAGTATTGGAGCTTGAGAATTCTGAAATCAGGCTTTGCTTATTGCAGATGATCAGCTGATGGAGCACTGACTTTCTTACAGCAGTATTGGGGCTTGAGAATTCTGAAATCAGGCTTTGCTTATTGCACACGATCAGCTGATGGAGCTATTAAATGTTAGGAGTCACCTTGAACCTTACATTGTCTTGTCTCGTTCATTGGGGCTCCTCGCACGCTGGTTTGGGGACAAGGAGAAATACAGAGAGTTCCAAATTAATAAGAAAGACCATGGCAGGGGAAAATTCCTCACTATCAGCAAGCTACTGAGTGTCTCTAAAATTTTGCCAATTCTCATATTTCTCATATTGTTTGGTTTTGTAGCAATGTATTTGCTTAGGTTCTCCATTATTTAAAAGGGCAATCCAGACATGACCCCCTCTGCTTACTGTGCCTAGTGTGGTATCAGACATAGCTACATCTCTCTGATGAGGCCAAAAGGGCCAATACGATTGCCCAGGGTTGGTGTCCTCATGAAGAGAGGACTTACCAGCATTTCAGTTCTAGACTGGCCAGAATTGTGGCAGACTGTTTGAGCTGCAGGCAAGCTTCACTTCCTTTGTCAATCTAACAATCTCACTGCCAAGTGTAGGAAAAAAACATAAGACAAAGTAGTCCCTTCTTTGCCTTATAGTTTAAAGATAAATAGATCAGATATGAATTAATGAAGAACAGATTCTGAAAGGGGAAGATAAAATGAAACAGTTTTACGCAGCTAAGGCACTTTACAATTCCCAATTGTAAAATTTTATATTTGCAATATCTTAAGATCTGTGGCATCTTCATCTAGTGCAGGCTTCCTCAAACTCCGGCCCTCCAGATGTTGCTGAACTACAACTGCCATGATTCTCAGCTTATCTATTTCATTCATAGAATCATGGCAGTTGTAGTTCAGCAACATCTGGAGGGCCGGAGTTTGGGGAAGCCTGATCTAGTGTGTTTAATATGTGAAATTATATCACAAATAATATAATATGAACATACAATTTAATTATTTACATTTGGGCTATTATCCACAAAACACATAAATGACAAATACAGATTAAAACTGGTATATAATGTTTATCTATACAGTGTATTTCCAGATAATATATGGATTCAAATGTATATTAGCCTGAATATTTCTTCAACCACTAAGCTGAAGTGCTACAATGTATTTTGAGTTGAAGCATCACAAATCCGATATAAGTGTGTCTGTCATACCGGACAGTAGGTGGGGCTGTTACATTTGTACATAGTTATAGAATGAAGAAGAATATGTCCACATTTTGTCCTGATGTTATTATTGGACTCTCTCTTCCACATACTGTTTGATGTCTGTTACTTTAAATTAATTCATACATTTTCTTATAATCAGTACATTTTAATGCCTTTCATTTTGAATTCTGCTAAAATTCTTTAAAACATAAGTAAACATAAGTAACAGATTTATGCAGATAGAAAACATACATACCTACCCCAACTTCTCTGCTAGGACTTATCACTGGACATCATATGAGGGTAGGGGACCGAGGACAAATAAACATACTAGAATAAAAAATAGCTCTTCCTTTATAGATGTGCTAGATCAGTGCATAGTGTATAGATTAAATCATTATTAGATTAAAATGGAACTCTTTCATATTTTGCATGACAGAGCCCAGTTCCAGTTCATAGGATAATTTAAAATCCCTATACTGCCATTGTTGAAACAAATGTTAATGTGAAAACTCAGTTGATGCTGCAATGGTTCATTAACTCATACATTTTAAAAATCATGTTATGACCGATAAACTGAGCTTGTTATTTCTAAATGCATAATCCTTAATGCTCTGTTCATAAATTCCTAAAGGGATAGACAGGTGCATTTGCCTTCCTACATGCATTCCTATGGTTCATTAAGAATACATGCCTGTAGAATTCTACTCTTGAGATATGTAACCTCATTTCATATAAGGGTAATTGCAATGTCATACGTGTACAGTAAAACATTACATAGTCTGCTAATTGTATTGAGAACACTATTGAACATATTGAGACTAATGTATGTCTCATGCAATATGTCTTCTTTTATAAACATGTGCACATACTGTTATAAGCCTCTGCTACATGGCTTACTGTTATTGTTGTTACTCACACATTAATGTGTCTTGGGAAGATTTGCTTGCAAGCTTTGGTTTATTGTGCAGACAAAAACACCTGTAGGCATATCAGGTGTACCTAATTTTGTCTGACCTCCGGATGAAAGGACTATTCATAGCAATCTTGACAGTGTTTAATCATACTGAATAACTGCTTCTTCACTCGCTACTAATGCTGCCTGTTAGCATACAAGATTTAATGCAAAATGTGTATATGCACAAATACATGTACATATAAACATGTCACTGCTATAAAAGATTTGATTAATCCTTTTATATTTCATACCACTCTTTTTTGTAATTGTATAATTCAAATTTCGCTGTACAAATCTGAACGTTCTTTCTTTCTATAAGCTACAGGTACCCTGAGTTTCAGACTTATCCAGAGGCAAAGCTGTCAAATGTCATTAGTCTAGCTCGTCAGCGTGATATCCATCCAGCGTTTTGTTTATTACTGGTCCACTAGTTTCATAGCTCCTTAAGAATAAATACAGAGCAAGATCTTGGATTATCACAGTGATGACCATGTGTTAATTAGAAATAAAAAAGCATTTAAAAAACATAGGTTAAAGCACCATATGGTTTGCTTAAGTGATATTCATTTGGCTCACCTTGGGACTGTCTTTCTATCATGCTCAACCATTTGTAGTACATAAATATCTAAACGCTACCAATTATTTTTTGTTATACACTGACATTGCATTTAATTATATGTCACAGTGGTTATTTCTTTTCTAAAGGCAGCTATAATAGGGGAAGTATATTAACTTAAAGGGATACTCCAGTTACTTATTTCACTCATTGACATGCAAATCAATAACTTTTTTGATATACGTTTTAATGGATTTTTTTTGTTGTTATTCTGTCTCTCACTGTTAACCCCTTAAGGACGGAGCCAAATGTACACGTTGTGAACGAAACAAAATGTAAACAAAACCTGGCATTTGTGCTACATGTCTTTCCAACCGTAATACACCTCTTTCATAGTAAATGCACCCACCCTTATTATATATCATTTTATTCAGGGGAAACAGGGCTTTCATTTAATATCAAATATTTAGCTATGAAACATAATTTAATATGAAAAAAATGGGAGAAAATAAGATTTTTTTTGATTTTTTTTAGTTCTACATGACATTTTAACGGTCAGTGTCATAATACTGTTTGCTTTTACTGCAATAAAATACACATATTTGTATTCAGCAAAGTCTCACGTGTAAAACAGTACCCCCTATGTACAGGTTTTATGGCGTTTTGGGAAGTTACAGGGTCAAATATAGCACGTTACATTTGAAATTGAAATTCGCCAGATAGATTATGTTGCCTTTGAGAATGTATAGTAGCCCAGGAATGAAATTTACACCCATAATGGCATACCATTTGCAATAGTAGACAACCCAAGGTATTGCAAATGGGGTATGTCCAGTCTTTTTTAGTAGCCATTTGGTCACAAACACTGGCCAAAGTTAGCGTTAGTATCTGTTTGTGTGAAAAATGCAAAAAAACGCCAATTTTGGCCAGTGTTTGTGACTAAGTGGCTACTAAAAAAGACTGGACATACCCTGTTTGCAATACCTTGGGTTGTCTACTATTGCAAATGGTATGCCATCATAGGGGTAATTTTCATTCTTGGGCTACCATAGGGTCTCAAAGGCAACGTAACCAATCTGGCGAATTTTAATGTGAAAAAAATGAAACACAAGCCTTATATTTGACGCTGTAACTTTTGAAAACACCATAAAACCTGTACATGAGGGGTACTGTTGTACTCGGGAGACTTCGCTGAACACAAATATTTGTGTTTCAAAACAGTAAAAAGTATTGCAGCAATAATATCATCCGTGTAAGTGCTGTTTGTGCGTGAAAAATGCAAAAAACTTCACTTTTACTGGCGATATCATTATTGTAATATATTTTACTGTTTTGAAACACTAATATTTGTGTTCAGCGAAGTCTCCCGAGTAAAACAGTACCCCCAATTTACAGGTTTTATGGTGTCTTGGAAAGTTATAGGGTTAAATATAGTGCTAGCAAATTAAATTCCCTATACTTTCGGCATGGGTTGTCAGGCAGGTCCCGCTAATTGTAATTAATTAGGATACCTAATTATGTAAAAGTATTACATAAATATATGTGTAGAATTAATATATGTATATATATACATATGTGTATATATACATATATATATATATAATTTTTTTTAATATTTTTATTTATATATAGGTGTATATATTTAGTGATATATATGTATATATTTATGTATATAGATATATATATTATTTCGTTCTACGTGTATTTTGATATAAATATATATATATTAATATCACAATACAGTTAGAACGAAATAACAAACATCTATATATTTTTTTATTATTTATTTTTAATTATTTTTTAAATTTTATTTTTTTTACGTATTTACATTTTTTATATTATATATAAATATATATATATAACAATAATTATATATATATATATTTAATCAGTATTAGTCTACGTGTAATTTGATAGTAATATATATAAATAATTATATATATTAATATTTAAATACACTTCGTGTATGTGTAAATGTGTGTGTGTGTGTGTGTGTGTATATATATATATATATATATATACTTAGATCATATATATATAATATATATGATCTAAGTATATTTTATATGTAACTGTAATTTTTTTTTTAACTAATATTTTTTTTTTTTACAGGACAGGGGGCAGAGATAGTGTCAGCCAGTGATTTCACATCACTGGCTGACACACAGGATCAGTGATCACAGTGACTGCCTGTCACTGTGATCACCTCCTGCAGATTGGGTAATTGGCAACAGGGGGGAGTGCCTGGGTGGTACAAGCACTACCCCCTTCCAATCTGCAGGGGGATCTGTGTGCCAGTTACATGTGTCAGCCAATAGGCTGACACATGTAACACTGATCGCAGTGACAGGCTGTCACTGCGATCAGAGCACTCTGAGATCGCAGTGACAGCCTGTCACTGCGATCTCAGACAGTGCAGATCACGGTCACTGACCCCAGGGGGACTGCCTGGGGGGCCAGGTAAGTCCCCCGACCGCGATCTGCACGGGGTAGCCGCTGGCCACGTGTGTCAGCCGATTTGAAATCGGCTGACACACGTTAAAAAACTGATCGCAGTGACAGCCTGTCACTGCGATCAGTGACTGCAGATCGCGGTCACCGGCCACAGGGGGGGTTGCCTGGGGGGCCGGGCATCCCCCCCGACCGCGATCTGCAGCGGGCGAATAGCGCCGGCCACACGGGTGGCCATTAAAGTGAGGGCGTACTATTACGCCCGCCGGCGTTTAGAGCCGGCTCCTGCAGGGCGTAATAGTACGCCCTCCGTCCTTAAGGGGTTAATTGGGGTAGCCCCCAAAATATTGGGACATATAAAAAAGAAACATTTGCAGCATGTGATCCATTTCTTGAAGTCCAATAACGCCATCAGGTTTTTAAAATTGTCCGTCTCCACCAGACGGAATGACAGCATTTCAAAGGCCAGGAATTTCAGTGTTTTTTCAAGGAGACATAGAAGCGGGATAGTAAGGCTGAGAACGGCGTCATCGGCACTGGCTATGTTGGTGGAGTACTCAAAAGAGCGCAACATGGCTCGCATGGAGGCCCACTCATTGGTGGTGAAGTGGTGCTGTTCCGCAGAGCGACTCACCCGTGCGTGCTGCAGCTGAAACTCCACTTTCGCCTGCTGCTGCTCGCACAGTCTCTCCAGCATGTGCAAGGTGGAGTTCCACCTTGTGGGCACATCGCATATGAGGGGGTGAGCGGGAAGGCCAAAGGTACGCTGCAGCGCAGACAGGTGAGCAGCAGCAGGGTGAGAATGCCGAAAGCGCACACAGCCGCTACAGTGAAACTGCGAATGGCTCATTAAATCAGTTATGGTTTCTTTGATTGCTGTTACTTGGATAACTGTGGTAATTCTAGAGCTAATACATGCCGACGAGCTTTTGCACCCTGCTCCCTCTTATGCTGTGCTGGTGTCTCTGTGCGACCACCGCCTCTTCCTCCAAACTGCACACGTCACTCACATGACTTTCATTCCATGTGGGGTCTAGGACCTCATCATCCTCCACATCATCTTCCGCCCACTCCTCAACCCTGCCCTCCTTGCCGGTCTGCACACTGCAGAAAACCACAGCAGTTGGTACCTGTGTTTTTCCATCATGTAAAGTTCACAAAGAATAACTTACTGAAATGGCAAACACTATAATTGGTACAGCCTGTAGAATAGTGATAAAGATTATGGTCCCAGGTGTGTCCTGGAGCCCTCCCAGTGTAAGTAGTCAGCTTGCGATTTGACAACTTACCTGGGTTCCACTGGGTGTTAGTAGCACCTTCCTGTGCTGGCAGGTCCTGAACAGGAGCCTCAGGCACCTGGGGGCCTGCTGGTAACTTCCACCCATGGAAAGTTGTCAAGCTGGAGTGATAATGCTGCGTGGAGTGTTAAAGATTCAAAGTGCAAGTAATCTAAATTGTATCTCCAAATATTTCATATACAGTATAATGGCAACCTATGTAAAACTTGTGCAGTATACTTTAATAACTCATTATTCTTTTGCAGGCCAACTGAACATCCACAATGACAAACATGCTTCAGAGTTGGGTTTTTAATTTTTTTAAGCTTGTTTTTTGATATTTATACACTTTTTAAAATATGTTTTTATTCACATGTTTAAAATCACTGAACAATTTAAATTGTAAAGTCTGCAATGGACATATGGAAATTGTTTTAGAATTGTATCCAGGCAGCAGTTTTCCCTATTAACTGACATCTCAGTTTGACTTGTGAGGGTATTGCCCCAGAATAACAATATTGTTTAAGTACTTCTTAGGTATTGATAACTGGTTTAAATATTGCAGCTTGTTATCTGGTAGTTTCTAGTGTAGAAAATATCAATCTGTTTTCTATCACTTAGATCTGTTTAGCAAGCGTTGTAGGTGTGAAACAATATTACAAGTGACCAATGTAGGAAATTCGAATCAAAGTTCCATTTGCAAAAAAGTCTCGCCCATCTTCTGTGGGTTATTACATTTTTAAGATGTAGATTTATTGTATCACACTAGCCATGCACAGGTAGATTGTCTGGCACGTTGTTTTGGTGTTTGGTTTTTAACTTTGTAGTTGTGTCTTTACACAATATAGAAATGTATATTAATGCTTCTGTATATGAAGTGATCAAAATAACACTTATTTTTCACTTTAAAAAAAAAAAAAATCAGGCTAAACAAAAATTGGTAATAAACAATATGACATCTGAAAAGCACATGAAAGGATGCTGTATGATTTAAAAAAAAAAAAAAAACTGTAAGATTCCTAGCAATCGGAATCTGCAGTGTGTCCACAGATCCCCATATAGGGGGTAACCCTTGTATGTATACACAAATTAAACTGAAGGTGATCTCCAGCAAAGACAGCTATGAGAACACCAAGAGAAATAGGGGGTCTCTGGGTATGCACATATATATGTTGATTAAAAAGCCTTTATTATAGGGTATTGATTCCCCAAAAAGAAAAAGGAAACTTAAATAAAAAACATCACTTCTAAATTCAACACACAGGGGAGACCTAGATCTATATATGAATAAAGGTAAGGCAGTTATAAGGTAATAGTGAAATACTGAGAGGCAGAGCACCCTATAGACACCCTCAATGCATTAGTTTTAGTACTATAAAGTGAGCTGGGTGCTCTGAATACTAGATAACTCCCTCACAGTACAGAATTGGAAATAGCATGTGAATAGTAATCTATGTATAAAGTGGATACAAAGTATCCTTCCTTAGGAACGATAGATACAAAAGTGCACAATCTATTTTATGCTGGAATCTCTGAGAATAACATTAGTCCAGAAAATATAGATGAATCAAGTTGTATCCGTCAGTATAATGAAATAAGCTATCTCAAATTGAAATTCTATACTGAAAAGTATAACTGCCTATAATCAAAAATCTAATAAAACCTAGCACTACATAGGCTTAAATAGATCTCACTCCCCCACCCCGTGAGCATATAACCAAGTGCTGTGATTAAAATAAAAAAAAGCATGAAACCTAACGTTCGTTTCGGCGCTACTCAAGCGCCTTTGACAAAGGCATCCTTTCATGTGCTTTTTAGATGTCATATTGTCATATTCAGTTTAATTATGATTTAAAAAAAAGAACAAACTACATGAAGGTCCTGTTCACTAGAGTGTGTAGTCATGAATGTAACCATTAAAACTTTGTTTTTACAGCCACTGGTTGGCCCATACATATTTTAAAACGTGTTTAATTTTGCTATAGCATGACTTGTAGTCTTGTTTTTAACTTGTCTATAATACATATTTTTGTATGACACTCAATGTGTTTTTTAATTAAGTGTTCTTGCATAGCAAGACCACTTATTGTTATCTCACATATATATTAGTAAGTGTTCTTGCATAGCAAGACCACTTAATGTTATCTCACATATATATTATTATTATTATTAAGTGTTCTTGCATAGCAAGACCACTTATTGTTATCTCACATATATATTCTTATTCTTATTCTTATTCTTATTATAGCCAAATTTGCCACCCTAACTCCTCCCACAGTTTTTACACTACATAGACCAAAATTTACCAAAACGTGCAGATTGTTCCAGATCGGATTGCTATTACTTTGTGGAACGTTTCGCCGAATGGTTCACGGAATATCGTCGTTCTTGTGGCGCAATTTGTCCCATAGGAATGAATGGCAAAGCTAGAGTGGGAGCTGGCAAAAGCTGAAACCGCCAAAATACTCTGACCTATGCCAGGCTGCATCAAGTGATGTCATAGACAGGGCCTTTTGAACACCTGCTAATGTTTTTATAAATGTATGGTTTAATGTAACTGTGCAACAACGTTGCAATTAAATGTGCTATATAAATGATAACAGTTACTCTGCCCACTCCAGTTGTAGACTACTGGTGGAGGCAAGAACACGTCACACAATTTCCCCAGAAATTGTAGCTTTTCTAGTTGATTATTGAACTTTAATGGTCAACAGGCAAACGTAACCTGAATGATTTGTCTCAGTCTTGCCTTCTATACTACCTGCACCATAGGCAACATTTATTTGTCTTTAGACTTTCTTGAGAAGCGGTAACTAACCAGTGTTGCACACATACACCAGATATGAAGTGCATAACCCAAATGTACTATTTAGCACCAAAATTTTTTACATTTTTAAAACTGCGATGTAACCACAGTATTTGACGGTTCTATTTGACTCTCAGATATGAAGTGCACACCACAAATGTACTATTTAGCACCCAATAAATTTTAATTTTTAAAACCGCGATGTAACCACAGTATTTGACTGTTCTACTTGGCTCTCAGTTATTAAGTTCACACCCTAAATGTACTATTTTGCACCCCCCAAAAATTAATTTTTAAAACTGCGATGTAGCCACAGTATTTGACGGTTCTATTTGACTCAGATATGAAGTGTACGCCCCAAATTTACTTTTTAGCACCCAAAAAAAATTGAATTGGTCAAACTGCGATGTAACCACAGTATCTGACGGTTCTATTTGACTCTCAGATATGAAGTGCACCGCAGGCCGCAAATTTACTATTTAGCACAAAAAAGTGTGATTTTGTAAACCAATAATGTAACAGTAATATTTAAGGGTTTTATTATACTGCAAGAAATGCAGTACGCAAATGTACTATTTAGCACCAAAAAAATTGCAGTATTTAAAAATGCCTAGATGTTGCTCACTGAGCTACAAGAACAGGATTAAAGTAATGTGCCTGGCACACATGCAGTTGCAAGTGCACTGCACTCTCTGTGGCACGGGGCTCAGGGCAGGGTACAAAAATGTAGTATAGAACCCACAAAAAATAATCACTGTAGTTTGCAGATTCAACACCAGAATTCTTTCCTAATCTGTCCCTCACAGCTGCAGCATCCTCTCCCTACACTAATAAGAGCTCATGTGACGTGCGGCAATACGTGACTCCAGCTTAGAGGCTGGGTCACATGCTGCACTGGCCAATCACAGCCATGCCATTAGAAGGCATGGCTGTGATGGCTGCTAAGGGCACACAAGTCAAATGCTTGTTGATTGGCTGCCCTGCAGCCTTTCAAATCACGCCATTAAATCGCCAAACACCGGACTCCAACGCGAACATACACTGAAATGTCCGTGTTCGGGTCCGGGGTCCAAAAACCATAATGTTCGGTACAAACCCGAACTTTACAGTTCGAGTTTGCTCAACTCTATTTATTAACACAACATAGTAACATAGGAAAGAGTGCTTAAAGTGCTTAAAGTGTAGAACAACACTTAAAGTGCTAAGTGCCAAATCACCATTAATGCTATAACTATATACAAATAACCTAAAGTGCAAAGAAATACACATATACAATACTGCCTGCCAACAATTCCTATGCAAAAAGCAGATAACTTGGATAAATAGAGGAAACACAGATGTCAGTAATCTGTGAAACAGAGTTCCTGAAGTATACTTAAAGAGTTTAATGAACCGTCCCAATCCTGAGTGTTTAGTAGTAGATCCAATACAGAAAAAAAATCAAAATGCAAAATGCGAAAAAAAAATAATGAAAAATCGTTCTGTAATAGAGTCTAGGTTAAATTTCAACCTAATGTATTCAAGGAGGCCTCCTGGTTGATATTCATTAGGTGCAGATTCTCTAAAAAGTAGATCTCCTTAACTGTGACTGTAAGAGTTCCTTCTGTGACAGCAGGATGGAGGTAAGCAGGTCTGGGGGTGCGCTTGGGCCATTGTATCCCTTCAAATGGCCCTGGTGTAGGAAGTAAAATTGGTCCGTTATAATGACCGACATTCCAGCCATTCATCTAAGAACATTAAACTCTATAAATAGTAAATTCATCATGTAATATATTTACAACCAGCAAAAATATTACTCTGTTCCTCATGGTCATGTCTGAAAATAATGTAATCTACATTATGAATGAGCAATGTGGGAGGAGGACATGGTAAAAAAGTACAGTCGGAGATAGTGTCACCTGGTTGACCAACATGAAATTGTTTTTGTTTTATTTGTTTTTATTTATTGTTATTATTATTGTTTTGTGCTTTTTCTTTTTCATTGTTATCTTCTGTACATATTCTTGTGATTTCATATTAGTTTTATATTTTATGTAAAAATGAATGTATATTTATATGAGTACATGTGCTTCAAGCACACGAAACGCATTAAGAAGCAATATATTATATATTCTCATATATATTATGGATGTATATATTATTGTTGTTATTTCCCCCATATTGTCTATATTCACAAAAAAATTATTTCTGTAACTTGTTATATCTTTTAAAATTCCCAAAAAATAATTTGAAAGGAAATAATGTATTAATATAGGACAAACGTACACATTTCTTAAATTTTAAAAGAACAATTCAGCTAATGTTTGACCATGTTTAGCTGTGAAAAATTTAATATGTACCCTTTGCATAAAACAATTATTTTGACGAACTCTGCAAAAGAAAAATATGTTTCCAGTAACATTTCTTTAAATATATGTAATTTTAAGAGAGCTCAGAAACAAAAACAGCTCAGTAATTATGAACATTTAACATCTTTTCAACCCTTGACTCAGCCTTTCATCCTTCCGAGGTAGATAAAATGAGTACCATTAAATTGGGTAATAGTAACAACCCATGAATGTTGGGCTAAGGTAACATCGCCAGGACGTACTTGAAGACCAGAGTAATCTGAATGTACCTTTCCTGGTTGAATACTTTGTTATTATTATTATTATTATTTAACTATGCTAAAATTGTATAAATTGCAAATAAATAGAATGCTTTCATTGATTCTCATTAAAAAAAAAAAAAAAAAATTACTTCAGTGAATCTGTGCAATACTGCCACCTTGTGTTTTAACATGTAATATTATTATGTGTTGTTATATTATTTACATATGCTCAACCTTTATTTTTCATTAGACAAATATAGCATATTAACATTAATAAATGGATGAAATGTCTTGTCAGTTATATTGATTAAACAATAAGTAAATGGTTGTTCAATTACCTATGCCATTCCATTGAGTCACCTTTCCCTGATCTTTAGACTTGATCATGCTTTGTTAACACAGCTATGCAGAGAATGAAAGACAGCAAATATTTAGAATTCCAGAAAGCATCTCTGACAGTATCTTAACAACATAAGATGGACTTCCCCTACTGCCAGAGCTGTTTGATGAACCCAGGCATCATCCAGAATGTGACACCCAGAATGTTTTTCAATGACTATCCATTCATGTAAAAATCAATACAGTGGCCAACATAACTAAGTACAAGCTCTAATGCACACAAGTAGCAAACATAACACAACACAGAACAGCCCTTTCCCTGAAAGAAACATACCAAACAATCCCTTTCAGTGTTATTAACTAAAGCCCTTCAGACTGCAAAATTCAGACATTGTTCACACTACTTAACATTGTTTGGATTTGCAAAACATCCTCCAAATAAGAGTTAAGTCTGGACCAAACACCACCAGATGGCTGAAATCAAGACCCAAATGCTTCAAATCCAAACTGGGATGCTTTAAACAGGGCCTGGATTTATAAACACAGAACTAATTGCCTGCCAGCAGTGCTAGGAGCCAGTTGGGAAAAAGTTAAAAAAGTGAATCTCAAATGCTCTCTAAGCTTGTCCCGGTAAGTCTGTTCCCCTTCCTTAGCACAGCGTCTGGACAAAATACTGTGTTCACTGGAAAATAATGAATCAAAGTAGCATCCAGGATCTCAATGCTTTCCTATGGACGCTGGAGTCTTCTCACTGTGAAAATCACAGTGAGAACACCGGAAACGCCTCTAGCGGCTGTCAATGACAATTGTAAATGCTAAATATAAAAAATAGCAATGATGGAATCATAAAGGAATTGTTACTTTATTTGTTATAGTTGGATTCATATTGTGAATTAGGTATAATATACATGACTTACATCACACAAAGATAAATTATTTACATATATACATAAAATACAAAAGACAAAAATCAAATGATGAACTGTGGGCAATTAAATCATTCAAACAATTCACATCAGGAAAAAGACATGCTATAAGGCGGTTTAACTAGCATAACTATATTGTCAAACCATATTTCTGACATTTAGATCAAAACATCACATCAACTGATCACATATGTCTGTCATTTTCATACATAATCAGTGAAAATCCAAACTTAGATGATCACTATTTTCATAGGTAAACCACAGGTCCTTCAAATATTAAAGGGACACTGTAGGCACCCAGACCACTTCAGCTTATTGAAGTGGTCTGAGTGATGTGACCCTTTTGCACTTAGTGCTGCAATGTTAAACATTGCATTTCCAGAGAAGTGCAATGTTTACATTGCAGCTCTAGGTCTGCCCTCAGTGGCTGTCTATTAGGCAGCCACTAGAGGGCTTCCGGAATCCAAACGGACTTTTGGTCTGTTATCTGATGCTGGGTGTCCTCGCGCTCTGCATGAAGA
Organism: Pelobates cultripes; assembly: GCA_933207985.1. Taxonomy (NCBI): domain Eukaryota; kingdom Metazoa; phylum Chordata; class Amphibia; order Anura; family Pelobatidae; genus Pelobates; species Pelobates cultripes. Next base: position 179,552,275 of record OW240915.1, on the reverse strand, counting down.
CCTCCAGTGTCAGATTTCCCCCATAGGAAAGCATTGAATAATGCATTCCTATGGGAAGGTCTAAAGCGCATACGGCCATTGCCACGCATGTGCATTAGGTCCTCCCCGGCTAACGTTGGTGGGGAGGAGCATGGGTGGAGTCTGACCAAACACCGAGGGACATTGGTGCTGGATTTAGGTAAGTGGTTGAAGGGGAGCCCCACGGGAGGAGGCGCACGAGGGGGGTGACCTTAAAATCCTATAGTTTCAGGAAAACAGGTTTGTTTTCCTGGCACTATAGAATCCCTTTAAAGATATCAACAAGACTCTAAATCAATCAGAAATATCTCCTTATGATTGTATTTGACTCTGAAATAGTTTCTATTTACTTAGTTGCCAGAATGAATATACATTTTAAAACTTGTTACAAGTCTCAGGACTAAGAATCTGCAGAACAATAATACAAATCTATTAACCAATACCAAAAAAAGTATTAGGATAGTTACCAACATATGTTCTACACCTGTACTATGCCAAGTGGATCATTCAGTTATTGCCAAATCAAGCAAGTTCAGCCCATTGAAGTAGATCACACCAATCATCCTAGTTATGGGAGACAAAACACCGAAGGTAAGCTTCTAAAGATTGATTGGCTCTTTTTGCCACCCATTAGTTTGGAGATGGTAAGTCAAAGAAAACACAAAGTTTATTACAAGTTCTGAACAGATATGTCTCCAGAATCTGGAGACAAACTGAGTACCTCTATCAGACACTCTTTCAGAAGGAAAACCATGGAATCTGTAAACCTCTTTAATAAAGACCTTGGCCAAAGCATCAGATGTGGCCAACTTAAAGAGAGGAATCAAGTGTACCATCTTAGAGAAATTGTCTACAACAGTGATATGGTACTATGAGCATTTGAAGGACGTAAATCGACTATAAAATTGATAACCAGATGTGACCATGCTATCCCTGGCACAGGAAGAGGTTGCAAAAGGCCCTTCAGACACAGTACAGATGACACAAGCCTTCCTATATGATTCAACATCCTGATTGAGAAAAGGCCACTAAAATTGTCTACTAATGGCAGATGTGGTTTTAAATATACCAGTGTGACCTGTACATTTATTATTGTGAAAAAGAGGATTTCACTTATCTCTGTAAGAGGAACGTAAAATTTGTTAGGTGGTTTCTGGAGAAGCTTCTGCTGCCTGAATTCTTTTAACAGACAAAGAGGATAAAGAGAAGACAGTAGTATCTATGATATATTCAGGAGGAATATCTGAGAAGATAATTAGGGATATATCTGTTTCAGATTCATATTGTCTAGACAAGGTATCGGCCTTCACATTACATGTATCAAGTCTATACTTGATGATATAGTTAAATCGAGAAAGGAACAAAGACAAAGATCGAGCTTGTCTAGAAGAGAGATGTGTAGCCTCACTAATATAAGCCAGGTTTCTGTGGTCAGTAATAAGCATGAAGGGTTCCTCTAGTAAATCTCTCTAGTAAATGTTTCCACTCTTCCAGGGGAAGAATAATGGCCAACAGAGGCGGCTCTAGACTTTATGAGGACTTAGGTGAAATTCAAGAAAGAGGCCCCAGTAACACCAAAAGTATAAAATAATTGGGTTGTATTTTGTGTGTGTGTAAGGAGCATTCGCTTTATTGAAAGGAAGGCTTGCAGACCTGGATACAGAGAGTAAGTCTCTGCATTCAATGTTCAGAAGCTTAGGCTTGTCAGTAAAGAAATTCAAGAAACCACTGTGGTACTCCGCAGATGTGGCCAAAA
>OW240915.1:179523131-179550401 GCA_933207985.1 Pelobates cultripes | reverse complement strand
CATACAAGTAGGTTGCAGCTTTTTGAGGGCCCACACCACCGCTATGCACTCCTTTTCAATGGCAGTGAATATACTTTGCTGTGCAAAAGTTTACAGCTTAGATAAGCCCCGGGTTGCTAGCCACCATCTGCTCCGACTTGGCTCAGTACTGCTCCCAATCCAAGCATAGAAGCGTCTGTATGGACGAGAAAGTGTTTAGTTGGATCAGAAGAAGAAAGTACAGGTGATTTAATGAGCGCCGTCTTGAGCTGTTGGAAGGCCTGTTCACACTCTGGGGCCCATACTACTATCTTGGGGAGGTTTACGTTCACATGCTTAAGCTTACTGGGCTTTGAAGTGTCAGTCGGACTCCCTAATCCGGTCTATTCTGGCTCCTATGTGGGTCAGGTGTTAGGACCAGGAGCTGCTAAAAATGTCTACCATTCAAGTAGGTGTGTATCAGTGTGTATCAGGGATCCTTAGGACTGGGTATCGAAATCATATCCAACCGTGACCCTATGTTGGGAGTAACATTCCTATTCTGATCTGTGTCAGTGTGTATCAGAGGCTCTGAGGACAGGTGTCAATCCATATCTGCCAAGTGACCCGATGTTGGGGTAACATTCCTATTCTGCTCTGTGTCAGTGTATCAGGACCACTGATAGGAGACGCGGAAGGTATTAAACTGATCAGAACAATACTAAACACACCACTAATAAGGTTTCTCTCCTGTATGGCTCCTCAAATGATGCTTAAGATTAAAAGCGGCTGAAAAGCATTTCTCACACAGGTATTAAACTGATAAAAATAGTACTAAACACTCCACTCCTATCTGGTGTCACATTAGCTTGACCGCGCAGTGCCCCAAATTTGCAGTAAGAGGACCGATCAAGCCTCTTCTTCCATCTCCCTGTTACAAAAATCAATGCGTGTACCACGACCACTACGATAGGAGACGCGGAAGGTATTAAACTGATCAGAACAATACTAAACACACCACTCCTATCAGGTGGCACATTAGCTTGACCGCGCAGTGCCCCAAATTTGAATTAAGAGGACCGACCAAGCATCTTCTTCCATCTCCCTGTTACAGAAATCACTGCCATATCCATACAAATTGTACAGAATGTCCAGGATAGTTTTCCATGGACAAATGTTGTCGCCTGTTGAACGAGGTGACCTTGCTCGAGTCCCAGGTGTACGGTTCCTAAAATGGCTGCCATATACACGTCCACTGATAGGAGACGCGGAAGGTATTAAACTGATCAGAACAATACTAAACACACCACTAATAAGGTTTCTCTCCTATATGGCTCCTCAAATGATGCTTAAGATTAGAAGCGGCTGAAAAGCATTTCTCACACAGGTATTAAACTGATAAAAATAGTACTAAACACTACACTCCTATCTGGTGTCACATTAGCTTGACGGCGCAGTGCCCCAAATTTGCAGTAAGAGGACCGACCAAGCCTCTTCTTCCATCTCCCTGTTACAAAAATCAATGCCGTGTACACGACCACTGATAGGAGACGTGGAAGGTATTAAACTGATCAGAACAATACTAACACACCACTCCTATCTGGTGTCACATTAGCTTGACCGCGCAGTGCCCCAAATTTGCAGTAAGAGGACCGACCAAGCCTCTTCTTCCATCTCCCTGTTACAAAAATCAATGCCGTGTATACGACCACTGATAGGAGACGTGGAAGGTATTAAACTGATCAGAACAATACTAAACACACCGCTCCTATCTGGTGGCACATTAGCTTGACCGCGCAGTGCCCCAAATTTGAATTAAGAGGACCGACCAAGCCTCTTCTTCCATCTCCCTGTTACAAAAATCAATGCCGTGTACACGACCACTGATAGGAGACGTGGAAGGTATTAAACTGATCAGAACAATACTAAATACACCACTCCTATCTGGTGTCACATTAGCTTGACCGCGCAGTGCCCCAAATTTGCAGTAAGAGGACCGACCAAGCCTCTTCTTCCATCTCCCTGGTACAAAAATCAATGCCGTGTACACGTCCACTGATAGGAGACGCGGAAGGTATTAAACTGATCAGAAAAATACTAAACACACCACTCCTATCTGGTGGCACATTAGCTTGACCGCGCAGTGCCCCAAATTTGAATGAAGAGGACCGACCAAGCATCTTCTTCCATCTCCCTGTTACAGAAATCACTGCCATATCCATACAAATTGTACAGAATGTCCAGGATAGTTTTCCAGGGACAAATGTTGTCGCCTGTTGAGCGAGGTGACCTTGCTCGGGTCCCAGGTGTACGGTTCCTAAAATGACTGCCATATACACGTCCACTGATAGGAGACGCGGAAGGTATTAAACTGATCAGAACAATACTAAACACACCACTAATAAGGTTTCTCTCCTGTATGGCTCCTCAAATGATGCTTAAGATTAGAAGCGGCTGAAAAGCATTTCTCACAGGTATTAAACTGATAAAAATAGTACTAAACACTCCACTCCTATCTGGTGTCACATTAGCTTGACCGCGCAGTGCCCCAAATTTGCATTAAGAGGACCGACCAAGCCTCTTCTTCCATCTCCCTGTTACAAAAATCAATGCCGTGTACACGTCCACTGATAGGAGACGTGGAAGGTGATAAACTGATCAGAACAATACTAAACACCACTCCTATCTGAATTGTCACATTAAGCTTGACGCGCCAGTGCCCCAAATTTGCAGTAGAGGACCGACCGACCTCTTGTACCTCTCCCTGTACAAAAATCAATGCCGTGTACACGACCACTGATAGAGGCAGCGGAAGGTGATAAACTGATCAAGACAATACTAAACACACCACTCCTATCTGGTGGCACATTAAGCGACCCGCGCAATTTTAAAATTTGAATTAAGAGGACCGACCAAAGCATCTTCTCTTCATCTCCTGTTACGGAAATCGCGCATATCCATACAAATTGTACAGAATGTCAGGATAATTTTCCAGGACAAATGTTGTCATACTGTTGAACGAGGTATTCAGGTCGGGTATACGGTTCTAAAACCAAACGCCTATACCGTCCACTGATAGGAAATAATAGGAAGGTATTAAACTGATCAGAACAATACTAAACACACACCACAAATAGGGTTTTCTCTCCTGTATGGCTCCTCAAATGATGCTTAAGATTAGAAGCGGCTGAAAAGCATTTCTCACACTCCGAACAAAAATATATTTTTTTAACATTCTCTCCACTTTGAGCGAAATGACGTTTGGGAAGAGATTAACATAATTAAACACAGGCAGTAAAAATACAGTTTTTAGCCATACCCTGTAACTTTAAAACTACACATCCCATCTTCTTAATTACATATTTGGAATCAGCACACTTAAAACATAAACATAACCAAAAATCAGCTAAATCCATCCAGGGGTTAAAAAGTTAGCTGGAGGTCCCTTTATGACCGACCGCAAGCACATTTTCCTGCCCAAAACAGTTCCATAGATTTGGGCTGTGAGGTCGGTCTATTTCAGGCTGAAAAAACGACTAAGTCCCATCGCGAATGGGACTTAGTCTCTGCAGCCGAAATAAGGCTGAAAAAAAGACTAAGTCCCATCGCCGAATGGGACTTAGTCTCTGCAGCTGAAATAATTTCCCATTTACTGAACCAAGTGGGAAATAGCAAGGCAGGCACAAAGGTTTTGCACCAGGTCTGGGGACACAGGGGACACCGTCTTAAAGGGGCCGTGTCCCCAACAAGTCTGGGGACACGGCCTTAAAGGGGCAGTGTCCCAATCTTCCTGATGTCCCAAAAAAGGTGTTTAAAGGGCCAGCACCAGTCACATAAGAGTCCATAAGCCCCAATATGCCCACCGACAGTCTTAAAGACCATACGCAAATAAAGTGCATACATTTTCACAATCTCCCAGGGCCATAGTCCTAAATGCGGGAGGAGGCTGGCAAAAGTTTCTCCACAACCCAGGAAACAAGGGCAATTTGCCATTTTAAAGGGCCGTTACAAATAGCAGTTTTGTAACAGGTGTCAATCCATATCTGCCAAGTGACCCGATGTGGAGAACGATTACCTATTCTGCTCTGTGTCAGTGTGTATCAGGGATCCTTAGGACAGGTGTCAATCCATATCTACCGTGGAAAGCCTATGTAGGGGGCCAGTCTCTATTCTGCTCTGTGTCCGTGTGCATCAGGGCTCTGAGGACAGGTGTCATCATATGTCAAGGTGTCAACATGTCATATGTCAGGTGTCAATCCATATTGATTGTGATTTAGGAATGTTAGGTGATTTCTGCCCTTTATGGATTAAAACCAGACTCTGTATCAACTGTGTAATTTTCCATGGGAGTTTTGCCATGGATCCCCCTCCGGCATGCACAGTCCAGGTGTTAGTCCCCTTGAAACAACTTTTCCATCCCTATTGTGGCCAGAAAGAGTCCCTGTGTGTTTTAAAATTCGCCTCCCCATTGAAGTCCATGGCGTTTCGGGCGGTTCGCCGGTTCGCGAACATTTGCGGAAGTTCGCGTTCGCCGTTCGCGAACCGAAAATTTCGGGTTCGCGACATCACTACCATCCACGAGTACTTAAGGAACTAAGTGTAGAAATAAGTGAACCTCTGTTTTTAATCTTTCAAGATTCTTTTCTTTCAGGAAGTGTTCCGGAGGATTGGAGGAAGGCAGATGTGGTTCCTATATTCAAAAAGGGTTCAAAATCCTTGCCTGGAAATTATAGACCTGTGAGCTTAACTTCTGTGGCTGGTAAAATATTTGAAAGGTTATTAAGGGATAATATTCAAGAATTCCTTGAGAAGAACATGGTTATCAGCAAAAATCAGCACGGTTTTATGAAGCACAGGTCATGTCAAACTAACTTGATTGCGTTCTACGAAGAAGTAAGTAGAAGTATAGATCAGGGTGTTGCCGTGGATGTGATCTATTTGGATTTTGCCAAGGCATTTGATACAGTTCCACACAATAGATTAGTGTTCAAACTCAAGGAAATCGGTCTAGATGAAAATGCTTGTTCTTGGGTAGAACATTGGCTTAAAAACAGAGTACAAAGAGTTGTCATTAATGGTAAATTTTCAAGCTGGACAGAGGTGGCAAGTGGTGTCCCTCAGGGGTCTGTTCTGGGACCCCTTCTATTTAACATATTTATAAATGATCTTGAAGACAGCATTGAAAGTCATGTTTCAGTGTTTGCAGATGACACAAAACTTTGTAAAATAATACAAGATGAGCAAGATATTACTTTGCTGCAGAGGGATTTAGATAGACTGGGGGACTAGGCACTCAAATGGCAGATTACATTTAATGTTGAAAAATGCAAAGTTATGCACTTAGGCGTAAAGAATACACAAGCAACGTATACCCTTAATGGAAGCGAATTAGGGATAACAACACACGAAAAGGACTTGGGAATTGTTATAGACAACAAACTATGCAACAATGTGCAATGTCAATCAGCAGTGGCCAAGGCCAGTAAGGTATTGTCATGCATGAAAAGGGCATTCATTCTCGGGACAAGAATATAATTTTGCCTCTTTATAAATCACTGGTAAGACCCCATATTGAATATGCTGTGCAATTTTGGGCACCTGTTCTAAAGAAGGATATTATGGCACTAGAAAAAGTGCAGATGCGGGCTACAAAATTAACAAAAGGAATGGAACATATCAGCTATGAAGAAAGGTTAACAAATTTAAACCTTTTTAGTTTAGAAAAACGTCGCCTGAGAGGGGATATGATAACATTATACAAATATATTCGGGGCCAATACAAACCATTGTGTGGAAATCTATTCACAAACCGGACTTTACATAGGACACGAGGCCATGAGTTTAGACTGGAAGAAAGAAGATTTCGTCTAAGGCAAAGGAAAGGTTGTTTTACTGTAAGAACAATCAGGATGTGGAATTCTCTGCCTGAAGAAGTGGTTTTATCAGAGTCCATACAGATGTTCAAACGGCTACTAGATGCATACTTGCAAAAACAGAATATTCAAGGATATAATCTTTTAATGTAGGGTAATAACTGCTTGATCCAAGGAAAAATCAGACTGCCATTCTGGGGTCAAGAAGGATTTTTTTTTCCTAGCTTGTTACAAAATTGTGCCTCAAACTGTTTTTTTTTGCCTTCTTTAGGATCGACAGCAAAAAACAAATGTGAGGTAGGCTGAACTTGATGGACGCAAGTCTCTTTTCAGCTATGTAACTATGTATGTCTGTATGTATGTATGTATGTATGTATGTATGCCAGTATCAATGTATGTCTGTATGTCATTATGTATGTCTGTATGTCATTATGTATGTCTGTATGTCTGTCAATATGTATGTATATATGTCTGTCAGTATGTATGTATATATGTCTGTATGTATGTCTGTCAGTAAGTATGTATATATGTATGCATGTATGTATGTCTGTATGTATGTATGTATGCCAGTATCAATGTATGTCTGTATGTCATTATGTATGTTTATATGTATGAATGTATGTATGTCTGTATGTCAGTATGAATGTATGTTTCCATATTGTTATGAACTTATGTCTGTGTGTATGTGTGTATGGATGTCTGTATGCATGTATGTCAGTATGTATGTATGTCTGTCAGTATGTCTTGTGACAGAGTCTATGGAAGGGTAATAGAAGGAAGGTATTTAGGACCCAGACTCCTCCATAGCCTATACTCATTCACCTTCCCAATTAGCAACTGCTGAGGCTTTAATTAGCAGGTCTCAGAGCAGAAAGGGGAGATACAATCTGACCTGCAGAGAGACCAGGTCTGTGCTGAGCAGCACCAAACAAAGTGCTAAAGGTTGGTGAAACCAATGTTATTTTTGTTGAATTGTGTAATTTATTACCCTGGTTTAGAAAGGGACATTACTTTATGTTTAGTTAGTGCTCGAATTTGAGCTAGGATTTTGTTTGTAGACTTTCCTTTCTGTTTTGCTGAAGTTTTGAACAAACGGATTGCTGCATGGATTTTTGTGCACAATGTAAATAAGCCACACCATTTTTGCATAAGAGACTGTTGCTCTGTACCTGTTACCCTTGAGGACTGTGTTGCTTTGCCCTTAAAGGTCACAGTCTGTATATATGCATGTATGTCAGTCTGAAAGTATGTAGGTATGTCTGTATGCCATTATGCATGCATGTATGCCTGTATGCCATTATGAATGTATGTGTATATGGATGTCAGTTTCTGTATGGGTATATATATATATATATATATATGTATATATGTGTGTCTTTATGTATGTCGTTGTGTATGTATGTATGTGTCTTTATGTCCTCATGCATGTGTGTCTTTATGTATGTTAGTATGTGTCTGTCTGTCACTATGTATGCCTGTATATCTGTAGATGTGTGTGTGTGTGTGTCTCAGTATGTTTGCCTGTATGAGTGTATGTCTGTTTCAGTATGTGTGTCTGTTAGTATGTATCTGTGTCCTTTTGTATCAGTGTGTGTGTTTGTGTCTGTGTGTGTATTCCTGTGGGCGGTATTTGGAGGTGGACCCTGTGGGCAGGATTGGAAGCGGGCCCCACCGGACCCAGACCCTGAGCTGAGTTAGGGGCCCCAAAATTTCTGGTGGCGGCCCTCGTTGGTGACTACACTTTCTTACTAGGATGAAGAAATTCAATAGATGAAAAACTACAATTTGTAGCCCCTTTGTTTTGTTGTATAATTAAAGATCAGCTTGATGGTTTAGTTCTACATCACATGCTTTGAATTTAAAATAAAGTGAAATCATTTATACAAGTAATATTTTTATGCCACATGTAGTTCAAGATTTATTTTAAGAGAATTTTTTATTACTTAAAACAGTAATATATATATATATATATATATATATATATATATATATATATATATATATATATATATACACATCACACTGTGCAATAATGTGAACTATCGACCAATTAGTTACCTACTCTCCAGCGCTACCATGGGGAGTAGGAAGCTAGGGTGATCCACCTACCTTTGGCTCTCACCTTCCTCTTTTTATCCCTACCACTTGATTGGCCCTCCTTGGAAAAAAATACCTATGCAGGGACATTCTCCCCAGTGATGCTTAACTGCTTAACTAGCAGCATGACAGCAATCCTAAAAGTACACTCCAAACACCAAAACAACTTAATCTAAATCAAGTTGTTATGGTGCCAGAAGGTCCTTGGGTCACTCTTATCTCAAGGGGTAAAACCATTCTTAAACTGTTTAACCCCTAGGTTGCCTAAAGTGGCAATCTCCACTCCTCCCCTGACAACATCCGGCTTCTGAATTTTTAGATTTAGGAAGCAAAGAGTGCCACCAAGTTGGGCACCATTGAATGGCTGAGAGTGGTCAGCTGATGCTCTCATCCAATCAGTGACCCCCATTCACTAAACTGGCTTGAAGACAGTATTTTTTTTTAAAATCTACACATTAGAATTTCTGCATTCTCTTTTTTAATAGCAAAAGTAACTGTACCTTGACAGGATTACTTTAAAAACCTTAAAGTGCTCTTTGTGACATTGCGGGGCCTGTGACTTATGGGCAGCACTAAGAGAGCCTAGTAGTCACTTACTAGGAGGTCAAATATGTGAGTGGACCTGTCACTATTAATCCCTTGCCCCACCTGTGACCACAAGTGGAAGTGTAGTACAATAAGGCGGTGAAAATGCTATTCTCACCCTTGTTTTAGGGTCCATGGTCAGCCCTCATTGTCTACAGGTCCCAAAACCCAGAGTCTCCCCTTCATTCAATAGTCTTTATGTACTTCTTTTACCTGAATATAATGAAGGGTGGGGTAATAAATCTTTTACTCGCTGTATAGTCTCCATTTTCACCTGCTGTTCATATTATTTTTCTTTTTTATAGTTTTATTTTAGATTTATTTATTAAAAGTTACTTTTTAACCTACAATCTTCTCAGTAAATTCATACACAGGTAGAATGGCATTTTTTTCTTTTTTTGTTTATTCTCTATAATAAATCTAATATCAATAAAAGAATAACATTTTATACTATACTAGAATTATTTTTTCTTTTTAAATCTTCTTTTTAAGATTAATAAATAAACTAGAAAAGCTACAATTTCTGGGGAAATTGTGTGAAGTGTTCTTGCCTCCACCAGTAGTCTACAACTGGAGAGGGCGGAGTAACTGTTATCATTTATATAGCACATTTAATTGCAACGTTGTTGCACAGTTACATTAAACCATACATTTATAAAAACATTAGCAGATGTTCAAAAGGCCCTGTCTATGACATCACTTGCTGCTGCAGCCTGGCACAGGTCAGAGTATTTTGGCGGTTGCCATCTTCAAACGGTCGTATTTTAAAAACTATAAATCCTACAGCGAAGAGCTTTATATTGTGAGAATCACAAGACCCAGACTTACATTTTGATGCATAGTATGTCACTGACGTATTAACAATGAAGGCACAGTCGCAGTTTAGAAATTGCACTTCAAATTTGAGCTTTGTAGAGTGAAGTTTCAATTAATGTCAATGGACGGCGTTAGTTGCAAACAAATGATTACATTGTGAAAACTATCAGGACTATGGCTTAGCCATTGACATGTTTAGTGGCAGCAGGGATAGCTGAGCATTTTGATATAAGATTTGTGTTGGTGGGCCTGAAAATAAGGGAGTGGTGGCAGTTTAGAAATCATGTCCTGATTTTTCAGCTTTTGCCAGCTCCCACTCTAGCTTTGCCATTCTTTCCTATGGGACAAATGTCGCCACAAGAACGACGATATTCCGTGAACCATTTGGCGAAACGTTCCACAAAGTAATAGCAATCCGATCGGGAACAATCTGCACGTTTTGGTAAATTTTTGTCTATGTAGTGTAAAAACTGTGGGAGGAGTTAGGGTGGCAAATTTGGCTATAATAAGAATAAGAATAAGAATATATATGTGAGATAACAATAAGTGGTCTTGCTATGCAAGAACACTTAACTAGAAAAGCTACAATTTCTGGGGAAATTGTGTGAAGTGTTCATGCCTCCACCAGTAGTCTACAACTGGAGTGGGCGGAGTAACTGTTATTATTTATATAGCACATTTAATTGCAAAGATGTTGCACAGTTACATTAAACCATACATTTATAAAAACATTAGCAGGTGTTCAAAAGGCCCTGTCTATGACATCACTTGCTGCTGCAGCCTGACACAGGTCAGAGTATTTTGGCGGTTGCCATCTTCAAACGGTCGTATTTTACAAACTATAAATCCTACAGCGAAGAGCTTTATATTGTGAGAATCACAAGACCCAGACCTAGCAATCCGATCGGGAACAATCTGCACATTTTGGTAAATTTTTGTCTATGTAGTGTAAAAACTGTGGGAGGAGTTAGGGTGGCAAATTTGGCTATAATAAGAATAAGAATATATATGTGAGATAACAATAAGTGGTCTTGCTATGCAAGAACACTTAATAATATATATGTGAGATAACATTAAGTGGTCTTGCTATGCAAGAACACTTAATAAAAATCCATCATACACTAAACAACTATAAAGTAAAAAAAACAAAAACATTGAAATGCATTGCATTGTCAGATAGAACACTCAGATTAACTGGCTTCCAAGCCATCCAATCAAAATGCTCTGACAGGCAAGTCTCTCACCTCAGATTTGACTGTCCAGCCCCAGACTTACCCCTAAAGAGCTACATATCCACCAGTGGGGATTATATCGCTGTATGCTGTTTTACTCAGAGCTGATCTATAGCTCTAACAAATGTAAGTGTGATCCCACATATCCTTGCTGTATCTCCTACACTAAGCATTTCACTATCTGCACTATTATTTGTTATTTTCTGTTTTGCTACATATACTCATCTCCAACTAAAGCCTAGATGATTCAAAGCCAGGATCTTTAAAGAATTGTTTAATTGGATTAAAAAAAAACAAAAAAAAAAAACATGCACACAGTATTCAGCACAACCTGTTTTTTTGTGTTCTGCTTGAAACACTGTGCATACTGAAATATTTGTAATTGTGTGCTGGGGGCTAGTTGCACACCCTGCAAAAGGTACATTGGTAGCCCGGAACTCTGTTCCAGGCTACCTAATGTTAATTATGTGCATATGTTTCATGTTATCAGCGCACGTTGTATGCTGACAACAGAAGTAGAACTCTTCTCCCTTCCAGGCAGAGTGTCTGCAAGGAGAAGATTTTGTCCCCCTCCTCCCACTTTGTGCATACTCTGGGTAATGTGAGACTCTAATTATGATTTGGGCCGATGGGCACGTACCTCCGCGTGAAGATGGGTGTTGGAACCATTAATTAACTTATTCATAACTATTGGATGGCATTTGTAACCAATTAGCCAGTTGATCTGACACTATGTATAAAATTACATAATATGTATATAAACCTTGATTGAGTACAGATGAAATACATATGTATGTAATACCTTATATCTTGTTTAAATATGCAAAATCCATATTATGCATATTGGCAAAATGTGTTGGAAAGTGGTCCGAAAACCATAGACTGGCCGACTATAGGCCAAGCAGCTGTGCCAAATAGTTGTTGGAATTACAGCTAGCCATTCTAATTAAGATTGTGTCCCAGTTGAATGGGGCCATATAAGGGCTTATACACTTGTAAATGATTTCCTGAATGTCATTATGTGGCCAACTAAGGACCGAATGAATAGTGTAGATAACAGTACTAATGCTGGCCCAAGAGCCTAATGTGGGAATTAGTGAATTCAGGGCGAGATGCAGAGCCCATTTGTGTAGGGAACACTGACACAGATCTAGCGTGTACCTGAAGCCGGACAGAGGCAGGATGAGGGCTTAAGTGCATATCTGCATAGGCTGCAGCTTTGTGAAAGCTCATTCATGGTAGGTACACTTAATACATTAACGTGCTTATAGATTTTGAAATGCTATTTGGACTGTAACCATAAGTACAGTGAGTACCATGGACCACACAATGACAGCCCATAGTAGGGTATTGTCAAAATTACTAATTAATCCAGCATGCAGAATTGTGTCACACCTAGGACTAAGGATAACGTCTAACTAGACCTTAGAATGCCTGGACTTAACATATCTAAGAATAGTCAGAACACTAGCCGATGTCAGGGATACAGAATCAGACACAACAATGAGAAAAAGCCAAAAGTTAAGGATGCCAGAAATCAGGGAAGTCAGAACAAAGCCAAAGTCAAATACCAAAATATCAAGATCAGGAACGCACTCTCGGATTACCATCAGTCAGAAACTAAGAGAGGGAAATGAGAGAATGTAAAAATAAGTTTAAATAACCCTCCTGTTATTCTGATTGGCTGTAACCAACCTATGACCCCAAAACGTGCGCGCGTGACGTCATGGTACTATAAAGTGGCATAAATCTGCAGGGGCCGGCGTCCTAGACATGCTGGGTTTATCGGGTATCCGGGCACACGGCTGTAGATGGGCACAACTATTCCTATCAGGATGGTAAATTCCCTCAAACACATTACTATAAGTGGATGAATTCGTCACAGGTATGTCTTGAGCCTTTATAGGCTGGGTAACCTCTCCCACAACTCTAGGCTTCACCTTAACATCATGACAGAATATGCCAAATAAGTTTTGGTTTTTTTTTTAGGTGGAAACAATACTTAACTAAAAATATATATATTTTTATAGATAACATTCCTAAGATGACACCTTGGATCTTTTTTTTCATATCAACTTGCATATTACTATGGCATTGTAACCTTTTTGTTGTTGCTGCTTATTTTGATAATTAAGTAGTTATGGTGTTACATTGTTTTTAATTTGTTATGTTACATACTTAGATATGTTTATTCATCATGCAATTAGCTAAATACAAAGTGTTTGTAATATCATACTTTGTTTATAGTATTACGTAGCACAATTGTGAAATACATATGCAAAATATAATAAATGTATGTATAGAGATATATGTTCATACTTATTATCTCTTATTAGGGGTATTATCTCTTATTATCCTTTTATCTATATTGTAAAAAAAATTATATTTCAGTATTTTTAATGTTCTGGATTGAATAAGGCTTATGTAAGATAAACAAGTAATAATTATATATGCTTTATACTAAGCATTGCATAAACTTTTGCAGTTTAAATTTAGTACACCAATTTATGGGAATAAGTCATCTAAAGGACATCTCAAAGTTATAATTGTGTGAGAGGGGTAGAAAAAAAAAAAGTAAAAAACGCATATATACTTTCTCTAACAATTACATTTTGCTGCTTCTTCAATTTTTAGTGCCATAATCCTGCTGAAAGTGTAAATGCTTTGATTCTTTAATAGGCTTTTCTGACAATTATTAGGTTAAATATGTAATGCTAAATTAGCAATATATGTTGGAATGAAGCGAGAGGACTCAGTCATTAAATTATTCCAAGTCTATCACTTTGATCACTGCTTTATAATTTAAGGTGTGCTTAAAATTTGATCCTATTTAGGTTTAACATAGAAAAAAAAAAAATACAGGTCTGATTTCACACAGAGATCATGCCCACAACTAATTAAAGAGATCTAAAACATGTATTAATTGTGGTTCCTAACCCAGTCCTCTAATCACAACATTTTAAAATTGTATTATATACTATCAATGTCTGGCTTGTTGGTGTAGCCTGGGAACAAAGAGACACTATCTGCTGCACTGCACACAGGGTACAAGCTAATTCGGCATACAATTTCTGTTGTACTAATGGCCAAACAGCAAATCATATCACTGTAATTTAACATTTATAGCAGGGCATTGTAGAGATAACAAAAATACTAGGGTCTTCAGCCCAAAGGTAAATCTTATGTCCCCTCCTGCATATATTGATCCTAAAACCAACCCGATATAATCTAAAATGATCCACTCGCTTCAAAATCTCATGGTCACTACTCTATCCCAATTCTATTTGACCTTTCCGCTGCTTTTGATACTGTTGATCATCAACAGCTTCTTCTCATCCTCTGTAATCTCGGTCTAGGAGATATTGATCCCTCCTGGTGCTCCTCCTACCTCACCCAGCTCTCTTCTAGCATTTCTTTCTCTGGCTCTCCCTCTTCCTCACAACCTCTCTGTTGGTGTCCTCCAAGGTTCAGTCCTTGGTCCCCTACTGTTCTCGGTCAGAATAGAATGCCTTTATTTAATCAACCTGACAGGAATGGCCACAAGTAATCGAGTAACAGTAGTAGACAGAAGGACTTTGCTGAATGCACACAACTTTAGAAATAATAAGCTGTGGTATAAAAGGCCACATTATATTTCACTTGCGTCATATAACAGGAAAATGGGTATACAACATGGGTAAACTCACCAGGTCTTCCAATATCACTTCCATGCAGATGACACGCAAATCTGTCATCCCCTGATCTCTCCCTGCCCCTCTTGACTAATGTCTCTGACTGCCTCTCTGCTATTTCCAACTGGATGGCTGCCCACTTCCTTAAGCTCAACTTGTCCAAAACAGAACTTCTGGTCTTTGCTCCCTCAAGTGTTGCTACTCCCGTTTCTGTCTCCCTCCATGTTGATGATGCTACCATCAGTTCCACCATGCAGGCTCAATCCCTGGGTGTTCTCTTTGACTCCGACCTCTCCTTCACACCTCATATTCAGTCTATTGCCAAATCCTGCCACTTCCATCTCAAAAACATTGTGCGCATCCGCCCCTACTTAACGCCAGATGCGGCTGAGATGCTGGTCCATGCCACTGTCCTCTCTTGCCTTGACTACTGCAATCCGCTTCTCACTGGTCTCACGTGTTTCCAACTTGCCCTATTGCAGTCTATAATGAATGCGGTGGTGAGGCTCATCTTCCTCTCCACCGCACCTCCCATGCCTCACCCCTCTGTCAGTCCCTGCATTGGCTTCCCGTAAGATATAGGGCTCTATATAAAATTCTGGTTCTTGCTTTCAAATCCCCATGTAATGCTAGTCCTACCTATCTATCTTCCCTAATACACAAGTATGTCCTGTCTAGGCCCCTACACTCTGCTGAAGACCTGCATCTATCCTCTGTTCATACTCCCACCTCTGATGCCCGTATCCAAGACTTCTCTTGGGCTACACCATTCCTGTGGAAATCCCTTCTCTTTTCCATTAGATGCTCACTCACCCAGATTCTATTCCTTCAAAAAAACACTTTTTCACAAAAGTATATAATTTAAACTGTAAATGGCACAAAAAAAAACACACTAAGTCTTTATTGAATACTATTCTACCAATCTACTTCCCTTACCTTTTGTGTCACTTTACTCCACTCCCTCTAGCATGTAAGCCCTGCTCAATCTCCCTGTTTCTGTGTGTCAAACTTGTCCAAAAATGGTTACAATTACATGTTTGTTAATCTTAGTCTACCCATTGTAAAGCGCTATGGAATTTGTTGGCACTATATTATAATAATAATAATAATAATAATAATAATAATAATAATAATAATAATAATAATGTCCCAAGTTCAGATCTATAAATCACATTGTAACACCAAACTGTGTGTGGATTCAGGCTATTATACGAACTCATCATTAAAATGACACCCAAGGCTTTTCAATACCTTATTTGAAACACCAGCCCCTGCAAGCCACCATCCCACTGGCTCCCAGCATCGCCACTGCGTTTGTATATTTCCAATAGATTAGAAGTTGTCTAAAAACTTGATATGGGATATACCCATGATGAAGTGATTGTCTCTGGTGATTGATATTGTCAAACATGATTGCTTTAGTATCATTAATACATAACATCTAGGAAACATCAGAACATAACACACTAAGTCATAGGCTGGTAATATAAATGCAAAGCATAGAGAAGCAATAATGGTGAATATGCAGTATTAATTAAACAGGGCAGAATAGAATGCCTATATTTAATCAATCTGACAGGAATGGCAACAAGTAATCGAATAACAGTAGTAGACAGAAGGACTTTGCTGAATGCACACTACATAAAAAATAATTAGAAAATAGTATGCTGTCGTATAAAAGGCCATATTATGTTTCACTTATGTCATATAACAACAGGAAAATGGGTCTACAACAGAAATCTCAAACTTCCCACCACACCCCCATCCAATACAACTCCTATGATTCTTGTCATTTAGTGCATTGAAAGAATTTTGGATATTTCTGATCATCAACATTTGGGGGGCTGGAGTTTGAGCTTCCTGGTCTATAGTATATGTATAATCAATGAAATTATATCATTGGAGATTGGAATGAGCCTTATATGACAAATTTCAGTTCATTATATTGCATTCATACACTGTGAACAAAATTTGTTGATCGAGATCCAATAAAATCCGAAATTATCATCCTGGGTTGTTGAAGGTCTTGTGCAGAGAGAATTTGCTGTCATTTTGGTTCTGGACTGCCTTTATGGGTAGTATCAGTCTGTGAAATTTGTTGTTTCCATACATTTGCATGGGCTCACTGTGCTTAGAGGGGTATCCGTTACACCTCGCTGACGAGGTCCAAAGAAACCCAAAATGATCGTCTGGGTTTGCTGTATCTCTTGTGCAAAAAGAACTTGCCAGCATTTTGGTTATGGAGTGCCCTTATGAATGGGATCAGTCTCATATGCAAATTATATAAGTAACAGAAAAAAAGGCACTTACATTGAATACCTCACTTATTAAATTCACAATAAGGATATGTCTCCTTCAAAGTTCAAAGAAAAATAAAATAAAAACAAGAACAAAGAAAATATATAGTGTATGGATAAAATATGTAAAAAGAGTGTTGAAACCCAATCACAAGTGGAGAGCAGAGAAGTCTGCTCTAACTGTCAGTGTATATATGTATGTATGTATGAAATTTTGACAGTGGATGTGGATTAAAAGTATTTTGAAGACTGAAAAGCCTAGAGTGCCGGTATATATACGCACATACACTCCAATCCAATAGGTGGCAGCAGCAAGGAAAAGAATGCAGCAGCAAGTGAATACAACTTTATTTTGGAAAATATCCTTAAAGGAGCACTATAAGGTCAGGAACACAAACATGTATTCCTGACCCCATAGGGTTAAAACCACCATCTAGCCACCCTGGTCCCCTCATGCCTCCCTAAATATAGTAAATCTTACTTGCATTCAAGTCTGCAGCTGCATGTTTTTTGTCTGTTTCCTTTAGATCTGCCCACTGCCTGCTGACATCAGCAGAAGTAGTAGTCTGATCCAATCACAATGCTTCTCCATAGGAATGGCTGAGACTGACAAAGAGGCAGATCAGGGGCAGAGCCAGCACAATTCAAACACAGCCCTGGCAAATCAGCATCTCCTCATAGAGATGAATTGAATCAATGAATCTCTATGAGAAAAGTTCAGTGTCTGCATGTAGAGGGTGGAGACACTGAATGTTTGGATGTATTTTAGGCAGCCATGACCCAGGAAGGATCTCTAACAGACATCTGAGGAGTGGCCAGTGAAGTTATCACTAGGCTGCAATGTAAACACTACATTTTCTCTGAAGACAGTGTTTACAGCAAAAAGCCTGAAGGTAATGATTCTACTCACCAGAACAAATTCAATAAGCTGTAGTTGTTCTGGTGACTATAGTGTCCCTTTAAAATCACTCTATGCCCATCACCTCCTGACTGGACCTCCTTTTTTTTATATATTTATCATATCATACTATTTTTAGGCATTCGTCAAGTGACTTTTTACTTGTTTTTTTTTTTTTTTTGGTGTTTACTTGCTGCTGCCATCTTGGCTGAAACAAACAGCAATATCAACTAAATTCTGTTGACCCAATTTCTTTTTTGTCAAAGTGTTTCAAAAGAAACACATAATTTTTCTCATTGTGCAAGTGTAATGTGGAGAGCTCGCCTGCATCTTCTCTACCCTGTCAAAGTTCTTCTCTATCTGCTTTGGCGATCACCTGATCCAGCAGTGACCCTATCTGGTACCAGTTGAAAAAGTAGTCACCTGACAAAGTTACTATCCCTACCATCACCACTATCACTACAATAATCAATGTCATTACCATTTTTAATAACATTAGTCAACCAAGTTTTTGTGTAGAGATTAGTGTTTTGACAGATGCTAACGCCAACTGCACCTCTCGAGCTGAAAGGCTATGTGTTGAAGCTCATGCATTGTACTGAGGCAGTTTGGGATCCCTTTTTAATACCTCCAAGAAGACTGATTTCCATTGAGAAAATTGTGCAGCAAGGCAGTAATTAGAGGAGAGTTGCATGTCATCTTACCAGTGCCAGTATAAACCTACATCTGAAAAGATATCACAGATCTGTATTACTGAGGAAAAGAATCAGAAAGTATTAGGGCAGGCAGCAGGTCCACTTGTACTGTTTCTTATTCTGTACAGTTCTCACCTCCTACCACCTGCAGCGCCTTTTACATTACAATTACTGCTACTACCACCCTTAGGAAGAGCATGGTCGATATGGAGGATGGTGGCAATAGTTGACAGAGGCATTTTGGACAGAGAAAGTCAGACTAATTGCCCTAATCATCCAGTGAATTAAAAAATAAATAGGTTGATTTTTTTTTCTATAATATTTCCTCTTGCTTAGTTGCTACTGTCAGTGAAATTTACACCAACTATGGTATACTGATTTAGAATTATTTAACTGATATGTGATTTTTTTTTTTCTAGTGAGAGACATTACATGATTTGCAGTGTGCTTTACTGCCATTGCTTGAAATTTGCAAATTGCAAGCTTTTTCTCAGTAATAGATTGTGTCACAGTTTATTGCACAAGTGAAACCTGCCTGCATTGGGTGTGGTAGTGCTGTGTAATGCACTGTGGGCTGTTGGCAATGTGGTGCTTAATCTTTAAGCCAAATAATATAATAATACAGTAGAAGTAAATCCACCAAGCAGCAAACCATGTTTTAACAAAAACATTATGCAGGGTGAGATCACTATAATGTATGGCATTTTAAAAAAAGGGGAACAACTGCCACAGCAGCAGCAATCTCTCCTCCATTACTATAACTCTTGAAGAGTGAGTGACCCATTACCTCTGTGTACTTAAATATCTGTATATATACAGTATTACACTATGTACAGTTTTATATTTTACAGATAACTAGAGACAAATTGTAAGGTCCTCATTGATATAAGTATATCACATTGTGTGGTGGTGTTTTTATTGCGCACCCTGTACTTTGTACTTGTTTTAGCACTTTATGTAGTGTCTTTTCAATCATTATAGACACTAGCGTTGCTTCATCTCTCACAATTCAATAGTGCCAATTCATCCATATCCCATTGTTTTTAACTTTTGCTGTTTGTGCTTAGTGAATATGTCCAAAAACAATGTTTAGGTATAACAGACAAATGTAAAAACTCTGTCTAGAAGTTCTCGTATTGGGTGTCAGGGGAGAAAGAAATTAGCTGTAATGCTCAGTTTGCAACAGTATCCAGCTCTTAATTGGTGTGGTCACCTCTGTATCCAATTTGTTATATAGTGTCCGCCTTAAACATAATAGAGAGATGGAAACATAGCGTGATACAGTTTATTTATTAAAATTCCCCTTAATGCCCTATATGAAAACTCTTACAAGAGATTAGTGTGGTGCTTGTCTCCAAGTACCACTAACAAAATGAGGTACGGTACAGTATGCAGGAAACAGTTCAGGGTTACCACTGCGGTTCGCTCAGTGCACTTGAGCCGGGTGACATAGCTTGTCCGTCTGAAGAACATAAACCCTTGCTCCTGCTGGAATAAAGTTCATACTCCTCGAGATAGCAGGCTAAAATGTAGCTAGCATCATAAAGCATTTCAACCCAATTAATGAGAAAGCCTCATTAATTGGGGCGAAACGTACTGCTTTAGGGGTCCATTTAACCAATGACAGTGGGCTAGCTAGGCAATATTGCAACCATATGTGCATTGCAGCACAATAATAGGTGCCTTTTTTCACTCGTTTGGCTTGCCTAGATATTTTTACCAAATATTTTGCATATACAATGTACTTTATGCGGACAAAGTGAGTTGGATGAACCAAATGTATCCACCATTCACAAATCTAGTACTTATGCAGCTGTCTGTCATTGTATAATCAGTGAATTTAGAATTTATGAATTGGATGAAAAGTTAGTTTACATATATATCATTCCTGGAGGTTATTGTAGAAATATGGAAATTTAACAGCCATGCTTCTAAAATCTGCAGAGCATTCTGAGTATGACGTAGAAGTTTATATCAAAACTGCAGTGTTTAGTGCAGTTTTTGATTCCCAAAATATGTATAATGACATGTTTCATGTTAGCTTTTTCACTCTTATTCTCACCACTATTGATTATACTTCTCCAAAATATAAAATGGATAAACGGCACCAATTAAAATATTTTAATTATCAGGATGTTAATTACGCTAAAGGATAATGTTTTGAACATGACTCAACTAATAAAACACTGAATTGTTTCTATAAATCATGGTGTGTATGTCATGCTTTGATCAGTTGAGGTTGTGTGTCATGTGAACAAGGCAGTGATTTTGTGTGCCTGATGAGTCCGTCCTGAAGGTGACAAGAGGTGGTTAGAGGATGAAGAAATTCAATAGATGAAAAACAGCAATTTGTAATCCCTTTGTTTTATTGTATAATTAAAGACCAGCTTGATGGATAGTCTCTTTGCTACTAAACAAAAGTAATTGTTGTGCACTTCACAAAACGCCTTTCAAACAAAGAATCACATATCACAACATGTTTTGAATTTACAATATACTAAATGATTTAAACACGTACTTTTCTCCATGCCCTCTCTTGATGAAAATCTATTTTAAGAGCTTTTTTTATTCAAACACTTGAAATAGCATGATGTACTCATTGATTGGCCAGATCATGTTTACAAATCTGGTACTGCATTTAAGATTATAAAACCATAATTCTCTATGCCTCACACTGTGCAATGTTGGGACACTTATCTTAGGGTAGTTACTGGACTTTCAGACTGCCTCAAATTACTGGGAGTTTCACTCATTGGCAGTAGCTGATATGTACAGCTGATATTAGGGTTATTTACAGACATGAGATTCATAGTGAGTTTAAAGTGAATTTCTCATTTAAGGTCAGAGTAGCAGAAGTGAAAGTATAACTGAGTTGGAGAATGTTTCCAGTTTGTCTACTTTGTCTTTCAATTTGATATTAATTTAGAATTTGCATTAAATTTAGTGAATAACCCTGTATGATTCTTTCTCTCACTGTTGCTATACAGGCCCTGGGGAGATAGCGCAGCTAAGCGGACAAGAGCACATGTATGAGTGTGGGGATAGATATGTGGGTGGGATTATGTTCTGGGTAAGAATGTGTGGTTGGGATTATGTTCTGGGTAAGTTAGTGTGGTGGAGGTCTTACTTCAGTGCCACTTGGGATTCGGGCCAGCAAACAGCTTCCTGTCCTCCTGTTCCTGTTTGCCTGGGCCTGAAGGTTTACCAGCTTGAGGGATGGAGGTTGAGGCTTTCTGGCTTCCCTCAGAGCTGTTGCAGCACTGGATGGTGGCTGGCATCTCCGTGACCCAGGGCGCGCCTCACCCCTGGTATGGCTGCTGGCGTGGGTTCCCCCCCGCGGCCAGTATCCCTCTGGGGCCTTCCCTGTGGCCCCTCCTCATGGGGGCCAGCCTGGCTGGCATTCAGGGCCAGGGGACCACGTGGGGGTACCCTGCCACTAAAGAGGGGTACCCTGCCACTACTGGGGGGTACCCTGTCACTCCTCTTCGGGCCCGGTTGAGCTGTGAGTTCCTGGGCCGAAGCATCGCCAGGACCGCATGTCTGGGGGCTCCAGAAACGCGGCCTGCATCTTTTCATTAGGATGCGCGGCCTACCCGGCCTGCATCCATGGCCGGGGGCGGTGGATGGCGTTGCCGATAGCGTGTGGCTGCCCGGCGGCCGTTTATTCCGCCAGAGGCTGGCGGGATAGCGGGGCTGTGGCAAGGGCCCCCAACTGTGAGTAGGCCCGGCGGGGCCGCGCGGGGTACTCCAGTATCGCCATTCAGGAACGGGGGAGGACGTCTGGTGGGCTGGGAGCCTCCACTGCCGGTGTGGTAGGCTCCCCTGGGTCTCTCACCCCTGTCTCCCCCCACCCCTTGTCGCTCCATTTACCTGATTCCCCTTGGTGTCAATTGGGGGGCTGGCTTGCTCCGGGGCCCCCCTCTGGCTCCTCCTTCCGTTTTCTGCCCCCGCCCCCTCGTGCTGGGTCCTTTCCCACCCCTCTTTTTCCTTTTTCTCTTTTCTTTTCCTCCTTGGTGTGCTCCATGTTCCTGGGGGTCCCCCTGACCTCCTCCTCTTCTTCCCCTGTTCCCTCTGGGTGGGTCTGATTTTCTCTCTGTATGTCCCCCCTCCTGTGTGCCCTTGTTCTATCTATGTACCCCTTCCTCTCTGTGTGTCCCTATTCTGGCTGTGTATGTCCCTGTTCTATCTATTTGTGTCCCTGTTCTATCTGTGTGGTCCCCCCTGCTGGTCACTTACCTCAGCTGCCTCCTAGTGTGGAGCGTGGGTCACCTTCTCACCGTTGCTCTTCTCACAGATCCTGGCTGCAGTTCATAGAAACACCTTGGAAGAACACAATGGAAGCTGAATTCAGTGTCTTCTGTCTGGCCCTTCTCCGCTTGTTATGCCGGGCATTGGCTGGTGAGTACGTTGTTCCTTCTTTTATCCAGTCGGGTCCCTGGGGGGGGGGGGAGTCTTATCGCTATACAAAAAAATAAAATAAATAAATAAATAAATAAAATAAATAAAAATAAAAAAAAGAGAGAAACAGTACATGGACACCGCTTACCAGGGAGTCCCCCCCCATTCTCAATATTTATCGTATGCTTTAGTACAGATTCCTGCAGCGTCCTACGCAGTTAATAGCACTGGCGTTTTATGTGGCTCTTGGCGCTGCTGATGTGCACTTATATGGCCCGCTTGGCTTGCGCTTCTCACAAAATATTAGGGAGCAGATTGGGGAAGGGTTTTTATTAGAAATAGGTTTCCTCCTGCCACTGGGGGTCCATTGATTGAAAGGGTAACAAAAAAAAATACCGTATACACCCCATGACGCGCAGGAATTGAGTCCGGGCATTGTATGTTATGGATAGCATTGTCGGGGAGAGGTCTCTCCGAGAATGCTTGCACTGTTCTGCTGTCAGGACACCCTCTGGGACGCGTGTCGTGCCTAGGGTGAGCTGGGTTGGTGATGGTACGTCTTGCACTTTTAAACTCACCCGAGATTTGGATGCCCCAGTCCTTAAGTTGGTTGAGACCCTTTTCTGCATTAGTTATCACGTGCATCTTCCCTTCCCGGTGGATCAGCAGCTTGGCGGGGTATCCCCATCTGTAGGCTATGTTCTTCTCTCTCAGGGTGGTGGTGATCTGCACCAAGCTTTTCCTGTATTGTAGGGTTTCTGCGGACAGGTCGGCGAAGATTTTAATGTGCCCATATGGATCTGGCATATCTGCCGTCACAATCCTTTCCTAAACATGGAAAAAGTGGATGCGTGCTATGACATCTCTCTCTGCTGTTGGCGGAAGATGTTGTGGTCTTCTAAGGCGGTGTACCCTGTCCACTACCAGTTGGTCCGGCTGTGTGTCTGGGGCGAGTGCCTGGAACATGTCTTGGAGGTAGTCATGTAGGCCCGTTGGTAGTACCGTTTCAGGGATGCCCCTTATCCCGATGTTATTTATTTCTCCTGGACCGGTCCTCCAGATCAGCCATTTTGATTTTTAACGCTTGTAGATTTGCTTCCTGTACTTGCACTTTATCTGCCAGGCAGTTGTGTGCGTCCACACATTCATCTAGCTTCTGCACCACTTGAGCTGTGCACTGGCCTATTTCTGCTATGTCCTTCCTCATCTCTGCTGCCAGGCCCTGCAGTTGCTTTTTCACGCTTGCTTGGAAGGTGTCAGCTAATTCCAAAAGCATCAGCCTCATGGAGGTTGCTGTGAGAGGCTTTTCCCCTGCTAGGGAGCCTGTGGAAGATGCAGGTGAGAGGGATCCCTCGCAGGAGCTACCGGCTTCCCGCGGTTTTTTACCGGCTGTTCTTGCCAAGAAGAATTCTCTTTCAGCTTTAGCAGTCCTTTGCTTCTGTCTGTGGGTCATTGTGAGTCCTGGTGTGTCTCAATTATCGCTTTGCAGACCGTTTATTTGTGCTAAAATCCCGATATTGGCAGGAGCTTTACATGTGTGCATCCATGCCGATCGAGGCCACGCCCCCCCATTGCGGCAATCTTGAGGTGGTGTAGGCTGTTTATCATGTGACAGTGTCCACCCCCGGTGGTACTCTAGTCGCGGCGCCGTTGAGTCTGGAAGTGTCTGGTCAGGCATGGTTTTCCCGGGGGTTCACAATGTAATGGCCGATGCTTTATCTTGTTCACTGTGGGACGTACTTCGGGCAGGGGCTCTGCGGGGCCAAATTATAGGGCAGTGGAGATGTGGTCGCTTGGTCTAGCGGACCAATACATCAATAATAAAGATAATTTTTCTCAATTTACAATATATGGGGCAATATAATTACTCATCAAGGGGATATTCACTAAACATTACATATTTGTACCATATGTATACATATGCCGTTCATTTCTATTTTCCTATGTCAGTTAACCAATGTATACACATATCTCAGATCTTCATCACTATATATATAAAGACGAAATAATAATTAAATAATAATTAAAAACAAAATAAGGATTATCTCATAAAGCAAAATTATTATCAATGGGGATTATCTTTTAAACCAAAATTTTTTTAACAAGAAGATTGTAATAATAGGCGTGCGCAGCCTATTGCATTGGGGTGTGCACCCTAAAGCACAAATACACGCCATGTATGTATGTATGTATGTATGTATGTGTGTGTGTATATATGTATGTATGTATGTATGTATGTATGTATGTATGTATGTATGTATGTATGTATGTATGTATATATATATTACACATACATACACTGGTGTGCTTTGTGAGGGTTGTGTGTGTGTGTGTGTGTGTGTAAGGGTGCTTTGTGTGAGGGTGCTGTTAGTGTGATGTGTGTGTGAGGATGCTGGTAGTTTGCTATGTGAGTGAGGGTGTTTGTGAAGGTGCTGTTAGTGTGCTTTGTGGGAGGGTGCTGTTTGTGTGCTGTGTGTGAGGGTTCTGGCAGTGTGCTGTGTGTGTGAGGGTACTGTTTGTGTGCTGTGTGTGACTGTCGTTTGTTTGTGAGGGTGCTGTTAGTGTGCTGTGTGTGAGGGTGTTGTGTGAGGGTGCTGTGTGTTTGTAAGGGTGCTGTGTGTGTGTTTGTGAGACTGCTGTTAGTGTACTGTGTGTGTGAGGGTGCTGTTTGTGTGTGAGGGTGCTGTATGTGTGAGGGTGCTGTATGTGTGAGGGTGCTGTATGTGTGTGGGTGCTGTGTGGGTGCTGTGTGGGTGCTGTGTGTTTGGAGGGATTGTGGGGGTGGAGGTGGGGGCAGATTAGTAAATATCCCCCCTCCCTTCTTACCTTATGTAGAGAGGGGGAATCCTTGCTGCCATGTGCCATCCCTGGTGATTCAGCGGAAAGTGAACTCTAGCCTGCGGGGCTAGAGTTCACTCTCGCTAGATCTGAGCATTGCCACGACAACGCTCAATCTCGCGAGAGGAACCTGGCAGAGCTGCTGGCTAGAGCTCCCCGGGTCCTCTTCTGCCTCCCTCAATACTGCTGTGAGCCGGTGAGGTAGATCTTTGATCTCCCCACTGGCCCATGGAGGCTTAGAGCAGATCCGGCGCTCGGATAGATCCTGAGATCTCCCGTGCTGGTCTCAATCCATAGGAGTGCCGCGGGGATTAGGGTGTGCCCAGGCACATGCAGCACACCCTGTGCGCACCCCTATGATTGTAAGACTCAGTTTCAAATAGACCAAAAAAATCTAAGATTAGAATAAACTACTATTCTCCATTTAGAAAGAGATAGACAAATCTACACATAAAAAAATCCTATAAAGTATCACATACAAGAAAAAAAAATTTCCAAAAATTCTCTCTATATAAAAGATTCTATCTATCTATCTATCTATCTATTAAAAAAAAAAGGGAAAACAGAACAAAAGGATATATTAGAATATATTCACAAGAAATGGCATATCTCAAAACCCCTATTTAAACTTCTAGGGAACAATGCTTTTAACTTGAAGATCCACCTCATTTCTTGTTGTGACAATTTTTTCAAGATCTTCACCTTGAAAATGCTTTCCTATGGACGTTGGCGTTTTCTCACTGTGAAAATCACAGTGAGAAGCGCGGAAGCGCATCTAGCGGCTGTCAATGAGACAGCCACTAGAGACTGGAGTAACCTTAATGTAAACATAGCAGTTTCGTTGAAACTGCTATGTTTACAGCTGCAAGGTTAACCCTAGATGGACCTAGCACCCAGACTACTTAATTGAGCTGAAGTGGTCTGGGTGCCTATAGTGGTCATTTAATGCAGATAAGAATGGTACAAAATATTAGCTGAGGTCAGGGACACAGAAAGAGACACAACAAGGAAGCAAGCCAAAGTTCAAGGATACCAGAATAAGGGAAAGTCAAATTACAAGCCAAAGTCAAATATCAAAAAGAACTAGAACAAGAATGCACTCTCTGACAACCAACTAGTGGAAATCACGACAGGGCATTGACAAAATGCTATTTTGGGTTTAAATAACCATCTTGAGTTTGTAATTGGTTGTACCTGGCCTCTGACCCCAAAACGTGTGCCATCTTTGTTGTGGGCACAGGTTTCTTATTTAAACTGGAACTACAGCGGCCTGCGTTCCCAAGAATGCCGCACTTGCTGGGAACTGGAGCGAGAGGGGATCGGGCAGCGATCTTTCGCAACCTAGGTAAGTATAAAAAATTTCCGTCGGAGTGGCTGCTTTGTTTATGTGCAGCCACACAGACAAAAGAGCCGTGACAAAAATCAGCTTGCTTGCACCGGTTCTATGACTCATACAATATTGTCTATAAATGCCAAAGGTCTTAAAATGCCGTGTTAAACCATTCACACTTCCACATTGGATACCACTCACACTAGAGGGTTAACAGTACACATTTCTAGTTGGACCATACTCACATCTTTCTGACAATCTCAGCGTTACATCCATCTCGGGGAGAGGGAGTTTAAAGACTTAATGAGTCTCTTTTGGCACAGACAGAGAAGTGTCAAACTATAAAAGACAAACTAGAAGAATAATTTAATCAAAACAATTCACCACAATTCTTTCCAACAAGACTTTGACTTGTCCATAAGGCTGATGAACTGATCAAAATAGCCCTCCATAAAAAGAGGAGCAAAGCTCAACAGTTCACTTAATTTGAAAAGGTACTTACAGAGGTCACTTACATAAACAAGCCCCATCTAAGAATTTTGCCATACAATTAGCCCAAATCAAACAATCCATTATTGATAT
>OW240915.1:179373421-179523031 GCA_933207985.1 Pelobates cultripes | reverse complement strand
TGGTGGCACTGACTTGGGAAATGGGCACAGTATCCACTGTGAGCCTGACACAGAAGCTGGCAGCAGTGGCAGACAACTGACTGCTATTCAATCTATAACAGTGAAAAAAGTTTTTTGTTTTAAATTCAAGCTATTGTGACACCAGATATAAGTGGTGGCACTGACTGGGGAAATGGGCACAGTATCCACTGTGAGCCTGACACAGAAGCTGGCAGCAGTGGCAGACAACTAACTGCAATTACATTACACAGAAAAAAAAAAAGCATACCCTATCCCTAACCTAGCTATGCATTTCCCTATCTAATCAACAGCAGCTACACTTTCCCTCCTCTCACTAAGCATGCAGCTTGAGAATGAATGTAAAATGGATGCCTTCCAGTAGGTGGGAGGGTCTGCTAGGGAGGCTGTGCTGCTAATTGGCTGGAATGTGTCTGCTGACCGTGAGGTACAGGGTCAAAGTTTACTCAATGATGACGAATAGGGGGCGGGTCGAACCGCGCATATGTTCGCCCGCCGTGGCGAACGCGAACATGCTATGTTCGCCAGGAACCGTTCGCCGGCGAACCGTTCGGTACATCACTAGTGGATGGATACCGTCAGACCCTGGAGCTTTGTTTATATTAACTTTCTTTAGTTGCTGCAGCACCTTGTCTTGAGTTAACCAATTACAATTACTCTGCAAGTTTTTAGTAGCAATCATTTGCACATCTATTGCCATGGGTTTTCCTTAATATATATGGATGAGAAATAGTTATTTAAAATTCCTGCCTTTTCCTGGTCTTCATTAACTAACACCCCCGTTTCAGTTTTTAGTGTACCTACTCCTTCATTTTGGTCTTTTTTAGAATTTATGTACTTAAAAAATGCTTTGGGGTTGGTTTTGCTCTCTTTAGCTATCATTATTTCATTTTGAAGTTTAGCAAGTCTAATTGCCTTTTTGCACGCATTATTTGCTT
This sequence comes from Pelobates cultripes, assembly GCA_933207985.1. NCBI lineage: Eukaryota > Metazoa > Chordata > Amphibia > Anura > Pelobatidae > Pelobates > Pelobates cultripes. The sequence goes on along the minus strand of OW240915.1, from coordinate 179,522,075 downwards.
CCTTATATCTTTTATATAAGCTGTGTAATATGTTCATATAAATTGCACTATAAATAATTTACACATGACCAATTTTTCAGTGGCATCTATTGAGTATACAGCATTTATGGAGTTGTAACTTTGGTGATCTTTTCATCTCCTTTATATGTCCATTCATGTTGTATTATAAATAATTCATATATGGCCACTTTCTAGTGGTATATATTGAATATACAATACTGATGGAGGTTTATTATTGGTGATTTATCTATTTATTTCATTTATTTCCTTTATTTATTCTCTTTAGTTACAAATGAAATACATTAGTTTGTGTATGTGTACCCACCCACATGATTTGGATGGGCGGAGCTGTATGCAGATTCCTTTGGGATCATTCATTCTAGATCCCGCCCATTTTTTGACCCGCCGGCATAATGAATAGACCACGTGATAACTGGGACGTCGGGTCACGTGTGACGTCATGAGGCTCCTCCCCCACGTACACCATGTGGTCCGCAATGGCGCGGTCGTAACCATCAATGGCAACTAGATATATCTGAGATGGCACTTCCCCAGACCCTATTGGTACAGTCTTTCATGTCCCCTGGTAAATTTAGTATTTAAGAGACCATCTATTAGTTTCATGCTGGCCCCTGACGAAGGTGCATCTCTTTAGGCACCGAAACCTGCGTTGGACGTTTTTTCCTCATATCTTGTATATGAGCACTGGGCACTGGTGGTTGTAGCACCATGTTTGTCACTTAAACTTTTGAATTTTTTGCTCTTTTCAATTCTCTTTTTTTCTATGCCTGTCTAGTTAGTTTAACAGGGAGAGAGGCTTTATAATTTAACTTTATCAGTCTGTTATAGACTGATTCTTCTACTATATATCATTTCATATCTCTTCTTATGTTTCATTGTGTCTTTATCTTTATAATTCTGTGTTTTCCAAAGGAACTGTTTATCTACACTTAAGCCCATTTATGAATACTAATTAATCTATATTGATAGGGCTTTAGTACTACCAATCTTTGGATATTTGGATCAAAGGCAGCTCTACCTTGTGTCTTGACAAGATTATAATACTAGACATTTCCCAGAAGGAATTTATGATTGGGATATAGTTATCTGGCGTTACTCATCCCTATGTAGCATATTATAATAAAGCTTTTATTTAGGCTTGGGTAACTATTGAAATATAACAAATATGTGCACAGGGTGGAGGATAATCAATACGAAGCTCTATACACCTCAAAGTGGAATCCCCTTTACCACTTTAAAATAGACAATATACATACATAAATCAGGTGGAGCTTCTTAGAAAAACAATGTAACAGATATTCTGTAAAATAGAATATAAACCATAGTGCAATACAGTAATATAAATAAAGTAAAGGTATGTATGCAGTAGGTATTCCACTCACAAGCCTGGAGTCATAATCTCATATGACTCAGATGGTGTATGCCTTTGGACCAATTCAGGATGTCCAGATCCTTCTTTCTTGCAGGATTCCGTCTGTAATCACCTTTAACCAACTTTCAGACCAAAAATGTCAGGTCAACGTTAGGTTTCTAAAAGGATGGTGCTTTATTTAAAGTAGAAATAAAACTTTTTAAAAGAAATTAACATTTAAAATCAAGTAAAATATATCAACTTTAAATGGGGCTATATAGTCCTTAATAATTGCCAAAACGCGTTTCGCCCGGTACAACAGGCTTCCTCAGTCGGCTAAAATGTCAACTGTTTAGTCTTCTCAGCTTTTTAAAAAGTCCGCTCATTTTTACTTCCGGGTTCCGGTTCTCGTCTCGGTGGAACGCAATTATGCGTTCCAATGATGTCACTTCCTGTTTCATCACTTCCGGATTGACACATTATTCGGTTGGAACGCATCATGCGTTCCAGTCGTGCTGTTTCCTGTTTCGTCACTTCCGGTTTTCAATCTCGGCCAGTTGGAACGCACAATGCGTTCCACCGGCATCCTCTTTCAGTATTACTATTATTTTGCAATCGATCCACATGATTTACAACTTTATAAGTATATTTCCACACATTCATGTGTATATACTAATATACTTTGCTAGTGTATCAATAATATCACCATAGAACTTTGTATTAAACACCCTTTCACATACATTAATAAATTCTGCATATATACTAAAAATACCCAGTCTATCTTTTGTAATAAAAGATGGTGCAGATCTCTTTGAATATTTATGCAATATGCAAAACATTTTTCCTTAAAGTGCTTTTATAAGGGGAGTGATATGTATATTTTAAGGTGCTCTTACATTATAAAGGTGGTATAAATATTTTCCCTTAAAGTGCCTTTGTACATTAAAGTGCTCTTTTACATTTTCCTTTTAAGTGCTTTTTGTGATGCTTTTTAAGCCTCCACAATAATATTCAAGAATATGCCATTTCAAAAACTAGAAAAAAATGGGGTTTAAAAATAGTAATTACCTTTTTAAAATTATTTGAGTTGAACAAAATATACCTACTCAGAATAATAAAAAATAATAGGAAATATGATGTAGGAAAATTCAGTTCATGAAATGACATAATTCAAAATCTTGGTTTAAACCATGAGGTGCCATAGTGTTAAAGTTAAAAATAAATCTCATTTCTTCTATTCCTATTTTCCTAATGTAATCTCCTCCTCTCCAGTCTTTTTTTACCAATTTTATTGCACAAAAGAACAGTCCTTTGGGATCTTGGTTATGGAATATCTTAAAATGGTTGGAGACGCTATGTGACTCCAATCCATTCTTTATATTCCTCGTATGTTCTGCTATTCTCGTATTTAAGCATCTAATAGTTCTCCCTACATATAGGAGATTACACTGACACTTCAGGACATAAATGACCCCTTTAGAATGGCAAGTTAGGTGGTCTCGAATTTGAAATTTTTGGTTTATCCAAGGTTTCATATCTATTATATGGCGCTTCCTGCTTTTGGTATTTCTGCATGCTAGGCATTGGCCGCAACCATAAAAACCTTTATTTTGCCTTAGGAAATTTTTTTCCACTAAAATTTGTTTATCACTACTTTGTACTAAAGTGCTTTTTAAGTTTTTTGCTCCCCTATAAATGATCCTAGGTCTTTCTGACAAAATATTTTTTTAAGATTGGATCATCTTGCAAGATGTGCCAATATTTGTTTATAATTTTATTGACTTTTTTGTGATTCCCATTAAAATCACAAATAAATGGGACATCATTGTTCCATTTTTGTTTCCCCTTTTTATCTTTGTATATTAGAAGGTTCTTTCTAGGTATTATACGAACATCTTCTAGAGAGGCCTGTAGCTCTGTTTCTGCATATCCTTTTTGTAAAAATTGAGTCTTTATCTTTCCTGCCTGTAATAAATAGTCCTCATCATTGGTGCAATTGCGCCTAATTCTTAAAAACTGTCCTCTAGGTGCATTTTTTAGCCAGGGTGTGTAATGACAGCTCTCTTTCCGGATGTATCCATTTGCATCCACTTCTTTGAAATGATTCTTTGTGGTGATGCAGGTATTCGTGATATTAATGTCGAGATCTAAAAAATTTATACTTTCCTCACTTACTTGCGCCGTTAAAACAATGTTCCAATCATTCTTATTTAAAAAGGTGATAAAAACATCTAACTCTGTCCTAGTTCCTGTCCAGATAAAAAATATGTCATCGATGAAACGACGATAGCACACCAAGTCCGCTACCCAGGCATGTCCCCCATATACAAACTTCTCTTCCCAATACGCCATGAATAGGTTCGCATAACTGGGAGCGAACTTGGTGCCCATCGCCGTTCCCCGGATTTGGAGGTAAAAAACATCTTGAAACCAAAAAAAATTATTAGTTAAAATCAGGTGGATACCTTCTAAAATATATAGAATCTGTTCCTCTTTAAAATTGTGTTTCCTTAAAAAATGTTGCACAGCTTCCAATCCGATCTTGTGTGGTATAATGCTATAAAGGGAGGTTACGTCACACGTAACCAAAAAATTACCCTTTTTCCAAGTAGTTTCTTCTAGCAGCTTCAAAATGTGTATAGTGTCTTTTAGATAAGCGGGATTGCATATGACTAGAGGTTGCAATAATTTATCTAAGTATTCTGATACCTTCGCTGAGACGGAATCAATCCCGGATATTATTGGTCTACCAGGTGGATTTCTCCTATCTTTATGTACCTTTGGTAAATGATAATAAACCGGAGTTTTAGGGTGTGGAGTAGACAAATACTTGGCTTCATCTATTGTTAATATTTCCTTTTCTAAACCTTTCTTAATATATTCATCAAATTTATTTTTTATCTCCTCGATTGGATTTCGGTCCAACTTTTGATATTTAATAGGGTCAGACAAAATTCGTTCCGCTTCTTGCACATAGCTCGACCTTGAGGCTATAACAACCCCCCCCCCCCTTATCTGTTGGTTTAATAACCATCTCTCTATTTTGTTTCAATTTCTTGACCACATTCTTTTCTTTATTCGACATATTGTATTGGTATTTATTCAGTGGCCTAATTTGTCTTATTTCTTTCGTGACCATTAATTCAAACGCTTTAATTTGATCAGAAATGAGGTGTTTAGGAAAGAAATTGGATTTTGTTTTTAAATCCGTATGTTTATATTTTAATACAACCTCTTCCTTCTGAGTATCCTTTTGGTTTGCAAAAATTTTTTTTAAACATAACTGTCTAATAAATTTATTGATATCTATAAACAGATCAAATTTATTCAAATCTGCGGTGGGGGCAAATTTTAAGCCTTTCTGTAAAACTTCCATTGTTTCTTTAGATAATTCTTGGTCTGTTAAATTAAAAATACCTTCTGCGTTTATCTCTTGCCTCTCTTCTCTCTGTATCTCATTTCTTCTCCTTCTTCGGTTTCTCTTTCTTGTGTTGTCGATCTTCTGCGCTTGCCTGGGGATTCCCATATACTGATCTGCTGTGTTTGTTTCAATCTCTCCTTGACTGGATCTTTCCGAAAAAAAGGAGATGTGGAGTCTTGGTTGGAAGTATATGGTAGTTCATGTCTCTCTTCTAATTTCTTCCTCTGCATATTTGGAGAATACTTTCTTTTTTCTCTACCTTCCTTACTTATGTCACCTTCATTCCGCTGATATCTTCCTCTTTCTCTATTAAATTCGTTTGAATTTTGTATAAAATTCCTTCTTTCTTCTTTTTGGCCTAAGTTTGATTGTAATGCTTCACTATAACTTTTATATCTAGGAGACTTCATTGCAGGGGAGAGGTCTCTTCTCTGATTTCTCCACTGCAAATTGTCTCGTCTTTCTTTTGGGATATATGTTCTATCTCGTTCTCTCCTAGATCTTTGGTTATAGTTTCTTATTGGTTTATAATTAGGGGTTATTTCCTGTCTCTCATACCCTTCTCTATGTCTATTTCTGAATGGTGTCCTAATTCTTTCTGGAGATTTTCTGGATTGTAGGTGGAGTGGGCGCCTGTCCCTATTTATATGTTGAGGTTTTTGGTTTATTTGTTTCTTGGGGGCGGTAACTCTTCCCATTTTATAATCATTTGTATCCCTCAAATATTTGCTCTTTTTTATCTCAATTATTTCTTTTTCCACTTTTTCAACCTTCTGTTTAATGTCTTTCATTATCTGATTATATATTTCAGGGCTAATTGTCTCGCTTATCTTTTCCTTCCAACTCTTTATCTCTTTATCCAGTTGTAGGAGATTCTCCTCCCGTCTGGATACAATGTATCCCATTGTGCTAAATGCAAAGCCCTCCAGCATTTTATTCCAACCTGTCATAAATCCAATATCATCCTTATCAAAGGAGGGATTTTTCTGGTATCTTAAACCTCTCGGTGTGATTTGTTCTCTTACGTATTTCTTTAATGTGGCTACTTCCCACTTAATCTTCATCTCTTTAATGAGTGCTTTTTCCAAATGGTATTTACAATTATCCGAATCTACATAACTTGTCTCACTTCCAGGATCAGTTGTTATGGAAAACATTTGATCTATGTTATTGATTAAATAATCTCTGCTTTCAATGAAAGCCATAATTCTTTCTGTCGCTGACTCTACCACTTAGTGCAAGGGGTTTACAAAGTATAGAAATATAACAAATATGTGCACAGGGTGGAGGATAATCAATACGAAGCTCTATACACCTCAAAGTGGAAGATTCTTTACCACTTTAAAATAGACAATATACATACATAAATCAGGTGGAGAAGATTAGAAAAACAATAGCCAGATAAAGAAAAAATAAATAAAAATCAGTGCAGAGGTTAATATACCAAAAAAAGGTATGTTGATAAGGATGATATTGGATTTATGACAGGTTGGAATAAAATGCTGGAGGGCTTTGCATTTAGCACAATGGGATACATTGTATCCAGACGGGAGGAGAATCTCCTACAACTGGATAAAGAGATAAAGAGTTGGAAGGAAAAGATAAGCGAGACAATTAGCCCTGAAATATATAATCAGATAATGAAAGACATTAAACAGAAGGTTGAAAAAGTGGAAAAAGAAATAATTGAGATAAAAAAGAGCAAATATTTGAGGGATACAAATGATTATAAAATGGGAAGAGTTACCGCCCCCAAGAAACAAATAAACCAAAAACCTCAACATATAAATAGGGACAGGCGCCCACTCCACCTACAATCCAGAAAATCTCCAGAAAGAATTAGGACACCATTCAGAAATAGACATAGAGAAGGGTATGAGAGACAGGAAATAACCCCTAATTATAAACCAATAAGAAACTATAACCAAAGATCTAGGAGAGAACGAGATAGAACATATATCCCAAAAGAAAGACGAGACAATTTGCAGTGGAGAAATCAGAGAAGAGACCTCTCCCCTGCAATGAAGTCTCCTAGATATAAAAGTTATAGTGAAGCATTACAATCAAACTTAGGCCAAAAAGAAGAAAGAAGGAATTTTATACAAAATTCAAACGAATTTAATAGAGAAAGAGGAAGATATCAGCGGAATGAAGGTGACATAAGTAAGGAAGGTAGAGAAAAAAGAAAGTATTCTCCAAATATGCAGAGGAAGAAATTAGAAGAGAGACATGAACTACCATATACTTCCAACCAAGACTCCACATCTCCTTTTTTTCGGAAAGATCCAGTCAAGGAGAGATTGAAACAAACACAGCAGATCAGTATATGGGAATCCCCAGGCAAGCGCAGAAGATCGACAACACAAGAAAGAGAAACCGAAGAAGGAGAAGAAATGAGATACAGAGAGAAGAGAGGCAAGAGATAAACGCAGAAGGTATTTTTAATTTAACAGACCAAGAATTATCTAAAGAAACAATGGAAGTTTTACAGAAAGGCTTAAAATTTGCCCCCACCGCAGATTTGAATAAATTTGATCTGTTTATAGATATCAATAAATTTATTAGACAGTTATGTTTAAAAAAAATTTTTGCAAACCAAAAGGATACTCAGAAGGAAGAGGTTGTATTAAAATATAAACATACGGATTTAAAAACAAAATCCAATTTCTTTCCTAAACACCTCATTTCTGATCAAATTAAAGCGTTTGAATTAATGGTCACGAAAGAAATAAGACAAATTAGGCCACTGAATAAATACCAATACAATATGTCGAATAAAGAAAAGAATGTGGTCAAGAAATTGAAACAAAATAGAGAGATGGTTATTAAACCAACAGATAAGGGGGGGGGGGGTTGTTATAGCCTCAAGGTCGAGCTATGTGCAAGAAGCGGAACGAATTTTGTCTGACCCTATTAAATATCAAAAGTTGGACCGAAATCCAATCGAGGAGATAAAAAATAAATTTGATGAATATATTAAGAAAGGTTTAGAAAAGGAAATATTAACAATAGATGAAGCCAAGTATTTGTCTACTCCACACCCTAAAACTCCGGTTTATTATCATTTACCAAAGGTACATAAAGATAGGAGAAATCCACCTGGTAGACCAATAATATCCGGGATTGATTCCGTCTCAGCGAAGGTATCAGAATACTTAGATAAATTATTGCAACCTCTAGTCATATGCAATCCCGCTTATCTAAAAGACACTATACACATTTTGAAGCTGCTAGAAGAAACTACTTGGAAAAAGGGTAATTTTTTGGTTACGTGTGACGTAACCTCCCTTTATAGCATTATACCACACAAGATCGGATTGGAAGCTGTGCAACATTTTTTAAGGAAACACAATTTTAAAGAGGAACAGATGCTATATATTTTAGAAGGTATCCACCTGATTTTAACTAATAATTTTTTTTGGTTTCAAGATGTTTTTTACCTCCAAATCCGGGGAACGGCGATGGGCACCAAGTTCGCTCCCAGTTATGCGAACCTATTCATGGCGTATTGGGAAGAGAAGTTTGTATATGGGGGACATGCCTGGGTAGCGGACTTGGTGTGCTATCGTCGTTTCATCGATGACATATTTTTTATCTGGACAGGAACTAGGACAGAGTTAGATGTTTTTATCACCTTTTTAAATAAGAATGATTGGAACATTGTTTTAACGGCGCAAGTAAGTGAGGAAAGTATAAATTTTTTAGATCTCGACATTAATATCACGAATACCTGCATCACCACAAAGAATCATTTCAAAGAAGTGGATGCAAATGGATACATCCGGAAAGAGAGCTGTCATTACACACCCTGGCTAAAAAATGCACCTAGAGGACAGTTTTTAAGAATTAGGCGCAATTGCACCAATGATGAGGACTATTTATTACAGGCAGGAAAGATAAAGACTCAATTTTTACAAAAAGGATATGCAGAAACAGAGCTACAGGCCTCTCTAGAAGATGTTCGTATAATACCTAGAAAGAACCTTCTAATATACAAAGATAAAAAGGGGAAACAAAAATGGAACAATGATGTCCCATTTATTTGTGATTTTAATGGGAATCACAAAAAAGTCAATAAAATTATAAACAAATATTGGCACATCTTGCAAGATGATCCAATCTTAAAAAAATATTTTGTCAGAAAGACCTAGGATCATTTATAGGGGAGCAAAAAACTTAAAAAGCACTTTAGTACAAAGTAGTGATAAACAAATTTTAGTGGAAAAAAATTTCCTAAGGCAAAATAAAGGTTTTTATGGTTGCGGCCAATGCCTAGCATGCAGAAATACCAAAAGCAGGAAGCGCCATATAATAGATATGAAACCTTGGATAAACCAAAAATTTCAAATTCGAGACCACCTAACTTGCCATTCTAAAGGGGTCATTTATGTCCTGAAGTGTCAGTGTAATCTCCTATATGTAGGGAGAACTATTAGATGCTTAAATACGAGAATAGCAGAACATACGAGGAATATAAAGAATGGATTGGAGTCACATAGCGTCTCCAACCATTTTAAGATATTCCATAACCAAGATCCCAAAGGACTGTTCTTTTGTGCAATAAAATTGGTAAAAAAAGACTGGAGAGGAGGAGATTACATTAGGAAAATAGGAATAGAAGAAATTAGATTTATTTTTAACTTTAACACTATGGCACCTCATGGTTTAAACCAAGATTTTGAATTATGTCATTTCATGAACTGAATTTTCCTACATCATATATCCTATTATTTTTAATTATTCTGAGTAGGTATATTTTGTTCAACTCAAATAATTTTAAAAAGGTAATTACTATTTTTAAACCCCATTTTTTTCTAGTTTTTGAAATGGCATATTCTTGAATATTATTGTGGAGGCTTAAAAAGCATCACAAAAAGCACTTAAAAGGAAAATGTAAAAGAGCACTTTAATGTACAAAGGCACTTTAAGGGAAAATATTTATACCACCTTTATAATGTAAGAGCACCTTAAAATATACATATCACTCCCCTTATAAAAGCACTTTAAGGAAAAATGTTTTGCATATTGCATAAATATTCAAAGAGATCTACACCATCTTTTATTACAAAAGATAGACTGGATATTTTTAGTATATATGCAAAATGTATTAATGTATGTGAAAGGGGGTTTAATACAAAGTTCTATGGTGATATTATTGATACACTAGCAAAGTATATTAGTATATACACATGAATGTGTGGAAATATACTTATAAAGTTGTAAATCATGTGGATCGATTGTAAAATAATAGTAATACTGAAAGAGGATGCCGGTGGAACGCATTGTGCGTTCCAACTGGCCGAGATTGAAAACCGGAAGTGACGAAACAGAAAATAGTACTACTGGAACGCACGATGCGTTCCAACCGAATAATGTATCAATCCGGAAGTGATGAAACAGGAAGTGACATCATTGGAACGCATAATTGCGTTCCACCGAGACGAGAACCGGAACCCGGAAGTAAAAATGAGCGGACTTTTTAAAAAGCTGAGAAGACTAAACAGTGGACATTTTAGCTGACTGAGGAAGCCTGTTATACCGGGCGAAACGCGTTTTGGCAATTATTAAGGACTATATAGCCCCATTTAAAGCTGTTATATTTTACTTGATTTTAAATGTTAATTTCTTTTAAAAGTTTTATTTCTACTTTAAATAAAGCACCATCCTTTTAGAAACCTAACGCTGACCTGACATTTTTGGTCTGAAAGTTGGTTAAAGGTGATTACAGACGGAATCCTGCAAGAAAGAAGGATCTGGACATCCTGAATTGGTCCAAAGGCACACACCATCTGAGTCATATGAGATTATGACTCCAGGCTTGTGAGTGGAATACCTACTGCATACATACCTTTACTTTATTTATATTACTGTATTGCACTATGGTTTATATTCTATTTTACAGAATATCTGTTACATTGTTTTTCTAAGAAGCTCCACCTGATTTATGTATGTATATTGGGTAACTATTATGTATGTTGTACTTACACCCCTACATTTTTCCTCTGTGGCTGGCATAGAACTATTAGTACCACCTGTATATACTTTTGTTTGATTATTTGGATAGTTTGTGTCTTACAGCATTTACTATAGACGCGGCAGCTAGGTCTTTACTACACTGCATCGCTATATATATTTCCAGGCGATGTGACTAGTCCCAGAACTATTTTCATACTGAGACTAGTTACACCTTTTCATTGTTTGTTGTCTTATATCTTTTATAAGATGCATCTGATTTGTCCTATTTAAATGCTTTAAATGCCCTTTTCTTATTTTTAATCTCTTGTTTTACTTCTCTACTAAGCCACATTGGTTTTAATTTGTTTCTTTTATATTTATTTCCCAACGGTACATACTGAGAAATGTACCTTTTTAATATTTGTTGGAAGATGATCCATTTATCCTCAGTGTTCTTTTCACTAAAGAGTTTATGCCAGTCAATATATTGTAAAGCTTCCCTTAACTTATTGAAATTGGCCTTTTTAAAATTATATGTTTTAGTATTCCCCATGTGCTTTTGTTTTTTTGAGTTTATTTCAAAGGACACTATATTGTGATCACTATTTCCCAAGTGCTCACCTACTTGAATGTTTGTCAAAAGATCAACGTTGTTTGTTAAAACCAGGTCCAGACAAGCGTCCATTCTTGTTGGTGCTTGTACAAGTTGTGACATGAAGGTGTCATTTAACAAGTTTAAAAACCTAATTCCCTTTGCTGAGGTACTAGTCCCTCTGTCCCAATTTATGTCCGGGTAATTAAAATCTCCACTAATTAAAGTGTTACCCAGATTTGCAGCTTTCTCAATTTGCTCAAACAGCTGTTGTTCCTCGTCAATATTAACATTAGGTGGTTTATAACATATCCCAACAAATAGTTGGTTTCCCTTCTTTTCCCCCAAGCAGATATTTACCCATAAAACTTCCACATTTTCCTCATCGCATTCCATTTGCTTAACATTTGGCTTTAAATCATGGTTGACATACAAACATACCCCACCACCCTTCTTGTTTTTCCTATCCTTCCTAAATAACATGTACCCATTTAATTTAACTGCCCAGTCATGTGTCTCATCCCACCATGTTTCAGTTATGCCTATTATATCATATTGTTTAGTATATGCTAATGCCTCTAGTTCCCCCATTTTGTTATTTAGGCTCCTTGCATTAGTAAGCATACATTTAATATTATGCGTCACTTGTATATTTTGTGAATTATCAACATTACATAGTTTTTCTGTTCTGAGCTTGTCCCTTACCCCGTCTCCACCCCCCTTATACTGTGCTAAAGCCCATCTCCTTTCTGTCCTATCTCCATTTTGTAGATTGCTATGACCCTCCCCCCCCACTACTAGTTTAAAATCTCCTCCAACCTTCTAGCCATCCTATCCCCCAGCACTGCAGACGGCCCAGTGCTCTAAAAACTCAAAACCCTCCTTCCTGCACCAAGACTTAAGCCACACATTGACCTCTCTAATCTCCCGCTGCCTTCCCACTGTAGTGCGTGGCACAGGTAATATCTCAGAGAATACCACCTTGGAGGTCCTTTTCTTAAGTTTGCTACCTAATTCCCTGAAATCATTCTTTAGGACCTTCCATCTTCCTCTTACTTTGTCATTGGTACCAACATGGACCATGACCGCTGGGTCATCCTCAGTCCCTCCAAATAATCCATCCACTCTGTCAGCAACATGCCGGACCCGAGCACCCGGGAGACAGCAAACTGTCCGGTTGAGCCGATCAGAGCGGCAGATTGCCCTATCTGCTCTCCTAATGATAGAGTCCCCTACCACCACAACCTGTCTTGCCTTCCTTACATTTTGATCCCCACCCGTACTAGGGGGGCTGTTAGCTCGGCTGTTAGAAGTAACAGCTTCCTCTAATACAGCTACTCCTGAGCTGATGCTCCCAACATCTTCACTCAAACGGGCAAATCTGCTAGGTTGCACCAAATCAGGACAAGCTAGCTTCCCTCCCCCCCTGCTTCCTTGCCCCACTGTCACCCAGCTACATGCCTGTTCCCCATCTGTCTTATCTCCTCCCTCTCCACTACCTGTATCCACTAAACTCTGCTCAGTGAGCAGCAGACTCCTCTCAAGATTGTCAATCTCCCTCAAAGTTGTGATTTGCTTCTCGAGATCTCCAATCTGAGCTTCCAGAGAAGCCACTCGCACACAACCATCACAGAGGTGTGGACCCTGGAGGGGTACATCCAGGCATTCATACATGCAACAAGATGTGCATTGAGCAAACTTGCAATCTTGCTAACACTCATTTCCCCAGAAACAGAAAATTAAAACAATTACCTTGTTAGTTTAAACCCCTAGTTAGTTTTACCTCCTGGTTTTCTAACTCCTACTTGAAAGAGTCTACTTAATAGAGTCTACATTCAAGTAATGTGAGCAAGCTCCGTGAGTTAGGGGGAAAAAGGGGGAAAACCAGAACACGAAAAAAAAAAAAAAAAATTAAAAAACAAAACTTTATTTTTAATTTGTTTTTAAACTTTACCAATTTTAAAGATTAAACAAAAATAAAATACAAACCACTCTCCACAGTATACAAACCACTCCAAGTAACTCCTGGTTTTCTAACTCCTACTTGAAATAGTCTACTTAATAGAGTCTGCTTTCATATATACATACATACAGACATACATGCATACATGCATACATATATACATACATGCATACATATATACATACATACTGACAAACATACAAACATATATACATACATACTGACAGACTTATATACATACATACTGACAGACAAACAGACATACATAATGACATACAGACATACATTGATACTGGCATATTTACATACAGATATACTGACAGACATACAGACATATATACATACATACTGACAAACATACATGCATACAGACAGACATACATACATAATGACATACATTGATACTTGCATACATACATACATACATGCATACAGACATACATTCATAATGACATACATAGAGACATACATGCATACAGACATACATTGATACTGGCATACATATATACATACATACTGACAGACATACATAATGACATACAGACATAAGTCGATACTGGCATACATACAGACATACATTCATAATGATATACAGACATACATATTTACATACATTCAGACAGACATGCATACATTCATACAGACACACACACAGAGCTCATTTTCCAGCCACCTTCCTGTTTCTTACCTTTTCTTTGCAGGAGGATGGCTGGGGCTGATGGGAGTAGTCGGCTGGCTCTCCATCACTGCCTGGCTTGCGGTCCTCCAGCGCGGAGTGACCACTTTCTCCCAGCAGCACTTGTGGCGGCTGCATTTTATTTTTTAAAGGGGCCCAGTCGCGCTATACCACGGCCACAGTGCTGACCGGGCCCCTGAAGATATAGGGCCCATCGGGTGGCCCCATCAGCGTGAGGGCCCCGGTGGAACTGCACCGGCGGCAGTTCTGCCGCTACACGTGGGGCCCGGGCGACTGTGCCCCCCAGGGCCGCGGGGCTCATGACAACCGTTATGGTTGTCACCCCCTGATGGCGGCCCTGTCACCAACCTCCACCTGTCACCTTTATGATTTCACAGGCAAGCATAAACTCATTGACTTGGTCACAAAATGTTCAACCTGACCAATCAAATCATGACATAATCACCATGAATCGACATACTGTGATATACATATCATGGCTGACTAATGTCAATGGCCACAGTGCTGACCGGGCCCTGAAGATATAGGGCCCATCGGGTGGCCCTAAGTGCGTGGGCCACTCGATAGGCCCCATCAGTGTGTGGGCCCCGGTGGAACTGCACCGGCAGCAGTTCTGCCGCTACACGTGGGCCCGGGCGACTGGGCCCACCAGGGCTGCGGGGCTCATGACAACCGTTTTGGTTGTCACCCCCTGATGGCGGCCCTGTCACCAACCTCCACCTCTCACCTTCATGATTTCACAGGCAAGCATAAACTCATTGACTCGGTCACAAAATGTTCAACCTGAACCAATCAAATCATGACATAATCACCAAGAATCGACATACTGTGATATACATATCATGGCTGACTAATGTAAATGGGAGTCACCATTACAAACAACATCCCCCAACTTTAACCCCTTAAGACCGGAGGGCGTACAATTACGCTCTATTTTAGGCGGCTCTAAACGCCGCCGGGCGTAATTGTACGCCCTCCGGTCTTTCATTACTTACCCGGTCGGCGGCGGTCCCACGCTGGCGATCGCGGTGGGGGGGACTCCCAGGGAGCCCCCTGCGGCACGTCCAACTCCATGGAAGCCCCCCGGCCATGTGAGAGTGAGGTCCTTGCGAGGACCCCACAATCACATGGCCGGTATAGCTGGCTTCAGTATTGCCAGCAGGGGACTGCCTGTAATGACAGGTGGTCCCCCTGCTGGCTGGAAATGAAATAAAATAAAATTAATTAAGTGTAAAAAAAAAATATATACTTAGTGTGGCGAAAGCTGCCTCACCACTGGACATTGGAGAGGCCTGGCTGCCCGCCTCCTACCTGCTGACTATGGCCCCTTGTGAATTTGTACTTTTGAATGCAATATTTGGGCATATGGTATTTTATATTGCTGCTACTGGCCCTTTAAGGGTCATCCGTGGACATATTATGACTGTTAGGAACAATGCCCTTTAAGACTGTGTAGCAGATTGCATTCAGGCTGTATTTAATATTATGTGTTCGGTAAACGGTGTTATGTGTATGCAGCATTCCCCTGATTGTTCGGTAGAATCACTCCATTCGTTATATTGAGTGAAACTACCGAACAACCAGAACACCACTGGAGTAAGTGTGCCTCCAATTACCATTTGCAACAATGTTGCAAACGGGTAATTGGCAATCTATGTAATGTGTTCTTTGTCCTCTGGGAAACGAACACGTGGTGGCGGCCATCTTAAACTCCCAAACAGTGGTGTTTTGCTGTCAAGTGTCTGGAACTAAAATCAGACACTCGACTAGGCAAACACCGCTGAGACCTCCAGACTTCCATGAATTTGTGTGGAAACTACCGAATGACCCGCCGTTCGGTAGAAAGAACCCCATGAACAAGGGAATTCGTTTAAACCCTCCCCAGGCTCTGTAACCCAGGCAATTCGTGTGTTTCATTCCCTTTTCTGTGACCGACTGCAGGGCCAAAATACATGGAACTATTTTCGGATACTTTTGCCATGCAGTCGGTCAAAATTTTAACCCTCCATAATTCCCGAACCCCTGGTCCGATCTGGGTGATTTTTGGATATGTGTCTCACCCAGATCAGGGCTACGAGAGGATGTAACATTTAAAGGGGTATACTTATGTTTAGGGGTACATCCAGTATCCCAGGGAATTTGTGTCTGGACTAATGGGATTATGTGTCACACTAAGGGGAGGAGATGTGTGGGAGGTAACTGGTACATTATTGGCTGGGGTACTAATTGTTGTGGATCCCTCCCTTGCATGGGAGAATGTCTTAAAAGGAGGTTGTGTGAATAAATCTTGAGATTCTGCTTAACCCTCAAAACGAAGTGTCGTCTCGTTATTGGGGGAATTGGATTGTATGCTGACTGCCAGGAGTGTAACCCTTTTGTATGGTTTTCCTGTTCGGATATTTCCAGTGTTCATGTGTTTCCAGTTCGGGAGATCGGTGCTTACAGTAGCTGTCGGTGTAGCTGAGAAAGGGGAATATCGCCTAAACGGTTTTTAACCTCTGGTGAGCAAAACGGTCCGTTACACTTAGATCATATATATATTATATATATATGATCTAAGTATATACATACACATATACATACACACACGTACACCGTCTAGGTGTATTTTACTATTAATATATATATATAATTATATATATATATATATATAATTATATATATATATATATATATATATATTAATATCAAATTACACGTAGACTGATACTGATAACATAAAACCTGTACATAGGGGGTACTGTTTTACACGTGAGACTTTGCTGAATACAAATATGTGTATTTTATTGCAGTAAAAGCAAACAGTATTATGACATTGACAGTTAAAATGTCATGTAGAACTAAAAAAATAAAAAATAAATGTTCTCCAATTTTTTTTCATATCAAATTATGTTTCACAGCTAAATAGTTGATATTAAATGAAAGCCCTGTTTCCCCTGAATAAAATGATATATAATAAGGGTGGGTGCATTTACTATGAAAGAGGTGTATTACGGTTGGACAGACATGTAGCGCAAATGCCAGGTTTTGTTTACATTTTGTTTCATTCACAACGTGTACATTTGGCTCCGTCCTTAAGGGGTTAACCCTCATCTGAATGGGAATTTATTCATGCATTGTATACAAAGTCAGACATAAAACTTTACTATACACTAATATACCATGAATGTCTATGTGGGGAAACCAAACCAGTTCATGTTTGATTATCTGTGACATCAAATAAGCATGCATGTATATTTGTTCAATTGAATAACAGATAAGAGAATACATATTCTATATTCTTGTTAAAAAGATGTTAGATGTTTCTATATATTACATATTTAAATAATGTTTAAAGCTATGACTTTTATTCAATTGAAGCAATTTATAATATATAGCATTTATTACAGTGGGACCTCGGTTTACGAATTTAATGCGTTCTCCGGGAGGTTTCTTATTGCAAAATATTTGTAAACTGATACGCAGTTTCCCATAGGAATGCATTGAAAACCAATTAATCTGTTCTGAAGGTCAGAAAAAAGTAAAAATGAGCTGGCATGGAAACCAACCTACAATGCAGAACACACAAGAAAAGGCATGCAAACGACAAAGCTCAGCTCCCTACCTTTCCACAGCTTGAGAAATGCAACAAAAGTCCCAAAACAACTGCAAATAATTTCCAGAATGGCTCCAGAACTCGATGCAAAAGCAGCTCCAACACCTCTACACTCGACGCCACGTGCTACCCACAGGCTCCAGCATGCAGGGGTCGGTGCTATAAACCTCCCAGGTGCAATGCATCCTGGGGAAACTTGCTTTGTATTGCGGAAAAAAAAATTCAGAATTTTCTGAAAACTGAAAATTATGTTAACCGAGGCGTTTGTAAACCGAGGTTCACTATATTTTTACAGTTTAAAACTGTATGGTGAGAAGACATCCTCATTTCAATAATCTTAAAGCATTATAAAAAAGCACCACTCACACCTTTTGTCTCATAATTTGCACCAGCAAAATTATCATATGTGAGAATATTTTATTGTACATCTGCTAAATTTGTACTCAGTAACCTGTTATTGCTAATTATTTATTCATTCTTGTAAATTTAAAAGTGTCACTAAATCACACCCTTAAAATCAGATATTTTGTTTAATAAAAATACTGAGAAAATTAAGATATTCCAGACAGTACAGTGTAATTTACGAAACAGATTATCTGAGAGCTTGTGTGTAGTATAATATTCTGTGTGTCAAAACATCCATTATGTCCAAATGATGGATCTAAAAGGAATAAAGGAGAGAAAAGAATGCTGTGAATTCTGGGATGACTTCAGATAAAACACAATAATTACTTCGTATTATGATAGAATTGGTAGAGACCTAGATTTAACCGACGCTGTTGATGGGATTGTTGATGTTCTTTTTTGAGGTTTACTGCACATAGAGAGTGTTGTAATTTAATTTTAAACTCTCTTGAGAGGTTCACAATGTCCCAGGAAAGTGACCTTTAAATTCAATAACAAAACAACCATGTAATTCGTTCCTTCATCTTAAAACTCTATGTGTCGTTCTATGACTTGAGATACTGGCTATGTCTATAATCAAATACAGTTGCTTCTGGCACTGAAGGTTTAATGGTCATGAATGTATTATGCTAAAGAGAAAGTTATGGGGTGCACTGAAGGTAAAATGGTGCAACAAATAATAGGAATACAAATATTCTTCCTGCTTTAGTTTTCAGTTACACATTTTTTGCATTGAATTACACAAAAAACAAATCATCAAGCATAAAGTTATCATATGACATCAGTATTTGCAAACCTAGTGCTAAAAACATATTATTGTTAGCATCTGCCCCCTTAGTTAGTGAGTTCTTTGTGAGATTCCATGCATTTGTGACAGAGGCCTTTTGGCAATGTGGTTATTTTGCAGATTAGATTTATATACATATATGTGTTTACATAACACAACATTAAGTATGAATACAATACTAAAACATTGTAAAAAGATGAAGACAAACATTAAAGGGAAAGTATAGTCAGCAACTACTGCTTATTGTATTTGTTCTGGTGAGTACAATCATTCCCTTTAGGTTTTTTGCTGTAAACACTTGATTTTCAGAGAAAATGCAGTGTTTACATTACAGCCTAGTAATAACTTCACTGGCCACTTCTCAGATGGCTGCCATTCCGTGTCTCCACACTCTGCATGGAGACACTGAGCGTTCCCTTTAGACTCATTGATTCAATGCATCTCTACGAGTAGATGCTGATTGGTCAGGGCTGTGTTTGACTTATGCTGGCTCTGACAATAATCTGTCCTCCTTGACAATATCAGCCAATCCAATGTGAAAGCATTGTGATTGGCTTAGAAGACAACCTTTCAGAACCCAACTTTGATGATGTCACCCAAGCAGGCAGATAATGGGGCAGAAGCAGTAGCTGCAGACTTGAATACAAGTTAGATTTTACTACATTTAGGGAGGCAAGGGTGCCCAGGGGGGCTAGATGGTGTTTTTAACACTACAGGGTCAGGAATAATGTTTGTGTTCCTGCCCCTATAGTGTTCCTTTAATTCTGCTTTGAACAATTTCATACATAATTGGTACAATACTAGTAAAATAACTCAAAATAGATGCTATTTTACCCACAAGATTGAAAAGCTAAGGAAATAATTCTCCCCACCTTGCTCTTGTCTTTCTCAACCACACGTTGATCATGCCTTTCCTACCCTTCAGACTTTCTCCCCAGCTACTGAACAAGAGGTGGCTGTGCTTCTCCTTTCCTCTAGCCCCACTACTTGCCCGCTCGATCCTGTCCCATCTCACCTTATCAGATCTCTCTCCCCCTCTCTTGTGCCTTCCTTAAACATCTTCAACTGCTCTCTCTCTTCTGGCATTGTTCCTGATGACCGTAAGCATTCCACTGTAGTACCTATCCTGAAAAAAAACATCTATTGACCTGTCCTCCCCCTCTATCGTCCCATATCCCTGCTCCATTTTTCTTCAAAGCTTCTGGAAAGAATTGTCTTTACCCGTATGTCTCACTTCTTCAATTCCAATTCTCTCCTTGACCCTCTTCAATCTGGCTTCCACCCTCTCGACTCTACTGAGACTGCTCTTATCACAGTTACTAACAACCTAATCACAGCTAAATACAAAGGTCACTACTCCATATTAATTCTTCTTGACATTTCTGCTGCCTTTGACACCGCTGATCATGCTCTCCTTCTTCAAACTCTTCAATCACTCGTTCTCTGTGACTCTGTCCTCTCATGGTTTTCCTCTTATCTCTTCCAATGCTCATTCAGTGTCTCCTTTTCTAATGATACCTTCTCCCCTCATCCTGTCTCGGGTGGAGTCCCCCAAGGCTCTGTCCTGTGTCCCCTTATATTTTCTCTTTATACTGACTCTCTTGGCAAACTTATTACCTCCTTTGGATTCCACTACCACCTGTACGCTGATTATACCCAGATATATTTCTCCTCCCTGGACCTCTCCCCTGCCATCCTACAATGTGTCACTGCTTGCCTTTTTTCCATCTCTGACTGGATGTCCTCCCGCTTTCTGAGACTCAGTCTCTCTAAAACTGAGCTCCTTGACTTTCCTCCTAATACTGATCCACCTCTTTCTCTCTCCATTCAAGTTAGTGGTCTCCACATAAGTTCATCCTTGCAAGTGTGCGGTCTTGGCGTCATACTTGATTCTGGCCTCACCTTTGAGCCTCACATCCAGCATGTTGCCAAATCCTGTAGATTCCATCTTGAAAACATTCTTACCCAAGATGCTACCAAGGAGCTTGTCCATGCTCTAGTAATTTCCCGCATGGATTATTGTAACCCTCTCCTACTTGGTCTTCCCAAAAGCCATATTGCCCTGCGACAGTCTGTAATGAATGTTGCTGCCAGACTGATTTTCCTTTCTGGTCGGTCCTCTCACACCTCACCCCTCTGTCAGTCCTGGCTTCCTGTGTCCTATAATCCATACCTATAAAGCACTGAACAATTCTAGCCCCTCTTATATCTCTTCACAGATCCATAGGTATGCCCCTTCACGGTCTCTCCGCTCTGGCCGTGACCTTCCCCTGTCCACTGCTCGCACCCGTATGGCCACTTCACGCTTGCAGAACTTCTTGCAGGACTTCTTGCAGGCGGCTCCCTTCTTATTGAATTTCCTGCCTACCCCCATCAGACTCTCCCCTAGTCTTCAACTGATTAAGAAGTGCCTTAAAACCCATCTATTTAGGAAAGCTTATGGCCTCCCATAGTAACCTCTACCTCACATACCTGTCTCTTGCTTTCTCCTAAAGAGCAGCACTTTACTCTTTCCTCCAGCTCTGCATCACTCCCAACTTATTTGATTGCTATTTCCTACCCTAATGTGTTTTATACACCACCTCCTATAGATTGTAAGCTCATTTGAGCAGGGTCCTCTTCAACCTATTGTTCCTTTAAGTTTTCTTGTAAGTGTCCTATTTATAGGTAAATCCCCCCCTCTCATAATATTGTAAAGCTCTACGGAATCTGTTGGTGCTATATAAATGGCAAAAAAATAATAATAGATCCCCTAGGGGACAGGGCTTGACAGACATGCTGGGTAGATGCCTGGCAAGTGAGCTCCACACTTACATCACCCAAATCATCCAAAAACTGTGTATAATGCCATATAATGGTCCCATGCTGTGATATAACAGTGCCTTGAAGTCACTAGACACCTATGGGGTCATTTTTGTGCATAGAAAGCTCCTGCTTTGTGTTATTGCGACCTAGCTTGGGGTCAGCTGGGACTGGCAGATCAAGTACTCCCCCCAAACTACAAGACAATGTATAAATTATGAATAGAAGAGCGACATAGCAGTTACATGAGGTCCAGTCCCAGGCAAGTAGTGAAACTTACCAGTTTATATTTTTAAATGAAGATGGTGTTAAAGTGACTCTCCAGTGCCAGGAAAACAAACCTAGAGAATCCTACAGTGCCCCCTCCCTCCCGCCCACATCACTGAAGGGGTTAAAACCCATTCAGACACTTACCTGAGGGACATCAGCACTGGGTCAGGCTCTACCCATGCTCCTCCACCCCTGACGTCCACCAGTGGGGGAGACCTAATGCGCATGCGCGGCAATGGCCAAGCGCATGCATTAGACCTCCCCATAGGAAAGCATTATTCAATGGTGCTATATAAATGGCAATAATAAAAATAATAGAGAAATGTGAGCCATCACCGGTTTCAGTATCTTTGAGAAACACTACAGAGCCTAATTGAAAATGAAAGGCAGACATGTGAACTGGTATGCTAGTCCTCTCCACAGGAAACAGAGAAAGCGTTGTCATTCCCAAGCGACCAGCATGCGTACTTCATATCCAGTCAGGTGGACCAGTCGTTTTCGAGGAGGAGGTCCTGAAGGAGATGTATCCCTTCCATTTTGAAATGTCTGAAAACTACATATTTGTTGATGTTTCGGAGATTTATAACCGGTCGGTAGTCCCCTGATTTCTTCTGGACTATAAACATGTTGCTGAAGAAACCACCCCCGTCTGATGCGTATTGCACCGAAGAAAAGAGACAGGTTTCCAGCGGTACAGTTGGAAACAGGTAGGCCAGAAATAGGACTCACCTGTAGAGAAAACGTCCATGACCTCTGTTTCTAGTTCCTCTGGCTCTGTCTCAGCCCTGTAGTATGAGGACTACTGTGTAGTGGTCGGGTAGAAATTGGATTAAGGAGGATAGGATCTGGAGCCTGTAGACCTGAAGCGACTGGTGGCTCGGCTCCGTTGCCGACCAGCCCTCCTAAAATACCTATTTGGTGGGGTGCAGAAAACCTGATTGCACCTTACTTAAGGTCGTAAACAGTTTGACGTTCTTTTTCAATTCGGTTCCCCAAAGAAAAGACCTCTCGCCAGGGGCCTGAACTCTTTTGATCCTAATTCCAGCAATTTTGTGTCAATTCTCAGCCATGCCGGTTTGACCTATATGGCACAAACTGTGGCATTGGCATTGCCTAGCAGACAGATTTAAACGTTGGGCCCATTCTTGGAAAGCATTTTGGCCAACCTGTGTACCCTGGGTGAGAGCCAGGTCAGCAAAATAAAGTATTTTTGCTATACGGTCGACGGGATCCAGCAATTTGTCTTGCGTGGTTTTAAGACCCTTTCCAATGCTTTTCCATGGGTCCCAGCCTCACCAACATCTAAAGATCACTACAGTGGTGTCGAACACTGGTATAATGGCCACTTTGTCAGGCAATAGTGGTCTTGGGCACTTGGCTCTGAGGCGTGCCCGAACCTCTTTCTCCAAGGTTTTATGGAGCCAGTATTGTACAAACTGAGCCAGATGATCTGGGAGGCTCCATTCCGGTGACCTCGGATGTCGGATGGTGCGAGGGACGAATAGTGAGATCCCTTGCACATCTAGGATCTTCAGGGACAGTGGTCACCAGGCGGCTCAGAATGCCCTTGAGGTGACCTTCTTCCTTCAATACTGCTTCTCTGACATACTTAGAAGACGTCTGAGGCAAATTCTCTGATCCTCCAGGTGTAGGAGATGGGGTTGGCATTGCCTAGCAGACAGATTTAAATGTTGGGCCCATTCTTGGAAAGCATTTTGGCCAACCTGTGTACCCTGGGTGAGAGCCAGGTCAGCAAAATAAAGTATTTTTGCTATACGGTCGACGGGATCCAGCAATTTGTCTTGCGTGGTTTTAAGACCCTTTCCAATGCTTTTCCATGGGTCCCAGCCTGACCAACATCTAAAGATCACTACAGTGGTGTCGAACACCGGTGTAATGGCCACTTTGTCAGGCAGTAGTGGTCTTGGGCACTTGGCTCTGAGGCGTGCCCGAACCTCTTTAGATACAGATTAAAAAAGACCTGAGGGGAGATGTCAGAGAATAGTGGAGGATGGAAAGAAAAAACTAATAAAGCACAAAATCGGTAGAAGGACAGAAGACAGATAGGCAGTAAATCAATCTAAATAAATCTAAGTAACCAAAATAAGGCTAAAATTACACAGTGAAATCAATAAAGCATAGGAAGAACAAATTACTCTGACCTGTGCACTTAGGTGGAGCAACAAAGAAAGAGGAAGTGTGTGGTCTTACAGGACCTTTTGTGTAACATCCTCCTCTTTTCTTATTGATTGTTTATGATCTGTGCTTCTGAAGATTTTCAGTAAAGAGAGTTATGCAAATCTGAAGCCTCCTGTCATGTGGTAAAATTACAAATTAACCATGTAATGCAACATTTATATAGCAAGCTAAAACACTATGCTATTAACACTCTTGTTTTGTTTAGTGTCTATTATCTTGTTCTGCTGAGCTAGTTGAGTCTTGTCTCCAGCAGAATGTGATACTCACAAGATTTGTTAGTAGACATAATGGATCTTAAGAGTGCACTCATCTGTGTTATTTAGATTGGGGGGTCCAGTTTGTTTAACAGACCTTTGCTAATCTCTGAAATTCCTTTTTCAACAGTTTTCCTAGTTTAGTAATCATTAAGGAAAAAATATCACACTTTTGAATTAACGAATTGTGACTGGAGATTCTCCTATTTTCAAAGACCTTGTGATTTTTGAATGTTAAATTAAAAGTGTTTTAATCCCCTGCTGTGTAGATGAACAATAATAGTCTGTGCAGAATATCTTAACCCTTGCAGAGACAGATCTTTAACAGTGATCTGGCTACAGTTCATGATGTACAAATACTTTCTTAATGACAGCACTAAGATATATTGACTTGCCCTCTTAGTTAACTCATCCATATAGGTAGGTTACAAGCCAAGAATCTTGCTTTTGCTAGATGAATGTTAGTTTGCAACACGGCACACAAACAATTAAATGCAAGTAATGTGATTAAATGATGGGAATACTTAACTGTTTTGCTCATGTTTACAGGAAGTTTGAGGTTTATCACAAAAGATTTAATCAAGCAAGCTTATAGTGGTTTCTCTGGAGTCAGAAATCCACTTCAATAACTTGAATTAAGTTGTGTTGAGGTGCATGAAGCATGTGACGGAAACTCAACTGAAACTAGAGACAAGATTTACAGCCCGCTGTTTGTCAATGCAAACAACAAAGTGGTGACTTACTTTGTGGGAAATCAACCAAGAAAAGAGATGGGTAGCCATATATAACATAGGATGTCTCTTTTGTTCAACTGATATGTTGTAAACTGAACTGCAAGCTGCTCTGCAAGGGTACTGAAATGTAGTATTTGGCAATATTTATGTAGAAGAAGAAAAATGTGACAAGTGACATAATAATGATTTCCTGTAAAAAAAAATTATTTCAGAGTATACGTAGGAGTCTATTCACTAAACACCAAATTGTAATGAAATGAAAGACAGATTGCATAATTTGTGATAAAATAGCCATATTTTACCATATCCATGATGTTTTCAGGGACTCATATATTATGTAATATTTATGAAACTGTATAAAAAGGGTTGCCCTGCAGAATGTATAATGCATATTACGCAGGATTTTTCATTGCTTAATTACTTAATTGTATACACCTTTTTCTGAATTCTATATACTACTGGGCAACCCTTTTCATGTGCTCCCCATCAAATGTATATGTGATATGTGTCCCTGAAAACATGGTGGATATGGTAACCCTACTTATACCTGTAATCATAACAGAGAAGGATAGAGAGAGAAAGATACAGACAGACATATTACAGCATTGACTAAGAGAAAAATTTAAGAAGTATTGTATTCGGTTTAAATGAGATCATCTACAATCTAATTAGGATTGTAAAAAAGCTGGCATCACTGGAAAGTTACAGTTTTTCTGTTTATTAGCTTTTTTCAGTATTGATGCCAATTTTACGTATGCTCAAAAAAGGTACCATAGACTGTTAATTATGATGAGTACAATTAAATATTGGGTTGTTATATAATAAGACACCAGATAGGGGACCGGGGAATAAACATCCTCCTTTCTACACCCTATAGAACAAAGAATGCCAAGCTCTGTGATCCTAACAGCGGAAGCTAAAATGTGCCAAATTACTTTTTCCCCTAATTGAATACCTAAGTCTTCTCCACAATAAGAGCAAGAGACGCAGTGTACCCTAATTTAAAAGTATAAACACTTCACCTCCCAGTGGCTAGGATCTCCATCGACTTATCTAAAGATAATTCCTGCTTACTTCTCAAAGTCTAGTTGGACTATCAGCTTTAGCATTAAAACATGATAAAGATAAAAATGCATCCTGACAAGCATTCAACCCAATGCAACCCTATCATAAAGAATAATAATAAATATAAGACATTACTGTGCAAGCCTCTTTGGAGTGATATATTTTAGTGTTTTGTTTGCAAGCCTACCAATTACTAGAGACTGAATGAAATATGCCACATAAAAGCCTTTAAGAGATATTTAATTCCAGCCAACAATCTTAATTGTTGAATTCTTAATATAAATATCTCCTAGAAAGATTCAGTGTATAGTTTTTGGGGATAGGCATGTCATTGCTAGGTTTAGTTGGTGGCTTAGGACTTTAAGGTATTGGCCACCAGGGGGGCATTTATCTTTAGAACTAGATGATTAAGCATACCCTTTGTCTTATTGTTCTTGTTTAGTTTTTCTTGTTGTTTTTCTGGTTATCTAATCTGTCTGGTTTTCTTCATGCTGGGTTTTCTGGGTTCATTCCTTTATTCCGTTCCTGGAATTTCCAGTCTCCTGGATTCCTTTATATGGTTGTTTTATGTTGCCACACCCGTTCCTTTTCCATGAATCCTTTTGTTTCAGTTGATTCCTGCAGGGAGTTGTTTCAAGTCCTCTGATCTTTCTTGAAGGTAAGTGCCATGTGTGTTTTATTATTGTTTATTTAGTCACGCATATCTATGTAGATAGGAACCCACCGTAATTGGAGGACTTTTATGTAGTGGTGGGCTGCATACATCTTGGTCATTTATGTATGTCTAAATCTCCAATGATTGATTCCTGCAGGGAGTTGTTTCAAGTCCTCTGATCTTTCTTGAAGGTAAGTGCCATGTGTGTTTTATTATTGTTTATTTAGTCACGCATATCTATGTAGATAGGAACCCACCGTAATTGGAGGACTTTTATGTAGTGGTGGGCTGCATACATCTTGGTCATTTATGTATGTCTAAATCTCCAATGTTTAATACATATATAGTACTTAGTTATTTCTCCTCTTGTTTTGCCTTGTATCTCTTGTCTTGTTTTAATTTGTCTTGTATTCCCAGTTCATGTACAGTCCTGCCTTGTCCTGCCCTGTCCATGTCCTGTTTTTGTTTCCCTCATGTATTGTGTACATGTTCTGGGTTTTGCTTTCTGTCCTGCTCTGGTTCTGGGTTCTTCTAGTCTTGTCTTGTTATCTTGTTTGGTGCCTGTTCTAGTCTTACCTTGTTTCTAGTACTGGATACCTATCTGCAATATATCTAGCTCCTAGGATCTGCAGAAGCTGCATCAGGGCCCTGGTATGTGGCCCCATAAACCCTGGTGCTCAACACCAGGGGGTGTGTGGTTACCTTGCACCAGACCCTGATTGTTCATTTACAGGCTGTGACTCCTACCATCATCAGGCATAGAGGGTTCCCAGTCTTATTGAAAATGTAAGGCTAAAATATCCAAACTGTGAAAAATCAGTCAGCTATGCTACTTTGGCCTAAAATTTGAAACTCACTTTGAATTCTTACTGTAGTGAATATCCCTTCATATGTTTCACACTCACAATTTACTTACACACATACCCATACACAAGAAAACAGTCCCTCTTTCCTCCATACCTGAGTTAGGTGTCAGTGGAAGGAGTCCAGTCTGCATTCACATCCTTGCTGTCTAATAGGAATAGGGGAGGCAAACACTGTGCACAAGCTCCTTCCTGCTCCATTTGCATGGCGTCCAATGTTCACAATCAGGGGACAGCCAGAATACCAGTTCATGTTACCAGTATCCCCTGCCGGCAACATGCATTGATTTATGTTTAGACACTGAGGCAATATGACAGTTACCCTGTTCACCAAGCCAAGCAGCTTATAATCGTACTGGGAAGCATATTAGTAGTGTCTGCTCAGTGCCAATGGAGAGGGAGTTAGGACCCAAGGATGGAGGTTATCACTGTGCTAGGGGGTTACTAAGAAGTCACTCACCTAGTGCACTTATACACAAGGGATGATCAAGAACATATTTTTTGGTATGGGCACTTGCACAGTTTTTTACATGGTTATTAACAAAGTGAGAATTGCAGGGAATTCAAAGTGAATTTCAAATTGAAGGTCAAAACTGAACTGAAAGCATAGCAGACTTTGGGATTTTTTTTAAATTTGATATTCACTTAGAAATCACTTTGAATTCTCTGTAATTCTAATTTTAGTGAATAACCCTGCTAATTGCAGAATGGCATGCACACAATCACATGCCTTCATTTTGATATCTGGCTTTTAGTTGGACTTTAGTGAATAACCCTGAGTGTTTGCGAATGCAGATGTGTATTCATGTGGCATGACAGTGTGTAAATGCAGTGGTGTAGTAGTGTGTATGCAGGTGTATGTTTGTTCATTATACATCTCACATGTGACATAAGAAGAATATTCTATATTGTCCTAATAGCATACAGTCTCCTTCTACATATACTCCTCTTGCCCCTAGAGGTGTCCCTCTGCCAATGCCTCTTTTCTTAGCTTGTGTTTCTTTGTCTATAGCCCTCTTTGTCCAGATCCCCTTTATCTGCATGTCTATATGTGTCCAATCTTCATCTTCTGCCACTTGTGTCCCTTTGCCCATAGCCAACTTCTATCACTTTTGCACCTCTAACCATACCAACGTATGCCTCTGCCCATAACCTCTTCCCTTACTTGTGTCTCTATGTCCATAATCTCACGATAACCCCAGTATCCAGCTACGTCACTCATACCCCTTCATACACCTTTGTCCTTCTTCTCATTGCCCCCTTCCCCTCGCCACTTTTCAATATACTTTTGCAACCTGCTTGTACTCTTCCTGTCCCCACTGTTATTACTATCATCCTCTGCCTTCTAACAATTCATGGATGAGTGTTGTGGGAGTTAGAGTCCTGCGAACTAGCACGCTCTGTTAGGATTGTGAGGCTGTATGCTGAGGGTGGAATTTTTTTTTTTTTACTTTTCCATATTTCTAACTTGGAGTCAAATGTGACCCTCAACAAATCCCTAGCCATTTCAGGTATTTCAAGTGGTCAAACTTAAAAACACCCGGTGCATCTAATGAAGCCCATGTTTAGTTGCATCAGATGCACTTGTGACAACCCAAGCTTTGCATAATTGTGCTGTTGTGAGGGATTCTATTCAGGGTGTTGAATAATTTTGAGACTGAAGAAGTCATTAAAAGTTGTATTTTTAGTTGAATTTGGGGAAACCATTTAAAGGATTCATTGTGTTGAGCTATTTAAATTGCTTTTCTTTGACTTGTTCATTACAAACAGCTAAATGTCTGTAACTTTTGACAATAAATGCCTCTTTATTTTGTATTTATACATTATTTAATATTAAATTATATCTGTAATATTAAACTGTGCATTTCTTTTTTTCCCTCCACTTCCAAGATCTCAAAATGAAGCATTTTCTCAACTACAGTGTCCATGGGAAATTCCATTACTTATTCCACTTTATTATTATTATTATTATTACTATTATTTATAGTTTAATTTGTATTATTCGTAGTTTTAGTTAGATTTTTTTTTGTTTTTATTTCACATTACAATCATTGTAAAAGTACACCTTGTGTTTAGGAGTATTTGATTTGGTTTAGAACTAGGGAGTAAGTCACTATTGAACTTGTTACAACTGGTTTGATAAATTTCAATCTCAGCAATTATCACTTAACGATAATTTGCCACATATTTTTTTCTTTATATTTTATATTTGAAATGTACCAGATTTAATAAAATACAATACTAGCATAAGTAACTAATCAATAAATAATTTCTTCATCAATAAGTAATCTTAATGTAGGCATTGTATTATTAACCACTCACTACAGATAGAAGTAATCCTTTGGCCAGATGCCTTACCAGTCTAGTTTCTGAAATTTTAGACATGTCTCCAAAGTCATGATAAAAAGATATTGTATATACTGATCTAAGTATGTCTATTTCAGAGGTCTATGACTAAACTACAAAAGCTCTGTCAGTATTGCATTTTATATTCTAAAATATACCCGTCTTTTAGAAATAATTTATTACATTAGGGCTAATTTACCCTTTTTTGTTTATTACTTCCCATTACAACAGTATAATAAAATAAGAAAAACCCAACAAACAATACATCATTTTACTTTCCTTGCCTGACACTCTTTGGAATAGAATAATTTCACTCTTCCAGTTAGAAGTGGAACAATATGTATGCTAAGTGTTAATAATTGTAGCTATCATACAATTTTGCATTTAATTATCCTTGTTTTAACCACTTTAAATTTAAAAATATCGAATCCTTTCATGAAAAATTCTAATGCACATTTTTTAGTTGACTGGTGGCAGATAAATGAAAATCCCCCTCATTTCCTGCTCCTCTCTCTTCCTCAAATGAAGAATAATGTGATCATTGTTTTAGAATTAAGGAGCAAGACAGTAAAATAAAAAGAGATCTAAATAGAACTTTTGTAGGGGACATAAGAAGAGGCAATGCCCCACACTGACCTCGGATTTGAGCATACTTGCTTTTAAATCCTCAGCTAGACATATACAAATTAAAAGTGATATAGATTAATGACATCAAGGAACACTGTCTCTGTTTTTCAAAGTGTATGCCTATGGCTTAACCATTTATAAAACAAAGGCCCTCAGTCTAAGCTGAGAACTTGAGACGTTACTTCTAAAAAAAGTTGTGCATTTTCTCTTGAGGAAATCAAGCAATTAAATTTATATAAAAATATATTCAGACGACAGGACTGTGAAAAATGAACATTGTGGTGTCATTTTTTTTTTTTTTTAAATCCTGATTGGAGGTTTGGTATGCTTGCTATGATAATTATATTTTCAAAGATCTAAAGATAAAAATACATTTGTATCCCAGTGTACATTAAAAAAACAAAAAAACAACTCTTTTGATAGGAGATGAATATGACTATCTATTTTTAAAGAATCAGCAGGGTTTTTAGCAATATAGGCATACTTTGTATTGGTGTTTTTGCATGTTCAAGTTAAGAATTTGTTCTTTATTTTGTTGATTTTATTTTCGTAAAACTCGTGCATGCAATGCAATGTGCTAGTAATTTTTTATTTTCTTCAACATTTGAGAAAAAAAACATTGAACTCATTGGTCACATTTTATGTCCTCTTAGTCCAAAAATATATTGTTCTGGATATACTTGTTATGGGCAAATGCAAATATTACAAGTTTTAGAATGCAATGTTGTATTTTTAAACAGTGTACTTTGTCTTTAAGATATTGCAAACTGACAAGGTGTTAGAAATGGAACATATTGTTTTTCATACAAAGTTTCTTTAATAAATAATCTCTTATCTACTTTCAGTGCATAATATGCTGCGTGGTTCTAACATACTCCATTTTGTCTTAGCTTAATGGAATTTTCCATGACGTGTGCACCCTTATGTTTTAGTTATGGCCTTGTATCTTTGCCAAGTTAAGGGAGGTCCTAAAATGAACATCTAAGGTATAAATTTGTACCTTTTTAATGTTAGCACACAGGGGAGAGATTTGGAGACAGAAACACTGCTCCATCTTATAATGACTGAGAGAGGCTGACATTTTGACATGTTCAGGAGGGTATGTTATTATATTTTAATGATATTGCAAGCATATACTTTAATCTTATAAACTCTGCTATAAATTATTGTAATGGATTTTATATGTGTATATATATATATATATATATATATATATATGTATATATATATATATATATATATTATTTTTTTATTTAATAAAATATCTAAAGACAAAACTTTATTGCTTCCAAGACAATCCTTATTTTATATTGTAGTCTCAATTATTTATGTATTTTAGATAGAAGATCTGTTAATAACTATATAATATTATGGCTAAGATATCTGTATGGTTAGCTCTGCTAAGTTCTATGCTTTAAGACGTTATAGTGGTAAATAAGGGAACTGGCCATGGTTACATACTGAATTAAAGGGACACTCCAGTGCCAGGAAAACAAATAGTTTTCCTGGCACTGCAAGTCCCCTCTCCCTATACCTCATTTTCACTAAATTCATAACATGACTTGGACTGGTTTCAGATACTTCCTAGTCTAAAGAGGGCTAATGCAAGGAGCTGCAAAACCTGGAGATTTTCAACAGACCCAAGAATTAAGGCCTGAATTTAATATTATTGGCGTTCCAGGTAACTTAATATTTTTGGCTAAACTTTTAAAAAGATTTTGTTAACATATTAAAATATCAAACAATATATCTTATATTACAAAAATGCATAAATATATCAAAATTATTCAAATGTTACATAATTTATATATTTTTCATAATCGTAAATAATTTTAAATGATTATCAAAAAATATTAAACCGTTTGGAAAGCTAAACTAACAGTATTAAATTGAGGATATAGTCTTACACAAAACTTTATATTTAAATATTTTTATTTTTATTAAATATTTTGCATGTAATATTATAAATGTTACAAATGGGGTTCAACATCAGGTGCATGTCTAGCCAGTAAAAGGGTTTCCAACTAGAAAGACAATTCTGCCTTGAAAAGAGATGCTCAACTTTTATCCTAATGCACATAACAGTCTCAACAGATGTTTTTGTGTCTTAGAGCTCAGAGCTCAACAGATGTTTTGTGTCTTATGTTATATTCCTTTTTTAATGCTGGTCTTTCCTTGCCAATCTATGTCAGCATCAACTGTGGGTTAGCTCCTCCCTTTCAAATTATGGTATATAAGAAATCCACCTCCCCAGAATAAGCAGTCTTTTTTCATGTCCTCCAGTTGTTAGGCAGCACAACAGTTTTATTTTAAAGTTCACCTTCCATTAGTTTTTCATTATGGCATCCCTAGGGAGTTCAGCCACTCTCCCCAAGGAAGAACAAAGATAAAGCCCAAGGAGTTTGTGACTCTGTGTTAAGGTTACTATGATAGTTCATAGTAATTAAAGATTGACTTTGCTGGACTAAATTCTACAATGTTTAAATCAAATATTGCGGTGGTAAGGGAGCCTGGTTGCCTTAAGTGCATGTTGGGTGTACCAAGATGGCCGCCACGGTCGATTTTGGCTTTGTAAGTAGATATTTCAGTGCAATTTGCTAACATCCAGACTTGAGGATTCAATCTAAAGAATCCAAAATTGCCGATCGGCATCTTCCTATTTGCACTGAGTATGTGCAAACTGCCTTACAGGGCCAGAGTGACATTTAAGGAAGTTCATGGGAAAGGTCTTTTTAACCCCTTAAGGACACATGACATGTGTGACATGTCATGATTCCCTTTAATTCCAGAAGTCTGGTCCTTAAGGGGTTAAGGTAGTTATTCCTTCTGAATGGTTTGTTTGGTGAATTTGCTGCTGCTAAATGTTGGTTTTAACTCTGATATTTATCATAAAGTTAAGGGAATTACTATAATTTGGTATTAAAGGTTTTTTAGTAAGTTTTATTTTGCTGGTATATGTTTGTAATGATTTTATTTCAATGTTTAATTTTTATTAGATATTTAAATTACATTACAATAAAGACAAATGCAAATATATTGACAAAATTTTAAATACATATATAACATTGGAATGTTTGTATGATTTTATATATCTATAAGTGCATTATCGTAAAATATTGTTTTATCCAATTCCAATAATTCATGCATATTTCCATTCATACAACAAAGCATAAAAAAACAATTAGAGAAGAAAGAATGAGAGGAGAAAAGAAAGGAGGAATCATTGTGTTATGGTTGAAGATCATCGGGGTATATTGGCATTCTTAAGATAAAATGATATGTTCAAATAAAGCCAGTATAAATCTTATACTTTATATGACTATTTTTTCAGGGTATTGTTTTATGTTTTTCTTAAGAGATAATGTTCCATTTTTCCAATATTTCTTTATATTGTGAGAACCTACCAGAATTTCTATAGAATGTCTCTTCATCTGCCTTTGATAATTGATCTGTTTTTTTTATTTCTAATAAGCACAATGCAGTTGGAAATTTCAATTTTCTGACTATAATAAGTTTGGTTGTCATTAAAATATGAATAAGTAAGGTTTTCTGTTCAGAGTTCCAATTTTGAAAATCTAAATGAAATATGAAAGTCTGGTGTAATAACGATATTTGGAGTACACCTAGTATAAATATGTTAGAGATCTGCTTCTTTATTCCTGCTAAGTCTTTGCATTCCCAACACATGTGGTAAAGTGTATCTTCTTCCTTAGCACATCTCCAACATTTTTCTGAATATCTAGTTTTTTAGTTTTTTTTTTTTAATTTGACAATTTTTATTGTACAGTGCATGCTGGTTAAATTACATTTTACAGAGTGTTGTACATTTTGTATGATCGATTAATATGACATATTAATGTGACATATCATATGCAAACTATTCTTGATATACATCTACTTCTCCCACTGCTCTTTGTCTTTGCAGGTGTTTGATGTAGATGAGGAGATGTGTAGGACCGTTTGTTCCTTAACAGCATATCATACTATTTCACATCATACATACAAGATAGTACATACTTTTCTACACTGTACCTTTTTATGTATTA
This sequence comes from Pelobates cultripes, assembly GCA_933207985.1. Taxonomy (NCBI): domain Eukaryota; kingdom Metazoa; phylum Chordata; class Amphibia; order Anura; family Pelobatidae; genus Pelobates; species Pelobates cultripes. The sequence goes on along the minus strand of OW240915.1, from coordinate 179,487,427 downwards.
ATCCTGGGCGGTTGGAGTGGGGCGGTGGATATAGGGGGGTGGGAGGGGGTACAACTTGGTGCGAGAGATCTGTGTGGTTCTTGGGTTTCCCTTTGTGTGCCATGTCCTTCATGTTGTGTGTTCTAAATAATCATTCCACATTTTGTGTGCTAGTCTAATGTGCTTTTTTATGCCATATTGGTTTGCATATGCCATTTCGTAGGCTCAGTTGAGTTTTATCTGGTTAATGAGGGCTTCTCGTGTGGGGGCCATCGTTTTTTTCAAAAGCCTGGCAATGCTTATGGCTGCTGAAATTAGTATGTGGTAAGTTACTGCCAACTTCTCTTTAGTGAGGGAGTCCAGAGGGATAAATAATATACATAATTCCAAGGTTAATGTTATTTGTGTCTGTATACCTTCATTATGATATTTTGTATCTCCTGCCAGTATGGCTGCAGGACATTACATATCTTTCAAATGTGCTGCATATTTCCTGGGATTTGTCCACATCTCCAGCATCTATCTGGTGACTGTAGCCAGATCTGGTGGATTCTGGTTGGGACTAGGTACCATCGGTACATTAGTTTGCATTGTAATTCTATGTGTGTTGCGCATGATGTGACACCTTTATGTGATGTGTAAGCTTTAGACCATTTGTCCGTTGGTATTATTCTGCCCAGTTCCTTGTGCCATGATTGAATGTATGTGTCCTTCCCTTGGTCTGACCCCAAGAGCAGTGTTTTGTAGCATATGGAGATTCATTTTTTGGGTGGTTTCCTATGCATGCAGATCATCTCAAAGTCGGTCATTTGTGTTGTGGTTTCTCTATTTTCCCTGGTAGGTTTGTTTTTAGTTAGGTAGGATTTGATTGCATGTATGCAAATACCAGTCTGTGCAGGAGATTGAATTCTTGTTGTATGTCTGCACAGGGTTTTATGCCTACTTCGTTGTATAACTGCTTGATCTCCTGAATCCCGTTCTGTAGCCATGGTTGTATATTCAAGGTTGGTATTATGGGTTCTAGTTCTGTTGAGGGTGCCGCCATCAGCATTGGTAATTATTGCACCATTGTGGGTTTTGCGGTGTCCCAATGGTGTAAGATGTGTTGTGTTGTGGGCAGGAGATGTGCCCAGCTGTTCTCTATTTCAAGCCATTGTGGTGATGAGGGGTGTGCTCTTAGTTGTGGCACAATTGTTAATGCTGTTGCTCTGTGGTAAATTGTTAGATCTGGGCGTCCCAGTCCTCCCTGGTTTAATGGTTTCTGTAGCAGCTTTGCTGCCACTCTGGGTTTTTTGTTCTGCCATATGAAGTTAATTATCATTTTTGTCTGGTAAGGGGATTTGAAGCGTTCTATACAAATATTGTAATTTTGGTAGGAGTGACATTTTTATTGCAGCTATTCGGCCTACCCATGATAAATATTTTCTCTCCCATGCCTCTAGTGTTGTTTTAAATACTGTGAGTAAGGGTTGGTAGTTCATTTTAAACAGGGAGGCTGGGTTCTTTGTCATTTTTGTGCCTAAGAATGTGAGGAAATCCTCTCTCCAATCCAGGGAGAATGAGCTTTTGAGGGTTTTCAGTTGGGTGCTGGTTAGATTTATGCCTAGTGCTTGTGTTTTGGTAATGTTTAGTTTGTAATATGAAACACGTCCATATGATGTGATGTGGTGTATGAGATTGGGTAGGGATATATGTGGTTGAGTCAATGTTAGGAATACGTCATCTAAGAAAATACTTAATTTATATTCTTTTTGGTTCAATATAATCCCATGGTTTGCCGATTCCACCCTGATCTTGGCAGCCAACGGCTCCAATGCCAGGATGTTTAGCAGGGGGGGAAGGGGGCATCCCTGGCGGGATCCATTTGAGATTGTGAATCAGAGCAGAATCCCGCATTGATGACTCTTGCTGCTGGGTGGCTGTACAAAGCTGCCATTGTGTTCATGAATTGAGATGGGAAGCTGAATTTTAGTAGGACAGCTCTTAGGAAGTGCCAGTTGAGTCTGTCAAGGGCCTTCTACGCATCTAATGATACTAGAAGGCTAGCCAATCCCTTTCTTCTTATGCTATGTATCAAGTCTAGGACTTTCCTGGTGTTGTCTGCCCCCTGTCTTCCTTTCACAAAGCCCACTTGGTTGTTATGTATTAGTGTTGGTAATATTAAACTTAGCCTACTGGCGTAGATTTTTGCATATAATTTTGCATCCGTGTTAAGGAGTGAAATTGGTCTAAAGTTTGGACAGTGGGTTGGTGGTTTCCCTGGCTTGGGGAATGTTATTATGTGTGCCAATGACAGTTCTTCTGGGAGTGATTTTTCTTGTGTTGCAGAATTAAATAGAGATGCTAAGTGGGGGGCCAGAGTGGGTGCACATTTTTTGTAGTACAGGTTCATAAAGCCGTCCGGGCCTGGTGCTTTGTTCTTTGGTAACGTGTGTATGGCATCCTCTACTTCTTTAGCAGTGATCAGGTTTTGTAATAAGGTGATTTGGTCTTGGGTAAGTGTGGGGAGTGAGACGTCATGTAGATATGTTGCTATGTCTTGATCTGTTGGGAGATGTAGTTGGTTGAAGTGTGCCAGATTATAGAGTTTGTCATAGTATTTCGCAAAGTCGTTACTGATTTCTATGGGTGATATTACTTTTGTGTTGTCGTGAGTGTGTATAAATGGAATTTTAGCATTTGCCTCAATTCGTTTTAGTCTAGCTGTCAATGTTTTGCTGGCTTTGTTCCCTTGCGTGTAGTATGTGGCTTTAAGTTTGCAAAGGTTGAAACCCACTCGCTGTATCATGCATATTTTTATTTTGTTCGCAATTTCATTAATGTTTTTCTGCATTGCTGCTGTCGGGTTAATTTTATTTTTGAGGTCTGCTACTCGTGTGTCCCAGGTCAGCCATTGGGCTTGGCTTGTTTGTTGCAAGTGTGCTGCTCGCCTGATTAGTATGCCTCTTATTACCGCCTTGTGTCCCTGCCATATTGTTCTTGCTGTCGCATCTCCTGTGTCATTAAGTGTGAAAAATTCCATGATGGCTTTTTCGATTTGGGTTGTAAAAAGCTGATCTGTCAACAGAGATTCATTGAGTCTCCATGGGCCCTTATGCTTGTAATCGCAATTGTCTTTGAGAGTCATTGTTATTGGGGCGTGGTCTGACCATGTGATCTGGCCAATAGAGCAGTCCAGAACTTGATCTAAATGTAGGCTCTCAACATGAAATCTATCTATTCTGGTGTAGGTGTTGTGTGTGGAGGAGTAGTATGTGTAGTCCTTGTCTTGAGGGTGTATGACTCTCCATACATCATACAGTTTATTGTTGTTCAGTGGTTTAAGATATGTTGCGCAAGTTTTTTGTTGCTTGTTCAGCATTAGTCCAGTGGGCTTGGTGGTGGTGTCTAACTTGGGGTCTAGGATGTGGTTAAAGTCCCCTCCAAGAATTAGTATCCCCTCCTGAATCCGTTGTAATATAGTTAGGATTTTGTACAGGAAATTTCTCTGATTTGTGTTGGGAGCATATACATTGGCTAGCATGTATTTTGTGTTATTAATCGTACATATTACTATTGTGTACCTACCCTCAGGGTCTGTCTGGGAAGAGTGATGTTTGAAGGAGACTGAGTTGCTAATTAAGATCGATGTTCCTCTAGTTTTTTTCCCCGAAGTGGTGTGGTACTGGTGCGGGTATAGGGATTGTTTTATTATGGGGGGGCTTTTAAAATTAGTTTCTTGGAGATATATTACGTCCGGTTGGTCCCTCTTGAGATCTCTGAAAAGGCAGTGTCTCTTGTATGGGGTGTTAAGCCCTCTAACATTGTAGCTCTGTATTTTCATACTTTAGTGTGTAGACTTGGAGTGCTAATGAAGCGTTGTGCTGGGGTGTGCTGGCCTGTGTTTTGGCCCTGTAGGTTCCTCTAGTTCTCATTGCCAGAGGGTTTTGTGTGATTGATGTGGCATATAATGGTGATTATAGTAGTTTCTGTTGGCTGAAAAAGATGGGCCTTGCTTTTGGTGTGTACCAACTTGGGTTGTGTCAGGGAGCTGTTAATGAGAAGGAACGGTGTCTCTCGTGGGTTGTAGGTAAAGGTATAGGCTGGAGGGTATTTGGTGGGTTGTACTGTGAGGGTACGAGAACTGATTTATCGCAACTATAGCCCAATAGTGGGCCGATGGTCCGAGCATCGGTATCATGGGAACGTGGTATTCCGAGAGGTATGCAACCTTAGTAATTGGCCTGTACCTTTTGCTGTGACCTGTTATAGTAATGGTTTGACCCCTTAAACCCTAGTTGCTCTTTTATTGGGTGCCTGTGCCTGACTGGTGATCTTTGCAGTCTTGTGGGTTACTGTGACTATCAAACATTTCAATAACATAACAGTGTAAAACCATACCCGTCAACTTAGTACATGTTACATTTGTTTGTTTGTGCGAACATCCTTATTTTTTATATATATATACATATATATATATATGTATCAATATTGTTAGAGGAAAACCTATGTGGTTTGCAGTACAGGTGTCCCCTTTTTCTTTCCATGAATTTTTATTGTATGACTGGCTAGCTGGCTTCTGTTTTTACAGTATGTTGCCTCATGTGTTGTCTCCTCTCTGCTACTGGGGGTGAGTTATGTCCTCTCGCTCGTGTGTGTTATGTGTGGTTCCCCTTCTGCTTTGCCAACACTCGTGGCTGCTTATTAAGGTGAGCAGCGCGTCCTGCTTAGCTGTAGAGCTGTTGTTATCTCTCTCCCTCCCTATATGGCTTCGCTGGGTCAATACTGCTCGGGCCTTCTGGGGAGTTGGGGGACCGGACTTTTCTGCTGATTACCCAATAAGTGAGAGATGTTCCCCGTGTGTTGTCCCACGTTACTTAAGAAACCTTGTTTAGTCATGGTACATTTAGACATTCATATCTTACATCTCCCCTATTCCCATCTCCTTCCGTCTTCCTTGCGATCTTTGCATCATGTTGAGGCAATAGGCGCCGTGCTGCGGCCATGTTTAGTTTGGAGTTCCTACTTTGTTCCATAGTTGGGCTTTGGATGTGTGTCACTCACTTAACGGCTGCTGCCCATATTCCTGCTTGTGCCCATTGAGGAGTGTGGTCACCCATATTGGTTGTGCTGTAGGCATGATGGTTAGTGTCTCAATATTGCCTCTACAATATGATGTTGCTATCAGGCATTTTTCTTTCCCGTGAGTGCGTTTAGTGATTTGTAAGGGTGGGAGTTATTTACCTAGGTGTGTTGCGAGGGTAGTGTGTGTGGTTTGTATGCAATATATTCACCTGTCCTGAGAATGTTCGCAGTGCTTGTGTGAGTCCTCCATTTAAATTCGTTAACTTCAACGTATTTATAACTTGTTCTCAGATCCCTGGTTTTCGTCGGTAGCGTATGGCATTCATGCCATTTTAGCCGCAAGGTGGGTCTTTATTTTGCTGCTAATCCAATCAGGGTGCAGTGCGTCTGTTTTCGGTGTGTGCTTTCTTCCAGTTGGCTGTAAGCTTGGCTTTGTGTTGCTGGTTGCTGCTTCTCGCTTGGGTGTGTAGAGGTTGGATGCCCCATTTTTTCAGAATTTTCCGTCCGTCGTCAGGAATGTTGATTACATTTAGGATGACATTTTTGTGGATGAGTAGGCGCACTGGATGCCCCCAGCGATATGGAATGTCATGGGACCTAAGTGCATCGGTTATTTCTTTGTATTCTCTCCTTTTTTGTAGAGTTTGTGCAGAGAGGTCTGTGAATAGTTGGATAGTGTTGTACGGATCAGGTAGGTCTTTGGGCTGTCTTGTAGCTTTCATCAGTGCTTCCTTTACATGGAAGTAGTGGAGCTGGGTTAGTGTGTCCCTGGGTGCTTCTTCAGGTAGGAATTTTGGTTTTGCTACCCTGTGTGCTCTGTCCATGAGCAGGATATCCGCTGGTAGATCAGGGGCCAAAGTTTTGAAGAAATCCATTAAGTATGCCATGATATCCGTTTGTTTCACCATTTCTGGTATGCCTCTAAGGCAGATGTTCTGCCTTCTCGACCTGTCTTCCAGGTCTATGATTTTGTTTTGGGATGCCTCTAGTGCTTGTTCCATTTTTTGGACATGATCTGCCATATCGTTATGTGCCTCTGCATATTCTCCCATGTGGTTTTCCATGCGTGCTGTCCTGTCCCCCAGCTCCTGGATTTCTTTCCTTAAGTCTGATATGGATTTATTGAGGTTCTGTAGTAGTTTGTTTGACATTTCTTCCAGGCAATTATGGAGTATGTCCTGCGTTACAGGTAGACCTCTCTCCCCAGGGGATCCTTGTAAAGGCAACGTATCGTCACCATCTTGTTCTTGCTCTGCTCCACTCTGGGGCTTAGTTGGCTGGTTACGGGCCGAGAAAAATCTGGTTCTGTCAGCTTTCTCCAGGATCTTTTTCCCTTTGCTTTGTGCCATGTTAGGGGTGTTTATAATCAGGGTTTGCTGGTCTCTGTCGCTAGTTTAGCCGCTGTTTTAGACCAGTTTAAGACGGAGCGTCACTCACATGTGTCCGCTGAGGAAGGTCCCGAGCGGGGACCAAAACGTTGGTCGTTGTTTTTTAAACTTTCCTAATAAATTTTGGTTTTAAAGTCCGGACAGCAGCCTTTCTTGTTCGATTTCTTGTGTGTGTGTATATATATATATATATATTTCTCTGTGGGTTTTTTTTTTTTCACCTGGGAACCAAGTTTTACTGAGAAAAATCTTCAGCTTGTTTTATAAGCGTATCCATATCAGGGCCAGGTGAACATAATAATTTGTTTTGTCTCCATGTTGTTTGAGGAGTATATTCTCTATTATTTTTAATCTTTAAAAATATAGGTGCATGGTCTGTCCATGTAATTTAGCCGATCTTTGAGTTAATACATCTGTTTATTGAATGCAATTTAGTAGTAAGTAAATTGATCCTTGAGTAAGAGCAGTGTCCAATTGAGAAGAAAGTATAATCACGTTCTTGAGGGTGTAATACTCTCTATATGTCGAAAAATAATTTTTATAGTTGCTTGCAATGGCAACGTTTTATCTTATTTGATATCTGGCACATAGTGGAAGTCACCTCCAAGGATTAATGTAACTTGTGTTATGTGATCCATTCTATGCCTTATCTTTTCGAGAAATTTTGTTGGAGATTAGGACACTATACGTTTACCAATATATTAACCCCTTCAGGACGGGTGACGGACGAGGTCCGTCACAGAGGGGAGATCCTTAACGACGAGTGACGGACCTCGTCCGTCACGTGGTAAAATTAACCCCGGATCGCCGCTATCGCGACGATCGCGACGATCGCGGGGTTAATGGTGCTCCGGTATGCCTCTGCATTAGAGGCATACCGGGAGCACCCGGTCAGGCTGCCCAGCACATGTGCTCGCTCTGACCGCAAGTCAGAGCGAGCACATGTGCTCTGTATACTCACCTACTGGCTCCCTGCACTTCCGGGTTCTGTGTGAAGTGCAGGGAGCCGGATCAGTGATGATCCTGCCCCCTGCTGTTAAAAAAATAAAGTTTATTTAAAGTCCCCCCTTACCCATTTTAATAAAAAATTAACCCCTTCCCTGCCAATTGATCACTGACTACAGTGATCAATTGGCAGGGATTACATTTTACTATGATCTGATTTTTTTTTTAATTCTTTTTTTTAACCCTCAGGGGTTAAATTTATTTAATTAATTAATTAAAATATTTTAAAATTATATATTTAGCTAGCTGGGGTGGGTGGAAGTTAGTGGGGAATTGGGGGATTTGGCGTTAGGCTAACTAGGGGTTAACGTTAAAAAAAGTTTTAAAATAAACTTTAAAAAGTTAAAAATTAAGCTTCAAAAAATGTTTTAATAACGTTTAAGTAAAAAAATAAAAAAAAAACCCTTTACCTAGTCCAAATAAAAATTAACCCCTTCCCTGCCAGTCGATCACTGCCTACAGCGATCAAATAGAGATCACAGTATTATACTGTGATCTAATTTTTTTTTAACCCCTGAGGATTAACTTTTTATTTATTTTTTAACCCACAGGGGTTCAATTTATTTAATTAATTAATTTAAATATTTTATAACTATGTATTTTGCTAGCTGGGGTGGGTGGGAGTTATGGGAAAATGGGGAATTTACTGTTGGTGCTGCGTACTGCTAGTTAGGGGTTAACGGTAAAAAAAAAAAAGCTTAGAAAAATGTTAAATCTGTAGTTTTAGGAAAGTTTAAAAAAATTAATACGCAAAACAAAAGTTTAAAAACTAGTTTTTAAAAGTAAAAAAGTTATAAAAAGTAAAAAAAAATACATTTTAAAAATGCTCATTACCACTACACCTAGAACAAACTAGAGAAAAAATTATCCCACGCCAAGATTCAAAATATGCCTTTTGAATCACCCCAGGGTGTATTCTTTAATAAATAGTATGTGTTTGTGGGGAAGTTTCAATAACCAACCGTCTAAACTACTCCAAAATGAAACATGGACACAGCGTAAAACTTCAAAGTTAGAAAAAAACTGAATGGCTGTGTCTCAAATGCGCCCCTTCAACATCGACACATACCTGGCAAAGGTACATACAGGGGTATTGCTGTACTCAGCTGACATAGCTGAGCAACATATGAAGTATTATACAATCATAGCACACATACGGTTTGGCAAACTCACTTTGTATGTCAAAAAGGCAGAAAAAATGCTTATTACCACTACACTTGGTACAAGCTAGCGGAAAAATGATCCCACGCTAAGGTTCAAAATATGCCTTTTGAAATACCCTGGGATGTCTTCTTTAAGAAATGGTATGGCTTTATGGGGTATTTGGATTATATAGCCTGGTAAAATACTCTAAAATGGGACATAGGCACAGCATAAAAATTCAAAGTTTGAAAAAAAACTGGAATGGCTGTGTCCCAAATGTGCCCCTCCGATGTCCACACATACCTGGCAAAGGTACATACGGGGGTATTGCTGTACTCAGCCGACATAGCTGAGCAACATATGAAGTATTATACAGTCGTAGCACACATAAGGTTTGCAAAATATACTGTGCAAACTCACTTTGTATGTCAAAAAGGCAGAAAAAACGCTTATTACCACTACATCTGGTACAAGCTAGCGGAAAAATGATCCCACGCTAAGGTTCAAAATATACCTTTTGAAACACCCTGGGGTGTCTACTTTAAGAAATGGTAGGCCTTTGTGGGGTAGTTTGAATTTAAAACCTGCGAAGATGCTTGGAAATTGCACATAGGCCCAGAGTCAAAATTCAAAGTTTGGTAAAAACGGATATGGCTTGGTCTCCTATATGGCACTGTAGCTTCACGAAATAGTGCCAAAGACATTCATTGGGAGTGTCTTTTTACTAAGAAGACTTAGCTGAGCATAATTTGGGAGGTTTGAACTTAGTGGCACATATGAAATATACAAAACGCCCAGCAAAAATTCAATCCGTATGTAAAAAATGCACAAAATAATTTTTTACCACATACTTTGGCATATATTGGTTAAAAAATGGGGGTATGTTAAGGCACAATATGCACCTTATAAGATACCCTGGAGTGTCTCCTTTTACAAATGGTAGGCCTTTGTGGGGGATTTTTGAACAGTCAAACTGTTATAATACCCCAAATGGAAGCTAAGGCTCATTAAATCCATCTCTCAAAATTCTACTGTGAATACTGTAAAGGACAGGTCTCCTATATGGCACTGTAGCTTCACGAAATAGTGCAAAAGACATTCATATGGGGTGTCATTTTACTCAGAAGACTTAGCTGAGCATAATTTGGGGGTTTGAACTTAGTGGCACATATGAAATATACAAAACGCCCAGCAAAAATGCAATCCGTATGTAAAAAATGCACAAAATTATTTTTTACCACATACTTTGGCATATATTGGTGAAAAAATGGGGGTATGTTAAGGCACAATATGCACCTTATGAGATACCCTGGAGTGTCTACTTTTACAAATGGTAGGCCTTTGTGGGGTTTTTTTGAACAGTCAAACTGTCATAATACCCCAAATGGAAGCTAAGACTCATTAAATCCATCTCTCAAAATTCTACTGTGAATACTGAAAAGGACAGGTATCCTGTGTGGCACTGTAACTTCACAAAATAGTGGCAAAGACATACAATGGGGGTGTCGTTTTACTCAGCAGATGTAACTGAACACAAAATAAAACTTTGTACAGGAATAGCACACACCAACTTTACAAAATATACACGAGAATTTCTTTGTTATAAGTTTGTGTGCCAAAAACCAAAAAAAACCACAATTTTACTCCAATATTTAGCAGAGGTTGGCGGTGAAATGGCTACGTAGAAAGTGTCAAAACAACCTTAGGTAAATAGCCCGTGATGTCTACTTTATATAAATATATACTTTTGTGTGGCAATTTTGTTTTCTTTTATGGCTATTAGGCTTACAAGACAAACATACCAAATTCTAAAATCGCTCCACATTAAAAGTCTATTTTACTCCTTGTGCTTTGTGACCTGTAACTACCAAAAAAAACTTAAAATCCCAGACACATTGTATATTCTGTAAATCAGAACAACTAAATTAATTTATTTTTAATTACTTTTCTTAACCTGCACTAATTATGCACACATTATTATTGCAAAAACTGTAAAAAAAAACACAAAATTTTCATTTTTTTTACATTTTTCTGTATTTTTTTATAATAAATAAGCATTTATATATATGTGTGTTACATCAAATTAAAGCCCTTTCTGTCCTTTAAAAAACGATGTATAATATGTGTTGGTGCAACAAATTAGTAAAATGCAAATTGCAGTTGAACGCAAACAGCAAAAAATGAAAAAAATGCCGTTGTCATTAAGTGAAAGACAAGCTTTTGAAGCTCTGTCCTTAAGGGGTTAAATCGTTGATTTTACAGATCAAAATGAAGTATCTACCTTTATTATCCATTTTCTCAAAGATCGAATTTTACTTTATTAGAAATCATTATTGCTACCCCTCACTTTTTTCCCCATCCATCATATAAGCTTGCTAAACGTGTGGATAATGGGAAAATCGCAACAGTTTTTTTAGTCGGATCATTTCAATTAGTTTTTTGAACATACGCTACATCTTCATGATTTTGACATAGAGTATGATACAATTGACCTGTTCTATATGGAGTATTCAATCCCAGAGTGTTGATTGATTTAAAATTAAGTGTCATTTATATTTGTTCTATTGATTTGAACCTTACGTTCTTCAAGCCGACATACTCTTCTCTGCACTAGTTCCCTCTAAGCAATTATAAAATTAACTAATACATAAAAAGAAAAATAACTTCTTTCGTACGCTGCATCCATACTCCATTCATACTTTATACAAACACCATGTGTGATCAGAAAACTCATTTCCGATCTGACCTATTTCCATTTTAGGTCACACTTAAGCTGTACCAACTTCCTATCATATTATTATTTTTATTTTTTTGAGCTGCTTTCATTTCTGTTTTAATGCATTAATTTTGCTATCCATTTTAAATCTTCCTGCCTTTTCCAGCATTTATCCTTTTATAGTTTCCTTTTTCTTTCCCATTTTAGGGAGAAAAAAAACATAATATAACCACATTTACTTATATTTCTCTTATTTTTTTTCCCTCCTCTCCCTCATTTTCTATTAAGCATCTATATATAGAGACCCTCTTGTTGATTACACATTTGTTAGGATATTCTACTTTTCAAAAATGTATTTGTTATTTATAAAACCAATTTCATTTATCTCAAGTGTTGTATTATTATTATTTCTAGCAAATATTTGTGTTTTATCAATGTATTCTTTAATCATATATCATATGTTCTATTTTCTAACTTTATAAGTGTTACATTGTATCATAATATGTAAAGCCAGTTAGGGATCTAAATGTGATATGTTTGTGTATTCTTTATTTTTACATGTTGTGTGCTTTAACCATTTTCATAATCTTACAAAATATATATGTAATTCCAATACTTTTAGCTATATTTTTAATATATGAAAAAGCTAAACTTTAAATTTTACACCATGTCCCTTACTTTTTTACCCCATCTTCACTAAATTACCCTATATAGTTTATAGTGCAAAAAAGGAAAAGAAAAAAAATATTCGATTCTCCTCTCCATACTCCATATTCTCTAATAATTCTTCTCAATTAATTCATTATTTTTGCTCTATGAGCTTTTGTTTTTTTAATTCAGAGTTTTTATGCTATTCCTTTAATTATTATTTCTATTTATCCAACACGTAGAGTCATTATCTCATAATAAAGATAATTGTCAATAGATTTATAGATCTTCTAAATTATCAGTGTCCTTTATTTGCCTTGTCGATAGTTTGGATAAAAGTTTCATTTATAGTACATCATTGATGAAAATAGACCTAGTAGATAAGCTTCAAGTTCTTGATGTGTGACACTTTCAGTGACACCTCTTATTTTAAGATTTTTTTTTTTTTCCCCTAGATCTCTCTTCTAGGTCAGATATCTTTGTTTCTAGAGATTACATTTTAGATTTGAGTTGAAGATTCTCCATTTGTATTTCAATAAAGTTTTTATTTTTAATTTTTCCTCTTTTTTCTTCAAACTTTAGAGAAAAAATAAAATTAAAATAATTCTCTTTTTTTCCCTCTTTTTTCCCTCTTTTCTTTCTCTCCATTTTTTTTCTCTATTCCTTCTTTTTCCTTTTGTTTTCTTATTCCCCTTTTATCTCTTTAATTTCTTTCCTCTTTTTCTTTCTTGTCTTTTTCTTTTTCTCTTTTCTCTTCTTTCTTGTTTTCCTTTCCCCTTTCCCTTATCTTCCTTAATCGTTCCCTTTTTTTTTTTTTGAAGAACCAATTATCTCATGAAATTAACCATTTAGTAGATATTGCAATATTTCAAATAGGATCTTTTCTGTTTCCAGACTTAACTTTTAGCTTGCATGTAGTTTTTTTTTTTATTTCCTCTCCTTCTTCCCTTTTCCTTTCTCTTTCTTTTCCTTTTTCTACTCTCTTCCCTTTATCTTTCTTTGTCTTTTCCCCTTTTTAGGAACCTTTAGTTTCCCAACTATGTACAAATGTATACAAAATATGTACAACCGTATTTATGCTCCTAAGGGCTATTGCATTGAAGGAGCTATTTACATTAATGTATACAGTGCTCCTTAGTGCCACTCTGTGTAATCAGAGTTCCCTTGTTCTTTATGAGGCTTTCTTGTTGCCGTCTAACTATTATCATGCGTCTTTCAGCATACACTTCCTTATTGTCTTCTGTAAGTATTTGAGGAGGGGAGCAGGCTGGGGAAGGAGTGTGTAGCAGATATATGGAGGCAGACAGGTCAGTGTTCTATCCGGAGCAGAAAAAAAACAGTCACCATGTCCAAAGCAGGTCTGATAATTTAGCATGTAGCCCTTGAGCATGTACACGTGCTCACCTCAAGTCATCATGTTCCCATTTTTCACCACGATATGATTGAAATTAGTTCAGTTGCTTAGTAGCCTTTTGGTGACCATGGCTTCCTCTTTCTCCACAATTAGAATCAGAATTAGAAATATAAGGTGAACTTTTTATTTATATTATAAAAGATCACCTGTGTATAGGTAATATATATATATATATATACACATACATACATACATACATACATATATATATATATATATATATATATATATATATTATTATTATTAAGCTCCCAGGATAGAATAAAATCCAGAAAATATCTTGCATGCCCATCTGATGCAATTGAAGGGGAGGCTTCCCATTAGGGGACCCAGAGTCAGAATTAGTGACAACAGATGGTTTGGGGAGCTCAATACATCTTCCAGGACAACTGAACGATGTCGCTGAATCTATGCACATCCAGGAGAATTGAAGCTGAATTAGTATACGTTCAAGCAGATATGCAATCTTTGGAGAACACCGGATATAGATCTGATGGTGAACTACTACCCTTTTTTCTATTCCATAAGATTTGTCCCAAGAGCAAAGGTCAAGATGCCCTAACGCAGAGATGAAATTTTTGGCTGGGATATGTATTCCCTCTCCTTCCATTAATCCAGATAACTTTCAAAAAAGACCTGAAAAGAAAATGTAGAGGTGATAACAATTATTTTTCACTGGCCAAGGAGGCCTTGGTTTACACTACTGTTAAGTCTGTCACAAGGAGCTTCTTGTGAAACCTATTATAACAGGCACTTGTTCTCCACAAAGATCCTGCAAGACTCAGTTTGAAGGCCTGGAGATTAAGAAGAACTTTCTGAAAGCATCCCGTGCAATGTCCACAGCACGGAACGAAGGTCGTGAGACCCACCCAGGTCGGATAAACCCACACAACCCACTCCATCAGGCCTGGCACACCAGGACAATCCCGTGCAATGTCCCATACAGCATGGAACGAAGGTCGTGAGACCCACCCAGGTCGGATAAACCCACACACCCCACTCCATCAGTGCCTATTTTTAGAAATAGGCACTGCACAATACCATTACCAAAGAGACAAAAACGAAGCATAACACTAGAGGAAGAAGAGGTGGGAGAAGGGTAGGAAAAAGAGAATAACAAACACCATTTACTCTACACCAATTTCAGGATCTGGCATTTTCAATTTGTCCAATAAAATACTAAACGCCACAGAACTAGCCGTTCTGAGTAAAGGCCTAAACTACACTCCAACCCGCAAATTTAATACATTTTCAGCCTTTATTGATATAAATAAATTTGTTCGAAAGGCAACCCTAAAAAAGTTCTACATAAGCAAAAAAGATGAAAATCCAACTAACACCCCTCAACCACCCAATTACAACAAATACACAAACCTAAAACCATCCTCCACTTTCTATCCCTCCAATTTCAAATCTTGTAATCTGGACATATTTGAAAAGCTAGTGACTAGAGACGTCAAGAAAATCAATACCAATACACACGACAAGTTTAATCTAACCAAAAAAGAAAAGGCAACTCTTGACAATCTTAAACAGGATGAGAGTATCGTAATTATACCTGCCGATTAAAGTAGGGGGTCTAGTTATCCTCCCTACAAAAATTTTATATGAAAGAAGCCCTTTCCCAATTAGACGATACCTCGGTATACAAGAAGCTCTCTGTAGGTCCTACCTCCAACATCAAACACACATTATCCACATTTTTAAACAAAGGATTAGGAAAAACAGGTCATTAACAATAAGGAGTACACATTCATGAACATCATGCACCCCACCACTCAGGTTATATATTTTCTACCCAAAAGATGAGGAAAAATCCTCCTGGCTGTCCTAAAGTGTCAGGTATAAACTCAGTTTTATCAAATCTATCAGAATTTCTCAAAATCCGCCTCCAACCCCTAATTCTTAAGATGAAATCATATTTAAAAGACAGTATGAGCCTCTTACAAATTTTAAATTGAAACACAATTATATCCTAATCACAAGTGATGTCAAGTCCCTCTAAACTATTATACCCCACGATCTTGGATGTAAGGCTATAAAAAGAATATTAGGAAAAGAGGAAGACATTCCGCCAGTACATACAGTGAGCACTATAGTCTGTTTTTATCTTCTCCATTCATACTGAGGACATCTGACCGCCCACCAGCGGGACAACAATTCAAAGCCTGGGACCACTTATCAAGGAGCACCAGGATCTACTATTATATCCACAGATGGGGATTGTTCCATCCATGCACATCAATCTGGAGCTGAACATAAGCTCCAGAATATTGTAAGTGCATTTCTGTTTTTATATTCCACCAGGATTCATAATGAACTATACTGTATTAAGTTATTTTGCTTATTTTACATATCACTGGATTTGAAAACAATTCTACAGGTGCTGTCTCCCCGCACCCCTTTCCTGCATACCAACTACACCACCAGAAAGAAGAGACTCTGGTTAGGGAAGTCCAAGCTGCCACATATACGAAGCACAGGTGCCAAAATTCCATCCCCTCTATATTCCACACCACATCAAAAGTATACAATAGAATCTAGAAAGCTTATGTTGATCTCTGTAAAGTTTCTAAAACTGTTAATCTTCCTGGTTTGTTGGAAGTTTTACAAATTGGTGTGAATGAAGGTTTGAGCCTTAGTTCTCTTAAAGTACAATTATCTGCATTTTTTTCCGGCTATCCTTCTATTAAACGTTTTAACAAAGGAGCAATGTGAATTAGACCATCTGATTAAAAGCTTCATCCCCGCATGGGACTTGCCTACAGTTTTGTATAGTCTGACAGGCACACCCTTTTGAGTCTATGGATTCTTCATCTTTAGGGTTCTTAAATTGAAATGTGTTTTCCTTGTTTCCATCATCAGAATTACAAGCTCTTTCATCTGATCATCGTTTTACTCAATCTGTTGGAGATAAGGCAGTTCTAAAGTTGGTTCTGATATTCATTCAAAAGGTTCCTTTGCTAATTTCACCTGAACTAGGAGATTATCCTACCTTCTTTCTTGGAAACACCCTTCTTCTGAAGAATCCCTTTTGCATACTTTTAATGTGGTTAGGTCTTTACGCATTTATCTTGATCGTACTAAAGAATTTAGTAAGCCAAATAGACTTTTATTGTACCTTTTTGGTTACCATAAATGTATATCTCCCTTTGTTTCTATTATCAGGAGATGGATTACTTCTGTAATTCAGAAAGTTTAGAGTCACTGACAAACCAGTGCCGGAAGGTGTTAAAGCTGTCTCGGCCTCTTTGGAGGATACTTCTACAGAAGTTTATAGGGCTATTGCCTGGTCATCTTTCAACACTTTTGTGAGGCACTATCGCCTAGACGTTTCAGGCTCATCTGCCTCCTCATTTGGGAGAAATGTCCTACTTCCGCAACTAATGTTTGATTAAATTTGGTTTAACATTGATATGGTATAATTGCTTTTTTGTCATCAACCCTTTACTTTTACTTGGAAAGTCCCACAGGTGATGCTGATGTAGATTGGCCAGGAAAACAGACCAGGGTTGCGAACATGAATGCCCAATTTACGTGATAAAATGCTTTCTCAGCATCCGTCGACAAGAAGAGTAGGTGCCTAGAACTCCAGTGTTTAAGGTGTTACAAGGCAAATAGACAAAGGGTCCTATCTCTAGCTTCCCATCCAGGGACAAAGCCTGTTATGTCTGGGTGAATAAGGTAGGGCAGACATGCTTGCATCCTGGTAGCGCGTGCTTTCTTTCTTTCTTTCTTTCTAGTGTGGATGCTTCTGGCTTGTCCTGGTTTATAGGCTGTATATCACTAATTGGTGTAATTAGATGTATTTCATACATTTACTGGTTGTGTCTCGGTCACGCCTTGCTCAGAAGTGATGCGTCTCAGCTGATACTTTATATGGCTTTATGGGATATGTAGTTTTGAGCTGACCTTCGTGGCTAAATATAATTTTTATTAGTCTTGAAACGGGCTTAGCAAATGTAACGTCCGTCCAATATTTTATAGCTCCGCCCTTTAACTTGCATCACAGCATGACGTGTTGGGGGTATTACTGAAGGTGCATAATAAATCCTAAGAGTCTCATTGGTCGTATTGCATAAGGGCAACGAGTGGGATAAAGACAATATATCAGTACTCATCAGGGAAAAACACATTTAAGATAGCATTGATCAATTATATATGATGAAGCACACAAAAACAAATCATTTTAAATAGAAAAAGCTGATAATAAAAAACAAACTCACATAATAAAAAGTACATATTGTGACGGAGCTCCAGTACTCCGACAGAGTACCTCCGCCAAGTCTTCTTCCTTGTAGCTATCAGGGACCCTGGAGCACTTCAGACCCAGTCGCCGAG
Source organism: Pelobates cultripes (assembly GCA_933207985.1). Taxonomy (NCBI): domain Eukaryota; kingdom Metazoa; phylum Chordata; class Amphibia; order Anura; family Pelobatidae; genus Pelobates; species Pelobates cultripes. The sequence goes on along the minus strand of OW240915.1, from coordinate 179,469,729 downwards.
GCTTGACTGGGATCACTGAGGGCCTTTTCCACCCTGGACCAGACGACACTTGGTGAAGGTTAAAACAACAACTAACTTTAATAGACATAGCACACATATATTAAGCCCCAAACAGCCTCATTTACATACAATAAGGTGTATAGAGTAAAATAGTACAAGGAAGGGTGGGGTCAGACAAAAGCAAGGGATGATGGGAGATTGAGGAGGGACAGGGCAGTTACTTTAAACTGGTCTGGCAGTGTCCCTGGGAAAACAACAGGACAGGAAAAAGGGGGAGGGGAGAGGCACAGACAAGCAATACATTCAACATGCTCTGCACCAATATTGGGTAAAGGGTGACCAAAACATTCCATGCTTATAATAAGTTAAATAGGTCGAAATCATCATTCAGACTGTTAGGGTTGAGGGTGTCTAAATAGTTCATCTCCGTTTGTCCAAGTTTTTTTAATCCTGTCTCCATCTCTCCAATTTTGGGTAAGTTTTGCAATGCCTATAAATTTTAAATTTCCAGGATCATTATTGTGTAAATAAAAGTATGAAGATACAAGGTGTTTTCTAAAACCTATTTCTATGTTACAACATAGCTCTCAAATTCATTTTTTTTTTTTTTTTTTTTTAAAGGGGTCTTATTGTCCTACCTCTATATTGGAGGTCGTAAGGGAACTCCAATAAATATATCACATTTTTGCTGTTGCATGTGATAGAGTTTTTTATATTCTATATTTTATTAGTACTGTTTGATTTAAAACTGGATATGCATTTCTCTAATTTTTTTTCTTTTGTTTTCCTACGTGCAGTACAGCAGTTACATCTATAAAAGCCCTGTTTATTTTTAAAGAAAATATTAACAGTAGTTGAATTAGTCTTTTTTTTTTTTTTTTTGATAAGTGCATTTTTAAGCTGGGATCACCTCTAAAAATTATTCTGGGATTTTCAGGGATTACGTTATTTAATCATATTCTTTAAGTAAATGCCAATTTATTTTAATTACCTTTTTTCATTTGTTTGTTTCTATTATAGTCTAAAACTATTGGTAGGTTAAAGTCTTTATCTTTGCTTTTACCGTTATGGTTGATGCACTGGATTTTTCTAAAATTTCAGGATCTCTTCTTTCTACAAACTTTTTTTTTTATTTCATTTGCTTTGATATTGAATGTGGTCAGCTCAGAACAATGTATTCTCAATCTGAGTAGTTGACTTTTAGGTATACTTTATAGCCAACTTTTATAATGACAACTGACCTGTGCTTATAAAATTGTTCACGCAAACTTTTTTAAAATGTGTCTTAGATTGGATTTTACTTTCCTTAATAAATATATATACACACACGTCTAAGAAGGTAACATTTGTACTACTAAAATCTGATGTTAATCTTATCCCTTCATAATTATTTAAAAATGTAATACAATCTTGCGCACTGGATATTGGGCATTTCCATATTAAGAGATCATCTATGTATCTGTAATAGGCAACCATTTTCTCCACCCTCCACTCCAAATCTGGTGGCCATTGCTGTGACATTTCTTTGTTTAAAAAAAGTCTGCAAACAAGAAATAATTGTTTTTTTTCAAATCATTTCAATCCCTTCTATTATAAATTAATTTAATCAAGTAACATTTTTCAATCTCTTTCTGATATCTCTATGATGGCTCAACATCCTTTTTCTGTGTGGAATTATAGTGTATCAGGACTGCATGTCAGACTCTATTAATATAGTCTTCTTTCCAATTTTTTTTTTCTAGTTTGTTAAGGAGGTCAATGATATCCTTTAAATAAGATGCATAGGGTTCCAGCATTATATCTATATATTCCGACAAATTGGAAAGGATGGAGCCAATACCTGAGACGATGGGTCTACCAGGAGGTTTTGGTGATAGTTTTATGTATTTTTTGTTTTTAATATGGCTAAAAAAAGGAAGAGACAGTTTAAAGGAGTTCCAAAAGGATGACTCCACTGTCATCAAACCAGCAGACAAAGGTGGTAGCCTTGTCATTTTATCAAAATAAATCTATGAAGTAGAGGCATATAGGCAATTAAACAACTCTGATACTTATATGAAATTAAAGAGAGATCCATCCTTAGAAATTCTTATTTATTGAATTTTTAAACAAAGGAAAAGATAAGAATATTTTACATTTAGATGAATATAATTGTCTAAACATCGAACATCCTAGAACTCCGGTCATTTACTTCCTACAAAAAATTCACTACTGGATGTGTAAAGCATTAGGAGTGACTTAACACTGTGCTGACCTTTTTGGACTTGTAAATGTTTGTTCACAATATTCTGATTTACTTTTTTTTTTTTTTTTTAAGAATGACGTTTTTGACATTTTATCAGTTGTATCAGCCATATACATATATTTTGTTTATAAAAGTTGCACCAGGTCACACCCCTCTCCAAAATTAGTATTTCAAAAACATAGAATCTTGACTGAAATTCCAACCCAGTCAAAAGATATACTGAGACAATGTATATTATCTAATTATTTTTACTGCTTGAGAAAGCTTGACATTGGGTGGAGCTACGGTCATCATTTCCCAAGACCAAATTAGTCTTTTATTGCTTTATAAATTAGCATGTTTTTCCTTTTTCCATGTGTGACATGTTATGATTCCCTTTTATTCCAGAAATTTGGTCATTAAGGGGTTAAACATGGAAAATACTGAAAATACCAGCAAAACCTAAATTATTTTCAAAGCTAGTAAATATTAATTAACATTAATAAAACGTGTGCAGGGAATAGCTATTTAGTCTCCTTATAGCATTAGTATGTAATTAAAAGTATTCGTATACATGTACTTTCATCCTCTTATATTATATAAAGTATCCATTGTACAGCACTACGGAATCTGATGGCACTATATAAATGATAAAATAACAATATAAGATGGGATAAACTGGCTGTGTGTGATTCACACTCTTCAGCACTTTTTTTCAAATGTCTTCTTTTGACTGTTGAAAAAGCACAGGAGCATGAAGCAAATCCAGACAATTTGCCCACAATTCTGCCTTATAAGTATGAGTGCTTACAGTTGTGAATTTTTTTTTTTTTTACTGCATGTAATTAGCAATTAAAAAGATTAACAGTTAAAACTTTGTTCTAATAGACATCATCCCACAAAGTAATTGATTCCACAATCTGGAGGTAAAATGGACATGAAGAGTATATTTCATATCCACTGGCATACAAATACTTGAGCACACATTTCATGCACAAATACCTACACATTATGAATTTCATTATTTTAAGGATCTATATCATTCAATGGGAAAAGGGAGAATGCCAGAGCATGCAGAGATATTTTCTAACATTCTGGAACTGAAGAAAAGAGAAGATTTAGATTCCAACAAGTTCTGCTTGCTCAGTGTACAACAATTCAGCATTTTTGCAGCTCAGATTGCATTTCTATGAGTTCAATATCACAACCAAAACATTTTAAACAATATTTGAGAGCCATCAAAATAATCAATGGTATTTCTGTGTGTGGGCAAATGATGCATGTTTGTAATGGTCGGCCACTGGGCAATGGCGTAAAATCAAAGTCCTTATTTTAGTCAAGGGGGGAAAAAAATACAAATATGGTAACAGTGTAAGTTTTATCATGAAAAAATAAATAGTGGTTTGTATAATGTCTTATGATTTTCAAGAGGCAGTTTTGACATTGAAATGTATTTATATTTCATTATATGTACTGGGGAAGATCCAGAGGGATATTGGTAGATTATTTACAGGCATAATAGCCACTACAACCACTAAAGGACCACTATAGGCACATAGACCACTTCAGCTCAATGAAGTGGTGTGGGTTCCAGGTCCATGTAGGGTTAACCCTGCAGCTGTAAACATAGCTTTTTCAGAGAAACTGCTATGTTTACAATAGGGTTAATCCAGCCTCTAGTGGCTGTCTCATTGACAGCCGCTAGAGGCGCTTCCGCGCTTCTCACTGTGATTTTCGGTGAGAAGATGCTGCCGTCCATAGGAAAGCATTGAGAAATGCTTTCCTATGAACTGATTGAATGCGTGTGTGGCTCTTGCCGCGCATGCACGTTCAGCGGAAGAGGGAGAAGAGTCCCCAGTGTTGATGGAGCCCGGTGCTGGAGAAAGGTAAGAATTTAACCCCTTCCTCCCCCTTCAGCCCGGCGGGAGTAAGACCGTGAGGATGGGGGGGGGGGACCCAAAGACCCTATAGTGCCAGGAAAATGAGTTTGTTTCCCTGGCACTATAGTGGTCCTTTAAATTGTCTGCTGGTATATGGATTGTAGTAAAGGATAGGGGCAGTAGAGAGGGACTAGGAGCTGCAGTGGAGAGTTAGGAGCTGTAGTGGAGATTGGAGAAAGCAGTACAATGTAAAGGCTCTAGTGGGAGTTTAGAAGCACTAGTGGGGCTGTAATGGATGGTTAGGTGCTGTACTGTAGGGACAGAGGCTGAAGTGGGGGGTTAAGGGCTGTATTTGGGGTTTAGAGACTATAGTGGGGGCTAGAGGCATTAGTTAGGCAAAGGACACGCGGTCAAGCATTTAGACTGGAAGGAGATTTAGTCTAAGGGAAATATTTTTTTATTTTTTTTTACTGTAAGAATATGGATATGGAATTCACTGCCTGATGAGATGGTTTTATCAGAGACTCTACAGATGTTTAAATAGCAATAAATAATTGAAGAAAAACATAATATTTAGTAATATAATTTTTAATTAGTGGGGTAATAGCTTGTTGATCCCAGGAGATATTTGATTATCATTGTAGGGTCAAAAAGGATGTTTTTTCCTAGTTTGTTGCAAAATGTAAACATTTCAAACTGTTTTGTTTGCCTACTTTTGGATCAACAGCAAAAACATATGCGAAGCAGGCTGAACTTGATGGAACATGTCTCTTTTCAACTATGTTACTATGTAGTTGAGGTTTAGAGGCTGTAATGGGGGTTAGTTACTGTTGGGGGTGGGTGGGAGCTGTATTAAGGGGATATTAACTGTAATGGGGTAGGTAGAGGTTGTTAGGGGGTTAGAGGCTGTAGTGTGAGTTGGAGTTCAAGTAAAGTAGTGGGATATAGGGGATGTAGCATAGGTATAAGGGGCTATAATGTGAGGATAAGGGGCTGTAGTGGGGGATATAGACAGTAGTGTGGTTAAGGAGCTATAGTGGAGAATAGAAGCTGTAGTGGGGATTTTTGAGTTGTAGTGGGTTATAAGAGCATTAGTGGGTGGGTTAGGAGGAGTAGTAGTGGGGTATAGAAAATGTACTTTGGCATTAGTAGCTGTAACAGGGTTAGGGGCAGTAATTGAGTTAGAAGTAGTAGTGGAAGGTTAGGAGCTGTAGATTGGGTTTTAGACAGTAGTGGAGGTATAGGGATGTAGTGGGGGTTAAGATCTCATTGCTGTTAGAATGCCCATGATGACCCCTGTCCATTGTTGAGGTGTGTGTGTGTGTGTGTGTGTGTAGGGTGTTAGAAACTGTATTGGGGTTAGGGGCAGTAGTAGGGGGTTAAAGGCTGAAGTGACGGTTAGGAGATCTGGTGGGAGTTAGGAGTTGCAGTGGAAGTTAAAGGGCCATAGTGGGTGGGTTATGAGCAGCAGAGGGATTTAGGAGCTGTAGTAGGTTTAGAGGCATTAGTGGGGTATAGAAGCAGTAATGGGGTGTTAGGTTCACAGACATGTCAGTGTGCCACTGATGACCCCTGTCCATTGCCGAAAGCTGTAGGTGGCGATTAGGAGCTGTAGTACAGGTTAGGGGCAGTAGTAGGGGGTTAAACGCTGAAGTTATGGGTTAGGAGCAGTAGTGGGGATTATGTCCAATTTTGGTGGGTTAGAGACTGAAGCACAGGGTTAGAAGATGCAGTGGGAGTTAGAGGTGGTAGTGGGGGAAATAGGTAGTTGTGGGGTTAGGGGCAGTAGTGTTGGGATACAGGAAGTAATGGGGGTTAGAATCTGTAGTGCAGAGTTAGAAGCAGTATTAAGGGTTAGAGGCTATAGTGGGGTACATAAGAGGCTGAGGGTAAAGTAAAAACATTGAAATTAAAAAGCAAAAAAAGTTTCTCTGCCCTCCCCCCCCCCACACACACTTTGGGACTCACTTTGGGCCATGGAGGGGGTAAATCCTTTCTGATCTCTGGTGTTGTGGGAAATGCAGCTTTTCTTGTACCGCTCTAATAAAGTAAAAGGAACTGGAAATACTGACCCAGTTCTTTCCTAACCTTTGCTATCAGGAGTGGGTTTGGGGGCATGGCATTTCAGACATTGCTTGGAGGCTCGGGGGTGGGGCTTTTGCCACTAAATCCACCCCTGATATGTATAATGAGAAAGCATATATCATAATGACATCATATATATAACATCCAGCAGTTTTCCATATGGCTATGCATGATGTAATGCACCCTCTAATCACACAGATGACTCATCTGTCACTACCATGACAACTACAAGTGTCTACACTTTATTCCTATTTTATTTGGATTTTATAATGATTGATAATTCATGTTGACAAATTCTGTACTTTATACTATATGGTGGGGGAAACCATGTACAAGTAAACACAATAAACAATGCAAATAAGAATGTCCACTGTCTGGTCTCCTAATATTAGGGTTGTAGGAGGACATAGAAAAGATTAATGAGTAGTGATGTACCGAACGGTTCGCTGGCGAACAGTTCCCGGCGAACATAGCGTGTTCGCGTCCGCCGCAGATGGCGAACGCATGCGCGGTTCGATCCACCCCCTATTCGTCATCATTGAGTAAACTTTGACCCTGTACCTCACAGTCAGCAGACACATTCCAGCCAATTAGCAGCACACCCTGCCTAGCAGACCCTCCCACCTACTGGAAGGCATCCATTTTACATTCATTCTCAAGCTGCATGCTTAGTGAGAGGAGGGAAAGTGTAGCTGCTGTTGATTAGATAGGGAAATGCATAGCTAGGTTAGGGATAGGGTATGCTTTTTTTTTTTTTCTGTGTAATGTAATTGCAGTTAGTTGTCTGCCACTGCAGCCAGCTTCTGTGTCAGGCTCACAGTGGATACTGTGCCCATTTGCCCAGTCAGTGCCACCACTCACTCATATCTGGTGTCACAATAGCTTGCATTTAAAAACAAAAAACTTTTTTCACTGTTATTGATTGAATAGCAGTCAGTGTCCTTAAAGCGGGTGTGTTAAGCTCACAGTGGATACGGTGCCCAGTGCCACCACTCACTGGTGTCACAATAGCTTGCATTTAAAAACAAAAAACTTTTTTCACTGTTATAGATTGAATAGCAGTCAGTGTCCTTAAAGCGGGTGTGTTAGCTCACAGTGGATACGGTGCCCAGTGCCACCACTCACTGGTGTCACAATAGCTTGCATTTAAAAACAAAAAACTTTTTTCACTGTTATAGATTGAATAGCAGTCAGTGTCCTTAAAGCGGGTGTGTCAGGCTCACAGTGGATACTGTGCCCAGTGCCACCACTCACTCACTGGTGTCACAATAGCTTGCATTTAAAAACAAAAAACTTTTTTCACTGTTATAGATTGAATAGCAGTCAGTGTCCTTAAAGCTGGTGTGTTACGCTCACAGTGGATACGGTGCCCAGTGCCACCACTCACTCAGATCTGGTGTCACAATAGCTTGCATTTAAAAAAAAAAACTTTTTTCACTGTTATAGATTGAATAGCAGTCAGTTATCCTTAAGCAGGTGTGTTAAGCTAACAGTGGATACGGTGACCAGTGCCACCACTCACTGGTGTCACAATAGCTTGCATTTAAAAAAAAAAAACTTTTTTCACTGTTATAGATTGAATAGCAGTCCTTAAAGTGTCCTGAATAAAGTGCGGGTGCTGTTTAAAACTAGGCTCACAGTGGATACTGTGCCCAGTGCCACCACTCACTCACTGGTGTCACAATTGCTTGCATTTAAAAACAAAAAACTTTTTTCACTGTTATAGATTGAATAGCAGTCAGTGTCCTTAAAGCGGGTGTGTTAAGCTCACAGTGGATACGGTGCCCAGTGCCACCACTCACTGGTGTCACAATAGCTTGCATTTAAAAACAAAAAATGTTTTTCACTGTTATAGATTGAATAGCAGTCAGTGTCCTTAAAGCAGGTGTGTTAAACTCACAGTGGATACGGTGCCCAGTGCCACCACTCACTCATATCTGGTGTCACAATAGCTTGCATTTAAAAACAAAAAACTTTTTTCACTGTTATAGATTGAATAGCAGTCAGTGTCCTTAAAGCGGGTTTGTTAAGCTCACAGTGGATGCAGTGCCCAGTGCCATCACTCACTGGTGTCACAATAGCTTGCATTTAAAAACAAAAAACTTTTTTCACTGTTATAGATTGAATAGCAGTCAGTGTCCTTAAAGCGGGTGTGTTAAGCTCACAGTGGATACGGTGCCCAGTGCCACCACTCACTGGTGTCACAATAGCTTGCATTTAAAAACAAAAAACTTTTTTCACTGTTATAGATTGAATAGCAGTTAGTTATCTACAAGCGGGTGTGTCAGCCTACAGCGTGTACTCTGCCTGTTTACAGTGCCACTCATATCTGGTGTCATAATAGCTTGCATTTAAAAACAAAAAACTTTTTTCACTGTTATAGATTGAATAGCAGTCAGTTGTCTCAAAGCGGGTGTGTCAACCCTACAGTGTGTACTCTGCCAGTTTACAGTTCCACTCATATCTGGTGTCATAATAGCTTGCATTTAAAAACAAAAAACTTTTTTCACTGTTATAGATTGAATAGCAGTCAGTGTCCTTAAAGCGGGTGTGTTAAGCTCACAGTGGATACTGTGCCCAGTGCCACCACTCACTCACTGGTACCCGGACGAAATTTATTTTCTCAAAAGGCAATCCCCAACCTGTACTCGATTGTGCAAAAGGAAATAATGGCATGTCTGGCACACAGTGTTGGGGCAGGGGTCCATCTGACCACTGATACCTGATCTGTAAAGCATGGTCAGGGCAGGTATATCACCTACACTGCGCATTGGGCAAACCTGCTGACAGCTGCCAAGCATGGAATGCGTGGCTCTGCAGAGGAGTTGGTGATTTAATGAGCACCGTCTTGAGCTGTTGGAAGGCCTGTTCACACTCTGGGGCCCATACTACTATCTTAGGGAGGTTTTTACGCGTTCCTATATGGCACTTACTGGGCTTTAGGGTCAGTCCGGACTCCCTAATCCGGTCTAGTACGGCTCCTATGTGGGTCAGGTGTTCGGGCCAGGAGCAGCTAAAAATGGCTATATCATCCAAGTAGGCGCAGGCATACTCCTGAAACCCATCCAGTAGCCGATCTACCATCCTCTGAAAGTTAGCGGGGCATTCTTCATCCCGAATGGCATGACCTTAAACTGATACAGGCCAAACAAGGTGACAAATGCCGACTTGTGGATGGCGTCCTCGGCTAATGGAATTTGCCAGTACCCCTTGCACAGATCTATTGTGGTGAGGTACTGGCCTCTGGCCATTTTGTCTAGGAGCTCGTCTATCCGGGGCATAGGATAGGCGTGTGAGGTTGTTCACATGGAGCATGCGCTTGCCTCCCGTGCCTGTGACCGCACCGATCACAAAGGTGGTATCACAAACCTGCTCTACCAACTTGTATGGGCCCTGCCAGGAAGCCTGCAGCTTGTCCTTGTGGACAGTGTCAATCCATATCTGCCAAGTGACCCTATGTAGGGGAACAGTCCCTATTCTGCTCTGTGTCATTGTGTATCAGGGATCCTTAGGACAGGTGTCAATGCATATCTGCCAAGTGACCCTATGTAGGGGGAACAGTCTCTATTCTGCTCTGTGTCAGTGTGTATCAGGGATCCTTAGGACATGTGTCAATCCATATCTGCCAAGTGACCCGATGTAGGAGGAACAGTCCCTATTCTGCTCTGTGTCAGTGTGTATCAGGGGCTCTGAGGACAGGTGTCAATCCATATCTGCCAAGTGACCCTATGTAAAAAAGGCCTGATGAGATGAGCTGCCTTGGGCTAAAAATGGTCCACACGCTGCTGTATTTTTAGCTCTGAATGCCGGTTGACTTGCGTGACTTATCCGCCACCAACTAGGGTTCAAGCCACCATGTTTTAGGGCACTTTCTGCCTGTGAAACAAACATCAATTTTTCTGGCCGCTGCTACAGCAGCGGCTGCAACAATACAGAATTTTTCAGGCATGTGTACATGCCTAATTTTTAGGCCCTCTGGTGCTGCACTGTGGCTTCAAAACTTTTTTCACTGTTATAGATTGAATAGCAGTTAGTTGTCTGCAAGCGTCAGAAAGTCACCCCCTTGCCTGGCGTCTGACACCTGGCTTGTCTGAACTATTAGCCTGCCAGCTTTTACCATACAATCTGGTGGAGTCTGAGGCGTTCAAAAAAATTGTAGCTATTGGGACACCGCAGTGGAAGGTACCCGGCCAAAATTTATTTGCGCAAAAGGCAATCCCCAACCTGTACTCGACTGTGCAAAAGGAAGTAATGGCATGTCTGGCACACAGTGTTGGGGCAAGGGTCCATCTGACCACTGATACCTGTTCTGCAAAGCAGTGGGTACTTTATAAATGGCTCCACCTGCCACCCGTACAGCAACACAGTCTCCAGTTAGGAGGACCGACCAAGCATCTTCTTCCATCTCCCTGTTACAGAAATCACTGCCATGTACACGTCCACTGATAGGAGACGCGGAAGGTATTAAACTGATAAAAATAGTACTAAACACACCACTCCCATCTGGTGTCACATTAGCTTGACCGCGCAGTGCCCCAAATTTGCAGTAAGAGGACCGACCAAGCATCTTCTTCCATCTCCCTGTTACAGAAATCACTACCATGTACACGTCCACTGATAGGAGACGCGGAAGGTATTAAACTGATAAAAATAGTACTAAACACACCACTCCTATCTGGTGTCACATTAGCTTGACCGCGCAGTGCCCCAAATTTGCAGTAAGAGGACCGACCAAGCCTCTTCTTCCATCTCCCTGTTACGAAAATCAATGCCGTGTACACGTCCACTGATAGGAGACGCGGAAGGTATTAAACTGATAAAAATAGTACTAAACACACCACTCCTATCTGGTGTCACATTAGCTTGACCGCGCAGTGCCCAAAATTTGCAGTAAGAGGACCGACCAAGCATCTTCTTCCATCTCCCTGTTACAGAAATCACTGCCATGTACACGTCCACTGATAGGTGACGCGGAAGATATTAAACTGATAAAAATAGTACTAAACACACCACTCCTATCTGGTGTCACATTAGCTTGACCGCGCAGTGCCCCAAATTTGAAGTAAGAGGACCGACCAAGCATCTTTTTCCATCTACCTGTTACAGAAATCACTGCCATGTACACGTCCACTGATAGGAGACGCGGAAGGTATTAAACTGATAAAATAGTACTAAACACACCACTCCTATCTGGTGTCACATTAGCTTGACCGCGCAGTGCCCCAAATTTGCAGTAAGAGGACCGACCAAGCCTCTTCTTCCATCTCCCTGTTACAGAAATCACTGCCATATCCATACAAATTGTACAGAATGTCCAGGATAGTTTTCCAGGGACAAATGTTGTCACCTGTTGAACGAGGTGACCTTGCTCGGGTCCCAGGTGTGCGGTTCCTAAAATGGCTGCCATATACACGTCCACTGATAGGAGACGAGGAAGGTATTAAACTGATCAGAACAATACTAAACACACCACTCCTATCTGGTAGCACATTAGCTTGACCGCGCAGTGCCCCAAATTTGAATTAAGAGGACCGACCAAGCATCTTCTTCCATCTCCCTGTTACAGAAATCACTGCCATATCCATACAAATTGTACAGAATGTCCAGGATAGTTTTCCAGGGACAAATGTTGTCGCCTGTTGAACGAGGTGACCTTGCTCGGGTCCCAGGTGTACGGTTCCTAAAATGGCTGCCATATATACGTCCACTGATAGGAGACGCGGAAGGTATTAAACTGATCAGAACAATACTAAACACACCACTCCTTTTTTTTGGTGAGGCTTTACAGGACAGAGTGCTTCTCCACGGGACATGTTAACTCACGGGCAGCTGGCTCATCAAGGAACCACAGCAGCTTTCCATGTACAGGTAAGACACGTGCAGCCGGTAAGGGTTCAGGCTCTTCTTCCTGGAGGATACGCTGCAAGCCTGTTGAACGAGGTGACCTTGCTCGGGTCCCAGGTGTACGGTTCCTAAAATGGCTGCCATATACACGTCCACTGATAGGAGACGCGAAAGGTATTAAACTGATCAGAACAATACTAAACACACCACAAATAAGGTTTCTCTCCTATATGGCTCCTCAAATGATGCTTAAGATTAGAAGTGGCTGAAAAGCATTTCTCACACTCTGAATATATATATATATATATATATATATATTTTTTTTTATTCTTTATTTTTGGTATGCAGGTAGTTACAACAGTGCCTATGTCGCCACAACAGCATTTAGAAGGCTTGATTTTTATAGACATATGATAGCAGTATTGTGGCAAGTTGGATATGCATACATTTTTTTAAGGTGAAAAGGGTAACTTACAACACTTATTTTTTAACTGTTGTACAGCATCTTGAGGAAACGCGCACATTTTTTAGATTAATAATACAAGTTAAGTACAAGCTGAGTAATTACGTCTGTCTTTTTGACTTACATTGTTGTTGAGTAATGGTAGCTTAGTGTTAATAGTCATGTCGCGCGTCATCGCTACAATATCTAGGCATTGACATGGTTATGCTTAAGTGAGAGAAACAGTATAAATTTACATTGCTCAAGCATGTCAAAACGCAACACGGAGCTACATCGCTTGTATCTTTCTAGATAGATGGGTTGTACGCTATGCCATAAGCTAATCAAAACATAAAATAGTTAAACCTAAAATAATTACACATAAAATAATTATACTAAGCTTACATGAGCTAGATTAAAGTAACACAGTATAAAATTAGGTTTATGCAGGCTATAATCACAAACGTGTTTGGTCACTGATAATTACGGATCTGGTTCACTGCACTGTTTATAAAATACACTTTAACATCAGAATATACATGGTTGTGAAAGCGTGTGGTAGGTGCTAATATGTTGCTAGACATAGGCTAAAACATACCGAGGTAGGCTAGAATGAGGCTTTCAAGCATTGTCACATAAAATATATTTTTTTAACATTCTCTCCACTTTGAACGAAATGACGTTTGGGAAGAGATTAACATAATTAAACACAGGCAGTAAAAATAAAATTTTTAGCCATACACTGTAACTTTAAAACTACACATCCCATCTTCATAACAATTACATATTTGGAATCAGCACACTTAAAACATAAACATAACCAAAAATCAGCCAAATCCATCCAGGAGTTAAAAAGTTAGTTGCAGGTCCCTTTATGACCGACTGCAAGCACATTTTCCTGCCCAAAACAGTTCCATAGATTTGGGCTCTGCGGTCGGTCTATTTCAGGCTGAAAAAACGACTAAGTCCCATCGCTGAATGGGACTTAGTCGTTTTTTCAGCCGTTTTTTACAGCCTTATTTCAGCTGCAGAGACTAAGTCCCATTCGGCGATGGGACATAGTCCTTTTTTCAGCCGTTTTTTACAGCCTTATTTCAGCTGCAGAGACTATGTCCCATCGCCGAATGGGACTTAGTCTCTGCAGCTGTAAAACCAGTAGGGGAGAAGGTAGAGCTCAGCGGTGTTCGCGGAAATGTGTAGCCGATTTTAGTTCCATGAATTTGGCTACACATACCGCTGACCTCGTCGAATGATCAAAGATGGCCGCCGCCACGTGTTCGGCAAACGAACAAAGACCTCCCAGCATTGTCAATTAAGCTGTGGTTAACCGCAGCTTCTGGGAGGTAAATTGCCTGCACACTTCCACTCTGGGTGGTCTGCCTGTGTGGTACTTGGTTCAGTAAGCCCCATTTACTGAACCAAGTGGGAATTAGCCAGGCAGGCACAAAGGGTTTGCACCAGGTCTGGGGACACAGGGGACACCGTCTTAAAGGGGCAGTGTCCCCAACAAGTCTGGGGACACGGCCTTAAAGGGGCAGTGTCCCAATCTTCCTGATGTCCCAAAAAAGGTGTTTAAAGGGCCAGCACCAGTCACATAAAGAGTCCATAAGCCCCAATATGCCCACCGACAGTCTTAAAGGGCCATACACACCAAATAAAAGTGCATACATTTTCACAATCTCCCAGGGGCCATAGTCATGCGGGAGGAGGCTGGCAAATAGGCTTCTCCACAACCCAGGGAAGCAGGGCAATTTGCCATTTAAAGGGCCCGTTACAAATAGCAGTTTGTAACAAGGTGTCAATCCATATCTGCCAAGTGACCCTATGTAGGGGGAACAGTCTCTATTCTGCTCTGTGTCAGTGTGTATCATGGTCTCTGAGGACAGGTGTCAATCCATATCTGCCAAGTGACCCTATGTAGGGGGAACAGTCTCTATTCTGCTCTGTGTCAGTGTGTATCATGGTCTCTGAGGACAGGTGTCAATCCATATCTGCCAAGTGACCCTATGTAGGGGAACAGTCTCTATTCTGCTCTGTGTCAGTGTGTATCAGGGGCTCTGAGTACAGGTGTCAATCCATATCTGCCAAGTGACCCTATGTAGGGGTAACAGTCCCTATTCTGATCTGTGTCCGTGTGTATCAGGGGCTCTGAGGACAGGTGTCAATCCATATGTCAAGGTGTCAATATGTCATATGTCAGGTGTCAATCCATATTGATTGTGATTTAGGAATGTTAGGTGATTTCTGCCCTTTATGGATTAAAACCAGACTCTGTATCAACTGTGTAATTTTCCATGGGAGTTTTGCCATGGATCCCCCTCCGGCATGCCACAGTCCAGGTGTTAGTCCCCTTGAAACAACTTTTCCATCACTATTGTGGCCAGAAAGAGTCCCTGTGTGTTTTAAAATTCACCTGCCCATTGAAGTCTATGGCGGTTCATCCGGTTCGCCGGTTCGCGAACATTTGCGGAAGTTCGCGTTCGCCGTTCGCGAACCGAAAATGTTGTGTTCGCAACATCACTATTAATGAGCAATATGATCCAGGCAGCAGCTTGTTTGCAGCTGCCGCCATCAATTCATTCTCTCTCCTGAAACTGATAAGAAAGTGTGTGTCCCTCCTCTCTACCAATGTATCACAAAGGAGACATGGTTTTACCCATAATATGCATACAGCAGTTGCTTCCTGGGAATGTAACTCGCAGCAGTTTCTAGCAGTACATGACTTGTATCTTTCAGCGCTACCATAAAATCAAATAATCCATGCCCTATACATAGCCCTTATCCTAACTCTAATCCTATCTCCAGCAATTGCCCTAATTGCTAGTCTAACTTTAACTTTTAATCCAACCCCTTGCTCTAAGCATTATATATATGTGTGTGTATGTGTATATGTATATATGTGTGTGTGTGTGTGTATATATATATATATATATATATATATATATATATATATATGATGTGGTCAAAATACTCATTTGCCTAATAATTCTGCACTCCCTGTATATATATATATATATATATATATATATATATATATATATATATATATATGAAGTAAACTTGGCACTCACCCTTTGATGCTGAATATATTAATGTTCTTGTCTGGGTGCAAACCTCAGCGTCCAAGATAAATACCAAATATACATATAAGGTGCACTCACAGGTCTTAACAAGTGGTTAATTTATTCTGAGATGCAAATTACATATGCAAAAAAATATTACAGTGATCGACATTTCGACCCCTAGAGGGCCTTTTTCAAGATCAATAATATCATGTATAAAGTGAGTATATATAGATAAATATTAATAGAAACTTACCAAAAGATGTGTGTGGCAAAATCATTAGCCATCCGAAACCCGGAAGTGAAGCAGTGTGACCACATGGGAAACGTGATGACACATGAGAATACAACGTTGCTAGGCAACGTAACCAAACATATCGTCCTAATAGACATGTGTGCTTTAGACTGTACCCGGCTATGCAAAGACAGGAGAAATGATCCTAACGTGAAGTGATCACACTGTGTTGTGATCAATAAAAAGTGTATATTGTATGGAGGATGAAATACAGAATTACTAATATTGCACACATAATAGAGGACAACAAAATGTGAAATTGTGTGCAAAAACGATATAACCCGTAAAACAAATTTAAAGTGACCACACATGCATTGTGAGCAGAGTATGTCCCCCTCCAAAAGGTGTGCTGCACAGTTTTCAGTGCAAGTTAATATTAATTAATAATACTGTGTGTACATGCTCAGATTCACATTTTAACAATACATGTCAACAATATATATCATTACACAACAAACTGCAGGTAACAGAAAGCAGAATAAAGATTGCAATTCATATGCAATACTAAACAATTAGAATAATATTCTTATGATGGGCCCAAGTCTATAATGGGTGCAATTACAATTATAATTATTAATCAATAAGGATATACCCAGCATACAAGCAAAACAGCTTGCAATGAATCAAAAATTATTATACTTCGATAGGCACGATAAATCCAGAATACATACGCCCAAGAAAAAATCATGTTATAGAACACTGGAAAAAGATTGCATACCTTATACTAATGACTGGCCATATGCCTCCTATAAATGTACATATAGACCATAAATTACAGTAGATTGCAATAACTGTAGAGAATAGCTCTGCAATAACATATTCCATAAATTACAGAAACATAGAATAGGTATTGTATTCATTAAGGCCTTTAGGCGTAACTGTAGCCAGTTTAAAAATCCAGTATGCTTCCCTTTGAAGTAGTAATTTGGACCTGTCACCCCCACGAGATAAAGGAGGGACATGGTCTATAGCCATGAATTTAAGTGTAGGAAGTCTGTGTGAAGCTGCTAGAAAGTGTTTAGCCACTGGTTTGTCGGTTTTTTGATCCCTGAAGGCCGTCATGATGCCGGACCTATGTCCTTGAATACGGTCCCGTAGGGTTAGGTACGTCTTCCCTACATAAGATAATCCACAAGGACATGTTATAAGATAAATTACGTGGTCCGTTGTACACGTGATATAGTGTGAAATAACAATTCTTTTCCCGCTGTGAGGGTGGGCAAAGGAGTTACCAGAAATCATATGGCTACGCATCTACACGGCATTAAAATGACATGTCAGCATAATTTCTATACCTGCCTTACGTTTGTGGCTAAAAGCAGTCCTTAATTATTTGATGTTTTTTTTTCAGAAATACTCTTCTGGCTTCTTCTAAACATTTGTAATTGTCCAGTGGTTATACATTATCTTAATGATTTCCTAGTAGTGGAAAAAGCCAACAAAACAGAGCATTAATAAAACGGTTGCCCTGTTTGCTAAAATAAGCATTCCACTGTCACAAAAGAAATCCATAGGCCACACCACTAATCTTACATTTCTAGGCATACATCTTGACTCTAATACTACACAATCCAGTTCATCTGTAGACAAAGTTCAGCACATCAGGGAGAACATAGCTTCCTGTCTCACTAAAGCTTCATGTACAAGAAAGGATCTACAGTCTCTCCTTGAATTTTGCCATGCAATTCATACCATAATGTCGTTCCTTTATTTCAAGAATTCTTATCCTATTACCTAATCTACCAAATCACAACAGTTAGGTTATTCTGGACTCTCACACTAGATCAGACTTGTACATGTGATAAGACTTCCCGGTAAACTGGAACGGGAAAGCAATGTTCATTCCTCCACTGTCAGACGAATTCCCAGTTATCTGAACAGATGCCGCAGCCCATTTACAAAGACTGTTGGCTCAGAGACAAATAGCTTATCGAGACCTCAAGTTTACCTACCCTGTTCAAAATGTACTCTATATTGGCTTCCAAGCATGCTTAGGGTTCCCACCGCTAGACAGGAAAAGCTGTTAAATGCTATTCAGACAACATAGCTGCCTGTGAGATCATTAATAAAGGTAGGTCCAGTTCCCAATAATGTCATTAATGAGAAAATTGACATGGGTAGCAGCTACACATCAATTTTACTTGGTCTGTCATAGGATTCCACAATATTGCAGCTGATGCCTTATCTTGCTCTAATTTACAGGTATACTCCAAGTGCATTCCACGACTTCAAAATTCCATGCCTAAACTCCAGCTTTTCAGGACCTCATCCTGGATTAGCTTGTCTAGTAGCACATGTAAAATCACTAGCTCAAGCTGCTCTATCAGGTAATACAAAGCACACATACAATGTGCCATTTTCAGCAAATTCATCTCCGAATACCATATTCACAACCTATTCAATATCGATACTATAGTAGAATTAATTACTTTTGCCACCTCAACCTAATATGATCTCACAATACAATCATATTACACCTCACAGACATACAACACCCCTTTTTAAGTACATTCCCCAGCCTCAAACCTTTCATGTCCATATACTCAATTAAAAACATCCTTATGGGCATTCAACATTTAGATTGCCATAGAGACCCCAAACCTATAGACAGACCCAGATTCAGGGCACTGCCTGCTCTATTAGACACCAAGCCATTCAAAACCCTGACAAATTAAAAAAAAAACTTTATAGCTTTCTATGGGTTCTTAAGACTAAACAAGTTTACCAAAGAGAAAGCTACGGTAACACAAGAATGCCTGCAAGTCAAACACTTGATAAAATCTGATCATTATATACTTACCCTATGTCATTCCAAAACAAATCAAACTGGGCCGCCTGGCCGCCTGGCCGCCTGGCCGCCTGCAGTCATTCACTACTATCCCACCGAGAACAAATGGTGCTCAGTCAAAATACTAGACAAATTTTGCCACTCACAGGCAAACTGGGGAATACATCCCTCTTCTTGTTCCATGGTAACACACTTGCTATCTATAAATTCATATTATAAATTAGGACACTGTTGGTAAGACCCACCAAAAAATTATTTAGAATTGGAATCCAGTAGAAATATACCTATACACATTATTGAAAGGTTAGGATGTTGGAAGTTTAACACATCTTTACACACCTGAGAAAGCATTAAGACAAGATTTCAAATTTATTTTGTAAGTGGTTACATATTAAAGATTGCTAGGATTAATACTTTTTGCCCTCTTTATTTACAGGTCTAGATGAACATTGGTTTTGGACACACACACACACACCCCTCCCTCCCCTCCATCCCCTCCATTGGCCACAATATTGAAACCACTGACAGGTGAAATGATTAACATTGATTTTATTGTTACAATGGCACTTGTTAAGGGGTGGGATATGTTAGGCAGAGCATCTCCAAAATGTTAAGTCGTAGGTGTTTTGTTCCCATGATGCATTGGATCTGTTTACTACCAACAGTGGTGAAAGTAAGAACAACCAGTAAACCAACTTTAGAGTCATGGGAACCAAAGCCTCATTGACGCACATGGGGAGCAAAGGTTAGCCCATCAGTTTAAATGACACAGATGAGCTACTATAGCTAAAATTTTGGAACAACTGCAATACTGGCCATGAAAGAAAGGTGTCAAAACACACACTGCATTGCATTTTGCTGCGTATAGGGCTGTGTAGCTGCAGATCTAAGTGACAATTTTGACCCCTGTCCACCTTCAATAGGGACATGAGCATCAGAAGCATGGAGCAATTGAAGAAGGTTGCCTGGTCGGATGAATCCTGTTTTCTTTTAGTTCAGGTGGATGGATGGTGTGTGCATCATTTACATGGGGATGAGATAACATAAGGATGCACTATGGGGAGAATGCCAGCTGGTGGAGGTAGTTTTATGCTCTGATCAATGTTCTGCTAGGAAACCTTGGGTCCTGACATACATATGGATGTTACATCGAAATGTACCACCTATCAAGAGATTGTTTCTGATCATGTACACCCGTTTTT
This sequence comes from Pelobates cultripes, assembly GCA_933207985.1. Lineage (NCBI taxonomy): Eukaryota > Metazoa > Chordata > Amphibia > Anura > Pelobatidae > Pelobates > Pelobates cultripes. Next base: position 179,449,907 of record OW240915.1, on the reverse strand, counting down.
GGAAATGTTGTTCATTGATAGCAGTGGACTCTTATAGCAGAATAATGCACTCTGCCACACTGAAAACAAATGTCAGGAATGGCTTGAGAAACATGACAGAGTTCAAGGTGTTGCCTCTGCCCCAAATTCCCAAGATCTTAATCCGATTAAGCATCAGTGGGATATGCTGGAACAACAAATCTGATCCATGGAGGCAGCACATCATAAATTGTATGTCTTGGTGCCAGATAATACAGGACACATTCAGAGGTCTTGTGAAGTCCATTTCTCAACTCAGAGCTGTTTTAGCAGCACAATGGAGACCTACACAAGGCAAGTGGTTTTAATCCCTCAGAGGCACCCAGAGCCAATATACTTACATTACATTTTGTGAGTGCACTTCTAAGAGTGCATTTTCTTTCTTTTACTGTATTACACTTTTTTTTTTCTTGTAGATCCACAGCTGCATCCCTTACATGTATTGTTCTGTGGTTGCTTTACAAGGGTACACTATCTGAGATACCCCTGGGGAAGTTGTACATTATAAAGTTTTACAGAATAAGTCTGTTTTAACCACACAAACACTTTAAGTGAGGGTGTGGTATATATTTGTATACTGTTTTAATGTTGCGATTAATCTTTATAAAAATATATATCCAGATACTATATACAATGATGATAATGTGTGTATTATATTAGGAGTTTCTGGGGACATTTAACCCCTTAATGACGCCATCGAGGCAGGCCTACCCTTAAGGACGCTTAACAGAAAATTAAACGCCAGATCGTGGCGATTGTGGGGTTAACACTGTTGCTGGGTGCCTCAGCATTTGAGGAAGACCAGCAACAGCCAGTAGCACTGTCCCAGCATATGTGATCGCTGTGACAGCCAGTCACAGCGATCACAGTGCTGCTGGGATTTCTGATCCTCCTCCCTCCACCTCTGTGTGTGATTAGAAGTGGAGAGAGATGGATCGTTTGAAACTTTGTGTCCCTGACAGACAAAAAAAACCTTTACCTATGAAAATTAACAAGGGATTAACCCTTTGATCACTGAAAGCAGTGATCACAATACTGATCACAGTATTTTACTGTGATCAGAGTTTATTTTTTTAACCTTCAGGGTTTAACTTTATTTTTTTAACCGTCAGGTTATATTTTTTTACTTTTATTTTCAGTTAATTAGTTAGCATTTTTGCTTTGTTAGGTGTAAGCACTGTGTTCAGCGGTGATCTGATTTCTGTTTTTACCCACAGGGGTTCATTTTAAATAAAAAGTTTTTAGAAGTTTTATAAAGTTTTTAAGAGTTTTGAGAGTTTTAAAAAAGTTAAAGTATAAAAAAAGTTTTAAAAAAACCCCCCAAAAGAATACGTTATTCAGTTAAAGTTAATTTTAAGCTTTCACCATGCTTAGAAAGTTTAGTGCTGAGGAGGCATATATTGTGCGGTATCTGGCACAAAATGCAGCAAGTCGCCTTGCCACAAAAGGGAGCTGGTACCCCACCAGTGTACCAGAGTTAAAACAGTTCTGGGCACTAACCATGCTAATGGGAATTATAAAAAAGCCCAGCATCCGAATGTACTGGTCCAAAAACCCAGTGTGCAATACTCCCATTTTCTCTCAGACCATGAGTAGACCCAGATATGACTCTGTACTGCATTTTCTGCACTTCAATGATAATTCGAAGTGCCACCCCAGAGATCATCCGCAGTATGACAAACTTTATAAAAATCCGCCCCCTAATTAACCATTTAAATAAAGAATTTGGCATAATTTATACTTCCCAAAAGAATATATGTATTGACGAGTCCCTCATGAAGTACAAGGGTAGACTGGGGTTCCAGCAATACATCCCAGCCATAAGATCCCGGTATGGCATCAAGCTATACAAGTTATGTGAAAGTAGCAGTGGGTATGTTTATACCTTCAGAGTATATGAAGGGAAAGAGCCACCGGGATCCCAAAGGTTGCCCTGATGTAGTTGGGACTAGCGGAAAAATAATTTGGGATCTAATGAACCCGCTACTGAACAAGGGGTACCATCTTACATTGATAATTAGTACAATAGCATACCCCTCCAAAAAATGCTATATTGTTTTGAGTCTGTGGCCAATGGCACTAACCGCAAGACAGGCACTGGCTTCTCCAAGGCTCTGTCAGAGAAAAAAAATTAAAAAGAGGGAAACGGCTGCTCTCTGCCAGGACGAACTGCTGGCTCTGAAATACAGAGACAAAAAGGAGGTGTTCATCCTGACTACCATGCACAGTGAACACACGCGCAGGGACGCAGTCTGTGGCAGACAGGAATCAAGATGGCTGCCTGTCTGCATTAAGCAGTACAATAAGCCCATGAAGGGAGTTAACCTGTCTGATCAACTGCTGCAGCCATATCTGATAATGAGAGACCAAGGCCTGGTATAAGAAAGTGGGCATTTATTTAATGCAAGTGGCTACTCACAATGCACTCATACTTTTCAAAAAGGCAAATCCTCAGCTGAAATGTACTTTTCTCACATTTCAGTTTCACCTCATTTCTGTGCTACTCACTGAGTGCCACAGTGGGGAGCCATCAGCAGGGCCTAGCAGCAGAGATATTCAGACAGGCCACTTCTGCTTTCGGATACCACCAACCTCACCCCCAAAAAAGACCCCCCAGAAAAGGTGCAGGCTGTGTTACGAGAGAGGCATTTGAATGGAGACCAGTTTCTACTGCCCTGATTGTCCCTCTCAGCTCGGCCTTTGTATTGGGAACTGTTTTAAATTATTTCATACTCAGGGCCAATAAATTCTCAATACAATGAATATTTTTGTTGTAGTTCTTCTGTTATTTGACGACTGAATATATATATATATATATATATATATATATAATTTTTTCTTTTTTTTTTTTTTTAACTTGTATTTAGTTAATTTAGGTGGATGATAGTTCCTGGGAATTGGGGAGTATAGTGTGTATGCTAGGGGTAAAAATACAAATAAAAAAAAATCCACAAAGAAATAAAATAAAATTATTATAACATTGTTTTGTTAAAGTTCATGTGTAAAAAGTTGAAAATGCTTAGGAAGTTCAGTTAAACATTCTGACAGCGGATTCAGAGGTGACAGACAGTGCCTCAGAGTTTGACCCAAAATGGGACATGGACCCAGCATAAAAATTCAAAGTTTGAAAACATTTGCCCTTTCAACATCCACATATACCTCGGAAATGTACACGTGGGGGTATTGCTGTACTCAGACGACATAGCTGAGTGACATATGAAGTGTTATACTGCCTTGGCACACCTAAGGATTGTAAACTGTGCAGTAAAATCTCAAAGTGTGTGTCAAAAAGGCAGAGAAAATGCTTACTACTACTAGTCCTGGTACTAACTAGCAAAAAATGATCACACCCTAAGATTCAAAATAAGCCTTTTGAAATACCCTGGGGTGTCTTCTTTAAAAAAATGGTAGGCCTTTGTTAACCTGCTGTTAGACCCCAAAATGAATCATAAACCTATAAAATTCATCTCTCAAAATTCTATTGTAAAAACTAAAATGGTCAGGTCTCCTAAATGGCACTGTAGCTTCAGGAAATATGGCCAAAGACATACATTGGGGGTATTGTTTTACTCACAGGAGATAGCTCAGCATAATTTGGGTTGTTTGATCATATTGGAACATATCAAATATACAAAATGCCCAACACAAATTTAACGCATAAGTTAAAAATGCAAAAAATAACTTTGACATATAATGGTGTCAAAAATGGCAACATGTTAATGCACAATATATGCCATATGAGATACCTTGGAGTGTCTACTTTCACAAATGGTAGGCCTTTTTGCGGTTGTTGAAACACTCAAACTGCTATCATGGCCCAAATTGAAACATAAGCCCTGCAAATCCGTCAAAATTCGACTCTAAAAACGGTCAGATCTCCTTTATGGCACTGTAGCATCACAGAATAGTGTCAAAGGCATACATTGTTACAAATGTAATGCTTAAGTAAAAAAATGCAAAAAATATTTTTTACCACAAACTTTGACATAAAATGGTGAATTTATTTTGACTTTTTTCACAAATGGAAGGCCTTTGTGTGGTCATTTGAACAACCAAACTACTATAATGCCCCAAAATAAGACAGGTCCATTAAATTAGATGTAGCTGAATACAAAATGGGATTTTGACTAGGAATAGAACACAGCAGCTTTACAAAATACACATTTAAAAAAACCTTGTTATATGTGTGTATTTAAAAAAACAGAACAAACACGATTTTACTACAATATTTAGCAGAGATTGGTGAGGAAATGTAAAAAGTGTCAAAATACCCTTAAATAAATAGCCTGTGATGTCTTCTTTATATAAATATATACTTTTGTGTAGCAATTTTGTTTTCTGTGACGGCTGTTAAACTTACAAGTCAAACATACCAACTTGTAAATTTTTCACATTTAAATTTTATTACTCCTTGTATTTTGTGACATGTAACTTCTAAAATAAGCTAAAATCCTTTACATATTATGCACTTTGCAAAACGAGACACCTAAATGAATTTATTTTGAATTACTTTTCCTGAGCTGGACATATTATGCACACACTATTATTGCCAAAACTGTGAAAAACTATTTTTTTTTTCAATTTTTTTTTTAATAATTAGATTTTATATATGTATAAGTCACATCAAAGTAAAGCCCATCTTGTCCTTTAAAAAAACGATATATGATATGTGTTGATATATGATATGTGTCAATAAACGAAAGCGATGCAAATTGCAGTTGAACACAAACAGCAAAAAATGCAAAAATAGCTTGTGTCCTTAAGGGTGTGTCCAGCTTCTGAAGCTGCATCCTTAAGGGGTTAATTATCCGAAAGACTCCAGACCTTTCAGTTGTATTATATTCAGCATTCTATAACCAAGTGTAAAAAATAAAGAAGCACAAGCTTTAGCTACTTCTATGTGGGCTTAAACATACTAATCTTTGACATGACAGTTCCTCTAAATTCAGGAACCAGTCAGCTGGAATTAAACTATTTTCAATTATATAATGGATTGACTACTTTTCATATTACATGTACTTAGGATACTGTTGCTGAGTCCTTCTTTACTAATGTTTTATCCTGAGGAATAATTTTAGCTTAACATAGAAAGTATGTGCTATATTTTTCCATTTCTCACTGTAGTTCTAAAATAAAATAATACACACTTATTAGTAGCATATTTTAACCCATAGTAACAAATTCCTTCAGCAAAAGGTCTTATTCCATGTGACATTCTTTGAAACTGAAATGGTACTGTAAGATAATTATTTAATTATTACAAAAATATAAACAAAATAATTGTTTTACTGGTTGTAATACACATTAAATGTAAATGATACATTTTTCTTAATGTTAAATGCTCTGCCTTAAAAAAAAAAAAAAAAATTATTTTAGTGCACAGAAAAGCAAAATGCAATAACGAATTATGTGTAGTATATTATTGGAATTGTCAAAATTATTGAAGCCTAACAACTGCTAATTAAATATCCCTATAATTATTTGTCTGTGCAATTGTATTTTTGTTCTTTCATGGGGTGATCGTGATTTTCTTGTTTTGCTTTATCTCACAACATGCATTGGCATACTTGCAATTTATAAAGAAATGCTTTATACAGATTAATGAGAGTAGAAGAAAAATTGTATACTAAATCCCATAATTTTCTTTTACGGGCAGCATACACAATTGGGTAGCTCCTCCCTCATGGTTGACAGAAGAGGAAAAACTTCTGAATCTAAAATGGTCACCTTTCTCAAACAAATATGGGAAGTGATATATACTATCAGGGCCGTCTTTAATATTGATTTTACCCTGGGCAAGCATTTGTTTGGGCCCCCCTGGACCATACCGCCACCACACCCGTGCATGTAATCACGTCCTCCGCCCCAATGCAGTGGTGGAACTAAAGTTAAAAGGGCCCTGATGCAATACTTGTTTTGGACCCTCCTGTTGCAAGGGTTGGCAAAAGGTAGATCCCTATCTTTCATGTAACTCTAACAATGCTTTGAAAGCTGGAGCTCCACCATTTTCCCATGCTTGCAGGGTTGTATGTAGCACCGAGCAGTGTTGGTGTGTTTTGAATGTAAGCATGTCTTTGTATGCAGAATGATTGTGTGAATGTAGGGGTGTTTGGTATATGGTGTTGGTGTTTAAATGTGGTGTTGGCGTTTGAATACAAGCATGCATTTATGTGTACAGTTGGTTTTTGAATGCAGAAGTGTGTGTGTGTGTGTGTGTATATATATATATATATATATATATATATATGTGTGTGTGTGTGTAGTGTTGGTGTTTGAACATTGAGATGTATGCACATACACTGCTACACAGGCACATACTGATACACAAATATACGCACTGACATACATGCAGATATACATACACATATGCAGATATACATACACAATCTGACACACATGCAGATACACAGATACAAACACTGACACACATGCAAATATATAGACATACACTGACAAAATATAGATACACACATAAATATAAAATATCTCACATTTTTTGTAAATATTTTATTATATCTTTTCATGTGACAACACTGGAGAAATTACATTCTGCTACAATGTAAAGTAGTAAGTGAACAGCATGTATAACAGTGTACAATGTGCTGTCCCCTTAAAATAACTCAACATACAGCCATTGATGTCTAAACCATTGGCAACAAAAGCGAGTACACCCCTAAGTGGAAATTTCCAAAATGGACCCAAAGTGTCAATATTTTGTGTGGCCACCATTATTTTCCAGCGCTGCCTTAACCCTCATGGGCATAGAGTTTACCAGAGGTTCATAGGTTGCCACCAGAGTCCTCTTCCACTCCTCCATGACAACATCACAGAGCTGGTGAATGTTGGAGACCTTGCCCTCCCCCACAGATGCTCAATAGGGTTTAGGTCTGGATACATGCTTGGCCAGTCCATCACCTTTACCTTCAGCTTCTTTAGCAAGGCATTGGTCGTCTTGGATGCGTGTTTGGGGTCGTTATCATGTTGAAATACTGCCCTGCGGCCCAGTCTCTGAAGGGAGGGGATCATGCTCTGCTTCAGTATGTCACAGTACATGTTGGCATTCATTGTTCCCTCAAAGAACTGTAGCTCCCCATGGCCGGCAGCACTCATGCAGACCCAGGCCATGACACTCCCACCACCATGCTTGACTGTAGGGCAAGACACACTTGTCTTTGTACTCCTCAACTGGTTGCCGCCACACACGCTTGACACCATCTGAACCAAATAAGTTAATCTTGGTTTCATCGGACCACAGGACATTGTTCCAGTAATCCATGTCTTTAGTCTGCTTGTCTTCAGCAAAATGTTTGCAGGCTTTCTTGTGCATCATCTTTAGAAGAAGCTTTGTTCTGGGACGACAGCTATGCAGACCAATTTGATGCAGTGTGTGGCATATGGTCTGAGCACTGACAGGCTGACCCCCCCACCCCTTCAACCTCTGCAGCAATGCTGGCAGCACTCATGTCTATTTTCCAAAGACAACCTCTGGATATGATGCTGAGCATGTGCACTCAACTTCTTTGGTAGACCATGGCAGGCCTGTTCTGAGTGGAACCTGTCCTATGAAACCGCTGTATGGTCTTGCCCACCATGCTTCAGCTCAGTTTCAGAGTCTTGAGAATCTTCTTATAGCCTAGGCCATCTTTATGTAGAGCAACAATTCTTTTTTTTTTCATATCCCCAGAGTTCTGTGCCATGTCGAACTTCCCGTGACCAGTATGAGAGAGTGTGAGAGCGATAACCCCAAATTTAACACACCTGCTCCCCATTCACACCTGAGACCTTGTAACACTAACGAGTCACATGACACCAGGGAGGGAAAATGGCTATTTGGACCCAATTTGGACATTTCCACTTAGGGTTGTGCTCACTTTTGTTGCCAACAGTTTAGACATTAATGATTATGTGTTGCGTTATTTTGAAGGGACAGCAAATTTACACTGTATTGACAAACTGTTTAACGACAGGTGGATGTTACATATAGACTTAATTGTATCCAAACAAATCAGCAGAAATAACAAAATAATGATCTTAGGCTGGGAGACTACAAAATATCTACAAACAAAAAAATAACTAATAACTCCCATAGGTGTACTGGTTTGGATACATTGTCTTTGCATGAGCTCGGTTACATATGGAGCCGAAGTGCAACAACCTACAGGTGCTGAAACTGCAACCACCTGCATTAAAGTTGTTGCAAATCTGTACCTTGCCCAAAATCACTATAGGTCTCCCCAACTTATCTTTTAGTCCTTTCTGGTCATTCTTACTGGTACTGGGGGGTAGTGTAACTACTAGTGGGTAAACGGGGCTCATTGGGGCACAATTTGGCAGAGTGGAAGTTTGAAGAGCAAATGGCACAAGATGGTGGTTTCAGCCTGGCAAAGTGGCGACAGAACAACTCAGTGTCCAAGTGGCTCCAATCTGTCCTGATATTAAACTGAGCCAAGGCTGCTGCTGCCTTGGTTGAAAATGACTTATGGTAGTCGTAAAAAGTAAAACCACTGTACTTGTGTCCCAGATCTACCAACTTGTGCATGTACAAGTCCAGTTCCTCTCTGCATAGGGGGAAATTGGAACATAACAACCTGAATGCTAGTACAAACTCTGGTATGGACAATTTTTTACTCAATCTGAGGTCTTTGACTTTGAGTACCACTGACAAGTCTCCGGAATTGTAGGTTTTGTTTTCCACTGGGTCTTGTGACGCTATCAGTAAAGAAATAAGATTCACGTCTTTCACTTCCAATATGTCTTTTCTAATGTTGGGTGCGACCATATGTGCAGGTGTGATAATATGTGTAGTGGGAGCCTGTGAAGTTTGTGGACCTGTATCATTACCCTGAGAAATGGTTAGGTCCATGTTGGGTGTAGGACAGATATCTGGGGACACAACAGTAACTGACACAGAAGATTCCAATTTCTCCATTCTTTGGTTTAAGTTATTGATGGATGACAGAATGAATGTCATCATGGCTTGCTTACCCATCAGGGTGTCATTTAGGTTTCTTTGAACACTGGTCCATGGCTGTGAATTATCTGTATTTGTCATCATAATTCTATGGAGTTCAGCTTTCCTAGCGGTGGCCGGATATGTTATCCCCCTATGCCTTAGTTCTGTGGCTATTTATGGGATTGTTAATGACCTCAAGGAGCAGGGGATGTAAGATCTTGATTTTCGCCTGGTGTGGAGGCAGTTTTTGAAGTGGGTGGTCTAGCTGGTGTACTGGGAAGGGAATCCTCTCCTTGGTCTAATACATGCGACATTCTACAATGTAATGAAACATGAGATTTGTAACAAATTAGTTAGTTGTGTGCATTGTGACAACTGGCGGTTCTTTATATACCGGATGGCAAAGAACTAAGCTACCTTGGGAGAGGGTAAGGCCCAGCTAATTGCCAAGTGGCTAGTAGAGGTGCTGTCTATGAATTGAACTATGTTTGGGATAATTTGGATTGGCATATACGACAATGTGATCCAGGTCCTGCCAATATCCAGCAAAGTCGCACAGCCATTGAATAGGCGTAGACCAACATTCCACCGGCAACAATCAACAACCTGATCAACTCTATGTGAAGGAGATGTGTTGCACTGTGAGACAAATGATGGTCACACCAGATACTGACTGGTTTTCTGACCCCTCCCCCCCCCCAACACTGTAAAACTGCACATTTTAGAGAGGCCTTTTATTGTGGCCAGCCTAAAGCACACCTTTGCAATAATCATTATGTCTAAACAGCATCTTGATATGCCACACCTGGGAGGTGGATGGATTATGTCGGCAAAGGAGAACTGCTCACTAACACAGATTTAGACAGATTTGTGAACAATATTTGAGAGAAATAGGTCTTTTGTGTACTTAGAAAAAGTCTTAGATCTGATTTCAGCTCATGAAAAATGAGGGACAAAAACAAGTGTTGCGTTTATAATTTTGTTCATACACACATATGTATATATGTGTATTTATATTTACATTTTCCTCTATTTTTTTTTCTTTTATTTTTTTTATTTTCTTTTTTTATTTAAAATGACTACTGATTCCCAGTTTTGATTAAAATACTATACCAGAAGGAACAGGATTACAATCAATCATCATAAAACAAACTTCTCTCACTTTTTTTAATCTAGATATATTATAATCTGATGTTGCCAACTCTGATTTGTCAATAAAAAATGCTTATGTCTAGCCATTAGGCTTGACATTAAGACAATATTGTAGCCCATATTGCATTGCAGCACAATAAAAGTGCCTTTTTCCTACCCTTTTGGTAGCCCCCACATTTTACAGACATTTTTTGGTGACCGAAATTCTTCTGAACCAAACTATACCATGGAATAAATTATGCTGTCCAGAAAGAACATTATTTTTGCACTTAGTGGCTCAACCCCAAATTTATTTTAGTTTTCTAGTTTTGTTTTTTTGTGAAATTAGGTCAGCTGCAGGTAAGTGTCATGCTCTAAATTTCACTCTTTGGTGGTAATACCTTCAAGAAAGAGCTTTAGGCATTTTTGCACAGTTATACATATCCATTTTGTACACACTGGCAGTGTGTGGTTTGAAGGAGAAATATGATTGTCATTGCCAAGGGATTTTTTTGTCTTGAAGCAAAATTAGAAAGAACCTCAATGTGTTTTTTTTTGTTGTTTGTTTTTTTTTTTTGCCTTCTGCTAGATCATATGTAACAGACAGCCAGTGATTGGTTATTGGTTGAAGTTGATGGACTTATGTCATTTTTCAAACTCAATTACTATGTGTCACAATGATTTACAATTATTCAGTAAACATGTCAGTGCTTTTGTTCTATACTCACAACTGACCAGTGATCAATGAGAACATAAGTGTAGAAGCTGAGAAATACATAGACTTACCAATAAATGAGAAATTACAGATTGATCCATGCAACTTCTTCGTTAAATAATTAAATCTGTATTCAGTAAACACTGTGGACTCTTTTATTGAATTTCATAGAATTTGCTTATTTCTTTTTATCTCATTATAACTAGTTTAGAACATGTACCCTTATAGCAATTTATACCGGAGATGTGGAATTCTAAATTAAACAGATTTAATTGCAATAAAAGGAAGTTTAAACATTAGATCTCACTTTACAGGAAGCGTTTAGAAAGTTTGGGGAAGTCACATGCACAGAGGTGTGACAAGGACTGTCTAAACAATGTGGTTTAACCTAAATAGCACAGAATTGAGCAATAAGACTGCAGGAGCTTTAGCTAGACACCAAAACTACTCCATTAAGCTAAATTAGTTTTTTGTACCAATAGTGTCCTTTTAACCTCTTGGTGACTGCGGACATATCAGGTACGTTGGACAAAAAATGGTCGTTAACGACCTCGATGTACCTGATACATCTGCGGCGGCAAATTTGAGTGCTGGAAAGGCACTCAGTGAAGAATATTTTTTTTTTTTAAGTAAAAAAAATCAATAATAAAAAAATAATCAATGTGTTAACCCCCCAAGTGTGGTATTCCTATGCACTTACCTGATCGCCGCCCCTGTTGGTAATAGGTTTTCCTCTCCGTCTGGGGGGAGAGGGGGGCGGTCTGAGAGCCTAGACAGTCCTCCCTCTGCAAATTAGGACCCCACGTGCCATGTGATTGCTCTGAAAGAGCGGTCACATGGCTGCAATAGGAAAGGAGAGGGGGAGAGAGAGCCACCACGTCAATGTACCCCATCTTTGCCAGGTCCTACTTTAACAGCCTAATGTCTGCTCTTATGAGATTAACGCACTTACTTGGGGAAAAAAGTACAAAGCTAAATAGGGACCTGCAGTACAAAGCTAAATAGGGACCTGAGATGAGGCACCTGTGACAGGGAGAGGTGCAATACCAATGAGTTGGCTAGATATATATATATATATATATATATATATGAAACAAGGGGGCTGCACTCACCTGAACATGCATAAATAGGGGGTTGCTGGGGACCAATAAATAGGGAGTGGCTGGCGGCCAAATTATACAATACACAAGATCCAGCACACTCACCTATCCACTAAACAGCAACTTCAATGTTGACAGATTTTATTAGTTTTTTTATTTCTTTATTTTTGCCTAGATTCAGTGTTTTTTAAAAAAAAACAAAAAATCTGTATATTATATTATATATAATTAAAAATTAATAAAAAAGTAAAAAATACATAAAATTGTATGTGTGTGTATATATATATATATATATATATATATATATATATATATGTGTGTATGTATAATAATTTTCTAACTGTATTTTGATATTAATATATGGATATTAATATATATCTATTAAAATACACTTAGAATAAAATTATATATCTATTTACATAAAATACGAAATATACATATGTTCATATATATTATTACATTAATAATTTCATAAATATACACAGACTTTAAATATATAAATATGTATATATATTTAAATTCTATGTGCATATTTATGTAATATTTTTACATAATTAAGTAATTTTATTGATTGCAATTTGGGGGACCTACCTGACAACCCAGCTTGAAAGTGCAGAGAATTTAATTTGCTAGCACCATATTTAACCCTGTAACTTTCCAAAACACACTAAAACCTGTACATGGGGGGCTACTGTTTTACTCAGTAGACTTCGCTGAATACAAATATTAGTGTTTCAAAACAGTAAAACATATCACAGCAATAATATTGTCAGTAAAAGTGACTTTATTTGCGTTTTTCACACACAAACGGCACGTTTATCACTCACAAATATTTCTGAGTAGTATAATGATTTTGATTGTCTATTTCCAACCTTTCACATAATTGTTCTAGGATGCCTTTCTATTAAGCTAGGCCAGTTTAAGGAACACTAAAAAGCATTCAAATCAATATTATTACTTATTTAATTCATACAATAAAAAGTATTCTATATTTGTGAGCTGGGTTATTTTTAAATATAAAATGGTGAAAATACAGTGAGAAAAAAGTGTGTGGTAGTTAAAAATAACTACTGACCACCTAAGTGGAAACCCCTTCTACCACTTAAATAGAAATACAAATAATACATACAATAGGTGGAACACACATCTGTAGAATCTAAAAAACAGGATAGAACATCATAGTGTAATATGTCAAAAATGAACAGTAATAGATGGAATTAGAGCAGTATTACTCACAAGCCTGGAGCCAATATTAACATATGGCTCTTATGTGCAGCGCAGTGGGACTTTTACATGGATGTCCCCATCCCTCTTGGTATTCCTCCTTTGGTGATATGGTGATGGTAGAAGATCACACTATTCCAATCTGTATCCAATGAGGGAACTTTATTATGAAAAACAATCAATATATAAAAAATTATAAGGAAATCAATATTCCCAGTAAAAATAAAAATATAGACAATATGTCCAATTAAAAGTCCAATATGCAGACTGTAGTAGTCCAAAACGCGTTTCGCCCTATGGTGGGGGCTTCCTCAGTTGGCATTAGTCTGTATACCGAGTGGCTGGTTCTTGGCGTCCTTATAAAGCACTTTTCTTCTTCACTTCCGGGTTTTATGTGTTTGGAACGCATCGTGCGTTCCACCGCCGGTTTCCTGTATAATACTTCCGGTTTGGTGTTGTATCGGCATCTTCCTATGTGTCACTTCCGGTTTCGGTCTGTGGAACGCTTCTATGATGTCACTGGAACGCATAGAGTCGGATCCATGCGTTCCACTGCAGATAACTTTGCATACCATTGTGTATTAATCATATAGCGTCCCTAGGTGGTTTCTCAATATATGTTACCTCTAATTCATTACATATACACAGGAAAACATAAATCAGAAAACAAAATTATTCTTATTATTCAGTCACCTCTGGTGTGTTTTACATGCATAGAGATCAAGAACATACACATAAATTTATAAGTGAATTGTTATCACATGATAGATTTGTATAAGTGATAGTGGGTTCATGCCAGTGACATCATTTCTTATAAAAGGTGCCAATCCATAGCAGCATATGAAGAAATAAGTGTAATGTGGAAAATATAAAAGATATATATATATATAAGTAAAAATAAAAATTTTCTACTTTAAAAATTAAATAAAATGACAAATTTCAAAATCTGAATTAAGACCATGGGGAATTAGGGTGTTAAAATTGAAAATAAATTTCATTTCTTCTGAACCTATTTTTTTATTGTAATCACCACCTCTCCAGTCTTTTTTGACCGTTTTGAGTGGGCAGAAAAATAGATGTTCTGGATTGAGATTATGGTGTATTTTAAAGTGGTTGGAGACGCTGTGGGTTTCAAGACCTTTTTTAATATTTCGGACATGTTCAGATATTCTGACATTTAGGTTCCTAATGGTTCTCCCTATGTACAATAGGTTACAGGGACATTTCAATAAGTAGATAACTCCTTTTGAAAAACAGGTAAGTTGTTCTTTTAAAGTAAAATCAATTTTCGTATATTCATTAAGATTCTTTATGTGTCTTTTTGGGTTTTTAGTTGTTCTGCAGGCTAGACATGTCCCACATCCAAAAAAGCCTTTACTCTGATTTAAAAAATGTGATATATTCTTGGTTGGGCCCTCACTACTATGCATTAAAGATCTTTTTAAATTGGCTGCTCCTCTGTAAATGATTTTAGGTTTTGTTGGTAACACATTATGTAAAATCGGATCTTTCTGTAGCATGTACCAATGTTTATTGATAATTCTATTTATTTTTTTGTTATTCCCATTGAAGTTACATATAAAGTTGGCTTCTTTTGTGTTAAGATTTTTATTGTAATGTTGTTTATACGTTAATAGCTGTTCTCTAGGAGTATCTTGGATTTCTTTCATGGCTCCAGTTAGTTTCTCCTCTTCGTAGCCTTTTTCTAGGAATTGTTTCTTAATAATATTTGCTTGATTTATGTAGTCATGTTCATTCGTACAATTTCGTCGAATTCGTAAAAACTGACCCTTTGGGGCATTTTCCAACCAAGGTGTATGATGACAACTCTTTTTATCAATATATCCATTGGCGTCTACGGGTTTGAAAAAAATTTTTGTTTTAATTTGATGATTCTCAATAAAAATTTGAAGGTCTAAAAAGTTGATACTGGTGGGACTATGTATAGTGGTAAGAACAATTCCCCATTTGTTGGTAGATAAACACGCTAAAAACATATGTAAAAGGTCTATTGTGCCGTTCCAAATTAAAAAAATATCGTCTATGTATCTTCGATAGGTCACCAAATTCGACACCCAGGGATGCTCTGAGAACACGAAAATTTCTTCCCAATATGACATAAAAAGATTGGCATAACTGGGTGCGAATTTGGTGCCCATTGCTGTACCTCTAATCTGAAGATAAAATGAATTTTGAAACCAAAAAAAGTTGTTAGTTAAAATAAGATGTATACCTTCCAATATAAAATCCCTTTGTTCAGTCTCAAAATTGGCTTTAGTTAAAAAATGTTTCACTGCTTCTAGGCCTACTTCATGGGGAATTATACTATATAGTGACGTGACATCACTCGTTACCAATAGATAATTATCTTCCCATTCGATGGTGTTTAAAAGTTGTAGTACATGTATGGTATCTTTGAGATACGCTGGGTTTTTCACTACTATTGGTTGTAACAGTAGGTCAATGTACTCAGAGACTCTAGAAGAAATGGAGTCGATCCCAGATATAATAGGGCGTCCTGGAGGGTTATTTTTAGTTCCAGAATAAACGTATGCATGTTGATTTAAGAACTTGTTGCTTGTTGTTTTTTTCTATTCCATAAGCCATAATTGTAATTGTTGGCCAACACTGCAAATACTTGATTTTTATGTTTTTTGGTTTTTTTTTTTATCAACAGTATAAAAAGTGTTTTAATGGTCGTATTATACTACTATGCAACTATGTAACAAGTTCCTTCCCTTCTCAAAATGTTCCTATGTTGGCAACAATTTCAATCTCAGTGTTTTATTCATGTTCTTGATGTGCTGTGTAACGATTTGGATTATAAGCATTTAGTATATTGTTGTATGTATTCTCTGCATCTAAATATTGCGATAATTTTTTTACACTCTTGCAGAGTTAGCTAATAATGAGAGCTGAAGAACCTGCTTCAATATAATACAGAGTATGAATTGAAGTTAGAATACCTAACACAGATTATGATATTACACTAAGCAGAATAGATACTATTTATTCAGTAACTCACCCTTTGTTTCCCTGTTACTCTCTTAGTTGCTCCGTCAGTTATTGGCCCTGCCCTTGCTTGCCTTCTTGAAAAATAAATACATATATAAATGAATGTGTAGCGTGTTTCAAAACTATAATAATTTGGTGATAAATGTGTGTATATTAAAAAAATCTAAATTGTATTTATTGAGATGCTCTTTTGTAGGCCCCACTGCAAAATCATTTTACTACAATCTCCCATTCTTTCTTTCCAACATCTTCTGACACCACAACCTCTGATTTACCTCAAATAATTTGTGAACACTATCAAGATATAGTGTAGATATATATGTATGAACCTTACTATGAGCCTTACTCATTGTATTTAATATGTGTTTCTTTTTTATGTGCACAAGTAAATAGACCCTTACATATATTACACAGACTAAGGGCTGCATATGTGTAATATAATGATACAATTATTAAGCGGTAATCTATTTATTATACTGCTTGAATGTAAACAAGGTTCTGATCACACCAACAAATGTAGAGGTGAAAGTTAAAACAAATTATACAAATAAATATATTAATTATATTATTGTGTATATTTACACTACCCTGCAAGTTCTAAATTAAAAAAGAAAAAAATAACTCTAATGTCAAACAAAAGGAAATAAAAAAATAATCCTTAATGCATAAACATTTTTAAATTATGCAAACATATGGAAGTTTAAGTTCAATTAAGTTTAATCTGAGACATTAATACAAAGGAATATTTGAAGAAGACAGATGGAGAGTGGGAATAATTAAAAAGTTATGTATTCTGAATATCCATCTATCAATTGAATGCACCTGTATGCATGTAAAAAAGACATGACTGAATGTCAGTTTATAAAAATACCAAATTTAGATGTTCAATAGCAAGCAATACAAGGAAATGTTTGTTAGTACTGATTAAGTTAAGTTGTCATTGTAAATTTATTAAAATTTGGCTGGCATGTCCATATTTTAAACTCACTCTATTTTTGTTGTTTTGTCAACTCTTAATTTGGTTCCCTTTGACAAAGATGTTCCAAGTTGCTCAATATTTGAACATGAATTAGGAGCACATAAAACATTTTGAAATATAGGTAACATAAGAGCCAAATGTAGAATATCTGTGGTTAATCAAGGATTCAAAATAACTGAACTGGAAAAAAAATCTCTAATTCAGTTATCCTTTCGTTTAGTTAAGAAGATTCCACATGATGTTTTGGTAGACAATGAATCATATTTTTTTTTCAGAATCAGTTGAATTCCATACCATCACAATCTACTTCAAGCACATTCTTTTTTTTTCCCAGCAAAGTCCAGCAAGTTCTGATGTACTGAAGGCAGTTTTGAGTACTCTATGGCCATCCTGTATGGCATTTTTTTCATAGTTAATTTTCAATATAATTTCTGTACATAAAGTCTTTATTTTATTACGTATATGCAGTCTACTAGTATTTGCAGTACATGTGATCATTATTTTTTTTAAGGATATATAATCTATTTGGCTCACTTTTCAATTGTAAAAAAAATTTTTGTTTCTCCCTTTTTCAATCCTTTGTTCTTATCCCACTCTTTCCCCATCAGTGTTTCTATCTGATATTAGATAGTTTTCTAAGTTGAAAAATGACTAAAGTCTATCAAGTTCAACCCTGAAGATCTTTCTTTTATGATGATTTTTTTTTTTTTTTAACATTTCCAATTATGGCACAAAAAGTGAATAAAATCCTTCTTGACTCTATAATGACAACCAGATTTATCTTTGGATCAACAAGCTGCTTACAGGCATATCGATCACATCCTTGAATATTCTGTTTATGCTAAAAAATAAATAAAAAAATCAAACATAAAATGTTTAACCCCTCAAGGACCAAACTTCTGGAATAAAAGGGAATCATGACATGTCACACATGTCATGTGTCCTTAAGGGGTTATTTTTTTTTTTAAGTGAATGAGAAAAGAGGCACTAAGCATACACAATTGATCAAATACTACAGAACATGGAAGGAGTGAACGGAGAAAGTTGAGAGCTTTTGTATATAGTTCTTGTAGTGAGTTTCCTTGGTTTTAACTCACATGTATTTTAAGTAAGTGTGGAGTTTGTCCATTCTCAATGTTGTGCTGTTTTTAGTGGCTCTGGTATATTAAAGTGCTATCTAAAACTAGTTGTTGTTTTTTATGTAGATATAATTAAAATAGACTCTCTGAATTATGTTAGTGTTTGCTTTATTGTTTACGGACGATTGTAATGTTTTAAACTAAACCTGCATGGTCCAAACCAATTTACCACCAGTCATCTGATTGCCTGGCAGATGTTTGCTGAAGTGTGCATTTCTTATACCACTTCAGTATAGTGATTATAGCCCTGCTGCCCTTTAGTTCCACACTCAGTCTGACATGCTGGACCTCCTCCACTACCACTTTCAGGACCATGGGTTGCTGCCAGTGTGCAGTCTCTGGTAAAGTGCATCAAGCCTAATGCTCCTTCAATACTAGTCTGCTAGAAAAACATTGCACAGTGCTTGCAAACTTTACTGGACTGAATACACTCAAACAAATAATATATACAAATAGTTAAAAACTTTCAACACTTTAAAATAAATGAATGAAAGCTGGTGTAAGAGGCACTACACTCCTTGCAGTCACTAGACACAGCAGTAACCTATCCAGTCTCATGCTAGCATGACCCAGGCCACTTCAAAGTTTATGGAAATGGAACTGTCAGTAGCTAGGCAAGATGAGCTTCCTTAAAGTATGCATTTTGAATGTGAACAACACATTCCACCCAAAAAATGATTTTATTTATGCAAACAATTAACAAAACAATATCTGGAAAAATCTAAATCAGTAGCTCAAAGATGGTTTAAGTGGCACTGTCAGTGGCTAGTTACAGCAGTAACTTAAAAAAGAAAAATACAGGTTGCACCAGATAACAATATAAATATAATTCAACAATATTCCAAATAATATGAATAAATAGTCCCAAAAAAGAAATACTTGGCATGGAGCACAGATCAGCACTACTGGATTTGCTGGCACTATATAAATAATAAAATAATAATAGTAATGATAAGGTGGTAGATTCAGCAGGTAATGCAGTATTTATCACCAACTCACATATATTCAGTAATATGAAATTAAAATAGGCAACAAAAAGAACACAATAGTGTATATTGTATGAAATAAAAACAGAAATGTTAAAATTGATTGAAAATACACTAACAAAAATGAAGCTATCTACATCTCTCATGTTTTAGCATCTGACAATATAATCCTTGTTACAGGATATGTGGTTGATGATCACTCAGAGCCCTCTTTGGGACATTATAGGACTACTTTAGATTTTGGACATCTCACATAAAAATAGGGCAATACAGTAAAACTTCCAAGCTTTGGGTATAAGAGAAAATAAAATAAAAGAAAATACACTCACGAACAAAAAGCTTCTAATTCAGCTCTTATTAAAGGCTTCAAGTGGTATGATACCCTATAGCTGGAACTGAATTCTCTTCCGTATTTCCCAGTATGGTGAACATATAGTGTGACACAAAAACAAAATAATATAGTGCTCTCTGTTTGTGGTGTTGTTATTTGCAAATTAAGAGGAAATGTACTTACATTTATAGGAGCAAATACATGCTCAAACAGTGTGTGTGGTAATTCTCCACAGTGTATAGAAATAAAAGCAGGATCAAAATAAAATTAATTTGTAAAAATAAATTAAGTTGAAAATTACCAGAGAAAAAATAAAATAAGTACTTAACAGTCTTGAATCACAAGGTGTTTGGCCTAACAGGTTTTCTTAAATGACATAAAGAGTTTTGCATATAGCCCTATTTATAGGGCATCTCAAAATATAATCAATTCAAAAATGCGAGTTTGTGATGGCATCAGGTCACATGACCATCATAAACATGTGTGACATTATTTGGATAATTACAATATATAAACAAGCATTAAAAACCAGATAAGTATTACATGTGTGTATATATACAACATAATCAACACATGATATACAGTAAGCAAGATTTGGGTAAATATTGGAAATATTAAAAAATAAATATAGGGAGAGAGTATAAAAAACTACTACTCCCATACTACATCAGAATCATGGGGCCACAAAAACATGATTGTGGCTACACATTACCATAGGCTGGAGGAGTGCAGGCATGGCCATCCACAAATGGTCATCCCACAAAAGTTTCCAAAATAAATAAATTAAAACTGCCTATCTATAGATCGGCTAGATCAATTAAAACATCTGACTAAGTACCTGCCTCAACCAATGGCATGGGGGGTACAGATCAGAAGAAGTAACTCTCCAATCAGATTTTGATGGCTCCCATATGCAGTCAGGATGTAAGCACAACAAGGCCCATGATCCCTTCTAGTGCTTAGACAAATAATGGCACACATGCAACTGACGCATCTCGTGTTGCTATGGCAACAAGGGAAGAACAGTGTTATTATACTGACAAGTCTATATAATGATATGTGTAAATTTGAACTATTGGTCACTAGACTTATCTTTTATTTTAACCATTAGGACACATAAATTAAAAAAAAAATTAATTGATTATATTTTAAGATGCCCTATATTTTTGGTAAATTTGGTTTTAGTTTTCAAATACATTTTATTTTGGTCCTGCTTTTATATCCATACTCCTGATTTCCAGAATATATTACTATTGAACTTTTACCTTACCTTTACCTTACCTTTACCTTACATATCGCAGGTGGGTATATACCACCCACGTTGTTTTCATTGAGCATGTATCTGCTCCTACAAATGTCTCTTCCTCTTAATTTTCAAATAATGATTACTACCATAAACAAAAAGCACCGTATTCTTCTATTTTTGTGACACACTATATGTTCACCATACTGGGGAATACGGAAGAGAATTCTACTCCAGCTACATCTGTGAGTATGTATCATACCACTTCAAGCCTTTACTAAGAGGTGATTTTATTTTCTCTTATATGCAACGTTTGGTAGTTTTACTGTATTACACCTTTTTGGTTCCTTTTTATTTTTTATTTACATAATCCATGTGAGATGTACAAAATCTAAAGGTGTATTTTCAATCAATTGTAATTTCCATCCTTATTTTATACAATACACACTATTTTGCTCTTTTTTGTTGTTGTTGTTGTTGCCTATTTGCATTTCATATTACTTAATATATCTGATTGGTGAAAAATACTGAATTATCTGCTGAATATAGCACCTGATCAAGATTTTGAGCTGTATACCTCATACTTTTTGGGACTATTTATTCCTAATATCTGGAATATTGTTGAACTATAGTTAAATTGTTATCTGGTCCAACCCGTTTTTTCCTTTTTTTTCTTTGAATTGTTTTGGATCCCAATCTCAGTGTTTGCTGCCTTTAGAGTCAGTGCTGTATCAATTTGTTTCCTATCTTTTCACAGCCTTAACCTAAACACTAGTCTTATACTAGAATAAATTAAACAGGTAATATCTACCTCCATCTCAAAGTTTGTAAGTTGTACTGTGCCACTGGTAATGGCTGGACACAGCAGTAACCTAACTACCCATGTTACAAAAAAGTTGGTGTAAGTTTTCCTGTGCCACTGGCAGTGGCTAGGCACGTAAGTTGACTAACCACCAGTCTTACACTTGGATATATTAAACAGATTACCTATCTTCCATTTAAAGCTGGCAATGGCAGTGACTTGGATCAGCATTAACCTACCCAGATTCCCACTTAATGAAAATGTTTAAAAAAATCATCCTAGTAGGAGCAATAGATGAAGTACCTAATTTAATTAAAATGTATACAAATGTTATTAAGAAACATACAGCAACAAAAAATAAGTCTGAACAATAGATTAGTCAGGCTAACTTACTATAGAGTTAAACACAATGAGAGATGGCGGGCCTAAGGTAGAGATCAGTAGAAAACAGTATTTAGGAAATTACCTCAGATGCATGTACAAGTAAGCAGCTGTAACCTTAACCTTACCAGCCTCACACTAAGATCAGTGGCCAAGGCCAGTAAGGTAATGTCAAGCATTAAAAAGGGCATTCATTCTCGGGACAAGAATGTAATTTTGCCTCTTTATAAATCACTGGTAAGACCCCATATTGAATATGCTGTGACACCTGTTCTAAAGAAGGATATTATGGCCCTAGAAAAAGGGCAGAGGCGGGCTACAAAATTAATAAAAGGAATGGTACATATCAGCTATGAAGAACAAACTTAAACCTATCTAGTTTAGAAAAACGTCGCCTGAGAGGGGATATGATAACATTATACAAATATATTTGGGGCCAATACAAACCATTGTGTGGAAATCTATTCACAAACCGAACTTTACATAGTACACAAGGTCATGTGTTTAGACTGGAAGAAAGAAGATTTTTTCTAAGGCAAAGGAAAAGTTTGTTTACTGTAAGAACAATCAGGATGTGGAATTCTCTGCCTGAAGAAGTGGTTTTATCAGAGTCTATACAGATGTTCAAACAGCTACTAGATGCATACTTACAAAAACAGAATATTCAAGGATATAATCTTTCAATGTAGGGTAATAACTGCTTGATCCAAGTGTAAATCTTACTGCCATTCTGGGTCAAGAAGAATTTTATTTTTCCTAGCTTGTTGCAAAATTGTGCTTCAAACTGTTTTTTTTGCCTTCTTTTGGATCAACAGCAAAAAACAAATGTGAGGAAGGCTGAACTTGATGGACGCAAGTCTCTTTTCAGCTATGTAACTATGTAACTATGTAATGCCACTGTCTGTCCCCCATTCCCAGAATCTGTCTCACTTAACCCCTTAAGGACGTTGGATGGAAATTTTATGTTATTGCAGTCCTCCCTTTAAGGACGCAGGACAGAAAATTTCCACCCAATACTTAAATTAACCCCGGATTGCCACAATCGCGAAATCTTGGGGTTACTGTTCCTGTAGTGTGCCTCCTTGTCACAACCTATGTGATAGCTCTGACCGGGAGACAGAGCAATCACACGTGCTGCAGTGAAACACAATCTGCCTCCCTGCACCTCCGTGTGAGCTGTGAAGTGCAGAGAGACAAATCAGTGATGACCTGTCTTTCACTGTAAAGAAAAAAAAGTTATTTGTAAAATCCCCCCCTCCCTTCACCTCAAATAAAATTTAACACATTCCCTGCCCTTTGATCGCTGCCCGCAGTGATCAAAATACAGATCACAGTATTTCACTGAAGGCTAGCTTTTATTTTATTTTTTAACAGTCAGGGGTTAATTTTATTCAGTTACTTAAGTATTTGCAAAATATTTATTTAGCTAGGATAGGGAGAAATTGGGGAATTTACTGATAAGCTAGTTAGGGGTTAACAGTTAAAAACATTGTTAAACATTGTTAAAAGCTAAAAAGTTTTTAAAAGTGAAAAGAACTTTTAAAAAGTAAAAAAAAAATTAAAAAGGGAAACAAATGTGTATTACCTCTAGACTTGGTACAGGCAAGCAAAAACATGATCCCGCACTAAGGTTCAAAATATGCCTTTTGAAACACCCTGGGGTGTCTTCTTTAGGAAATGGTATGCCTTTGTGAAGTAATTGGAAAACACAACCTGCTAAAAGAATTCCAAAGTGGGGCATGGACCCAGCATAAAAATTCTAATTTAAATGACTGTGCCTCAAATGTGCCCCTTCAATGTCCACATATACCTGGCAAAGGTACATATGGGGGTATTGCTGTGCTCAGATGACATAGCTGAGAAATATAGGAAGTATTATAGACCTATAAGGTTTGCAAAATATACAGTATAAACACACTGTGTGTGTCAAAAGGCAGAAAAAAATGCTTATTGTCGTTACATTTGGTACATTCTAGCGGAAAAAATATTTCAGGCTAATGTTCAAAATAGGCCTTTTGAATTACCCTTGGATGTCTTCTTTAAGACATGATATGCCTTTGTGGGGTAGTTGGAATATGCCTGCTAAAAAACTCTAAAGTGGGGTATGGATACAGCGTAAAGATTCAAAGTTTGAAAAAAACAAATGCAATGGCTGTGTCTGAAATGTGCCCCTTCAACGTCCACATAAACCTGGCAAAGATACATACAGGGGTATTGCTGTACTCAGACAACATAGATGAGCAACATATGAAGTATTATAAAGCTGTAGCCTACATAAGGTTTGCAAAATATACAGAAAAAAATTATTACCACTACACTTGATACAAGCTAGCTGAAAAATGATCCCACGCTAAGGTACAAAATATGCCTTTTGAAATACTCTCGGGTGTCTTCTTTAAGAAATAGTATGCCTCTTTGAGGTAGTTGGAATAAGCAGCCTGCTAATATATTTCAAAATAGAATACGGACCCATCAAAACCATGAAAATTCACACTTAAAAATCTGAAATTGACAGGTCTCTTTTACAGCTCTGTAACTTCCCAAAATTGTGTCTAGGTCATATATTGGGCATATTGTTTTACACAGAAGAGGTAACTGAGCATACTTATGGGGGAATATATGATAGTGGCACTTATTAAATGTACGAAATACAAAACAAAAATGCAAAATGTATTTTTAAAAAATTCATTTTTTTTTCACATCACAAAATTTGAAATAAATTGGCAAAAAAATGGGGGCAAGTTAAGGTATAATATATGCCTAAAAAGATACCTTGGAGT
Organism: Pelobates cultripes; assembly: GCA_933207985.1. Classification (NCBI taxonomy): domain Eukaryota; kingdom Metazoa; phylum Chordata; class Amphibia; order Anura; family Pelobatidae; genus Pelobates; species Pelobates cultripes. Next base: position 179,425,110 of record OW240915.1, on the reverse strand, counting down.
GTCTGCTTTCTCAAACAGAAGACCTTTGTGGGGTTATTTGTACAGTTAAACTGCTATAATACCACAAAATCAGACATAGGACCATCTATGAAAATTACAACTATAGAAACAGAAATAGCATGGTCTCCTATATGGCATTGTAGCTTCACATAATAGTGGAAAAGGCATACAATGGGGGTATCGTTGTACTCAACAGATGTAGCTGAACACAATATGGTTTTCTGTACAGGAATAGCACACACCAGCTTTAAGAAATACACATTACAAAAACCTTGTTATATGTGTATATGCTAAAATAGAAAAAAAAAATAATTACTCCAATATTTAGCAGAGCTTGGTGGTGAAATGGTTATGTAGAAAGTGTCAAAACGATCTTAGCTAAATAGCCTGTGATGTCTACTTTATATAAATATATACTTTTGTGTGGCAGTTGTGTTTTCTGTGATTGGTATTAAACCTCCAAGATACACATACTACTTCTAAAATTGTTTCAGATTGAAATTTTATTTTAGACCTTGTAGTTTGTGACCTGTAACTTTAAAAATAAACTGAAATCCTACACATAGTATGTACTCTGTAAATCATGACACATAAATGAATTGATTTTGATTATTGCCAAATCTTTTTTTTCCCATTATTGTGCATTTTTTTGTAATAAATGAGAATATATATATATGTATATGTCACGTCAAATTAAAGCTCTTTTTGTCATCTAAAAAATGGTATATAATATGTGTTTGTACGATAAATGAGAGAGATGCAAATTGCAGTTGAACACAAGCAGCAACAAAAATTCAAAAATTGCTTATGCCCTTAAGGGTAAGATAAGCTTCTGAAGCTGTGTCCTTAAGGGGTTAATAGATCATATTAAAGTGTTTGGAAGAGTCCTATGTGGAAGTATAGGGCTTATACTGTTTTTTTTCCCCCCTCTCATTTTCACTTGTTACTTGATCTTTGAATAAAATTAGTAATTAGTGGCTGTTCCTTAACCATGAATATTCTACACCCCCACCCCACAAAAAACATTTTTTTCTCCATCCGGCCCCTTTTTGTACGAGAAATTGAACTCATTCATAGCACTAGTTATTTTTTTGGTTAAACATCTACATGTCACTTTGGAGAAATGGAGCTTGGACGAGCTACCATTTGGTCTAGATTCAGCCAAATTGCAATTTCGACAAAACTAAATGCACAAATCTAATGTCTAACACATTCCCCAGAAGAGTAAATTGCAGAAGATCACAACATCTTCAGATTTGCACTGCACCTCATTTTATCTAATTTTTACTTTTTAGAAATTTAAAGGAACCTTATAAGATCAGGAACACCAACATGTATTCCTAACACTGTACTGTTAAAAACAGTATCTAGCCCCCTAGCCTTCCCTTGCCCCCTTAAATACAGTAAGATGTTACCTTTATTCCAGTTTGCTGCTGCTGGCTCTGCCCCTGATCTGCCTGCTTGTTATGATCTGAGACAATTACAATGATTACACATAGGATAGCATTGGATTGGTTAAGCTTGACAGGGAGGCAGATCAGGGGAAGACCCAGCACACAGCCCTTAGTCAAACAGCATCTCTTCATAGAAATGCATTGAATCACCGCATCTCTATGAGGAAAGTTCAGTGTCTCCACGCAGAGAAGAAGCACCTCTAATAGACATCTGAGGAGTGGCCAGTAAAGATACCCCTATGCTGTAATGTAAACATTACATTTTCTATGAAAAGAGAAAAAAGTCTGCAGGGAATGATTATACTCACCAGAACATATACAATAAGCTGTAGTTGTTCTGGTGACTATAGTTTTCCTTTAAATAAGAGAGACAGACATGATTCAGGTTTATGGAACAACATGATCTCTGTATTAGTAGTTTATTCATTAAATAGGGAGCAGAGTTGTATGGACTGACAGATTGCCAACTTTGAGCTAAGTAGCCAAGCAACGAGTTGTATATTTTGTTTACAATGATGATCACTTTAACTGAATTTTTAAAAATTCTATTTAGTGAGTCTTGTTCATATCTAACATGGTCCTTGTACCATCTCAGGCAAAATGTTTTTGATAAAATCAACCATGTGCAGTGCAAAATAAGTAACTGCATTTGTTATTGATCACCTTACATTTTTAAAGTAACTTATACTGTATGAATTAAATTGATTTCTTGCAGTGTTAATAACAGAACAAAGTAAATCTACATAGCTTATTCTCCATATCATATGGAATGAGATGTATGACCTTTCTGAATGTCATGAATAAATGTGCTACCTCATTTTCTGATATGACTCATTGGAAATAATTGGGAGATAAAACATTGATTTTAACTGTACTATTTTAGTATGATAAAATCTAAATATAACATGTTCTGGAATATGCCGATTTTACACTTTTAAAGAAATGTTACAAACATAGAGTACATCTTTTACAGTAAAACAATAAGGAATATTGAAATGAATGGCAAGTTGAGGTTGTTTCTCAACAGTATTTTTTATTCATGTGAAGCAACAACCGAGACAGTTTAAATGGTTTGAAAGGTTGCTAGGTAACATATTTACCATATTAATGTACATATTACCTATCTTAGTTTGCATAACATGTTAGTGTTTTCAGTTATAGTTCACATTTTAATCCAATATAGATGAACTTGAAAAATGTTCTGAAAGAAGTTCTAAAAAGTTCAAAAATGTCAGTAACATTTTCACATTTTGACTATTTTGGTCTATAATGTGAAATTCACTTTGGCTCTTTTCTAAGTTTTCAAGTAGTAAAAAAAAAAAAACCTAATTCCAGGACTGGATTTGCATGTCAGGTGCCCGCAGGCACAATATTCTAGGCTGCCCCATAAAACCCCCATCCCCTTCCCCAAAATGAATATAAAGTGAGTTTAAGGTAGGGGAAACATAATTTTATATTAATAAAATATAAAACAAAAGTGTCAGAAATTAAGAAGTTTTAAGAAAGAAAATAATTCCATCTATGTTCTTAATAGATACAAATGTAAAAAATTTTGTTGAATGCTCAAGGTTTAAATTTGCCGCAAAAAAAGATATACCCTATTTAAATTTCTTGAAAAGAAAAAGTTGAAATTTGTAGTCTACAAGAGACACATTGGAGAGTAGAGGACCATTCTAGGTCTAATTGTAGAAATATTCCCCTCATTCTTAGGGCCTCCTTAACAGATAAAAGAGGAATGGCTATATTGTTTTCAAATGAAATAGCTGTAAATATTTTATTTCAAAAATGTGATTTCGAAGGCAGATACCTAATAGTAGTTGCAGAATCAAATAATATATTATATATGCTCGTCAATATATAAGTTCCTAATCAATCTCAAATTAAATTTATAAATAATATTTTTAAAGACATAGAAAAGTTTAAACAAGGGACTGTATTAATCATGAGGGATTTCAACTGCATTATGGACCCAGTATGTGATTGTAAAAGCATAAAGGCTTCAAAGATCAATAGAAATACTCAAAATAATGCCAAAAGGCTAAGAGAATTGTGATGAACTGAGCCTAGTCACTGGTTCTTGGAGGAGCCTGGTGGCCAGCCTCTTACCTTGTGACTATCCTGGTATTGGGTCCTGGGTGGGTGGAGGACTGGGGTGGTTATGGTGAAGCAGTACAGTGCTTATGGTGCTTGCAAGTACTAGGAAGCAGTGATTGATGTGCACATTAACTAGGCTGATCAGTTAAAGTACAGAAAATTGTTTCATTTCTCAAAGATATCTCACATTACCGAGGTAATCTGCACATTACCTAGTTAATCTGCACATTACCTACTGGGCACTAGTTAAAGTGCAAAGTAAGATCTTTTGCTGGAACAACAGCAACATTTAAGAAGCAAGTTAGTACAATTAAACAAGAATCAAGTTAACATAATGTTATTTATTTAGCAACAAAGAAGTAAGTTTCTGTTACAAAACTGCAATAGAAAGAATCAAACAATTAAAGGGACACTGTAGTCACTATAACCATTTCATCTCTTTGAATTGGTTATAGTGCTTGGAGTGCCCTGGCACTGTCCCTCCACTCAGTGTTGCACCATGTTTGTGCAGTATGCCACAACATAAGAGTCCCTGGCCACCTACAGTCCAGCCCCTTCTGTATGTGTAGCTAAGGCAGAGATTACACACTTCCTTGTTGTCATACCCATTCATACCGTCAATTGGAGCTCTGACAGGCTGAAAGCAGTCACCTGACACTCTCAGCCAATCACAGCTGTCCATTGCTGCTCAGGCTAATACTTCCTTATTAGCCAAAGCTGCACAGATGGGATGGACTGCCAAGGACTCTTGTTTAGCATTACAACATAAAAACATTAAAAACTGTTTAATGCTGAAAGAAATTATGATACCAGGGGACTCCAGACACTATAACCAGTTTAATGAGATGAAGCAGATACAGTGCCTATGGTGTCCCTTTAAGGAAATGAATTTGCTAAACAAACATATCTAAAGATTGGCGACACTTTTTTTGCGACAAGCACACCTATTTGTGGTACATTTTCGATTTGCAGTCACATTTTCGGAAACCCTGCCCAGTACCAAGGGATTGTTTGATTGCTGTTTGACGTAAAGCTATTTCTACAGCAGGGACATCTTCTTTCGTTAAAACTCTCTTTGCAAACACTGAATTCTGAGTTGGCATACAATTGTTTTTCATTTTAGTACCAAGTTTATAAAAGCCATCCTCTGTTTTACTAAGAACCACAGCTAAAAATCGAGCGGGCATCAGTTTTTGCTCTGTCCACTTCGGGTACTTTAATTCTCACAGTGATACCTTCCTCGACATTTGGCTGCTTTGCATTGGAAACTGCTAACATTTTCTTTGCTTGCTTTTCTAAACCTTTCTAAACCACATAGTCACATACCTGCTCTTCAAAACAGTTATCCCGAACTGGTAAGAAACGAGGAGCCCCCCACCACCACAAGAGAGTGAGCGCCTTCCTGCACATTATGCAGCAACCACCCTGAAATGATCCAGCAGATGCTCTCCACTGTTCTCAAATTCATCATCATCATCATCATCATCATCATCATATTGGAAGGACTGTCGGAATCAGTGGTCCATGAGCAGACCTCTCCTTGGTCTCATTCTCCTCAATGAGAAGTATTTCTCGGACTTATGGAGCAGCATTGATGTTAGTAGCCAGCCCCCTCTGAGAAGCAACAAGCCATGCGTCTACGCGTTGAGAATTAGAATGGAGGGCATTGAAAAGGAACTTGCTCACACAAAATCTTTCTGCATTCAGACGAGAAGTGAACGACTCTGCAGAGACTGCACTGAAAGGGTGAAACAGGTTCTGCTGCGAGGACATTTAGTGATAAATAATTTCCTCTTTACCGAGGGAAAGAAACAAACTTTTGCACTGAAAAAGGGTGAAACAGGTTTCTGCAAGCACGTTTTGTAATAAATAATTTCCTCTTTACCCATAGGGAAAGAAACAAACATTTTGCACTTTAGACGGAAGCAGTTAATGTGCACATTACCTAGGTAAAGTGCGGAAAACTCTTGATTCCTCACTTTAACTGAGCAAATAAGTTAATCTGCAGATTAACTAGGTAATGTGCACATTACCTGATTTCTCACTTTAACTGTAACATATATATATATATAAAAAATAATTTTAATATTGTATATACACATCATTAATAGACATACACAGATATAATTAAATTAATACAATGTGGCCTAAAATACTTATTTGGGGAAAAAAGAAGAATTAAACAATGATATTAACTCTTCTAATAATATATACATGTAAATATATATTTAAGTGTAGATACATACATATATATATATATATATATATATATTTAAGCTGGATATAAAAATAGTCATATAAGGAGGCGTGATGAGGTAACACACTGAAAGAGGTGGGGTGTTGTTGCGCACTGAGTGAAGAGAGCTGGGGGCCTGTGCTTCGTGTGCTGAGCTGCTAACCATATTGAAAGTTTGCGGCAGTGGTTCGTGGGTCTGTTGGATTTTTTGGGAGGTGGCTGGTGAACTAGGTTTTAGTCAGTGTTCCTGTTTGGAGCTGGTCTGGGGACATCTCCCCTTTTGGGAGTGTTGAGGCAGAGAATCTAACTTATACCTCCTGATGACAGTCTCGCTATCATAGAGTACACTGATAGCATCACAAGCGGCACATATAACCTGCAATGGGCAAGTCGACTGTTTAATCGTGGCAGGCAAAATCTACTAAGGAGTGACCTACAAATATACAACCTGACTCAATATCAGATGAGATTAGTACCATTTCCTGGACAGCTCACTAAGAATGCAGCTTCACAATGAATGTAAAATGGATGCTGTCCAGGAGGTGGGAAGTTATGGGAGGGAGGGTCTGCTGCTGATTGGCTGGAATGTGTCTGCTGACTGTGAGGTACAGGGTCAAAGTTTATGTTTATGTTCGCTGTCTGTGGCGAACCGTTCGGGACATCACTAACCCTGAGGTAAGGGATTATACCATTTTTCTTAAGTTCATTTTACATATTCTAGAATTTACATGGTGTGGGGAAGTCTAAACCTTATACATAACTTACAAAACATTAAAATAAGCAATAACATCAGAACATGGCATCATCACCTCTATTATTAAAGAAACTCATTCCTAGAAGAACAGATTGACATGGAAGATAGACAATAGACTTTTAGATGTTAAAAATAACAAATATAATCTAGTAAAATTGATTGAGAGTTTCTTTAGGGAAAATTAAACTGCAGAGACCACAGCTGAGCAGATATCTGGCCCAATTATTTAATAATAGTGTTCAACAAAGCTCTTTTCCTCAAGAAATGACGAGAGCTAACATTCTTCCCATACTAAAACAAGGAAAGAACCCTCAAGAGGTTTCTAGTTTTCGACCTATCTCTACCTATAATAAATACTGATGTCAAATTGTTTTCAACTATCATTGAACGTTTGAAAGACGTAATTGATATGTAATTCTTCCAGATCAAATTGGATTTGTACCCGGGAGATGGTCAGGTTTTAATACAAGGAGAATAATTGATATTCTTGATTGCTCTAAAAAAAAGGCACCCTGCTCTTAACTATCACTGTCGATGCAGAAAAAGCATTTGATAGACTAAGCTGGGCTTTTTTAAGTCAAGCGTTACAGTCATTTAACATACAGGGCTGGATCTTAGAGGCAATTATGGATTTATATAAAAATCCATCAGCCAGAACTATCAGGACAAATATTTGCTTGCACTGGTTTACAATTAGTAATGGCACCAGGCAAGGCTGCCCATTATCCCTTTATTATATATACTCTCAATAGAACCCCTTGCCATAAAAATTAGGAATAACTAAAATATTTAAAGTTACAGGGTTAATAATGAGGAGTATAAAATACCCATGTTTGCAGATGACTTTTTATTAACAATTGAAGACCCTAAAACATCTTTAGATGCTCTGATGAACGAATTTGCTGAGTATAGCCTTGTTTCTAATTATAAATGAAATATTGATAAAATAATCCTAATTGGGATGGGACTATATAGCAATGTTCAGAATAAGATATGGGAAGGTTATGGCTTTGTTTGGGCAAGGAAGAAATTAATTATTTGGGGATTATGATCACTAAAAACATTGATTGAATGATGGAGACTAATTTTATGAATCTCCTTAAATCTACAAATCAGTTATTAAAAGAATGGAGGCACCTTGAAGTATTTTGGGTGGGTAGAATTCATGTTATAAATTCTTATATATTACCAAAGTGGAACTACCTTTTCCAAATGATTCCTCTAAAGTCTTGGATAGCTGGTTAGCGCTTCTCTAAACTTTTTTTCTCCTCTTTTATAGTGAAAGGCATAAAGCTTAGGATAAGTAAAGGTGACCTGAAGAGGGTGGTATAAATTACCAAAATATGAGATTTCAGTATTTAGCTAACATGATATTCAATGTTCACTTCACAGAACTCAAACTCAAATAGCAATAAGAGAAGGATGGTGCAAAATAGAAGCCAATGCTCTTAGAAACAAGACCTTAATGGCCTTATTTGGAATACTCAAAATAGTAAAGTTCTGATCACATCTATAGAAAATAACAAAATACTCCATCAACCTATTCCCACGTTGGTTGGGTATAAGAGAACTATTGGTATACATAATGCTTCATTGGATTTTGTAAGTCTATCAGTTATTACACTTGATAAAGAAAATGTATATTTAACAGCTTGGAAAAATTCATTGAATAGACCAGATTTTACATCAAGGTAAATTGATGTCTTTTGCAAATTTTGTTCAGTCATTTCAATTGCCTAATTCTGAAATGTTTACTTAGCTCAGAGCTAAACAATTTTTTCAAAATCATCTCATAACAATATAACTAAGATACTAAAAAATATATTTTGTAATAAAACAGCTCCAAAGATATTAACTAAAGCCATTGAACTAATCCGTGTTAATATTTGTGTGGAGAATACCTCCCAGAAGAGACAATGGAAGAGATCTTAATTGTAATCAATTACAGAACTCATGGTGTAAAGCTTTTAATTCTACCCGTTAACATGTTCAATGTCTAAATCTAATAGAAACATAATATAAAGTTATGTAAAGATGTTATTTGGTGCTGGTTAAACTGGCAAAGATGTATCAGAGTACTCCTTTTAGTGTTGGAGATGCTTTCAAAAAGAGGGTACATTCCAGCATATTTGCTGGGGTTGTTTAAAAATAAAAAATGCTTTAGAAATTCTTTTTCAATTTATATATGATAAAAGTAATAAAAATTGAGAGTGGCAGCCTTCTGTTGCTTTATTATACATGCACTGGCCTAAGATATCCTGTAAAAATCTTTTTAAAAAAAACAAACAAAAAAAAAACAGCAAAGGCTTTTATATGCACCATAAAATTACTGATAACATAATAATGTGAAATATTATATTTCTGCAAAAAAGTCACTTTTATTTGATTTTAAACATATGTGTTGGCAAATATAGAGTTCATATAAATTCAAGTAGGAGTCTCAATGATAAAGTGCATATTTCGTTCACAAGATAGATATCTAAATTCAAGTAGTAATAATAGGCACTTAAATGGCTGTCGTTATGAAAATTATTAAACATTTGTTTAAAGCATATCATTATTAACAAGGGAATGGTGGGCACACCCGATTGTCAGCCATATGCAATAGATTAAGGCAATAAATACAGATAAGGGTGCTCACTCATAAACCCTATTTCCAAAAGGCTACTGATACAATAATAGAATACTGAAAAGAGAAGCACAACCAACTAAAATACAAAACACTTTATTGTACAAGAACACACATAACAGGTATTAACACTGTCAAATTAAAGTATCAACATGGTCCAACATATACAATGAATATGCAAGCACTGACTAAGACCACGGAAAAAGATCCAGAAAAATCAATCTGACATAAGCGAACTGAGTGGTATAACCACAAATGTAGAAAAACTATTATAATGATACTTGTAAGAGAGTGTAAACCAAAAAGTACATACTGAAAACAGAACTTATTAAAGCACATGAGAAGAGGGTGAAGACATCAAAAAATAAATAACCCACAATGTTTTGGCACTATCTGCCTTTATCAAAGGAGCATATGGTGAAAAAGAAAATATCACCTTTAAATACCAACATTTAATAGCGAAATAAATAACATCTGAGTGAAATGGGTGGCCACCCACAAATGATTTTAACTCTCGCAACCATAGTCACATGACTCTGGTTGGCAAGGTAACCAATGAACAACAAAATGCACTCATCATATTATAATGTACATTACATACAATTCAAGGAGCCCAAACACATAATCCAGAATATAATTGAGGTTTAGTTTAGGTTCAAAACCAAGAATAAGTATTGTCCCCTTGAGTATATATTAAAAATAATAACACAGAAACAAAATGTATTATTATTATTATTATTATTATTATGATATTTATAGAGCGCCGTCAATTTCTGCAGCGCTTTACAATGGGTGGATGAACAGACATGTAGTTGTAACCAGACAAGTTGGACACACAGGAACAGAGGGGTTGAGGGCCCTGCTCAATGAGCTTACATGCTAGAGGGAGTGGGGTAAAATGACACAAAAAGGTAAGGATAGTATTAGACTAATGACAGTTGTAGAAGAAGAATAAGTCAGGAGCTATTAACAATTTAATTGATATGCTTTTATGAAGAAGTGGGTTTTTAACAATTTTTTGAAGGAGTGGAGACTGGGTGAGCATCTAAGGGAGGAGGGAAGCGAGGGGGTGCAGCCCTCGAGAAATCTTGAAGGCGAGCATCAGAGGTGGGAGTACGGACAGAAGATAGACGTAAGTCTTCAGCAGATCGTAAGGGCCTGGACGGGACATACTTGTGTATTAGGGAGGATAGACAGGTGGGAGCAGCATTATGTAGAGATTTGAAAGCAAGAACCAGAATTTTAAATTGAGCTCTATATTTTATAGGAAGTCAATGTAGGGATTGACAGAAGGGTGAGGCATGGGAGGTGCGGGCGGACAGGGGAATAAATTGCACAGAAGGGGAGTTACAATTGGTTCATAGAATTTATAAAAGTATGCTGTATAGCCATCTGGGCATAGGGCCTTGTTATTTTTAAGGTTCATAATTACTCTTTTAATTTAATCCGCTATAATTCATTAGTTCAATATGTATCGAGTTTTTCGAAGCTTAAGTTTAAGGAGGGAGAGTTTAGAAAAAAAGGAATCTAAATCAATATGAGAAGCTTGATTATCCTGTAAGTTATAAAGGGAGGCATAGTGATTTGCAAATGCTTCCCCTATGTTCTGAGGGAAAAGACTAACTTTTTCACCTTCTATTATTATTTTTTTATTCCATATTTCTTTAAATCTGGTTTGAGTATTTTAGAAAGAGAGTTCCCCACTCTTAGATTTAAATATGTAATTGACCTTTTAACTTTTTCTTCTAATAACGATTTAATCTGAAGCTGGACTACTTTAATCTATGTGTAAATCGACTGGACTGGGTCTTCTCTGTTGCATTGTTCTAGTATGGGGGGGTTGTATACAAAGGTCTGCTAAATTTGCTCCTCTTGCTTTCCTTGTTTTTTCTTCAATTTGAATTAGATATCCCACCATAAAGCATTTAAATGTTGCCCAAAGAGTCTCATTAGAAACCTAACCGTTATCGTTTGTCTTAAGGAAATTTCTTGCTAGATGCTCTAAGTGAACTCTATTTTGCATTTAGGATTATTATATATTGATACATTAATAGCAGCATGATCTGACCAAACAAGAGGGCAATTTTTGGAGCTTACAAACTTTTTTGGATTTATTGAATCAGTTATGAAGAATAAAATTATTTAATAACTTTGGTGAACTTTGCAAAAAAAGTCAAATCTCTTTCTTTCGAATGTTGAACTCTCCAGATGTCAAACAGGTCATTAACGAGAGTGTCTTGTAGCCATTTAGAGCAAGATTTATATAAATTTGCCATGCGTTTTAGATTTTAGAGGTTTTATCAAGCTTAGCATCAAGGATTGTGTTCCAGTCTCCCCCAATGAGTAAGACCCCTTTTCCAATTTTCCCAAAGAGTGTCTTATATAATGAATGGGAGAATTCATTGACAAGCATATATAATGTATCATTCAATTTACAAACAACAATTAAAAGTCTACCTTGCGAGTCTCTTTCAATAAGGATCTGTACGAATTTGATCTTAGCTGAGCAGATAATACCCACTCCCCTCTTCCTATAGCCAGAAAAAAATGTGCTTGAATTATAGGGACATTTAGTGAACTTCCAGGTTTCCTCATTCTTCCAATAAGTTTCTTGTATGAAAAACAGATTGATTTTTTCCATCAATTAACATTCTATAAAGAATGTCCCATTTTATTGGAGAATTTAAACCCCGAGCATTGATTAAAGCTACCTTAATTTACATTATTTGATAATGTCATCTCCAGTTGTCCCAGGACTGACACCCTTTAGACTCAGACCGTCTAAGTCTACCCTACCCTCCAGAGGTGTTTCAGCAAACTCACTAGACATACATAAATACAAATAACACTGAATGTGCCACCAAACGGTAAAAATCCTGCGGTAGCTGCCCTGAGAAGGCTAACCTGAGAAAAATGTTTTTACCAAAAATACAAAAGTACTCCGCGACATTCAGTCGCGGGTGGCTGTTATATGGTGAGAAGTAGAGCTGGAGAGTATACCAAGCTTATCATATGGGGGCAAAAACATTGAGAAAAATCTTGAAGATTATAATTTCGAAAGGGTTCTGTATGGTTCACAATTTTAGTCTCTGGGTTAGCAGATCCGCCATAGCATTAAATATAATCTGCATGAAACTATATTATGTTTAGTCCCTGAAGTACAATATCTTTCAAGATAAGAGCAGTACTGAGGGAGTACTCTAAAAGTGATTTGTTAGAGTATTGTAGCTATAATTATAATATTGATATCTAAATTTCTAAGAGTTGAACAACAAATTTCCTCTATCTTTTCTCCTTCTCTTTCTCCCCTGACATTTATTGCTACCACTCTCTACTCCTTCCCCTCCTTCCAAAATTGTTAATAAAAACCTTTTTTTAAAGAACACTATAAAGGATTATTAGATTTTTACATTCACAATAAATCTTTGTATGAAGAAAAAGTCTTGAATTTGAGATAGTGTAGGGATTCTTGTATTTTAAGAAGAGCATTAAAGAAGTATCCTATTTATCATACGTTACGTACCTTAAATTATAATATTTCAAGTGAGATTATAATTTCAGTCTCTAAAAATTACAATGTGTTATTATGATAGTAAAGTTAAATGCAATTTCTTAGAAAATGCAAACTGTTACTAGATTATTGCTGTAGTGTTATATCTTGTTTTAGGGTCAAAAAGAGAAGATGGTAGACCTAGAGAAACCCACAATTTAATTTAAGTAATGAAGATATTTTCATTACTTAAATTAAATTGTGGGTGTCTCTAGGTGTATATACAAATTTAGTGAGTGAAGTGTTTCTTCAAGTACTGAGAAAGGAAATTCTAGTTAAGATGTCTGGGAGTTAAATTAAATATATCTAGAAACGTTTTTTATACAATAGATTAAAGGAAAAAATGATTAGATTATTAAATTCACAATTTGATAATATATCAAGAAATAGTCTCAAGTTTGAGATAGTGTAGTGGTTCTTGTATTTAAAGATCCATACTAACGAAGTGACATATTTATCATAAATTGAGTGTCTTAAAATTGTAATATTTCAGATAGAATTAATCATTTAAATCTTTAAAGTGACAATATGTTATAATAAAAGCAAAGTAAAGTGAAATCTCTTTCAAAGTCTAAACTATTAGTCAATTATGTCTAAAGTGTTATATCGTGTTATAACATCAAGAAAAAAGATGATAGTTGAAAAATCTGTATTTTATTATGCATTGTTTTGTTGCCATCAAAGTTGTTTCAGCTCGAAATTTGAAGAATGATAATGATTTAAAGTGGGACTCTAAACTCAATTACTCTTTCAACTTAGGATAGAAAGAGACTTGAGTTTGCCTTACATTAAATCCCAAAGAAATAAAATATAATAAATAAGGGTATTCTTGGTTTACCTTGATTCATGCTCCAAGTACCTCAAACCAAGGTCTGCCATAGATCTATGCTCTGCAGTGGTTTAACTGAAATAAAGGATAAGATGGGTTCTACCAGCCCCGCCCCCATCCCCCCTACGCCACCCCTGCATGACTCTGGAGTTCTGATTTGTCATATATTTTATGTGTTTTTGTCTTTCTAATCTTTCTTATTGCTGTTAATATGTGGCTCTATATGTTATGAGACGAATGTAAAATTATATACTTCAGAGATTAATTGTTAGTCTACGTTATGTAATAAATGTGAAAATCAGTAAAAAGAATGAAAAAAAAATCATATAAAAAGTCTTAAACTATCAAATTAATAATCCCAAATGATCAATGATCTTGAATGATAATTATAAAAAATATAAAAAACAAATCAAGTAAAAAAAGGCGCTAACTTATGTCTTATAAATAAGTAAAACATTTTGCAAACCAATATTGTGCAATGCACTGTGCAAAACAAACAAGCAGCACCTATAAAGTACAACAGCCCAAAATATCATACACTAAACAAAAATAAAGAAAAATCATATTGGGGTGCTACACCTTTACAATTATGTGAGTTGTGCTACTTACACACAATCTTTATGCAAATATCAAAGTGCACAATGCATATGCAAGTGTAAATGTGCAAAAATGCAAACACAATTATTCAGGCAAATAATACAATAGTGCATAAAGTGAAAATGTCACTTGCAATATATTTTTTATACCCAAAAGGCTCAGAAATTAGATGTCCAGGTTACTCAAAATAAAAAAGAGAAAAATATTTAGTGTTATACAGTATATATAAGGTCACACTATAAACATGCAATAACACTCGCAAGTAAAGATCAGGTCAGTCTGCTCTGACTGTAAGCGCTCTTGATAACCTCTGTAGGTGTCAAATGGCAAAATCAGATTGCAGATGCTGTAAGCAGAAAGTCTTTTATTCATAGTGTGTCAGGATTCCTTAGAGACCCAACATGCAGGATTTAATAGAAAAACACATACCAGGCCTTAGAATGGCCAGACTTAATGCCAGACATTAAAGAATGGTCGGAGATAAGCCAAGGTTAAGGGAGGCAGAAATCACAGAATCGAGGGATACAAGCCAAGTCAATGGAACCAGAAAACCTAGTTTGCGAGATACCAAAGCCGGGTTAGGAATACAGAAATTAGAAAAGTCAGAAAGTCGAGGTCAAGACACAAGAACACACTGAAAGCAAAGCACTATTGGGAACTGTGAGTAGAACCCCAACAGGACAAATAACTATTATTGAATCTGCCTTTTAAAGGCTGGATCTTTAAATATTTAAGCCACGCCCTCAAAATGTCTAAGTTTGAATGCTTTGGCGGGCCGTGACATCATTAGCGGCATGACGTCTGCACTCGCGACGTGATGACGTCATTAGCTTCATGACATTGCCATGCTCACTGCATCATAAAAGGGGGCAGAGCTACAGCGGCCGGCATTGGAACTGCTGGAGTGGAGACTGGAATCAGGAGCATGGCCAGAAAAGTGAATGAGCATGACACAGTTTAAGAAAACACAAAGCCCCTACTGAAATAGCTTCTTCTAGGTAGGTACTACAGACCAATCAGATCTCCACCAGCTTGTTCGGATTTCACTGGCTGTGAGTACCACTTCTGAACACTTCCTGAAGGTAGAGCTTTCGTTTGGCAGACATGACTATGTGGTGTGATGTATTGGAAAGTGATGTCGTGTTTCGCCAATCGGCTTCTTCAGATCACATCCTCATCAGCTGCCAGTCTGTATTTAAATCCACGCAGAGGGGGTGGGCTTATACAAACATCTACTTTTTTATTGGATATATTCCAAAACCTCATTAAAATATTGGCAAAGTCCTCTTACTATTGGATATAGTCCAAATTATATCCAAAGTATTTTAGCAGAGTCTTTATCACTTGAAATCCAATCTCACAATCTGGCAAATTGCCTAAATATCGCTACATTTTCTAAAACATATTGTTTATTAACTGCAAAATATATATATATATATACACACAATATACTAAATACAAAATTCAGCGCACTCGCTCATTCACTAAACAGCGATGTCAAGTTTTTACAGAATGTAATATTTTTGTTTAAAAGCAACTCACCTATGCAAAAAATAATGGAGGTTTAGTTACATTATATAATCACATATTGCACAAGCCTGCCACAATATATGATCATATAATATAACTAAACCCCCATTATTTTTTGAATATATACACAAAAGGATGTGGAACAAATGGCGCTATGTAGTATAGTTTGAGAAATGAAGTTAAGCTGCTTATACACTCTGTGGGTACTCCTTACAACCCACCACACATAAACAATCACCAAAAAAAACAGAAAAAACTTTAGGTTTAGCCGGTGTTTCCACCTTCTATACCTTAAGTTTCTTTCTTGAGTGCAGCGCTATATTAATGTGAGGTAAGTGCGTTCTCTGAATATTTTAGAAACTCTTACCCTTTTTCCGTTTGTCTTAGTATAATTGATATATAAAAAAGAACAGAAAGAACATACAGATAATAGTGTAATATGTCTAGTGATTTAACGAAAGGTGAGTTTACAAATATATATACACTCACATTTATTAGAACCTTTTCAAGTTTTTAGGCTCTAAACTTCCGCACGTCTGTGTCTTTTTGGGTAGATCACATGACCCCTCTCTCCAGGAAAAAGCATAAATGTTCTCCACAGAGTATGTAAAAGACACAGATATTTTAAACTAAGTGTAGCATCTCAGATGGTAATGATGACCATATAAATAAAAGTTGAAACGCTCACCTTGTTTAGAGCCTTTTGGTAACTGGCTCTAAGTATGTTAACCTAGTGTCAAATTGTGGGGTGACACTGCCCCTTCCCTGGAATCACTTGTGCAGAATACAGTTGAATGGATAAAAAATGGGAACAATTTATTGCAATATATAGAGATATAAAAAAATACACTAGTATATCTAGAAAATAAAAAACAATATATAAAAACAATACAGTATAATTTGTGGCCTGAAAAATCGATTTGGGTCCACTTGGAGCTAAAACGCGTTTCGCCGATAAAAGCGGCTTCCTCAGTCAGCTTGGAGTGATCCTCTAATGTTTCGTCCTTTTAAACGCTTAGATTCCAGCCGATTTTTCTGTTGTCCAATCGGATGTTAAGTTTGACGCGGCTAAAATGCTGTCGCATCACTTCCTGTTTCCCTGTACTACAAGGTCCACAATCCTTTGCGGGTCATACGTGACTTCCGGTATACGTCCGTTCTGGAAACATAGTTCTCAAACAAGTCCATATTTTAGTTTTTCTCAAAGCTCATAAGAGTGTTCATTAAAAAATAGAAACAACTTATAAAATACATATTATGATTTAATAATAAAAGAGTATATAAAAGTGTGCATTGTGCTTACAAAACACAATAAGCATAATGCACACTTTTATATATTATAATATATTATAATTTTATATATTCTATATATTATATTTACTATACATATTACTTTGAGCTAATGTCCGACACAAACATCTATAAAACCTTATAAATTATAATTTAAAAAGAAAAAAAGAGTGGGATATATAACCCTCACCAAACCTAGTAGTGGGAGAAAAGGAGAAAGATATTACTAAAAAGTTTTATAAAAAATGACAAATAATAAAACATTATAAAAATTTAATCATTTTCCTATACATGTATATACACACATATATATGCACAATTTCACACACACATATGCATGTGCGCACATATACATACCTTAATTATAAAACCTATGTAAATTAAAAAAATATACAGATCAAATTCTATATTTAACCCTCTAGGTTTCAGTGTCCCTAATTTGTGCACCCACTTTTTAACTATGTGAATACTTAGGAAGACCAAACCTTCTGGGTCTTTATGATATTTTTTAAAATGGGCTGAGAAGCTATGTTGTTCAAAACCCTTTCTAATATTGTTTACATGTTAATAAATTATTTTATGAAGGGGACGTGTTGTCTGGCTTGAATATTGTAACCCGCATGGACAGACTAAAAGATTAAAATAAAATTTTTACTAAAACAAGTCATAAAATAATTTCTATAAAATTGTCCTCTTTATATTTAGTTTTGAATTTATTGATCCCTTTCAGGGGTTTAATTTTACTGCATTTGCAACTGACATACTAGCCACAAAAATAAAAACCTTTATTCTCCTTTTAAAAAGTGTTTTTTGGGGGCGGAGCTAAGCACTGAGAGCGGACGGACGCACATGTGAGAGGCTCCATGCACTACATCACTATATCTCTAGATAAAACACATTTTATGACCTCAGCTTACCAAAGCGATGGCCCTGGGTAACAATGGGTCAAAAAAATCAAGACCCGACGAGACCAGACCGGGTATGAATCGGCTCCACCAGGCACATGGCTAGTATGGGCCCAAGGTGGCGATGACCAAGATTACTACTTTGATTCCTCAGAGGAGCTCGCACTGAGCTTGGGCAACGCTGAAAAGCTGCCCACAACTCAGCCTAAAGTGGTCCCCCGAGATACTGACACGGCACCAGTGACTGCTGAAACTCTGAAAGACATGCTGGCAGACCTGAGGAAGTCCATACAGACGGATGTGGCCTCCCTGCGAACAGACATCCTGGGCCTAGTGGACAGACTGGGCACAGTGGAAGCCTCCACTGAAGCACACGCCTTGAAACTCACATCCCTGGAACAGGAGGTTCAAGCTCTCAAACAGCAGAACATGATATATGAGCAAAGGTTCACCCCCATAGAAGATGGGAGATACCATAATAATTTGAAAATTAAGGGAATACCCGAAGCCACCCAAGTGGCAGAACTCCAGCATATCCTGCAGAGACTGATGACAGCCTTGCTCTCACCTAAACAGGCCCAGAATGTGGTACTTGATGGATCATTCCAAATCCCAAAGCCACGGAATGCCCAAGACACAGAACCCAGGTGGTCTGCTTCCAGAACTACAAAGACAAAGTCGCAACTCAGACTGCTCTAAGAGGGACATCTCCATATAAATTTGAAAACTTAGAGCAAACATTTTACGCAGACCTGTCTGGAGATACCTTACAGTGGCGAAGATCCATGCAGCCCTTCACCTCTCTCCTCAGGGAACATGGCATCCGGTATAGATGGAACTTCTCGCGGACCCTGTCGGTCCTCCACGCTGACTCCACACACTCCATTCAAGACCTGCACGGTGCAGCTGCACTGTTGGAGAAGCTGGGCCTCCCACGCACAAAACAAGCCGCACCTAAACCGGCGAATAGATGGGATCCAGAAAATGTTACCCCTTTTGTCCCTCAGAAGGCATTCTCAGAGGCCTACACAGCTGCCACAACCTGAGGCTACATTCAGCCCACGGAGTACAGGACATTGTCTGCTAGCTAGAACTGAACTTTGTCCCCAGATCACTTTTATCTGATTCCGTACCAAAAATATGTATGGCCTTTTATTCTGTTATTTTAATTGTTTCTCTGTTGTATGTTCTACCTTGATCTGATATATACACAATGTTATAATATGAGAGATATGGCACACCACGCATACTAATATTTGGCCAGTAAGGCCAACCACCTCACACCTTTCCCTCCCACCTCTTTACTAGAGTTTGATGGCGAGACAGTACACACAATGACCCAGAGGTGTAAAACTAACGTACCAGGCGTAAAACTAATGTACCCATCGGCTATCAGTCCAGCTCTCACAAACCAAGAGGCACAAGCCACAACTGAATTGAAGGAATAAGCAATGCAAATGGTTCCTTATAATTCTTAAGCTCTATGTTTACATCTATTATTAGTATTCACAGCTCCAGGCTACTCAAATAGTGAACGCACTCGCATACTGAAGCGGCTCGCGACTATCTAATGGGCGTTAACACTCCGCACTCTTTCGAATAGCCTGCGGTTGCTGGGTTAAATATGCCTAAAGTTTCTACTCTATATATCCACAAAAACCCCAGTTCACTGGTGCACTCTCTTTGCTTGACAGGTAACTCTGTCTAATACCGTGTCTTAATCTATGTCATTTGTACCTTACAATCTTATGTCTCACATGCCAATGAGCTGAACAAAATAAAGAATTAGAAAGAAAAATAAAAGTGTTTTTTATTTCTTTCCTAGGGCGATTCAAAGTTAGATAAATATAAGTCTTAAAACAGACAAAACATTTGATAACAAGGCGCTTAGTTATCTATTGGATACCATAATACTACACCTATATTTTATATATTTCTCATTTTTCTGGTCCCATATGCTACAACCTGAGTACAACGTTGGAATGTTGGAGAAATAAAGGTTTGGTTGCCACCTGAAAAGTACACAAACGTCAATGGCATAGAGTCTATATCAGAAAAAGGCTCTATAAAATGTGAGTTTGGATACTATATACATGATAGTTTGGAGGTCCATATTTTATCAGTATCACACTATATTTTTTGTGTGTCTTTTTTCATTTTCTATGTTAATATCAACCATTTATGCTGTATTGAGAGGTAAGTGTGCATGCATTCTATAGCACTCTCACTCAGATGTTTTAGGTGGTGGGTCATATCACCTAAACAGTGGATTTGTTTTCAGTTTACTTTGTCAAATATAAGGCTTGCTCATTTCAGTTTTTACACATTGAAATTTGCCAGATTGGTTATGCTGTCTTTGAGATAGTATTGCAGTTCAGGAAAGAGAATTACCCCCATCATGGCATACCATTTGCCAAAGTAGAAAACCCTGAGTATTTAAAATGAGATTTATCCAATCTTTTTAGTAGCCACTTAGTCACAAACGCTGATCAAATTTAGTGTTCATATTTGTTTTTTGCATTTTTCATACACAAACGGCACTTATCACATATCACTGATGATATGTTTTACTGTTTTAAAACACTTATATTTGTGTTCAGTGAGGCCTCCTGAATACAGCAGTAACCCCTCCCCCTCACCCCCCATGTACAGATTTTATGGTGTTTTGGAAAGTTACAGGGTTTAATTTAGGGCTTGCAAATTAAATTCTCTGGACTTTCGTCCTTGGTCAGACAGGTCCCTCAAATTGTAATTAATAAAATCACTTGATGTAGAAAATAAAATGATTCCTACATATACATGTAGAATTTAAATATATATATGCCCTCAGAAGAACTTTGTTGAGGAATAGAAAGGAAAAATACTGTCCAGTGGCCTAATACGAAGTTAAAAATGAACTTTAAATATGTCAAATAAAAAGGGCTAGCTACATCTAGCTCTTGGTGAATTAACACTGAATCAAACAGAACAATGTGGGGGAACAGGGAGTGGGGGGCTTTCTCGGTTTATATAATTGTGTTATATAAAATGTTCGATTATTTTTATTTCTACATAGATATACTAAGGAAAATGTACTTCTGCTTACTGTAATTTTCTTTTTCTGGTCATAGGCTATTGCTACACAACAATGGGTAACTCCTCCCTTTCCTTAATTAGACAGGAACCTAATTTAAATTGAATGTATAAACCTAATACCTAATTTAAGGTATAAGTACCCCATCCTACCCCTCCCAATCTCAATCTTGTTTGCCATTTTTATTCTCTTATCCTAGGCCCCTGTGCCTTGAAATATAAATGTGCAGCTATTCGACACTTTATTTACACATTTATATATGTTTTGGCCTTTTAATATGCTTTTGAGGCTCTTCAGCACTTTTATTCACTTAATTCTAGGCAGCAGTGTTTTTCATATGCAATTGCGACTATTTGCTACTTTATTCACTTATTTCTAAGCCTCTTTTCTCTGTAATAGGCATCCGTGGCTATTCCTTGCTTTATTAACTTATTACTGCAGAAGTTACCTTGCTCCCTCCCAATTCTGGTTATAGCTGGGGATAGGTTTGTCACAGTACAAGGCACAGTAGGTCTCTTCAGATATAAGTAAAAGATGTTGGCTGTCAATATTGCCTTGTGACAAGCCAAAAATGAATGCTACAAACAAAAATATAACCAAAATGTTGTACCAAACACCCCTTAGCAAAGTGTTCCCTCCAAAACACTGTAAAACAATACTGAACAAAAGAGAAAGGGGATACACAATCAAATCCACCAACATGAAAAATAAATAAATAAATTCAACCTAAGTATACAATGATTCAATGGATAAAACAGAGAATCATATCTGAAAGAAAAAGTGTAGATAGCACAATTCAGCACACAATCAGATATAGGGAAGGGGATGGTAGATAACTCACAGAATAGACAGAAATTCTGACTTGTCTCCCTTATACCAAGGGTAATGTCTTGAATCTGCTACTGATCTGCAGAATACACTTTCTTGCCACTCATAGGGATAAAAAGAACAAGTGGATAGTGCAGATGGTATTAAATGGACATATTGATTGATACATAGTTACATAGCTGAAAAGAGACTTGTGTCCATCAAGTTCAGCCTTCCTCACATTTGTTTTTTGCTGTTGATCCAAAAGAAGGCAAGAAAACCCAGTTTGAAGCACAATTTTGCAACAAGCTAGGAAAAAAATTCCTTCTTGACCCCAGAATGGCAGTCAGATTTATCCTTGGATCAAGCAGTTATTACCCCACATTGAAAGATTATATCCTTGAATATTCTGTTTTTGCAAGTATGCATCTAGTAGCTGTTTGAACATCTGTATGGACTCTGATAAAACCACTTCTTCAGGCAGAGAATTCCACATCCTGATTGTTCTTACAGTAAAAAAAGCTTTCCTTTGCCTTAGACAAAATCTTCTTTCTTCCAGTCTAAACGCATGGCCTCGTGTCCTATGTAAAGTCCGGTTTGTGAATAGATTTCCACACAATGGTTTGTATTGGCCCCGAATATATTTGTATAATGTTACCATATCCCCTCTCAGGCGATGTTTTTTGAAACTAAAATTTGTTAACCTTTCTTCATAGCTGATATGTTCCATTCCTTTTCCTTATTAATTTTGTAGCCCTCCTCTGCACTTTTTCTAGTGCCATAATATCCTTCTTTAGAACAGGTGCCCAAAATTGCACAGCATATGCAATATGTGGTCTTACCAGTGATTTATAAAGAGGCAAAATGATATTCTCGTCCCGAGAATGAATGCCCTTTTTCATGCATGACAATACCTTACTGGCCTTGGCCTCTGCTGATTGACATTGCACATTGTTGCATAGTTTGTTGTCTATAACAATTCCCAAGTCCTTTTCGTGTGTTGTTATCCCTAATTCGCTTCCATTAAGGGTATATGTTGCTTGTGTATTCTTTACGCCGAAGTGCATAACTTTGCATTTTTCAACATTAAATTTCATCTGCCATTTGAGGGCCCAGGCCCTCAGTCTATCTAAATCCCTCTGCAGTAAAGTAATATCTTGCTCACATTGTATTATTTTACAAAGTTTTGTGTCATCTGCAAACACTGAAACATGACTTTCAATGCTTCAAGATCATTTATAAATATGTTAAATAGAAGGGGTTCCAGAACAGACCCCTGAGGGACACCACTTGCCACCTCTGTCCAGCTTGAAAATTTACCATTAATGACAACTCTTTGTACTCTGTTTTTAAGCCAATGTTCTACCCAAGAACAAGCATTTTCATCTAGACTGATTTCCTTGAGTTTGTGTGGAACTGTATCAAATGCCTTGGCAAAATCCAAATAGATCACATCCACTGCAACACCCTGATCTATACTTCTACTTACTTCTTCATAGAACACAATCACGTTAGTTTGACATGACCTGTGCTTCATAAAACCATGCTGATTTTTGCTGATAACCATGTTCTTCTCCAGGAATTCTTGAATATTATCCCTTAATAACCTTTCAAATATTTTCCCAGCCACAGAAGTTAAGCTCACAGGTCTATAATTTCCAGGCAAGGATTTTGAACCCTTTTTGAATATAGGAACCACATCTGCCTTCCTCCAATCCTTCGGAACACTTCCTGAAAGAAAAGAATCTTGAAAGATTAAAAACAGAAGTTCACTTATTTCTACACTTAGTTCCTTAAGTACACGTGGATGGATACGGTCAGGCCCTGGAGCTTTGTTAATATTAACTTTCTTTAGTTGCTGCAGCACCTTGTCTTGAGTTAACCAATTACAATTATTCTGCAAGTTTTTAGTAGCAATCATTTGCACATCTATTGTCATGGGTTCTTCCTTAATATATACGGAGGAGAAATAGTTATTTAAAATTCCTGCCTTTTCCTGGTCTTCATTAACTAACACCCCCGTTTCAGTTTTTTGTGTACCTACCCTTTCATTTGTTTTTTTTTAGAATTTATGTACTTAAACAATGCTTTGGGGTTGGTTTTGCTCTCTTTAGCTACAATACTGCACTTTCAAGAAGCCAGATGATATAACATTATATCTCCGCATACAGTTGCAAGAAAAAGTATGTGAACCCTGATGATCTGATCATCATCTAAGTCACAACAATAGACAATCACAGTCTGCTTAAACTAATAACACACAAAGAATGAAATGTTGCCATGTTTTTATTGAACACACCATGTAAACATTCACAGAGCAGGTGGAAAAAGTATGTAAACCCTTGGATTTAATAACTGGTTGAACATCCTTTGGCAGCAATAACTTCAACCAAACGTTTCCTGTAGTTGCAGATCAGACGTGCACAACGGTCAGGAGTAATTCTTGACCATTCCTCTTTACAGAACTGTTTCAGTTCAGCAATATTCTTGGGATGTCTGGTGTGAATCACTTTCTTGAGGTCATGCCACAGCATCTCAATCGGGTTGAGGTCAGGACTCTGACTGGGCCACTTCAGAAGGCGTATTTTCTTCTGTTTAAGCCATTCTGTTGTGCCTGGTCACAGACTTTAAAATTATATATAGGATATGGGGGTACATTACATTGTTAATGTTAAATTATTATGTAAAATGTTGAGCTGGATGGAAGCTATTGTGTCAATTGTATTATGTAAAATCTACTGTGCTCTGTGTCTTGGTGTCCAGCAGGACATTAAGTTATCATGTCTTGACCCAATTATGTCTCAGACTTCAAAGCTACTTATATGTGACTTCACACACCTTACAGAGTAGCTCTGCTGGGGTCCCAGCTTCAGTTTAGGTTGTAAACTCTGACCTCCCATACAATCAAATTAACCCCTTTTGAAATTGACAATATCACCTCTAGCAGGCAGCCAGTTCATTAATGCACAAACATAACTTTTGTTTTACCAAACTGATCTGAGCGCTTTTTGGATATGTTATGCGCTCAGATAGGGGCTATTCTGAAATATAGTTTGTGTGGGGTTCCAATTTTGTTGTCATGTATTTTTGTGAAATGTAAAATTTGTATGTAAGTTTTCCTATTTGAGAGATAATTGGATTAGCGTAAAGGAGCTCAATTATCTCTCAAACACAATGGCTTATGGGAAGGAAACCCCTGTGATTTTGTATTAGAAACCCCATGCAAGGGCACTGCATAAGAAGCCGAGTGTGGTCTAATAAAGTTCAGATTGCTGCTTTTACACAATACGACATTGGGGAATTTTACAAAGTTCCAGAAGGCTATAATCACTGGGCTATGCTGTAGCTGAATCCAGGAGCAGCGGAGGATTAGAGAAGCGGTGACCAAGGGACACTAAGAGACCCTGGAACCCGTGACAACTACCTAAAGCACAAAGAGGGTGTGGTTGCAGCCCCACTGGATTTCAAGGGGAGGCATTCCACAGTGATATATTCATCAACTCTCTAGTGAGGGAATTACAATTTGTGCATATATCTGTACTGCACTGTATTACAGTGGTTTTCTGTAGATCTACAGCTGTATTTTCATCATTTCATATATTTGCTGTTTTGAGGGATAGTACATGGGGTATTCCTAGAGGAAGCTCTACATTTTTATTCATCATTTATAAGTTATATATTTTTTATTCCACACTGCTCACTTTGAAGGTTGTGGGAAGGATACTGATAAACTATCAAATTAAACCTGTTAGATCGATATCCTGATTGAGACCTAATTTCAGAGTTTTTAAATGAAAAGTCCATTCTGCTTCTTTTACATTTAGATCTAGCTCTATATTGCCCCTCTCCATTTTTTTTAACCTAATCAATGCCAATAGCCAAAATGTTTCCCATTTAAAATCAACATGTTTTCAAAGATCAAACTAAGACTAAAAAAAAGATATATAGAAAACCAAAACAAATAAATGGGATATGGCTGGGCAGATCTAGAAATGGAACATAAACAAAATATAGTGTAATACAGTAAATACAATTAATTATGCGCCACACATGAGTGCACTCACAAGATGGAGATGAATAAAACGCTCAAAGGTGCCTCCCCCAAGGTTGTTGGGGGGGCTATTTGTCCCACTCTCCACTCCAAAGTAACAAATGTAACACAGGACTCCAATAGATGAGAGTAAACAAATTCAACAGTTTTATTTGGTTAAAAGGTGGACAATCACCATCAGTGTAGGATAAAGGTCAAGAAAATTGTGTAATGGGTGCAGTGTCTGTGTATGGGTGCAGTGTCTATGTTTATGTAGTAGATGCAGTGTAGTAACTGTTCAGTGGATGTAGTGTGTGTAGTGGAGGCAGAGTATTTTTGGAGTGTGCAGTCGATGTAGTGTGTGTAGTGTGTTCAGTGTGTGTAGATGGGCTGTGAGGGGTCAGCATGTTTTATAGTGTATTCCCCCTCTGTGTCTCTTACTTGTGGCCAGGGAGGGGGAGACTAGTTTCCCTGGTGGTCCAGTGGCACATTATGCTGTGAAGTGCGGAGCCCAGAGGTCTGTTCTTCACCTTCTGCAGCTTCATGTCTTCTCTTCCCACGAGCCTTGTGAGCGTTGCCGCAGGTCGCCATGGCAATGCATCAAGCGGCACATAATGAAGGGAGGTATGAAGCTGAAGAAGAAGATCAGACTTCTGGGCCTCCCTCTCCACAGGACAAGGTGGCGGGTGCCCAGAACTGCAGTTCTGCAGTTCAATGACCTACGGCAATGCTCACACAGCTCGTGGGAGGAGAAGACATGAAGCTGCAGAAGGTGAAGAACAGACTTCTTATATATAAGATATATATATATATATATATATATATATTTGAAACCAGGGGGCTGCACTCACCTGAACATGCATAAATGGGGTGCTGCTGGGTGTCAATTTATACAATACACAATGTGACGGACTGCCTGCCTGAACTGGAACAGCATCACCACCGTAAACCCCACTTACCGCCGCAGCTTGGTTGGGGTCTCGCCATCCTCCACCCACCCTGGACCCAAGACCAGGATCCAGATTCCAGTAGGTAGACGTCTCCTAGTCCATAGAGCGTAGCAGGAACAGCTCTTAGAGGAGCTAGTGATTATTCTCAGGGGAGTATTGTGGTATAGAAATCCCCAGAGTGTAGTTCTCCAACCCTCCAAACATGAGCCAAGACTTGATGAAGGGGTACAGCATCTCATTTAATGGGAGCCACAGCTGGCCACTCACTTATCCACTAAAGAGCAACAAGAATGTTGACAGATTTTTTTTATTTTTTTTAAGACCTAATCTAGACATTAGTTACATTATATGATCATACGTTGCATAAGCCTGCCACAACGTCAATGTACCCCTTCTTTGGCAGGTCCTACTCTAACAGCCTAATGTCTGGTCTTATGAGATTAACCCACTTATGTGGGGAAACAATTCCATTAGTGGATAAGTGAGTGCACTGGATCTTGTGTATTGTATAAATTGGCCCCCAGCAGCATCCCATTGATGCATGTTCAGGTGAGGGCAGTCTTCTGGTTTCATATATATTTATTTGGGAGTCTAGTCAACTCCTTGGTTTTGCACCCCTCCCTGTCACAGGTGCCTCACCCCAGGGCGCTATTTAACCTTGTACTGCAGAGAGCCACAGATGGAATTTTTTCCCCAATTAAGTGGGTTAATCACATAAGAGCAGACTTTAGGCTGTTAAAGTAGGACCTGACAAATACGGGGTACATTGATGTTGTGGGAGGCTTATTCAATGTATATTCATATAATGTAACTAAACCCCCATTATTTTGGCCTCGATTAGAGGTTTAAAAAAAAAAAAATACTAATAAAATCTGTCAACATTGTAGTTGCTGTTTAGTGGATAAGTGAGTA
This sequence comes from Pelobates cultripes, assembly GCA_933207985.1. Taxonomy (NCBI): domain Eukaryota; kingdom Metazoa; phylum Chordata; class Amphibia; order Anura; family Pelobatidae; genus Pelobates; species Pelobates cultripes. Next base: position 179,397,470 of record OW240915.1, on the reverse strand, counting down.
CGCTGGATCTTGTGTACTGTGTAATATATATATATATAAATATATATAATATGTGTGTGTGTAACATATATATGCACGGGCAGACCAGGCTCCACAGCAGTCACTTTAAAGTGTACAAGGGCGCCAAAAAGTAAAAGTGCCGCCTAAAGCCATGGCCCCACTGGGACCAATGGACAGGCCGGCCCTGCAAACCAATTGTATAGATCTTCTAAAAAGTTAAACAGAGTAGACAAAATATGAATTTGCCTTCATAACAAAATACAATTCACAAGCAAATACAAATATATATATATATATATATATATATATATATATATATATATATATATATATATATATATATATATATATATAAAAAACCTTGGTATATCCTGCAAAAAGATGAGTTTTTAAGTAAAATTATACCGAGTAAATCAACAGTAATTTTCAGAAAAGCAGACAATTTAAAAAAACAAAATAACTCCTAGTCTATTACTCATAAATAAGGAAATTTTGACTATTTCTAAAGAAAAATTGCAAGGTTTTTATAGTTGTGGTAAACACACTTCATGCATCTATCAAAAGAGAACAGTAAAAACATTTACAGATACTTATAAAAAAATATTAACATTGTAAATAATAAAATATTCAGTGCTCCAGGACACAAGTGATATATTTATTACACTATGGTTGTGGAGCACAATGTGTCAGAATAACTACTCCAAAATTACATGTCAGAATGTAACCTGTCCAGATTTTAAATGAGAAAATAAAAAGAGAGAGAGAGAGAGAGAGAGAGAGAGAGAGAGAGAGATTGTAGCTGTATTAGTCCAGTGTTGTAGATGTAAAAAACAGATACAATGTGTATCTTTGAATTCCTTTACCCAGCCTGGCCACTCAATAAAGGACCTAAAAATTATAGTACTGAAAGGGGGGGTTTAAAAATACCCAAGAAAAGAAAAAACTTTTGAAACCAGAATGATCAAATTGTTTAACAGCAAGAATAGAGGACTAAATATTGATTTGGGTTTCCTGTCCCACTACCAACACTTTAAATGAACACTCCCCCACATTATCTTACTGTTCTGTCATATGTATCAAGTCTTTAAAACGCATTCCAATAAGTTTAAAATTATCAATATATAAGTACTATGTGAAGACCTATGCTTTCCCATAATCTTATGCATATATGCTTATATATGTGACTGTGCATTTATATTTGTGTATATGAGTTCATGTGTATGTATATGTGTTCATGTGTTTATGCATGTGCATATACATATTTATATGTGTGTGTATGTATAAAGTGTACCATCTTCTGCACTGTCTGCTTGTTTTTGTTCTCCCTCTCTCTGCTCTTCAGAAATATATTTATGACCCTCTGCAAGAATGGTGTCTATTTTCTAACAAACCTGTGTCTTAGCCGCACTCATGTTGCTTTAACCCCTGTATCACAACTCAACTTTGAATTCTATGTGTCGTCTTGCTCCGAAATGCTTCAGAGTTGAGAAAGGGAGGTTCTCCAGAAAGCTTGTGATTAAAAAATGTTGTTAGTCCAATAAAAAAGGTATTACAAGATACAAATTGTATCTGTTTTTTAGACATACACAATATATATATATATATATATATATATATATATATATATATATATATATATATATAAAGAAAGGATGCACTCTCCGGTCTTTCAAACAGTAGAAAAGAATTTTATCCATCAAAAGGTGTACAATAATATGACCTATGTTTCGACCCATTCGGGTCTTCCTCAAGGTCCCGAATGGGTCAAAACATCGGTCATATTATTGTACACCTTTTGATGGATTAAATTATTTTCTACTGTTTGAAAGACCAGAGAGTGCATGCTTTCTTTATACATATTCTATATAATTTCAGCGTAGGAGTGCACCAGGGCATCTAACTAAGTACTGTGTCACCAGCAAGGGTGAGTGCCATTATACTTATACTATATATATGGAAGGCGTGGCCTGAAGTTGTGGGAAGGGCTGGGTTACCCTTCTTAAGGGACTCCAGACCCTTCCCTCACTACCTGTTAGGTGCGACGGATTCTGTTTTCGTCACTTCCGGTTTTCGGACAGCAATTTCCGGCGGGCTAGCTCGCGCGCGTCAGGTCGGGCAGTTCTCAGAAGCATCCAGCACTACATCCGGATACCACGGGCGGGAGCACGCTAGGTCAGGCAGTCGGCAAATTTTTTCACACGGCAAATCGTAAGTTGAAACGGCCGTCGCAAATTTGGCGGCGCGCCCGTTTTACGTCATCACTAAGCATCAATACTACACGCTCACAATTTCTATTGTAATACTATGTTATACAACAACCTACTCACAACTTGGTCACATTATAAGCACTCTTATGCTTATTTCTTACGTTATTATTATTCCTGTGTCCATTCATTACAACGCTGTTACCTTAAAGTACACACTAGGCACCAGAGCGACCTCTGGTGTCTAAAAAATGGTGATATTGAATTCTTATACCTGTTCTGTCATTGATGCTATTTTAAAATTGCAGTTATTTAAAGCAAGTTGGCATATGGGGTTACAATCAGTAGTGTGTACAGATACGTTTTATACGGGGCACGTATTTTACAATTAGGCTGCTAACCTAACAATGACTACGGATCTGGGTATTAGGGAATATATTTATATGCATGATTAGCACTTAAGATGTCGTGTAAACTCTTTCAGTATTTTCTGCATTCCCACGGTGGGCAGCTATTCTACAACTTGCTCAGGACTTAGGTCCCTTCACTCGAGTTTCTACTTAACAGTCACCCTACGCCAGGGTCCTCATATGTGTTTTCTGTATTTTAGGTATAGGCATCCTTGCTCTTGTTAATTTGGTGCCCAGCCCTCTGCTAGGGCAATATTGCCGGTAGGTATCTGAATAACAGGGGACTTAGGGGTTATATTTCTGTGCCCGTACAAATATATATTACTTTCATAGGTGACTACAGATCGTCTGTTCCTCCTTTTCCTCATTATAGCTGTCAAACCGCTCATCAGGTACGTCATATCTTTTTTTTTTCGACTTTTTCCCCATACCTTCCCTTTCGGCTTAGTACAGATTTACTGGCTTACAATAAATAGGACCCACTAGCTACGTTTTCTGGCCTCTTATGCCTTCGTTAGTGGTCCCGCGAGGCCAACACCCATCCTCATTTCGGAGGTACGGCATTCCCTCGGGCCATTTCATAGCTAGCCGCCTCGCTTAGTTGCATAGAGAGGGCCTCACTTGTCACTCCCATTCTGTCTTATGCCTTTACAAGTCACAGAGAGGCCACCACCCTGCCATAATGCCAATGGCCACGTTTTCCACACGCGCCAAATCATAGATAGTGCCTCTCAAGGCCGCTTGGCTACTAGCAGGGCCTCACCTGTCACGTTACTTAATAATTCTTCGCCACTTGGCATTAGTTATCATAAGCCAGTTGGATAGCACCCCAGGTAACATGTTATTTTATGTTGTAGCATGTCTCAAGCTCCGGAAGGAAGGGAAGTCGAGTCCTTACCCAGTACACCAACTAGATCAGTCACGCCGTCTCAGGGTGACGACATCGCAAGCCCTGCCTCACTCAGGGCATGGACTATTCCCAGGATCACGGCCGAATTAAGGAAGAGAAATATTCCTTTCCCTGCTACAGCTAGGAAAGCAGAACTGTACTGATTGCTGAACACACAGACTGATAACGCGGGGGCGGGTGAAGGGTCCAGTGGCACCCAGTCTTCAGATCTGAATACGATTCTGTCCTCAGTTCTGACCTCTTTGGGGCGTATTACTGACAAGCTAGACAAAATGGATGCAGATAGCCAGCAAAAGTCACTGGCTGCTGCAGTGGATCCGGCCGCTTCGGGCCATTTGGACCCCCTACCGGGTAATTTACAACATAGGTTAAAAGACCCACATATTATTAACCCCGCACACATGGTGCCTGCTAAAACAAAGAAGGACATCTTGGAGGGGAAAGATATCAATTTGGTTTCACTTTTGATAGCCTCACAAGATGTCCTAGAGAATAAGACCTATGCATACGGTGATGTATCAGTGGTATTGAAGTCCAGAGACCCCAGGTTAAATCAGAAACTATCAATACCAGAATTTGTACTGGCTTTCGGTATATACAGAGATGTAATATGCTCGGTATACCCGGATAGGAGGGAGGAATTGGACCTGTATCTCCACAAGCTGGTGGATTTGGGGCATAAGTAGCTCCAGAGCTCCAAGTTTGAAAAACATACTAGCTCCAACGATTAAGGAAGTTAGGCCATCCAGAATGAATCAGGAGATGGCAGGCTTCCATAAATGCAATAAATGTCCAGGCTGTAAGAACAACCCCACTCAACCAATACTGACAAGAAAATTTAGCAATATGAATGGAGACGAAGAATTCAAAATTAAATCAAATCTGAGTTGCAACTCTACAGGGGTCATATATCTCCTAATTTGTCCCTGCAAGAAACATTATGTGGGCAGGACGAAGAGAAAATTTAGAATAAGATTAGGAGAACACATTCGCAATATCAAGAAAGGACTCAATACACATAATCTTTCAAGACATTTTACTAATTATCATTCCAATGATCCAACTGGCTTAGAATTTTATGCTATTGATTTAATTAATCCACATTGGAGGGGAGGTGACTTTGAAAAAAGGCTTGATAAAAATGAAGCAAGATGGATATTTCAACTCAATAGTTTGGAACCAGTTGGTCTAAATATTGATTTTGAACTGAATGCATTTTTATAAAGAACCCTTTTTTTTTTTTTTTTTTTTTTTTATTCTATTAATTCACCAACTACAGGACCTGTCCCTTTTTATAGTTGGGGTTACACCAGATGATTTGTCCTAACCGCATAGATTTTATTCGATCACTAAGTATTCCCTTTTTATTATACTCATTATTTTATTTTATTTCTAGGGATCGAATATTCCCATTTTTATTCATCCATTTTTTATTCATTTTTTATGATAGTTAATACCACTTATTCATATACTAATTTTTGTTTTAGACACCCTGTCACTTTAAGTGGTAACGATCCAGTTACTATTTGACGTGTCTCATTATATTTCTATTAGTTGCGGTACCAGTAGACGATACATAGGTGTATATTGATTATTATGTTTTGATATTTTCTGTTTCCTTTTGTGTAAATTATTAGATGTTCTGTCATGCATATATTTTTTATTCATATTTTTTACTCATATTTTTTACTCATATTTTACTCATATTTTATATTTTTACTCATATTTTTTCTTGCAACAGCGGATGTATCTTTAGTTACAATGTTATAATGTAACAATATCATGATGATACTAAATTACCAACTTTTTACAATGATTGCCTATATCATTATGTGCTTATATAATATGTATTTAAGAGCATGTTTTTATGTATAATTGAATTACTGGTAAATATGTTTTGTACTATTATTATTATTTATACAATATTATTATGTTTGGAGAATCTGCTGTTTTGGTGAATGGAGGGTTAATCCAACAACTATATGCAATTAATTGATTGAAGTTAGGGAGTATATAAGAAGTTAATGCTCCTTTGATGCCATCCTCTGATGAAGTGATTTGAAATCACGAAACGCGTAAGGAAGGCATCCGACGATCATCAGTTCCTGAGAGAGAGACTTGGAACGCATAGCCGCAGTGAAACGCACGCGGAGAATACCCGGTGTCAGCCTAGCACGAGGCAGTCCTCCTCTTTCTCTGTCCGGCCGGCGAGAGAAAGTAACGTCTATCTATCTTTTTTGGACCCTCAGTCTACTGTGACCCGGTAAAATATCCAAATATCTACCTCTCTTATGTGGGACTGTTTTACATTTTAACCATTTTATCACTGTTAGTCTCTCTATATATGTTAGTGTGCTGTTCAGACAATAAAGTATTAATTAGCTACATGTCTGCTGTGCATATATTTGACTAACTTTGGACTTCTATTTTTTACATTTGCATTTTTTTGCATTTTATATTATGCATACCCTCTTTTAAAGGGGTATGTTAGACATTTTGTATTTGTGGTATTGATTCTTAGATATACATAAGATCTTTACTATATTAACCCATTTGCAGCTGGTGGATACTACCTGCCTCACTATATAGGAGGTTTAGGTCCGATCAGCTGGAACATTTGTATTTTATCAGGACTCACTCAAGATTCATGTTACTTGATATTTCCACTGAGCCCAGTTCATATCTTTTTTGATTAATTTCAAATCAGTACCCTCCATATATACCCTTTTCTGTAACCTTTGGTGGTGGTTACTAATTGTACTAGTGGCACAGTGGTTTTTATCGGCTACTCTTATCCCAAGATTTTACTATATGAGGATTTCTTCCTAAATATAGTTATCTATCTATAAGTACGGTGGTACGTCTTTTTACGACTACCACCGTGCCTTTTCCGCGAAGGCGTCGGCAGCCCTTTCACAGTTCAATTACCAAACGGATTGGGGCGTCCTGGATACTGAGCTTTTTTGCCGACACTTCGCGGGCCCAAAAACCCCAGCTTGTGCCATTTGCTCGTCCAATTCTCACACGGCTAATCTGTGCCCTAATTCTCCAGAGGTAAACGCTGTTTTTCCACCTCCTAATGTAGTGCCCACAGGGAGACCTGGCAAGGTGCTTAAGGATAAACTAGGCCGTGACATAGTGTTTTTGGGTAAATCGCAGGTCTGTAACAATTTCAACTCAGGTTCCTGCGGTTACAGTGCCTGCAGACTTCTCCATGTTTGCTCACTATGTTTCAGAGCTCACTCCAAGGCAATGTGCCCAAATAAACTATACCCTAAGCAGTACTTATCGTCTCTTCATGTCTCCCTACTGCAACAACTTTTGCGGGATCACCCTTCCCAACATCTCGTTGATTTTTTGGTGACAGGGTTTAAGATGGGGTTTCACACGGGTATTATTCACATGCCCACGGGGACCCTAGAATGTAATAATTTGCAGACAGCCTTGGCAGCACCCAACACTATCGACTTACTCCTACAGAAGGAAATTGACCAAGGTTTCTTATTAGGCCCTTTCAACCCCCCGCCTTTCGCAGTTTGGAGGACAAACCCCATAGGACTGGTCACCAATAAATCCTCCAATAAACAAAGATTAATTCTCGATCTGTCCGCCCCCCATGCATCTCATACCCCAAGTCTAAATTCACTAATCCCGTCCGAGGAGTTTTCCCTCCAGTATGCCACCATCGATCATGCAGTCACAGCCATACTCGCAGCAGGGGTAGGGGCATGGCTAAGTAAAACTGATATTGCCAACGCTTTTAAGCAGCTCCCTATCCACCCATCCCTATGGCATTTGCATGGTGTTAAGTGGCGAAGTTCATATTACTTCTTCACGCGTCTCACGTTTGGCTCAAAAAGCAGCCCTAGGATTTTCGATATCTTCGCGGAGACGTTGTGCTGGATGCTGCTTAACATCTGCAGATGTCCCACAGTTATCCATTACCTGGACGATTTCCTGACCATAGAAAGTAACCTAGTACCTCCCAGTAGCCTCCAGTCTATCACAAAACTGTTTACACAACTAGGGGTGCCTATTTCACCTACCAAGACTGAGGGTCCGGATACTATCATCCACTTTTTGGGGGTGGTACTGGACTCTGTACACATGCAAGCTAGCCTACCCAGAGAAAAGATTGAGCGCATCCTGGCAGCTATCGACCTTTACTTAGGAGGAGGCTCATGCAATAGGAAGGAGTTGCAATCCTTGTTGGGTTCTCTAAATTTCGCTATGAGAATCATTCCACAAGGTAGAGCATTCATTTCAAGGTTACTTAGCCTGTTTCCAAAGTTGCAATCTGACACCTCCCGCATTACTTTAGACGTACAGGCCACCGCTGACCTACATATGTGGAAGGAGTTTTTGCAAAATTGGAACGGGAAAAGCATGTTTATACCGGTTTGGTCAGAGAAATCGGAGTCAGTCTGGACGGATGCCGCAGCCACCTCAGGTTTTGCAGCAATATGGGGAAATGAATGGATGTGGGGAGAATGGCCTAGGGAAATTACAGAAATTCCCCGGTTTAAGGACACATCAGCCTTGTTTGAGCTCTATCCTATCTTAGCGGCAGCAGTTAAGTGGGGAGCAAGTTGGTCCGGGAATACGGTTCGTTGCTTCTCGGACAATATGGCAACATGCCATATTGTAAACAAGGGGCGTTCCTCTTCCCTCACCATCATGCGTTTCATGAGGACTCTCACATGGCTCGCTGCAAAACACAGTTTTCTTCTCACTTGTGTTCATGTGCCTGGGGTTCTCAACATTGCAGCTGATCATTTGTCACGGTCTCGGTTTCAGGAGTTTCGGGAGGCCCTGCCAACAGCGGCCCTCATACCAACTCCAGTTCCAAAGTGGCAGGAAATGATCTGGGACTAAAAGTTCTGCTATGTCAAGGGCGACAACTCTCACAGCTCGGTCTCTCCGATAATACCAGGAAGGCATATGAAAGGGCTTTCCATGTTTTCAATAAATTCTTGTTGGACTTTAATGTCACTGACCAGTTTTCTATGGAAACCATTATTGCTTTTATTTCTTTTGCCACTTTCGTCTAACATTATCTTACAATACCATCAAATTATATATCACAGGCATTCAACATCACATCCTCACCACTTGGCCTAACAAACAACGCTTTCTGTCGTCCTACCAAGTTAAGGCTATACTTAAAGGCATCAAAGACTCCGCCCCTATAGCCTCACCAACTAGACTACCCATACACGATGTATTGTTTCAGTCACTGTCAAAACTACTAGACACCTCACCCTTTGAAGCTCATACTAATCATGTAATTAAAGCCGCCATCTATCTAGCATTTTACGGGTTTTTACGGCCCAGAGAATTCACTACTACTAGCTATAACTCACCCCTTTTCCTCACAAGGTCCGATCTCATAAAGGTCCAAGATCACTATCTTCTGTTACTGCACCATACCAAAACAAGCGCCCCCGGGCAAACGGTCACTATACCCTATTACCCCACAAGTAATACTTGGTGCCCGGTGAAGGTTTTCGACACACTTCTTGCCTTTGACAATATGGGCCCCACACAACCACTCCTGTCCTTGCACGGCAATAAGCTCACTACGAGCCAATTCATGATGTATATTAGGATATTGTTAGCCCGGTTAGGACTGAACCCAGCCAGCTACTCTGGTCACTCTTTTAGAATAGGAGCCGCCACCACCGCTTCTAAAAAGAATATCCCTGCTCACATTATTCAGATACTAGGACGATGGAAATCTACGGCATACACCAGATACATACCTCAGCCCATACAAGAAGTACGTCTGGCTTTCAAAACTATGAATTTGTAATCTGTTATGTCCGGTTGTAGGATGAATAAATGGTTATCTCTTTTTGCCCTCTTTTATTTCAGGCCTACTTCCTCGTCAGTTCCGGCACACCACAACTGACATTTCCTTTCATGGTTTGTCCTATTTATATAAGTTATACTACGGCTTATGCCCTGACCACAAATGGAAGGCGTGGCCTGAAGTTGTGGGAAGGGCTGGGTTACCCTTCTTAAGGGACTCCAGACCCTTCCCTCACTACCTGTTAGGTGCGACGGATTCTCCCACCCACCACACTGCTTTCATAAGCATTTTTATAAGGTAGGCCCTCTTTTATTTCAGGCCTACTTCCTCGTCAGTTCCGGCACACCACAACTGACATTTCCTTTCATGGTTTGTCCTATTTATATAAGTTATACTACGGCTTATGCCCTGACCACAAATATATATATATATATATTTTGGTACATTGGATTAAGGTCCTTTAGTATTCTGTTAGTTTTTATTTTTTTTATTTATGACAGATAATTGTTCAGGACTTTATTAGCTATAAGTCTGTCATGTGGTAGTGGGTGGTCCCACATTTCTGTTCTTCAGATTGGACATCAACAAGATAAGATCTGGGTGTGTGAAGTGAGGCCAATGAAAAAGGGATGGAGATGAGACAGTTATATAAAGTTATTTACAGTTAGGAAGAGTAAAGAATTGAGTAGAGAAAACATGTGTTGTATAAAATTGAAAAGTTTACTAACCAAATTCTATCATTCTATCTAATATTAATAACTATGTTTACATAAAATATTGATGGAATACATTAAATAAAAATATCAATGAAAAATTGCATGCACAGAAAATTACAGTGACAAACCTTAGATTTAAATGGTAACAATACTATAGTAGCAAATAATAATATAATAGAGTAGAGTATTTTCCAAGCTTCAGTCAGTACCCGAAAGTTGCAGGGAAATGAAAAATGGAGTGATTCAGTATTGCTTGGATCTAGGTGTGTGAAGTGAAGCCTGAAAGTTGCAAGCCCATCCTGAATAATCAATATATGTATTCATTCTTAAATTTCATTAAAAGATTAAAAATTATAAGTTTTTTGTGTTTTAACGATTTTAAGCAGTGTTCAGATATTGAAAATTTAAAACGTAATAAACCGCTTGATAAATTCATTTTAAGAAAGGTAACCGAGTGAACATACCTAAATACCTTGAAACAGACGTGTGAACAGAGCAAAATTGGATTTGGTCGCACTAGTTAAAGGATCACTATAGGGTTGGGAACACAAATATGTATTCCTGACCCTATAGTGTTAAAACCTCCATCTAGCCCCCCTGGGCCTGTCATGCCTCCATAAATATAGCAAAATCTTACAGTATTTAAGCCTGAAGCTGTAGATCTGCATGCTGTTTGCCTCAGAAAAACAAGCTGTCTGCTGATATCATCAGAAGTGGTGGCCTGATCCAATCACAATGCTTCCCCATAGGATTGGCTGAGACTGACAAGGAGGCAGATCAGGGGCAGAGCCAGCATGATTCAAACACAGCCCTGACCAATCAGCATCTCCTCATAGAGATGAACTGAATCAATGAATCTATATGAGGAAAGTTTAGTGTCTGCATGCATAGGGAGGAGACACTGAATGTTTGGATGCATTTTAGGCAACCATGAAGCAGGAAGGATCTCTAACAGCTATCTGAGGAGTGGCCAGTGAAGTTATCACTAGGCTGTAATGTAAACACTGCATTTTTTCTGACAGTGTTTACAGCAAAAAGCCTGAAGGTAATGATTCTACTCACCAGAACAAATTCAATAAGCTGTAGTTGTTCTGGCGACTATAGTGTCCTTTTAATCTGAAAATAAAATGTTTTTTTGGCAGGGCAGAATTTGGTTTATAACGGCTATCACAAATTCACTTCTCATTTTTAATTTTATTAAATGTAATGAAAGTGAATGATTTTCTTTTTTAAATGATGCATATTGATTTGTTTGAGAAAATCTCACTTTTTTTCTGGGTAAGCAGCCTTATTGGGTCAAATGTTACTATTATCCAACTGTTACTCAAAATAAATTGGTCCACAAAGTGGAATTGCAACTTTGCCTTATGTAAAATTCATAGCAGCAACAGATAGCCTCATCAGTGTGTGTAGAGTGGGAGCAAATACACATAGATAATGTAAAAATATACATAGATAATGTTAAAGGACCACTATAGTGCCAGGAAAACATATTTGTTTTCCTGGCACTATAGTGCCCTGAGGGTGCCCCCACCTCAGGGTCTCTCTCCCGCCGGGCTCAAGGGGGTGGAAGGGGTTAAACTTACCACTTTCTCCAGCACCTGGCGGGGGACTCTCCTCCTCCTCTCTTCCTCCTCGGCTGAATGCGCATGTGTGGCAAGAGCCATGCGCGCATTCAACCAGTCTCATAGGAAAGCATTCACAATGCTTTCCTACGGACGCTGGCGTCTTCTCACTGTGAAAATCACAGTGAGAAGCTGAGAAGCGCCGCTAGCGGCTGTCAATGAGACAGACACTAGAGGCTGGATTAACCCTAATATAAACATAGCAGTTTCTCTGAAACTGCTATGTTTATAGAAAAAAGGGTTAATCCTAGCTGGACCAGGCACCCAGACCACTTCATTAAGCTGAAGTGGTCTGGGTGCCTACAGTGGTCCTTTAATGTCATTGCTTTAATGCTGTGGGGATACAGGGGAAAAAGAGCAGCACACACACACAGACAGGGATGCCTCCTGCTGTTATAAAGTCAAGACAATGATGTGATTGGTATATGTAGACCTGCAGCAGGACTCAAATTGGGTTCAGCAGCAGCTGTTCAGATAACAGAACACTCTAGCCCAACATGGCTGCTCAGCCAGATAAAATAATGAAATGTTCTAAAAATAAAAACAAAAAAAAATATACAACGTTACAAAAAAAACCAATGTTTCATTAAATGTAATAAACATTTTAAAAATGAGTAGTAAAACTTTTTTTTACTGCACCTGGAATATCTTATATGCTGACAATATTCACCTATCTTTTGGTCATATACGTAAAGGAATGGATGTATGTTCCTATATCGTTTTACATTTTAATAATTTGGTGTATATAAGACACAAAACTCAAAATTTCTGTATAAATGTTTTTCTTTCTTTTTAAAAAAAAAAATATACAAATTAAAATATGTATCTCTGGAATTGATTAAGGGAACTTATGTCTAATGCTTCTCCATGAGATGAAAATTTAAGGTCTTAAGAAGGAAAACTAAAAATGTTAGTGGTTGTTTTGTCTGACAGTCACTAGAGACATGTTTTTGACCAATTGAATACATTGTCATTTCTCAGAAATTATAATGTTTTACATTGCCCAAGACTACAACATAAAGATGCAATGGTTTTAGTGCTTAGGATTTTGCGTTAAGTGTTTCATTTACATAAATCTTAATGTGTTCTTTCTGTCAGACATTTAACAAAAAAAAAAGAGCTTTGACTTCTTCAAAAATAATACTTTCATCTCCCCTGGCACCTGTAGCATGATAGTTCATTACCTTTTTTAATATCTTACTTTCATAATTGATGATAAATATATTGACATAGTAATGTACTTGCACCTTTCAAACCAAACAGTACCAAATATTGGTGCATAATGTGGCTGCTCCCATATGTTGTCAATTAGAGAATAATGATCCTTTGTGAATTAAAATGTGGATTAACATCAATAAGATATGCAGTAGGTTGGTGATTGATGCTTTCTGCAGTACAGTATGTTAAGACATTTGTTTTGGAGTTGTCATACACATAAGTCAAGATACTCATTTATCTGCCTCACAAACATTCTAACAATGTAACATGGTATACTCCTATTTTCTTGTCAGATAGCAAATCATGAAAGAGAAAAAAGATATTTAGCATTATAAGAAATATAACATGCTAAAGAATAGTATTTTTGATTTACTTTCAAAGCAACATAGGAGACAAACTAGACTGGTATATTTCTACTGATTCCTTAAAGTTTGGAACTGCAGGAAATGCTATAGAATTGCTTGTTTTACCTTAATCAGTATGGCTCTATGTGAAAACAAGTGCAATGGAGAACTTACAATATCAAGGTAAAATATAACTAACAAGCAAAGGGTGGGAGAGCTATTCTAAAATAAAAAAAGTAATACTGAAATTCACATCACACCAAACACTTGTCATAGTGTAAGCTATTTTACAGCTCCAAATTGTGTGAGTGCTCAATTTGGATTGTTAAATAGATTTAATTATTTGTATAGATGTACTACCTTATGACCTCTGGTTATTTGTTTAATTCATATATTATGGGCATACGGACAAAGCAAAAATTGTGCCTTGATGATATGGTTTGAGTGCGACTATATCAGACTGAATATGCACTGAATGCACTTTTGTGTTTTGTTTTTTTTAAGCTTTGTGCAAAAGATATTCTGTCTACACGTGCAATAAAATATTTTTTTCTAAATTGTAGTGTAGGGGATAATGTTTATTGATGATGCAGTGTAGTGGTTAATGAGAAGGCCTTTAGAGCAGCAATGTGATACATGTTTTAGTGCTGCAAGATTAAAATGGTGGCAGCTGTCGTTCAAGAGACCTGGAAATGTAAACCTGCTCAAAGTTAGGAACCCCAAACATAATGTCTATCTATAAAATACTTAATAATTATGAAATTATTTCCTTTTTTTTCTTTGTCTAATGCTTTCTTTGCCTCGTTACAACACAGAAATGGACATTTCTGCAAAACAAAACATTCTCACAAATCCAATGTGGATGGAGTTTGAATGAAAAACCTTTAAACTTCAAATAAATTAAAAACAAAATCAATATAGGGAAGTTTGAATCACTTTGTTCTGGATTTACAACATGCTCTCACAGGAGGCCTCAGTTCTGATAATCTTATTTCCAGTAAAATATTCTTTCCTCCATCTCTCTAGACTACTGTGTGGATTCTACCCAACATAGCAAAAAAAATAAAATACATGTTTTTCTTTAATAAAAAATGGCTGAAGCTGTAAAATAAAGTATTATATAATGTACATTAAGTATTGTTAATTTAAACCTATTTTACAAACAATGTCTATGTTTACAATAGTTTACAATAACTCCAACATGTTCTGCTGTGTGTACAATTTGGGGAAAAAACAGTACAATATACACACACCAATACATAAGGTAAAGAGGGTAATGCCTGTGAGCTGAGATCTAGCCTTTAAAGCTCTTTTTACAAAGTGCCTCATTAGAAGTGAGCTCACAATCTAATTTTATGTTTACACAGAATACAGCAGGAATTCCGCACTAATCAACACACAATATATGCAGAATTGGCAGCAATCCAAGCAAAGGAAACCCATCAAGTCCTTAAATGGATCAAATAAAACATAAAAAAAGATGGGGTAGGGCCGAGCCAATATGAATAAAATAGTCTTAGAGAGGGTAGGAGGTCTCGCTAAAGTAGCAGTAGATAATCAGGGAAACTTGATAAGATGTATTCTCTTCAATGGGAGTGGATACGTCTCAGGGTGTTCGTTCGTATATATGAAACAGAGAAGAGGCAGAAAGCAACCAATAATGCAGTACGTCTAGAGTCCAAAAGTGCAGTAGGTAACAAGAGGTAGAGAACTCACATTTAAAAGAGCTATGGCCAGCTCTGGTGTGAAGAGAATACAGCAGTATAATCCCGCTTATGGGATGTGGGAAGAAGTATCCGTCAGCACCGTCTGGTAATCCAAAGCTCCAAAGGGAAGATAAAATGCAACAATAGTGCTCTCAATTGTGATAAAATAGAGTATTAAATAGTGATAAGAGTAATAAGTGTAGAGCAGAAACACTGATCTATTGATACAGCGTTGGTGGTATGATCCCCAGCTCGGATTTACTTGGAGTAACAGCATAGGGCAGGCTTACTGCTCGATGGTATCAACTCTGGTGGTATAATCTACAGATTTCTTTTGATTAGTAGTAAAAAGCCAAGTAGTAAAGGAAATATATTATCAAATATATTTTAAAATGGTAAATAAAATTTAAAGGGAATTGGCACAAACCAGGTCTATTTGTCCAAAATAATTCCTTAATTCAGTAGTAAAAGTAAATATGAAACATCCAAATACACGTTTTGCTGATGTGGCTTTCTCAAAATTGGATCATGAGTACAGTGATACCCCCATCTATAGGTGTGTCAGATTCTCTGTGGGTTAAAAGACCTTATTTGGAGGGTGGGCATTGCAGTTTTCCAACTTGGAATTTTCACAGCTGGTCATCATGCACCCAAGTCCTATTTGGGACATTTTTGAAGCCGGCCAATGTAATTTACCCACATCAAACCATATATTTTTTAACAGTAGACAACCCAGAGTATTCAATATGGGGTATATCCAGTCTTTTTTAGTAGCCACTTAGTCACAAACACTGACCAAAGTTACAAAACAAAATGTAGGACTAAAGAGGTCCTTAATAGGAGAGTAATAGGGGGGAAAAAAGGGGGTCCCTACCTTTAATGATCCTAAGGGAAAACATTGCTCCTGATGACGGTGTGCTGAAACGCCGAAACGCGCGTCAAGCTTATTTTATTTATTTATTCACTTTTGGTAGCACTGATGGATTGATTTATTTAATCTTTTTTGAGTTATTTTTGTGTTATTTTGACAGGCAGGGATTGAGGCTTTGGTAGGCACTAGTGGTTTCTCACAGTGCCGAGGTAATTAGGGACAGCAGACTTCCTACTGTCTGGGCATAGCTTTTGGGTACCTCTTTATATTGACCATTTTTTAGTTACCTCCATCAACCTAGGGTCTCTTTTTATGAGACTTAGAATGTGTGTTTTTTAAACCTCAAATTAGGACACTTATCAGGCAGCTTCTCATTTAAGCTAGCAACTGTTTTTCTGTGTCCATTTCTGGATGGTTTACTATTATTACACTTCTTTCCACCTGTTCTGTTTTGTTTTCCCCCCCTATTACTCTCCTATTAAGGACCTCTTTAGTCCTACTTTTTGTTTTGTTTCTTCTATATTTGAGGGTTATTCCCTAATTAGGGAGAGTAATTCCAGGGCTTTTTGGCACTAATTCATTGGTCGATGTTGTGACCTCTGAATCAGAGCCACTGTTTCATTTACTGGCCAAAGTTAGCATTTATATTTGTTTGTGTGTTAAAAATGCAACAAGCAAAATTATGAACGCTAACTTTGGCCAGTGTTTGTGACTAAGTGACTACTAAAAAGACTGAACATACCGCATTTGCAATACCTTGGGTTGTCTTCTTTTGCAAATGGTATGCCATCATGAGGGTAATTCTCATTTCTGGGCTACCATATGCTTTCAAAGGCAACATTACAAATCTGGCAAATTTCCATGTGAAAAAACAGCCTTATATTTGATCCTGTAACTTTCAAAAACACTACAATACCTGTACATGGGGGGTACAGTTGTACTCAGGAGACTTTGCTGAACACAAATATTAGTGTTTCAAAACAGGAAAACGTATCACAACAATTATGAAAAATGCAAAAAACTTCAATTTCACTGACAATATCATCGCTGTGATATGTTTTACTTTTTGAAACACTAATGTTTGTGTTCAGCGAAGTCTACCGAGAAGAACAGTACCCCCCCATGTACAGGTTTTAGGGTGTCTTGGAAAGTTCCAGGGTTTAATATAGTGATAGCAAATTAAATTCCATGGACTCTCGGCCGGGTTGTCAGGCAGGTCCCCCAAATTGCAATCAATAAAATTACTTAATTATGTAAAAATATTACATAAATATGCAGGTAGAATAAAAATATATATACATGTTTATATATTTGAAGTCTACGTGTATATTTATGAGATTATTTATGTAATTATGTATATGGACATATGTATATTTCACATAATTTTTATTTATATATACAGATAGATAGACAGATATATATATATATATATATATATATATAATTTCATTCTAAGTGTATATATCAAAATACAGTTAGAATAAAATTACATATATAATTTTTTTTAATTTTTTTACACCAGCAGGGGAACTGCCTATAGATTTAGTGTTAACAAATGGTGATTTGGCATCAGATATTACTGTAGGTGAACGTTTAGGATCCAGTGATCATAATATAAGAGCAGTGACTGAGTCACACCACACAAAAACAAAAGTTTTAGACTTTAGAAAAACAGACTTTTCTAAAATTAGAATATGTGTAAAGGAGCCATTATCAGACTTGAGCAATTTAAATGGAGTCCAAGAGAAATGGGCAGTGTGCTCTCACTCTGACCGCCTGGTAGTCTAGTGTGCTTCTATGCAGAATGGAAGGGAGGGGGAGGAGCTCCCCATCCCAGTGTACAGTGCGTGCTGTTCCCTTATGGAGCCGCACACAGCCTGGGGGGTGCCAGGAGAGCCTTGTGGGTGCGGGTCTGACCAGCCCCACTGTACACCCCTGAATAGTGACCATATTATGATAACATTTCAGATTAACTAGAAAAAAGAATTTATATGGACTGTACAAAACGCTTAATTTGAAAACACTAAATTCAATAGAATAACTTTACGACTGGCAGGAACTATTCACTAGCAAAAGCACAGAGGATAAGGGGAATATCTTCAAACTGATTCTACAAAGGTACATGCCTCAATACACTGAAAATTAAAACCAACGTGGCTTACAACAAGGATCAGTTAAATGGTAAAAGATAAGAAAAGGGGATTCAAAACATTTAATTCAGACAAATATACACATGCCAAAAGGACTTGCAAAAGGGTAAATAGATTGGCTAAACTTGAAAATGAACAGCTCATAGCTAAAGAGAAAAAGAAGTTGTTAAAGTTTGTTAATTTCAAAACAATTAAAAGAAAATGTGTTGGTCCATTGGAATGTAAGAAGGATGTGTTACTCAAGGAACATCAGGACAAGGCAGAACTTCTAAATAATTAATTTTCTTCAGCAGAAAAAAATGGCTGTAAATCTGTGTTACATAAGCCTTACAACAAACACATGAATAGGTAAGACTGGATAAAGTGCTTAAGAAAGGAAATAAAGTAAAAAATAAAATAAAACCCAGAGCCAGATGGTATATACCCACACATGCTTAGATAGCTTAGTGTAGCAATATCCATAACACTGTTTTAATTTTTGTAGGATTTTTTTCTTTCAGAAATTTTATCAGAGTACTGGAGAAATGCAGATGTAGGGTCTATAGTTAAAAAGGGTTCAAAAGCTCTACCTGGTTGGGAAATTATTTCAAGGGCTGCTAAGCGATATTATTCAGGAATTCATTTTGAACAAAAATATAATTTGTTTTAAACATAAATATCATTTGTAGGAATCAACATGGTTTTATGAAAGCATGTCATACCAAACTAACTTAAGTGCATTCTATGAAGAAGTTAGAAATATAGATCCAGGTTATCCGGTAGATGTGACCTGCTTGGAATTTGTAAGGCATTTGAAACAGTTCCAACACTAGCTTAAACATAGGGTGTAGAAGGTAGTTATAAATGAAATATTTTCAAATTGGATAAAGGTTCTGCTCTGGGTTCACTTAATCTGTTCATAAATGATCTTGAAGTGGGCATTAAAAGTCATTTGTCAGTGTTTGCAGTTGACACAAAACTAGTTAAGAAAATAAACTTCACTACAGAATGATAAGGATAAAATTGGGAACTGGGCAGACAAGTGGCAGATGAGATTCAATACAGATAAATGTAAATCCATGCATTTTAAAATAAGGAAAACACAAGCCACTTTAAACAGGATTGCACTAGGGATAACATTAAATGAAAGTGGTGGCAGTTTAGAAATCATGTCCTGATTTTTCAGCTCCCACTCTAGTTTTGAACAATCCACCATTCATTCCTATGGGACCAATTTCGCCACAAAAATCACAATATTTCATGAACCATTTCGGTATATTACGGTCTATGTAGTGTAAAAACTGTGGGAGGAGTTAGGGTGGTAAATTTGGCTATAATAATATATATGTGAGATAATAGTAAGTGGTCTTGCCATGCAAGAACACTTAATAAAGAAAAGAAAAAGAAAAAAGAAAAACCGATCACAGCTGAATGCTGGAAATTACATCAACACACAGGAAATGCATTGCATATTACTGTTCCCTTTGTTGGATTGCTGTTTCTGTTCCACTTAACCTTGTGCAGTATGCTGTTCCAGGTCCACCTTGGGTGGAGACAAGCCTGAATACATTGCTCTATTGTAAATGCAATTTTAAGCATTAAAGTGTCTGGTTTTACTGTATTATGATATTGGCTCTCCTTTACCATTTACAGTTGCCAGTTGAAGTACCTATCACATTTATACCCCTTTATGGGGAGACAAGTCTGCATTTACAGACGTCTTGCGAGTTTTCTCACTCTCTCCCCTCCCCCGTCTCTCTCCTTTCTTTTTACTGTACTGTATAACGCTATGTGCCGTTTTTCCTTTTTTTTTTTTTAGATACTGTATAATCAGGCGGTATTTTTTCTCTCTAGTGTGGAGCTTATTTTTCTCTTATACTTTGTATAAGCCAATGTAATTATATAATCAATGTTATCACTTCACCTCTCAGTGGTTTTAATGTGGAATATATATATTTTTGTATTTTGTATTTCCAGGCAAGGAAGTCCAGATTATGGATGGAGTGCAAGATTCTAAATGCTAGCCCCCTAGTGGTGGTGCCAGATTTTGATTTGATTTGGATGGAGTGCAAGATTCTTTTCGTGAATAGTGACCATATTATGATTACATCACAGAGCTGGGAGGAAGTGACTGC
The DNA here is from genome assembly GCA_933207985.1 of Pelobates cultripes. NCBI lineage: Eukaryota > Metazoa > Chordata > Amphibia > Anura > Pelobatidae > Pelobates > Pelobates cultripes. The sequence goes on along the minus strand of OW240915.1, from coordinate 179,377,390 downwards.
ACATCACTCCTCTCAGCTAACACACAGACTGCACAGGAGAAAGCAGAGGGAGTCAGAGTGGGAACTCTGACTCCCATCCACCTGAGCCACCATTGGACCCCAGGCAATATATATATACGAAAAGAATCTTGCACTCCATCCATAATCTGGACTTCCTTGCCTGGAAATACAAAATACAAACATTAAAACAAGATAGCACTCTCAAGACTTGTCAAAAATAAAAACATAATATTTATTGTCATATTATCTAAAAAGTCAACATTTTAGCTTGATCTCCTCAAGCTTTCCTCAGGACATAACATAGACATCCACAATCCCCAGCTTATATACCATAAAAATATACTTACTTACCCCCAGCTGTACAGCAACAGACTCCGAGGATGCCCGGACTAAGACTGCTGCTGGTCACGCCGACGTGTAGTCACGTGGTGTCACGCTCAATGATACGGCCTGGGGTCGTTGTCATGGAGATACCTATAAACACCAAACAAAATGATTCAAACTGGTGATTTAAAAGCAATATAAAAACATCAAATCACAGCACGCTGCAGCATCACATATATGAACATCTATATACATGATCAGATATCTCTATCATTCCAAATTAAAGAGTTTATAATGACGAGACAGGGTGTATGTCCTTAAACAAATGGTATAGTAATTACGTTGTATTTGCTCCTTAAACCACCTTTTATTTCAAAGGAGAGGATTATTATTTTAAGTGATTACCGATTTCCAGATGGAGTCAGGCAAATCAAAATCTGGCACCACCATTTAGCATTAATCAATCTGACATGCAGCCTACTCCAATTATTCTCATCCACTGCAGTGGGGACCAACAGCTTAAATATGCTAACTTCTAGATCTCGGATAAGGAGACCACTTAATACTGCATTTAAAACACACTTAAATGTGTACTTAATTCATACATATATATCTATGCTATCAACACTTAAACATACTTTGATTCCCATGGCTTCATGTTGCTTCATACAAATTCGAAAAGAGTCTCAACACATTATCATATTACAACTACAAAGTGAGGTGGATATTTCCCACACATCTTAACCTCCAAAATATCAATCAAAAATAATAAACAATCAAGGAGGGATTAATTAACTATGCAATTGGCAACAGTTAGTAACACGAATGATTATAAATCATTCCATCTGTCACTGGAATCACTGGTATAAGAACCTATCCCCAAGGGTGGCTTCTAAGCCAGATACACAATAATTATTGGAGAATATAATATAAATGGACTTCATTTCAGTGTTCTGTTCTGTATAATGGTTTCACTGAATATCTAGGGCATGGGTCGTTAACCTGGTTCCTACCACCCACTAGTGGGCGTTTCAGGATTCCAGGTGGGCGGTAGGGATTTCCTCATTTTGAGAGGCTGGCAGGTGGGTGCAAGCCGGCGGTACCCCTGTGACCGGGTACCGCAGTCACCATTTGCGGCCCCGGCTCGCGCGGTAAACCGCCGGGGCCGCCGTCCAAGGGGTCCATCGGGTGGCCCATGCTGTCAGGGCCACCCGATGGATGTGGATTGTAAGGGGGCCCAGTCAGCGCTGGGCGCTTTAACAGCGCGACCGGGCCCCCTGTGATTACATCACAGAGCTGGGAGGAAGTGATTGCACATCACTCCTCTCAGCTAACACACAGACTGCACAGGAGAAAGCAGAGGGAGTCAGAGTGTGAACTCTGACTCCCATCCACCTGAGCCACCATTGGACCCCAGGGAATGTCACCCTCCTGCACCTAAAAGGTAGAAAACAGGAAGGTGACTAAAACATTTTGTGCGTGTTTGTTTGTGTGTATGTGTCTTTGTATTTATGTCTTGTGTGTCTTTATATGTCTTGTGTGTGTCTGTCTGTGTATGTATGTATGTCTTGTGTGTGTGTGTGTGTGTGTGTGTTTGTGTATATATATGTGTGTCTAGTCTTTGTATGTATGTGTTGTGTGTGCGTGTGTGTGTCTTTGTATGTATGTCTTATGTATGTGTCTTTGTATGTGTGTCTTGTGTCTGTCTGTATGTGTGTGTCTGTATGTGTGTGTGCCTGTCTGTTTATATGTATGTGTCGTGTGTGTGTGTCTTTATGTGTGCCTGTCTGTGTGTCTGTATGTGTCTTTGTATGTGTGTCGTGTGTGTGTCTGTGTGTCTGTATGTGTGTGTGCCTGTCTGTTTGTATGGATGTGTGTGTGTCTGTATGTGTGTGTCTGTATGTATGTATGTGTTGTCTGTTATAGTGGGCTATAGTAAGTGGGCTATCTAGCTCAGCCTTCCTACTGGGCATTGCTATAAGGAAGGTTAAAAATAAAAAAAAGGGGGGAAAAAAAAGGTGGGATGGGGAATTGAGGAGGGAGAGGAGATGAGCTGACGCACAGATGAGAAATCATATTATGCGCAAACAGAGAAGTCGTCTGAATATCACCGAAAGAGGAGATCTTCGTTTGTTCCTTATGAAAATCGAACCAGATATCAAATATTTAGTCTCGCAGCATCGACCTCAAGGATCTCATTAATCACTAGTAAAGCTAATTTCAATTTACTTTATTGTTTTCTCATTAAACTTTATAAAGTTAAAAACATTATAAACATGCATTAAGTAGAGATAAAAAGATAAATGTACGTACATTTATTTTTTTTAAAACACCCTCCTTTATAAAAAATATTCTGCAAAAACTGGTGGGCAGTAAAGAAATGTTTCCATAAAGAAAGATGCATTAGTGGGCAGTAGGTAGAAAAAGGTTGACTACCACTGATCTAGGGGCAATACCTAAATCCAAGGGTGGGTACTGTACCTCCAACTACAGTAGATACCAAATACTAGACATGTGCATTCATTTTTGGATGAATAAGATTTTGTCAGAAATTTCGGCCGTTTTCGTATTAGTTTACTAAAACGTAAACGAAAGTCCTACATACAAAATATAAATGAAATGAAAGGACAAATGCCGAATGCATTACCTTTTCATTTCAGTTCTTTCTTAATAGACTTCATGTTGCAGGGGAAATAATTCCCACAGCACAGAGGAGAAACGAAAACAGCTGGTTCTGACTGCAGCATGACACTTAACCTGTGCAGGGCTGCAAGAAGACTCTTACAAGCACGGGTTAAGTGACTTAACCTGTGCTTGACAAAAATAACACTGGTATTGCTCCAAAAAAAAAAACAAAAAAAAAAAAACCAAGGAGGGAGCCGGCAGTGCTACCAGCTCCCTCCTTGTAATAAATAATATTAATTCCTACTCCCCCACATTAAAAACTCTTGGGGTCACTATGACCGTCATATTAATAAAAGAGAGGTTAAATCCTCCTGCATGCCCATACCTGCGGCATGAGCAGTGACTGGGCAGCTATTGTGCCAGGTCCCCCTATTCCCCCATGGTTGGAAACCAAAATAACTAAAATGGGGGGGCACATAGTGCCCCCCCCCGCGCCCCACCCATGACCCATGGGTGGGAGCTATTAATATAAGCGGTGGGACCTAGTGTCCCCCGTAGGCCCCCCACCTATGACTATCTGGTGGGGACCTTAAATAAATAAAGGGGGAAACTTAATTCCCCCTTCTGGCCCCCACCCATGAGTGGGGGGGCCTAAGTATCAATTGGGGGACCTATTGTCTCCCCCAGTCCCCCACCCATGAGCGGCCCCTGGAATATGTCACATAAACCCCTTGCATGGGGACTTGCATATAAACCGATCAGTTGGCCTGAATAAATTCATTCCTGTTGTACCCTTCATCTAGTTTAGGCTGATGTTTACATATACGTCTGATTGCTTGGAGAATTTACTTGGATACTGCATTTCCTTCTGGAGAACGTTTGAATCAACACCCAAACTGCGAGCTATGATCACTCAGCGTTTAGCAGTTCGGGAGGAACCTAAAGTGAATGGGAAATACCAGTGTTCGTAACAGTTAGTTCTACATTTGGAGTGCAAGTATTGATTATCTGCACCATGGC
>OW240915.1:179336729-179373321 GCA_933207985.1 Pelobates cultripes | reverse complement strand
GATGCACGGAATAGCCTTCCAGCTGAAGTGGTAGAGGTTAACACAGTAAAGGAGTTTAAGCATGCATGGGATAGGCATAAGGCTATCCTAACTATAAGATAAGGCTAGGGACTAATGAAAGTTTTTAGAAAATTGGGCAGACTAGATGGGCCGAATGGTTCTTATCTGCCGTCACATTCTATGTTTCTATGTTTCTATGTTTCTATGTTTCTATCAGCCTGCATAAAACTATTCTCTTAGCCAAGAAAATACTTTTCCTATATTAACATTGGTATTTGCATTCTGCTTTATCTACCACTTACACTAGTGCCACTTATGTATCTTTGCCATGCCTCTTTGCTTCCTTCCCAGATGCCATTTGGTATTTTTGGCACCAGGGCTGGCCCAATACATTGTGCGGCCTAGGTCAAGGATGAAATGCTGCCTCCCACTCCCCGCCCTGCACCAAAATAATGCCAACATCCATTATGTTATTCAGAGTAGTGTAGTGAATGTAATGTCTGTTTGTGTAGTGTATGCAGTGTTTATATCACATTCAGTGTGTGTGTGTCGTGGATACAGTGTCTGTGTGTCATGGATGCTGCATCTGTGTGTCGTGAATGCTGCATCTGTGTATCGTGGATGCTGCATCTGTGTATCGTGGATGCTGCATCTGTTATTGTGTCATGGATGTAGTGTGTATTTTATGCAGTGTGTTTATTCAATATATTGTATGTTTGTGTATAGTGGAGGCAGTGTGTGTTTATTTAGTGTCTGTGTAGTGTATGTGTATGTATTAGTTATGTGTAGTGCATGTAGTGTGTATGTAGAGTTGGATAAATACTGGTGGAGGTGAGCAGTTTAAATTAAATTGTGGTTACCCCCCTTCCTGCCTCTTACCTGTGGGCTGGAATGGCAGAACAGTCTGTAGGAAGGTGACAGTTTAGGATGGCAGTGTGTAGGAAGGTGACAGTATAGGGGAGAAGTGTCTATAAAAGGGACAGTATGGGGTCAGTGTGTAGGAAGGCTCTCGGGGCAAGGTGTGGTGGTGACAGTGTGTGGGTCAGAGTGTGAGAGTTACCATGGTGGGAGGCAGTATGTGAGGATGACAATGAGTAATAAATAATGAGTAATAAAATGTGAGCAGGATATTGCCTTGCTGCAGAGGGATTTGGATAGATTGGGGGACTGGGCACTAAAATGGCAGATTAAATTTAACGTAGAGAAATGCAAAGTTATGCACTTCGGGGTTAAGAATGCACAAGCAATTTACACCATAAATGGTAGTGAACTAGGGATAACCACACACGAGAAGGATTTGGGAATTGTCATAGGCAACAAATTAGGCAGCAATATGCTATGTCAATCTGCCGTTGCTAAGGCCAGTAAGGTTTTGTCATGTATAAATAGGGGCATAAATTCGCGAGATGAAAATATAATTTTGCCTCTTTATAAATAGCTGGTAAGACCACACCTTGAATATGCTGTGCAATTTTGGCCACCTGTTCTAAAGAAAGACATCATGGCACTAGAAAAAGTGCAGAGACGAGCTACAAAATTGATCAAAGGAATGGAGCATTTTAGTTATGAAGCAAGGTTAAACAAATTAAATCTGTTTAGTTTGGAAAAACGCCACCTGAGAGGGGATATGATAACATTATACAAATATATTCACGGCCAGTACAAACCATTATCTGGAAATCTATTCATAAACAGGGCTATACATAGGACACGAGGTCACACATTTAGGCTGGAAGAAAGGAGATTTCATCTAAGGCAAAGAAAAGGTTTTTTTTTACAGTAAGAGCAATAAGTATATGGAATTATTTGCCTGAAGAGGTGGTTTTGTCAGAGTCTATACAGATGTTTAAACTGCAATTGGATAAATACTTGCAAAAACATAACATACAGGGATATAGTTTCTAATTAGTGGGGTAGTAGCTGCTTGATCCAAAGAGACATCTGACTGCTATTTTGGGGTCAAGAAGGAATTTTTTCCTAGTTTGTTGCAAAATTGGAAGTGCTTCAGACTAGGTTTTGCCTTCTTTTGGATCAACAGCAAAAACATATGTGAGGAAGGCTGAACTTGATGAACGCAAGTCTCTTTTCAGCTATGTAACTATGCAACTATGTAACCAGCAACTTCTAAAACCTTTTAATTCTAACCCTATCTAACCCTAAGTAACTCTAACCATAATGCCAACTGGTCACTGATTAGTAGATCAACCATAGGTAACAGGCTAACAAGAACCCTAATTCTGTTACTAAATCTAACCCTAACTAAAACTAACTACATTTAAAGGGGTATGTGACAGAAGCAGCCTTGCCACTGGGCATTGGAGAAGACTGATTGCCAGCCTCCTGCCCTGTGACTATAGACCCTCTCATCAGCCCATGCTAGACTTAAACCCCATGGCAATTTGACTGTGTTTGTGGGATCTGAGCCATCTGGGGATAGGTTCAATGTGGGGGTTCTGTTCAGTATGATAGGAATTATGTATTTTTGTGTATTTTTTCTGTTGTTGTGAATAGAGACATTTTCTGTACCTGGAGATAGTTGGCTTACAACACCCAGTTAAGCCAATTATCTCCAGGATAGAGGACTCTGTGGAACTGGTTTTGGCTAGAAAGCCATGCTTCAGTGGTCACAAAGGACTTCAACCTAACTTTTAAACCAATGAAAGGAATTGTCTGATTTTTGAGTATGCTGATTCTGAAAATTTAAAATTATGTGAATGTGATGTATACTTTTGGAGTTATGAATATTGGGCAACACTATTTTCTTGCCTGTGATAATTACGTTAGCCCAATTGTGTTCAGTAATTATATCACAGGCAGAGGGGGAGATTTTGTGTGGGAGTGTCTGAGTGTATTGTATGTATTGATTGGTTGCACTTCAAAACCCTGTGGGCGGTACTATGTTTGTATAATGGGCATTAAAGCAGAGTGTTTGATTAAAAGCTTCAGTTCTACTTCACCCTCAATTTGGAGTGTTGTCTCTTATTGGGGGAATCTGCTACAAGGGATTGCTATGCTTGTCATGCTCCCTTGCTACATCACTACTAAGCTCTTGTAAGAGCTTGTTCCTGCCTTGCTCGCTGAAGGAGTCTATGGTGGTTATGGTGTCAGCTGGAGTGTTTGGAGCCCTCAGGAAGCGCTAGGAGCATCCATCAACAGAGGTACCCAGTGGGGGTGCCAGGTGATCCGTTACAGGGTATTATAGTCACCAAAACAGTTTTAGCTTAATAAAACACTTTTTTTTTATGTATAGATCATGCCTCTGAATTCTTAGTGCTCAATTCACTGCCATTTTAAATCACTTTGCTTTTAATTATGTAGCCCTACACACAGTTACCACAAACTGCATGCAAAAAAATAGTTTAATTTTCAATCACATGTTAACTTACTCTAAAAGTTTAGATCTCCTGCTCTGTAAATTGCAATTTAATCACACAAAAGGGGGCTCGTGTAAGACATAGCAAACTATTAATAGTGCAGGAGATTAGACATTCTAAATTAAACAGAACTTGTAATAACAAAAGTATAAACATTAGATCTCACTTTACATGTAGTATTTAGGAAGACTGTGCAAGTCACATGCAAAGAGGTTGGACAAGGGCTGTATAAACAAAATTATTTAAATCCTAAATTACAGAGAATTGAGCAGTTAGACTGCAAGAGTATGATCTATACACCAAAACTGATTTATTAAGCTAAAGTTGTTTTGGTGATCTTTCCAAGCATATACTGCAACCTTTTACGGATGTACAAATTTAATACATTTATGATAGTGAAGAGGGTTCACACACACACACATCCATATTTTCCCAGTATGGACTAGTCCCCAATAATCAGAATGCATTACGCTTGGCATTCTGGGATTTATCTGTGTGCATTGAAAGTCTGCTCACATTCCACACATTCCATAGCAAACATTGATGCAACTATATGTTTTCATTGACATACTACTTTTTATATTGCAAATTAGATTGCATATGATAACTGAGATGACCTCTGTCTTCTATACCTTTATAGACAAGTCAATTAATAATTTCTTTAATGTATAGTTCTTGTTAACACTTATTAAACCAATGACTGCTTGCTTACACCATTTTTTTTCCTGGTTTTTGCTAGCACATAGAATATTAGACACATTTTTTTTTCTGTCTTTTCTGATTAGTTACTGCCAAAGAGCTGCAATCAATCAGAAAAGACAAGGCTTTCCTTCCCACTAGTGACCATGATTTAATGCTGTAAATGGGGCTAATTTGCTAACCTCAGGCAAACCTTTACTGGCAATTGACCAGATTTTAAAAATTCTAGCTGTGCCAGTAAATTTCTGTCCTCTTGGCAAAAAACCCAGAGTTAATGTATACTTCAGCTGTCTTTTTACTGTAGTGACAAAGCCTGTTTAAGATAATTATATAATACACAGTATGATTTTTACAGGTGAAATATTATCGGCATGATCACATTTTATATTAAATATGATGCAGGGAAACACTAATTTGTACAATAAATCCCACTGTTTGTCACAGATAATACATTTTGTTCTTACTCTTTGCAAAAGTGTTCGTTATAATAGTGTCAGAAAATCACTTTTTCTGCATAAATAAATGTTGATAAATATATCTATTAGGATTGTCCAAGTTGTGTTCTAAATAATTACTTTGTTGCCAGCACATACATTTAAAATAAAATACTGTATAAATATTGTAGCTAGTACTTGATTTACAGATCAGGTGAGAAAAAACAAACAAGTAAACGGAAACTCAGGAGAAGTAGCAAAATCTATATTGTATATTAAAAATATAAACTATAAAATAAAAAACATAAAAACAAATATATGTATTTGTTTTCGCTGCTACTCCTCTCCCCCCTATTGATCACTTCTCAATTTATTTGTGAATAAATTCCACATGTATGGTCTGTCCCCTAGCCATTCATCATCTTTTTTTTCCCCATCAATCTATTTCTTTGGAAAGATTCGTAATCACACACACATTTGGGTACATTTGTCTGCTCAGAGTTCAGGATTCAACCGATCATTTGATAAGCACAAATTCAGACAAATTGTATTTCAGGCCAACACAGATCTCCGAATATACTGCATTATGTATTAGTTTAATAGGTTGATATGGAGACAGACAGTTTTTTTTTTTTTACTAAAGTCAGAATTCAGAGTGATTTTTTTTCCTACAGCCCTTAACTCTGTAGCCACAATCTTCTGATCTCTATGATCTGGACTAAATCCCTACAATATAAGGAGCTGCATACATTACAGATATACCTATACTCAGAGCTAGGTATATTATGAAGATATCAATTCAATATTCAAAGTTAGGTATAATACAAAGATTCCTATCCCTCAATGAACAAGCCTCCACTATTAATGAAACAGTGTTGGTGTATACATCAAGCCCCTTCAATCTCACAGCTCCATGATTCTCTGTAATTTAAGAGTTAAATTATTTTCTTTAAGCAGCTCTTTCCAATCTTCCCCTGGCTATGGCTCACACAACATCCCTATATACTTCATGAAAAAGAAATGTCAAGATTTTTGTTTCCCTAATTGCACATTGTGTTTAACCCATTAAAGGGATACTATAGTCACCAAAACAACTTTAGCTTATTGAAGCAGTTATGGTGTATATATCATTTTCCTGTAGAGTCACTGCTCAATTCTCTGCCATTTAGGAGTTAAATTACTTTTTTGGTATGCACCCTAGTCACACCTCCCTGCATGTGACTTGGACAGCCTTCCTAAACACGTCCTGTAAAGAGTCAGCTAATGTTTACACTTCCTTCATTGCAAATTCTATTTATTTAAAAATGTATTATCCTCTGCACTGTTGATAGGTAGCTATACCCCACAGAAGCATTCTGTGTATGGTTAAAGTTTAGAGAGCAGGCAATGAAAACTTTTAAAGTAAATTTAATCTAATTGAGAATGAAACCATTTTGTTTTCATGCATGGTGTGTGAGTCACAGCCAGGGGAGGTGTGACTAGGGCTGCATGGACAGAAACAAAAGGGATTTAACTCCTAAATTGCAGAGATTTGAGTAGTTAGACTGCAGGATCATGATCTATACACTAAAACTGTGTCCTTAAGCTAAAGTTGTTTTGGGGACTATAGTGTCACTTTAAGGACACAGCTTCAAAAGCTTGTCTTGCACTTAATGACACAAGCTATTTTTGCATTTTTTGCAGTTTGTGTTCAACTGCAATTTGCATTTTACTAATTTATTGTACCAACACATATTATATACCATTTGTTAAAGGACAAAAGGGGCTTTAATTTAATGTAACATATACAAATGCTTATTTATTATAAAAAAATGAAAATAATTTTTTTTACAGTTTTTTTAATAATAATATGTGCATAATTAAAAATAAATTAATTTAGTTGTTCTGATTTACAGAATATATAATGTGTATAGGATTTTTTTTTTTTTTTTGGTAGTTACAGATCACAAAACATGAGCAGTAAAAAAAACTTTTAATATGGCGCGATTTTATAATTTGGTATCTTTGTCTTGTAAGCTTACGCCCCTAAGGACTGGACTGTTTTTGCAATGTTGTACATTTGCGACCAGGCCTCTTTCTACACTTTTGTGGGGTTTGTGTTTAGCTGTAATTTTCTGCTCTCTCATTTACTTTTCCTATACAATTATATATATATTTTTTTAGGACAAAAAAGGCTTTCTTTACATACCATTATTTATATAATCTCATGTAATTTAATTTAAAAAAAAAATATGATGAAAAGTTTAAAAAAATACATGTTTTTTTTACTTTTACTTGAAAAATCTTTTACTCATCTACAAAGGCGAATAAAAAAACAAACTGTTAAATAGATTCAAAATTTTGTCCTGAGTTTTAAAATACCCAATGTTTACATGCATTTTTTTGCAAGTTATAGGGCTATAGGTACAAGTAGGATATTGCGGTTTCAAAACATACATTTTTTAAATTTATCAATAGTGACATTGTAACACTATTATCTGTCATAAATCTCTGAATAACACCCCACATGTACATATTTTTTTTTAAAGTAGACAACCCAGGGTATTCAATATGGGGTATGTCCAGTCTTTTTTAGTAGCCACCTAGTCGCAAACACTGGCCAAAATTAGCGTTCATATTTGTTTGTGTGTGAAAAAAGTAAAAAACTAAATTGAACTCTAATTTTGGCCAATGTTTGTGACTAAGTGGCTACTAAAAAAGACTGGACATACCCCATTTGCAATACCTTGGGTTGTCTTCTTTTGCAAATGGTATGCCATCACGAGGGTAATTCTCATTAATGGGCTACCATACGCTCTCAAATACTGTTTTGAATCACTAATATTTGTGTTCAGCAAAGTCTCCCGATTAAAACGGTAACCCCCATGTACAGGTTTTAGGGTGTCATAGAAAGTTACAGGGTAAAATACAGTGCTAGCAAATTAAATTCTCTGGACTTTCGGCCTCGGTTGGCAGGCATGTCCCTCAAATTGCAATTAATAAAATTACTTAATTATGTAAAAATATTACATAAACACGCACGTAGAATTTAAATATATATGCATATTTATATATTTGAAGTCTATGTGTATATTTATATAATTATTTATGTAATTTTGTATATGGACATATGTATATTTCGTATAATTTATATTTATTTATATATATATATATATATATATATATATATATATATATATATATATATATATATATATATATATATATACACACACAATTTCATTCTAAGTGTATTTTGATATAAATATATATATATTTTAATATCAAAATACAGTTAAAATAACATTTCATATAGATATAAACATTTTTTTTAAATTATTATTATTATTTTTTTAAATTATTTAATTTTATCTACTTATTATTTGTATGTTATAATAATATATATACACATACACACACACAATATATATAGTTATTATATTATATATATATATATATATATATATAAAAAAGCAAAAATAGTTCCTGCACTCACGCTGAAATGTCCCTTTGTGACCGGGTGCCAACCATGTATAGCCCAAAGAATACAAAAATAGAAAAAGGTGGTTGCACTCACGGTTTTTGAATTAAAAGTCCAAAGTTTAATGTCACATACTAAAAGCTGAGATCAACGTTTCAGTCCTTCCATGAGGACTTTCATCAGGATCATAAAAAAAGGTTTATGATCCTGATGAAAGTCCTCATGGAAGGACTGAAACGTTGATCTCAGCTTTTAGTATGTGACATTAAACTTTGGACTTTTAATTCAAAAACCGTGAGTGCAACCACCTTTTTCTATTTTTATATATATATATATATATATATATATATATATATATATATATATATATATATATATATATATATATATATATATATACACACACACACACACACACACACGTGTAATTTAATTATAAGTGTATTTTTATATTAGTATAAGTACATATTAATATAAAAATACACTTATAGACATTATGTATCTCTCTCTCTCTCTCTCTCTCTCTCTCTCTCTCTCTCATATATATATATATATATATATATATATACACACATACACACACATACATACATACATACACACACATAATTATTATTTTTTTGTATTAACATTAACATGTATTTTTTATTTTGACTTTACACTTGCAGAGAGACTGTCCCCCTGCAAGCAGTCCCCCTGCAGGCAGACACATATCTGTTGAGTGATCACATGGCCACAGGGGTCCTAATCCGCCATGGGGAGACTGTCTGGGCTGCAGGCAGTCTTCTGAACTGTCCTCGGTCGTTAAGGGGTTAAAAGCCATAAAAGAAAACAAAATTGCCACACAAAAGTATATATTTATATAAAGTAGACATCAAAGGCTATTTACCTAAGGTTATTTTGACACTATTTTGACACTTTACGTAGCCATTTCACTGCCAATCTCTGCTAAATATTGGAGTAAAATTTTATTTTTTGGGTGGTGATGGTGCTTGCTTGAACAGTAGTGACTTCAGGAAGAGGTACAGATGTTTCTGGAGCTGGAGGTGGAGATTATTCAGGGGTACTGGTAGCTGATTCTAGAGGGACACAGGTTACATTGACTACAGTTGTTTGGGTACCCTTTTGTGTCACAGAACATGGCCTGGGCTGGCAGTTACCTTGGCAAATTTTTGGCTGTGTCGTCAGGATGACAGGATGGGAGCAGACAGTTCCTACTTGAACAGTTTAAGGCAGAGGTGGGCGAGTGGGACAGAGGGAGATAAAGTGCCTTCTTTCTCCACAGTAGAAACAAAGGCCACTACTTCTCGATGGTTTCTCTCCTTAGACGACAACCTAGTATGGAGGAAACCGATCTCCATAGGTTCCTCTTCATTCACTGGATTCTCCCTCGGGACTGTATCATAGAGAGACAACAAGGAGGCTTCGTGTTGTTACAGGGTCTTGCTCTTCCTGGGAACCTGGGGTTTTCTGGGATGTGGAGCAGGCTTAGTACCAGTAGTCTTGCACTGTGAGTCCATAGCTGTCGTTAATGACCCCCAGCTGCCGAGGACAGGACTTTTGGCCATCATCTGGTGTGCCCATGACTTGATCCCTCCAGACAGCAGGTTGATAGCCGCACGTACCGGTCACATCCTGCTCTGTTCTGTGGAGATGTCTGGCCTTGGCTTCTGGTATCCAGTACTCTTTTCACAATTCTTGTTTAGTTTTTCTTTTTTTTTTTTGGTTTTCTATTCTATGTCTGGTTTTCTTAATGCTGGGATTTCTGGGTTCATTCTTATATTCCTTCCCTGGATTTCCCAGTCTCTTGGATTCATTTAGATGTTTGTTTTATGTTGCCACACCCGTTTGTTTTCCATCATTCCTTTTTGTTTCAGTGTCCTGCAGGCAACTGCTCAAGGCTTCTTCCCTTTCTTGCAGGTAAGTGCTATATATGTCTTCTTTGGTTGTTTTAGCTAACATTAGGCAGTGTAGGACCTGCCAGATATGGGGTATATTGGCGTTGTTGGCAGGCTTATGCATTGTATGATCATATAATGTGACTAAATCCCCATGATTTCCATATATAGTGCTTAGTTATTTCTCCTCTTGTTTTGCCTATCTTATCTTGTCTTGTTTTAGTTTGTATACCCAGTCCATGTACAGTCCTGTCCAGTCATGCCCATGTTATGTTCATGTTTCCCTCATGTCTTGTGTACACGTTCTGGGTTTAGCTTTCTATCCTTCTCCGGTTCTGGGTTCTATTAGTTCTGTCTTGTTTTTATGCTTGGTGCCTATTCCTAGTCTTGCCTTGCTTCTGTACTGGATACATTCTTGCTGCAGAGCCTCCCTATTTAACTCCTGGGAGGTCTGCTTAATTTCTGCTCCTAGTTCCTGGGATCCGCATAAGCTGAATCAGGGTTCTAGTATGTGGCTGCACAAACGCTGGTGCTCAACACCAGGGGGCGTGCGGTTACCCTGCTAATCCTCCTCCACACTGTGACTCCTACTCTGAATATCAGGCATACTGGGTCCCGGTCCTCGCACCGCCGCCCAGACAGTGTCTGGGTCCCGGGCACCGGACCGCCACCCTGACAGTACCATTATAAAGTCACTAGCATAGGTACACGGCTTTAAGGCAAATGATATTTCACAGTCCACCTTAAAGCACTGGAAGGATGTACAGCTACCGTTGAATCTTTCTGGCATAATAACGAATGGTTCAGGATAACCAGGTTCCGGGGCTGGGTGTACTGCGTCTTTAAGAAGCACTAATTCTCGCTGTAAGTCTGAAACGATCTGGACCAGACTGGACACTTGGGGACATGGGTGAGCACATCTCTGCAGACTCCACTGGTCAGTTCTTTATGTCAGGGCTTACCTGGGTTGGGAGTCCGGCAGGCAGAGATATATGCTCACCCTTGCAAGAATTAACTTCCAGGCTGAAAGCAAGAACCAAATGTGGTTCAGATGCAGAGACACAGACCAGGAATGCACAAGGCCTCAGGTTCAAGTCCCCTGTTGGGCTCTTCCAGGGCAACTACGTCTCGCTGTCTGTATGTTGCGGTTATAACCGTGACACCTACAACTAGCCTGGAGAGAAGGAAGGTACATGAATTGGTTTGTACAGGCTTGGGATAGCCACACAGCCACCTGTGTTGGTATGGTTGTAGGCATGAGCAGTCCTACCATTGATGGTAGTATGTTCCAGCCTTGCTGCAATCTCATCAACACCTGTTCAGTGTAGTGTCTTGCATTTGATGTAGGTGTTAGGTACCATCTGAAGAGGGTTTTGTTTCCCTGTTCGCTTTCAGTGACATATATAGTTTAACATGTCTTGCCAGGAGATCAGGGAGGCCAATATTTTTTAATGCCACTTCACTATGTAGAACAAAGGTGCATTACCTAGGAAGCCCAAAAGCTCCTGGTATATTAGGGAGATGAATCCTTTAGTGAACTGCCACTGAAGATCTATTTTTTCAAACCATGTGAGTCTCTTTTAGGTGGTCTGTAATATTTTGGGCTATTGAACAAAACCTTTCAACTGCAAGTATCTCAAAAATTGTGACAGGTAAGAGTGGCTTGTTCTTTCAGTCCTGAGCATGTATTCATTCGGTCTTCTGTGACCAGGTTTCCTATGAGACATCTAAATTATAAAAACAGCCTTGGGGGTTGCAACCCGGGAGTAGATATGGGATCCCACTACAGAGGCATTAGTGGGGAGCGGTCTGACATGAGTGCAAACTTAGTGAGGTAGTTAATATTTGCAGTGAGTACAAGATGAGGGGATGAAGCAAAGATGTAGTGTGCACATTTTTTGGGGGGACAGATAAAGTAAGGTAGAATATTAGGTAACAGAATGTTGCTCTCTATATCTACCCAACGTTTAGTGAGAGTAAGGGAGTGCTAATCAAATATTTGAGAAAGATGTGCTGCATAGGACATTTATTTTTTTTAGGTGCAGATGTTCTAGGCTGCCGTGCAGTTTGGGGGCACACACACCTTAATATTCATGCATATATATGTATGTACTATATGCATTACTGTCAGAATCAATTACAACTTTTATCTGCACATTGTGCTAGCATGGTTGCTAACAAATGCACACATTCATTGGAAAACCTATTTAATAAGAGGCATTTTTCTCACCTGTCAATTAACTTTAGATCACTGTGCTGTAGAACTGAGGTACAGGGATAGCAGAAGAAAAGCAAAGATTCATTACACACCCACCCCCCACAAAAAAATGCATCTTTACTTGTGTTTCTTTTAACCTTTCTTTTTAACTCTTGTCCCCTTTTGTGTTTATTATTCCTTCTTTTGATTGTTTGTTTTATTCGCTCTAGTATAATGTAAATTATCCCTCATTTGTCTCTTATTCCCCTTTCCCAGCACCACTGTGAGTCTCCTTTTCCCCTTTCCCAGTCCATCTGTGTGTCTCTTTCTTTCCTTTCCCTGACCCTTTGTGTGCCTCTCTTCCCCCAGCCCCACCGTGTGCCTCATTCTTACCCCAGTCCATCTTTGAGTCTCTTTCTCACCCTCAGCCCCTCTGTATGTCTCTTTCTCTCCCCAATCCCCTACACTGAAGGAAAAAAAAAAAGTATTTGATCCCCTGGTGATTTTGAACGTTTGTCAACTGAAAAACAAATGATCAGTCTATAATTTTAATGGTAGGTGCATACAAAAATAGGTATACATTGATTTGCATGTCAATGAATGAAATAGACATTTGATCCCCTATCAATCAACAAGATTTCCGGCTCTCAGGTGACTTTTATACAAGTAATGAGCTGAGATTAGGAGCACTCGCTTAAAGGTGTGTAAAAGTCACCTGTCGACAGGAGGATATTGTTTTATGATCTTAAAGCAGCTGGGACCATAATCACCAAGAAAACAATTGGTAACACACTATGCCATGAATGGCTGAAATCATGCAGTGCCTGCAAGGTCCCCCTTCTCAAGAAAGCACATGTACAGGCTCATCTGAAGATTGTCAATGAACATGTGAATGATTCAGAGAAGAACTTTGGCATCAATTCAACTCACCGAGGAGGAGGAATGTTGCCTATGAGGTGGAAACATTATGCTTTGGGGGTGTTTTTCTGCAAAGGGGACAGGACAACTGCACCGCATCAAAGGGACGATGGACAGGGTCATGTACCATCAAATCTTGGGTGAGAATCTCCTTCCCTTAGCCAGGGCATTGAAAATGGGTCGTGGATGGATATTCCAGCATGACAATGACCCATAACACACAGCCAGGGCAACAAAGGAGTGGCTCAAGAAGAAACACATTAAGGTTCTGGAGTGGCCTAGCCAGTCTCCAGACCTTAATTCCATAGAAAATCCATAGAGGTAGCTTAAGGCTCGAGTTGTCAAACGTCAAACTTTAATGACTTGGAGAGGATCTGCAAAGAGGAGTGGGACAAAATCCCTCCTGAGATGTGTGCAAACCTGGTGGCCAACTACAAGAAACATCTGACCTCTGTAAATGTCAACAAGGGTTTTGCCACCAAGAACTAAGTTTAAGTGGTCAAATACATATTTCACTTATTGACATGCAAATCATTTTATAACTTTTTTTTTGTAAGTTCTTTATTTTCAGTTGTTTTCAGTTTTTGATGGGGTACAGAATATAAAGAGGAAGGGGGATATTAGGTCTTATAAGATTGTTTGAACTTATACATACCAAGTATATTTCCTTTAATCATTAACATTTGTTCATATCTGTTGTTACTAAGCACTCTGTAGGCTGTTTTTGGTTTCGTAGGGTGCGTTGTATAACTTTCGAGATGTAGAGGATGTCTTCGTACCCCGCGGGGTAGGGGAATGGGCTTCTTGGTGTTTGCGGTGATGTTTTTATTCTATTGTATTTTGTTGTTGGTGTTCTTGGAGTTTGTTTTGCGTTATGGTCGTCTCAAGGTGGGTGTGTGTGGATGGCGAGTGTATTCCCTTTGTAGGGGTGATTATCATTGCCGTTGCTGATTTTGTGGTTGCCTGGGTGAGTTTCTTTCTGGTTTTTGATTTGGTGTTGAGTAGAAGTGGAGTATGTTGGTGTTGGGGTATGTATGTTGTGTTAGGTGTCGGTGGGTGTTGGAGAGGAGGGACAGGTGGTGTGGTCCATGGGACTGGAAAGTTGTGGGGAGGGGGGTTGGGTGAGGTCTAGGAGGTGTTGTGGGGGGGAAGGAAAAGTTCTTGGCTTAAGGTTGGTCTAAGAGGTGTATCACTTTTCAGGTGTGAGTTAGGTGGTAGATGAGCCATGGGTCCCAAATTTTGTTATAATTGTGCATTGTGTCGTGGACCAGGGCCGAGAGTTTATCCAGTTCTTTAGTTTCTTCCATTTTGCGGAGTACGGTCCCCAAAGTGGGTATGCTTTGGTTGCCCCATTGTTCCGCTATGGTGCGTCTGGTAGCTAGGGACAGTTTTGCGAGTAATTTGTTTTGTGCTCTGATTAGGGGGGAATATCCATTTAATCCCTGAGTCCTGTGCCCATTGTTGTACCAGCTGTCCTGTGAAGTGGGTGCCATTATCTGTTTGAATTTCAGATGGCATCCCATAAGCCATCACGATTATCTGTAGGATCTTCAATGTAGCGGCTTGATTGGCACTTCTACAAGGTAGCACCTGTAGCAATCCTGTGTAAGTGTCGACGGCAGTACAACAATAAAGGAGTCCTCCTCTTCCTTTGGGTAGCGGGCCAATGTAGTCGAGTTGCCATATCTGGCCTGCTGATGTGCCTCTCTTTAGATACCCTCGAGTCTGTGTGGTGAGTGGCCACTTCTTCACTTCGTTGCAGACTTCACACACTTGTTGAGCAGTGGTGACTAGTCCCAAGGTGATTGGCATCCCTCTTGATCGTGCCCACTCCAATGTGGCCTTGTTTCCTCTGTGCCCTCCAGTTTCATGGGCCCAGGTTGCCATCTTCAACAGCACCGGATCTACAGGGTCACTAGCTTTCACATTTCGGATCCTTGTCAGCTCATCTGCTACAGCATTGTGGTTCTCTTCATCCAAGTTAGTAGCTACGTGGGCATCAACATGTCCAATTTGGATCAGTCGGGTCTGGGCAGCCACCCAGGTCTTCTCCCATAATTCTGCACCTCCCCACACTGGTCTTCCATGAATTAGCCATCCATTGGTTCTCCAGGTGGGCATCCAGGTTGTACACGCTTTGTAAACAGCCCAGCTATCAGTATAGATCTGTATTTCTTGTGAGTCAGTCTCTTCCAGCAGGGATGCTATTGCCACTAGCTCAGCATACTGACTTGATCCACCCCTGCCTTGCTCTTGCACAATCTTCCCCTGTTGAGGGTTGTAGGCTACTGCTGTCCACCTTCTTCCTTTATGGTCAACACCGCTGACCCATCAGTGAACCAGGCATCATGCTTCTGTTCTGTTGTCAAGTTGTCATAGGGCGGAGCTGACTTGATAGGGGAAGGTTGCAGCACTGGTATTTCACAGGTGTTTGGATGTGACAAGGACTTGTATGTCACTAAGCCATTTAAGAGTTTAGAGAGTTCTTTAATTTCTCCAGCCTGTATCCTTCCTCTCTCCTGCAGGTACCACTTCCACTTCAACAATGTCTGGCTTTGGGCAACTTCAGCTTTCAGGGGTAAACAGTCATCCCGAACCCACCCAGCAATGGGTAGGTCCGTTCGGACTGACACTGGTGCTTGTAGTGTTATGGTTTCCACATGCAGCAGTGCTGTGTATGCAGCTAACAGGTTCTTTTCCAAAGGAGAGTACCGTTGTTGGGCCCCAGTTAGTTGCTTGGACCAGAACCCAATTGGTATTGCCCTCTGGCCTTTGACTTCATGTGGCTGCCATAATCCCCAAGACATTACATTTTCTGTCACCATCACATCCAGTTGGAAAGGGATTCCAGCTTTGATGGGTCCTAAACCCTGGTGTTGAAGAACAGCTTCTTTGGCTGCGTTGAATGCAGTAACTTGGTCTGTTCCCCATACAAAAGTCGATTTCTTACGTGTGACATTGTAAATTGGCCTTAACAACAGTCCAAGGTGAGGTATAAATGACCTCCAATAGCCAAGAGCACCCAGAAATCTTTGCGCTTCTTTAACAGTCTTTGGGGGTGGAGTGTTCTGTAAAGTATCCAGCACAGGTTGGGGTATCTTTCTTACAGGGCCGTCCCAGATCATTCCTAGAAACTTTACTTCCTGGGCCGGACCCTGTACTTTGTCTGGATTGATAGCCCAGCCTCTCTTAGTCATATGGTCAATTAACAAAGGCAAAGTCTGTTCCACTTCTTCCTTGGTACCAGTGATCATGATATCATCAATGTAGTGGAACACAGGGGTTTTTAGTTTGAGCTGGCTTAAATCCCTTGCAACCAATCCATGACAAATTGTAGGGGAGTGTAAGTATCCCTGGGGCACAACTTGGAAAGTGTATTGGCGTCCTTCCCAAGTAAAAGCAAACTGATCTTGCGACTCGGGTGCAATGGGAATAGAAAAGAACGCATTAGCTAAATCGATCACTGCATGCCACTCACTGGCCTGCTTGGCTATGTCCTCAATGACACAGACGATATTGGGAACTGCAGCGCTTAATGGTGGTGCCACTTTATTGAGTCCCCTATAATCTATCGTCATGCGCCAAGAGCCATCTGGCTTCTTGACAGGAAACACAGGAGCGTTAAATGGGCTAACTGCAGGACGAACTACACCTGATGTCAATAGCTGAGAAATTGTCTCGCTGATCTCTTTCAGTCCTCCTGGTAGCCGGTACTGCTTCAGTCTTACCGGACTACTAGGAGGAGGAATTACCACAGGTGTCCAGTTGGCATTTCCCCTCACAACTTCCTTGATAGCTCTGATATAGGAAGGCTTGTGTGGAAATCCAAAGGTGAACACCCCCCACTGAGTCTCTATTCTTTGCCCTAGCAATACATCTATCCCCAAGATATTGTCAGGTAATTCTGAAATCAGTGCATTAGCCACAAACTTTGGGCCTTTATTAATAGATAGATTTACATTAACCTGCACTGCCGTGGTTATCCTTCCTCCCAAACCTTCTATTTTCACAATGGGACCTGCAAACTTTGAGGGGTTACCCTGTAGTACAGTCACTTCAGCTCCAGTGTCCACTAAAGCCAAAACCTTGGTGCAGTTGGCTCCTCGCCCCCACCATACAGTCAGCGGTACATGAGGGCGTCGGTCCCCAGCAGTAAGGGGAAACATACTCACTGCCTGGGAACCGCCATCATGTCAGCTGAATGATGCTGCTGCCATGGCCCATAATTCCTCTGAGGGGTAGATGGATTTAACTTTCTCTGTGGAAGGGATAACGTGTTTCTTGGGCATCTTGGGTTGGTCTGAATTAAAGTCATCTCTGATGTCAGTCTGGGTGGCGGCACCAGATGAGATATCCTCATCTAGGTTGATGAGGCTGACCTTGTCAGAACTGTGATCCCTATATGCAGCATGCACTTTTCTTTTTACGATGTTCCTCCACCTCTCAAACATAGCAGGTGTAGAGATGTCATCAATCTCATCAGGAGAAACACCAGCTTTGACCAAGTCAGCCCACATCTGCTTTCGAGAAATAGCATACTTGGTGGAGTCTCTGTTTGGATTATGTTTGACTGGAGGGGCAGACATTTGTTTAACTGGGGAGATGTCCTCACTCTCGTCTTTAGACCTGCTAGCTGCTGCTATACCCCTTTTTCCTCTTGCTCAAATTCCCCTAGCTCTGCCAACACTGTTGTTATTTTATGTACTATCCCATTTGGACCTGCTCCACATAATAGTGACATCAAGGTAGCTCTTAAATGGTTAGGGGCTGTTCTAAGGAATCGGGACCGCATGCTTTGTGTAAATTCCTCTACATCTGGCCCAGCCCAATTATCCTTATCCAACCCTGCTACACATCCCATGATCCTTACACGAACTATTGCCTCTTTTAAGGTGTGCCAGGGGGTGTGAGGCTCTATGTCAACATGAGAGGGAAAAACTTTTAACAAGGCATGCCTCACAATATCCAGCAATGAGAAGTTTCCTCACCTGTCGCAAAATCTGCCTGACTTGGGGATCATTAGTTATCTGGCCTAGACTCACTGCTTCTGTTGCATTAAGCATCACTTTGTCTGCACCAGCGTCCCACACTCTTAACAGCCACTCGCCCATGCTTTCATCACTGCCTTGCTTATACGCTTTGGCCAACTCGGACAATTCCATTTGCGTATACCCTCTCATCAATTCATTCACCTCATCATGTGCCTCTCCTGCATTACCATACTGGTCCCTATTTACTCTGCGCTTCCGCTGCTGAGTGATGACAGGACGGGCCTTACGGCGGTCCGGTACATCATCAGGTGATTCGTAGTTGTACTCCACAAAATCTTCCTCCTCATCCGAGAAAGAAATCAATGATGAACTTTCTCTGGGAGAGTCCTTTATCACAGGTCTCATCCTTCGGGATGGCTTAGGCAACTTCCCTACAGGCCTCCTATGGTTCACTCTGTCCACCCGCAACGTTGCACACTGTTCTTCCAAACAAGCATTTCGTTCATTATTAGAAAGCAGGCACTCAGTTGCAACTATTAACCTTCCCTTTGCATCAATTAGTTCCTTTTCCAAGGCTTCTCTTTTTAATACCTCCTCACGTAAGGCATGCAAAATGATCCATCCTGTTTCAGCTGCAGCCTTACTCTGTTTCTTGGAATATACTTTAAGACATAGTCTCAATGCCATGTTCCCTACATCACCACTGGTGGCTGAGTATACAGGAGCTGCATAATGCACAAGCTCCTTCCCTATGTCTGTCCATTTTCCCAGACATGCCCATTCAGGGACTGCCCCATACTTGGCCTTCTCTTCTTTGTTCACACGCTTTTTTCTGAACAAGGTATGCATACTTATGTGGTTTCTAGTGGTCTGTCAAACAGCTATCTATAAGCACTCTTCCGTTTTGCACTGCAACCACTCATGCACTTACACAGACACAAATCAAGCACCTACTGGACAATGGAGTTCCCTCATTAGAGCCCTCCCACCCCAGTTCGGTTTACACAAATACCCCCTGGTCCCTATGGGTCAATACCCCCTTTCCCAGGCAAGCATACATACATACAACAATCAATATGTATGTATTTCCTAGTCACTAAAAGTCCAATACTCAGTACCCCCTAGCCTAAATTCCCCACCCGCTACTGTAACTAAGTTTACAGCCCACGTTATGGCAGTTCACCCGCTATGCAGATATGCTCAGTACCCCCTAGCCAAAGTTCCCCACCCGCTACTGTAACTAAGTTTACAGCCCACGTTATGGCAGTTCACCCGCTAGGCAGATATGCTCAGTACCCCCTAGCCTAAGTTCCCCACCCGCTACTGTAACTAAGTTTACAGCCCACGTTATGGCAGTTCACCTGCTAGGCAGATATGCTCAGTACCCCCTAGCCTAAGTTCCCCACCCGCTACTGTAACTAAGTTTACAGCCCACGTTATGGCAGTTCACCCGCTAGGCAGATGTGCTCAGTACCCCCTAGCCTAAGTTCCCCACCCGCTACTGTAACTAAGTTTACAGCCCACGTTATGGCAGTTCACCCGCTAGGCAGATACACAATACACCCATGTGTACTTATTTTATATTTCCTGGTCTCTCAGGGATATACAATAGCTAATCCCCTTCCCAGGGCAATATAAAACTGACACAAAAGGCTACTTTTAAGCAATACAGGATTTCAAATGGACTTATGAGTAATACATAAAAGTTTCAAGTGCAATATAATCATTACAAAACAAAACCATTTAGTACACAAGCCACTTGCAGCAATGACAACACTAAAACACACCTCTCTTGTCGCAGTGTGGTATTGTCACCCAAACATAACTTGGGAGGCTTGTAAACTAAATCCTGATAAGTTTTAACAAAAAATAACTTTCTGGAAAAAAAATAAATAAATAAAAATAAATAAATAAATTAAATAAAAATCACAAAATTGTGGAAATATGCAGTTTGGCTATTAACTATTATTATTAATAACTCCTGGAATGTCCTGCCGACTACGCCAGATGAAACGGAAAATTATTGCTAATAGTAATATACTGAGAATTTTATTAATTGTTCCAAATATCTAAATTAATACCAGATATGGTATTAACTGGTATATCTTAATAATTTAGATGTTGCTCCCAAAGTACAAATGAAATAGGATGAATCCAAAATGGAGTCTACTCACCATGTGGGCTATTCCAAAATGGAGTTAGTCACATGTGGCATGCATCACAATGGGAGTCAAATAACACTCTCCTGAAAGTATTACCCCAAAAAAAGAATGTACACTCGAAGAGATATGATTTAACAATTAATATCCAAACTGACACACACCTTGGTAGTTGTGTAAAAGATATATAATGTTTAATATACATGCATAAAGAAACAATATATATACACATATATAAAACAGTTGTCAAATATTATATACTTTAACTAACAATGCAATACTACAACAATCTTAACTGCAATAATCTCACAATGCTAAATACACATCAACCATTGTATAATAAAAATGATTTTGCCCTACCAAAATGTTATCCAAAAAATATGATTTTCCGTTTAATCAAAACCACCAAATAATAATTGATTAAACTAAATGAAACTAAACTAAAATGAGACTAAAATAAAACTAAATTTAAAAATAAAAACAGCGATACAAATACTTATCAGTTGCCAGCTGCAAGATGTTCAATGCTCGGCCTGGAAAAAGAATGGTTCCCTTCCAGCACGTGGCTTCACCTTATAAAGGGACTGAGCATGTGACTTTACTTACCCAATCCCTGTGTGCCATTGAATGGGGAGGAGTCAGGCATCCATCTTGGCCGCATGGCTCAGACAAAGAAAGTCTCCAAAAAGGTGCTCACTACTCCCCCTAATGGTACAATTCTAAAATGGCACTCAACATAATAAACTGTATTAGGTGATTTCTAATGAATAAGAACATAATAAACCCGTGTCCATTACATTGGGCATGTAGGTGTTGGATTTGTGTCAGTTGCGCGGCTTGGAAATAGTTGTAAAAATTGGGAAGTCCTAGCCCGCCATTTTTTGTCTTTTTATACATCGTGGATCTCTTGATTCTGGGTTTTTTATCGGACCATACGAAGTTGTCTTTTTTAGTTTGAAGTGTTTTGAAGTCTTTTGGGGAAATTGGGATGGGTAGAGCTTGAAAGAGGTAGAGGAACCTGGGGAGCATGTTCATTTTAATGGAAGCTATTCTGCCCATCCATGAGATAGGCATGGTCTTCCAGTTTTGTAGGTCTCTTTGTGCTTGTTCTAGCATGGGGGCGTAGTGTATGGTGTATGTGGTTGAGAGGACGGATGGGAGGCGTATGCCTAGGTATCGTATGTTGTCTTCGTTGTATTTGAAGGGGTGTTTTGTTTTGAGGTTAGTGAAGTCTGGTTTTGGGATTCCCACATGGAGTGCTTCGGTTTTGTCTAGGTTTAGCTTGTATCCTGAATGGGCTGTGTAATCTAGGAGTTTATGTAGGGATGGGATGGAGTGGTCCGGGTCCGTTATTGTCAGGAGGATGTCGTCAGCATAGGTCGCTATTTTGTATACATCTCTGTTTATTTTGAGGCCTTGTATTGCTGGGGTGTTACGTATTTTTTGAAATAGGGGTTCAAGGGATAGGGCAAACAGGAGTGGGGATAGTGGACACCCCTGCCTAGTGCCGTTTGGGATCGTGAATTCTGGTGGTGTTGTGTTGGGTATGAGAAGTGAGGCTTTCGGTTGGTCGTAGAGGGTGGTCAGAGCCATGATTATAGGTGTGGGGAATCAAAATTTCCATAGGATTGCAAAGAGAAAGGGCCAGAGCAGGCGGTCAAACACTTTCTCTGCATCCATTGAGAGGAGAAGGGTTGGGATCTGTTTATGTTGAGCCGCCCATATGAGGTCTATTGTGCGTCTGATGTTGTCGCTTGCTTGTCTGTTTTGTATGAATCCTACTTGGTCGAGGTGAACTAATTTGGGAATGTAGGGTTGTATACGGTTTGCCAGTAGCTTAGTGAAGATTTTTATGTCTACGGTAAGGAGGGAGATGGGCCGGTAGTGTCCTGGATCTAAGTGGGTTTTGTTTGGCTTTGGGATGAGGAAAATATTGGATCTCAGCATGTCTCCAGGCAGTGTTTCCCCTTGTAGGAGTGAGTTGTAGAGTGTGGAGAGATGAGGTAGGAGAATGTCTGTCTGTGAATGTTTTGTAGTAAAGGCCAGTGAATCCATCTGGTCCCGGGCATGTATGTGGTTTGATCTTTTTTAGTGTGTATGTTATCTCTTCTGTTGTGATGGGGGCAGCTAATTGAGTTCTTGCGTTGTCTGATAGTGCTGGAAGGGGGAGGTCATTGAGGTAGGATTGTGCGGCTTCTTGGGTTTGCAGTAGTCTTTGGGGTTGACAGGCGTCTGGGTTGTGGTCATATAATGTTGTGAAGTATTTGGAGAAGATTAAGGCATTTCGTTCTGGGGTGTTGTAGGTGCTCCCTTTAGGTGAGTTGATTTTGTCTTGGGTTTTCTGTCAGAGCTTGCAAGCCAGAAGGGAGTCAGCTTTATTAGATTTGTCATAGAAAAGTTGCTTGGTCCACAGTAGAGCTTTTGGGGAATCTTTGGTCATGAATGTCTTGATGGGCTGTTGGTGGGTTTTAATTTGATGGAGCAAGTCGGGGGTGAGGTTGTTTGTGTTTGGCTGTAATGGCCCGTAATGAGCATAGATGGTGTTCCAGTTCTTTAAGTTTCTGTTTTTTAAGTCTAGTGGCCTGTTCAATCAGTTTTCCCCGGATCACTTCTTTGTGTGCCGCCCAAAGTGTACCTGCGGAGGTTATGGAGTTTTTGTTGTCTTTGAAGTAGTTTCCTATTTCTGGGTGTATGTTGTTTTTGATGTCTGTGGTATGGAGTAGGGTGGGTTTGAGCCGCCAGGTCCATGGTCTGGCCGTTTGAGAGATCTCTAATTCAAGGGATATTTCTGGTCTGACCATGTTATGGTGCCAATTGTGGATTTTTTGGTTTGGGGGAGTAGGGAGGGGGAGACTAGGAACATGTTGATTCTGGAGTGTGGGTTTGAGTAAAATGTGAAGTCTGGTGTTGTGGGGTGTTGTAGTCTCCAGACGTCTTGAAGGCCTGTGAGATGTGCAAAGTTCAAAAGCGCTTTATCTAGTTTTGAAGGGTGAGAAGCTTTTCTGGCATGTCAGTTTGGTGCGGTTTTGGTCTACGTTTTCGGGCCCTGATGTTTGTCCAGAATTGTGCGTCTGGGGTGTTAGGGGCGTAAATAGATGTAGGTTACCTATGTTGTCTGCAATGGTCACATATCTGCCGTGGGGGTCCGTGAAGTGGATGGGGCAGGATTTGTGGACCAATAAAGCTACTCTGTTATGTTTTCCAGAGTGTGAGTTTGCTAAGTGGCATGTGGTGTAGTTTTTGTTCCTGAGGGGGAAGGGTCTAGTGTTGTCATAGTGTGTTTCCTGGATGAGGACTAGATCGGCTCTCGCACGGTTCGCCCACCTAATTGGTGCCTTTTAGTGGGATTGTTGAGGTCCTTGCAGTTAAGCGAGATGCATGAGATCATTCTGGGCATTGTAGATTTCTTGTGTATGGTCAGGTAGGGGGAAGTGGCTTTCCCGTGTTGTGACGAATTCTTGCAATAGTAGGGGGAGGTGAGGGTATGGGAATTGGTGGCGTGGGGGAGGGGAAATTAGAACGAGGGGGATGGGGAGGTGTGTGTGTGTGTGTGTGTGGTCCCTGGTCTTACTGTGTTTCTGCCAGGTATTGCGGGGGGCTCTAGGTGGTGCCTGGGGGGTGAGTTTGTGTATGTGTGGTGCCCTGTCAGGGGCTAGTGAAAATAGGTAAGGGAGAGAGGAGGAAGGCTTTCACAATCCCATCTCCTCTCCCCCTCAGCACTCGGTGTTGAATAACACGCACGGTTTCTGATGAGCATTCAGCTTTGTTTGGTTCGTGTACCGTGTGTGTGCTTGGGGGTACTATTTTCCGATTCAGGAGGTGGAATAGGTTGCGGGAGGGTTCGTGGAGCTTGTTGGAGTGTGGCTCGGTTGTGGTACATTTGTGCACTAGTAATATTCAAACATCATGTGAACATTTTAAGCATAGGTTCATTAGCGAACTATTATAAACAGGAGTGAGAGGTAGTTAAACATTTTGAAACAATGTGAAACAATTTAAACATTAATAGACATGCAAAGATTAAGACATTACACTTCTGTCCCTGGGTCCCTGGTCCTCCGTCTCAGGGGTTTTGTATGGGAGTGAGGGTTTTGCTTCCCTCTTTACATTAAGTGTTGAATACGTCCGGTGACAGTGGTGGGTCAGGAGAGTCACCAAGGGTGGGTTTTTGTCTGACGGATCTTTTTTTTTTTTTTATTATTATTATTACAGTATTATTATATTTTTGTTATTGGCATTCTGATTATGGTGTGTCTGGTCAGGTAGGGTAGATTGGGGGGGTTGGAGGGTGGCCAGGTTCATCGAATGGTTAGTACATGGATCATTAGTGTAAAGGGGGGTATATAGTCTCTTGTAGTTTTAGGTCAGGAGCAGGATCTTTTGGCGGCCTGTGGGATGAGGGTCGGTAGGTCTAGTCTGGTGTAAGGCGATTCCTGCTCCTGTAGTGTGGGTGGGGGAGTCAGGGAGGTATTTTATGTTTCCTGTGAGTCTAGTCTGTCTTTAGGATTGTGATAGTCTGAAGGTAGCCTTTCTTGTCATATTTAGTGTATGATGAGTACCATACGTTTGGCGTCTGAGGCACTCCCGGTAAAGTCTTTGCTTATATGGAGTGACTGAGAAGGACTGCAGTGATCAGATTCTCCTCCGGTGGCTGCTGCAAGTTGATACGTCAGGTGACATGGTGCAGGGGGTCACATGGTTGTGCATCTTCTTTTGAGGTGAGGTGGGGGGCAGCGAGGGGTGACTAGTGGGTGCCCTCCTGTAGCGGAGAGGCAGTATGATCCACGATATCTCCGCTGGGTAACAGGAACAACAAAGGATAATCCAGGGAATCAGCATATAATAATCCAAACAGCACTGCAGTAACCCTTCCTTCCCAAGAACTAGACGACACATAGGCTGGGAGTCAACTGAGGTTTTAATCACAGGTCACAGTATTTATGCAATTCCCCATGCAAGGGGTTTCCAAACAGACATTACAGGGGTTGTACAGGAGGGGACTACATGGGGGACTTACAGTACCACATATTTCTCCCATCAGGCACCGCTGCACGAGAGGGATCATCCTCCCAGAATGCACCGTTAAGGGGATTATCCCCTCGTGCAGCAGAACCGGCAATTCACACAAAAATCTACAGCTGGTACAATATACGGTGGATTTACACGAATGGACGTTCGGTAGATAGCTGGGGTCTGGGCGCATCATTCGTGAGATTGCCGCTCAGATCCCAGCTAAAATAACCGAACGCCGCACAGAAAACACATTTCTTTCAAAACACACGAAAAGAACCGATTGCTTTTAGTGAACCTGGTCCTGAAACTCCCGAACGTCCTGGAGGCTCAGCGGTGTTCGTGCCGTCGAATAACTGTTGGTAATGCTATGCGTTCGACGACACGGACCCGCTGAAGAACAAGGGATCCAAGATGGCCGACCGCCGCATGGTCGGTAGTCGAACGACGGCCACCCAGGAGAGCCTCTAATAACCGATTGCAACAATGTTGCAATCGGTTAACTAGCGCCACACGCCTCTAAGTGTGTGGGCTATTAGGGGGTATCGCATTCGTTTCACGAACGGCCCTCCAAAGTGCCGTTCGCGAAACGAACGGGAATCCCCATACAAACCGCCATTTGCATTCGGCGGAACAGATAGGTACAGGCAATGCAGGGAATACATGAAGCAGGCACATACAGGTACAACGCATCTCTCTCCAGACTTATAGGCAACCCTTAAAGGCATAGTGTCCAGTTATAGTCCGAGTGGCTAGGTTTGCCACACCTCCAGGCCTCCTTTACATCCAGTTGTTGCATCGGGCTTGTCTCTGCTTGGGGGTACTCGTTGTTCTTTCCAGTTCTTGGAGTGGTCAGGTAGGAGAGTGGGGAGGTCGTTTGTTGTTTCTTCTGTGTTGTATGAGGGGGTCAAGTCCAAGAGGCCCGGGTGGGTGACAATTAGGGGTGGTTTCCCAGTGTCCGGGAGAGTGACTGGGTACATGGGGATGCAGTTACGGGCCGTAGATTTTTGCGTTGTCGGTGATGGGAGTTCTTTTTTTTGTGGCGGAGGTTGTGGGACAGGGGCTTGTGCTTTGTCTATTTTAGGGGCAGAGGCATGTGCCCATGTGTACCAGGAAACGCCGACATCTGTCCTGTGGGGCGCTTAGTTCTCCTGGGCGCTCAGAGTTGCATCTTCCAGGTGAGTGGGCATTTTATTTTTCTTGTGTGGCGTGGAGATCTCTGTCCGCCTCTGGGTCGGTCATCGTCCCAGTTTCTTGAAAGAGGGGTATGGTGCGCCAGTGGTATGCCCAATGAATCGGCAAAGGGGGCAATATCTGCCGGGGACATGAGTATATGGGTCTGTTCGTCCTTCCTGACCAGCAGTTTCAAGGGGTGTCCCCAGGAGAATCTCAGGCCGTGCTGTTTTAGATCCCTTCTCTTCTTCAGCGTCAATGGGGCTAGGTCGTGAAAAAAGGTGATACATAAGTCTTTGTATCTGGGTGGTCGGTCCCTAGCTGCATGTAGCAATTTCTCTTTAGCCGGGAAATAATGTAGACGGGTTATAACATCCCTGGGGGTGGTCATGTTGAGATTTGGTGGTCTTAAAGCCCGATGTGCCCTGTCTATATCCAAGTCTTGTTCTGGGAGGTCCGGTATTATCACTCTAAAGATTTATTTTAGCGTGGGGATCAGTTGCTCCAGGGAGACGGATTCAGGTAGGCCCCTGATCTAGATATTGTTCCTCCTGGATCTGTTGTTGAGATCCTCGAGGCTGTCCTCCAGTGCAGTCATCCGGCCATGAAAGTAGGCTATATCTTGGGTACGAGCTGCTGTAGTTGTTGCGAGCGTGGATATGCGAATTTCGGTTTGGTCAGCCCAGGAGGAAAGTGCGGTCACGTCCGCTTTGAGGCCTGCTAGTTGTTTATTTATTTCGGACGCCACATGAGTTTTAATATCGGCTGTGGCTTCGTGTAACATCCCTCTCAGGATGCCAATGGTAAGTGGGGCTTTGGGATCCGGTGTTTGGGCACAGTTGTCTGGGTCAGATTCTTCATCCTCCGTACGCTGGGAGTTACTAGGCCTCTGTGTGGATCCCAGCTTGCGGAACATTGATGCGACCGATGGGGTTTGTTCCTTTTTTTTGTTTTTCCCGCCATCCATGGCTCCAGGGATCGGTCGTGTTGTTCTGGGAGTGTGGAGGTTGGTATTGAGCTTTGAGTACAAAGGTTTATGCGGATGTTTGCGGATTATAGTGCTTAGGGGAGAGGGAGCTGAGAGTTCAAGCGTCCATCTTTCCTCGAGGTCAGGCTCCGCCCCCCATTTTATAACTTTTTTGACATGCGTTTTTCTGGATTTTTTACTTATTCTGTCTCTCACTGTTAATATACACCAACCATTGAAATTATGGACTTATCATTCCCTTATCAGTGGGCAAACGTTCAAAATCAGAAGGGGAATACTTTTTCCCCTCACTGTATGTGTCTTTATTCCCCCCACAGCACCACTGTGATGTTCTTTCTCCCCAACTACAGTGAGAAATGCAAAGACTGGCAGGAGGAGAGCGCTGTACAGTGTGCTTCCCTCCTGTTTGTCATCATGGTCACCTGTGGGCCGGTGCTCCCTAGGCAGCTGCCTGTGACACCTTATTGTTGCACCTGCCCTGAAGGTATGCCAACCCACTGGGGAATTTCCAGGTGTCCAGGTGGGACAGTCTGGCCCTGATTGAAACCATTTTTGAGAAGCATTGTTCCTGCTGTTCTTGTTGTCCGAATGGCTGTCCTGAATGTATTTAACAAAATTTGAATGAACTGAACTAAATTTCCACAGCTGGCTTATATCTTTTGACTTTGCTGGAGGATGTTATCTTTATGAAATGCTCAAAAAGAGAAGCCCGCTAGTATATTTATTTAAGTTCACTTTAGTTTAAAAGGCATATGTTAATATCAACTAATATTATCACAAACGGAAAAAAAAACATATTAAATATGATTTATTTATAAAAATAAAATATTAACCTGCATACTCTTAAAACATTATAACGTGTTGATACAGCAATTAATATAAAAATATGTATTTAAAAGGAACAGATAATTACATGCTACTTGAAATTATATTACTTTGAAGGATCATTATAGTAAATGTAATCATATAATGGAACTTTTAATTTTTAAGGTCACTTAAACTACCACAGCAATTAATTTGGAGATACAAATTTTAAACAATTTTGATATTCTAAATGTCTTTACACTTATAGTGATTTAAGAGGTGATCTCATATTAGTTTAATGGGTTTGTTTTTATAATAGGTTTACTTAATAGAATAGGACATTATACTGGGTTTGGAGCCAGAAAGCCATGCCAAGAACTCCAATAAAACTTTCTTATTGCTACCAAAACAATCTGCCCCCACAACCTTTGATTCTGGGAAATCATAATTACGGGAACAGATAACATCTTTAATTACCTTTTGTCCACACTTCAGTTGCTAGAATAAAATAAATAGCAACATCTTGCCATCTGAATTAAAGAGTTGCATTAATTCACAAATATCTGGACACACTATATAGATGAATTGTTGGCAGACCTTTATTATAACGTGTGCATGTAAAATACGAGGTTAGCATGAGCACAGCTGGCATTGAATTCCATTCCATAAAAACTTTCAAGAAACACTATTACTCTCGGACAATGTTCATTAAATAGTCGCTCACCTTCTTCAGACAAGTGATTGCAGCACCTTTCTTTCAAATCAACAATGAGTGTTATAAGAATTTAATATATACAATATAAGTATTGCCTGTGTTCCTTGTACAGCTCAGAATCTGTGGGCAATGTAGTGGGGGATAGGGTCTGAACTAGGTTTATGGCTACAATTTGGGAGAGGGGCTATGGTGTGGGTGATGTGGGCTGCAATTGGGGGAGGGGGTCTGCAGTGGGGATGATATGAGACTGTAGTGGGAGGTAAGGACTGTAGTATAGGAATAGGGGCTGTAGTGGGGGTATGGGCTGTAAAAGAACAGAGTTGCACGTGGGCATATGAGACTGTAGTTGGAGAGATGTGTAGTAGAGGAGTTAGGGGCAATGGTGGGGGACAGGTGCTGTAGGGCGAAGGACAGGGGCTGAGAGGGAGGGGGCAGGGACTATGGTGGGGAGGACAGGGCTGTGGTAGGGGAGCATTAACTGTGGAGAAGGGTGTAGTGACATGAGGTGAGTGGGGACAGGGGCTGAGTGTCAGGATACTGACAGGGATCCAATACGCAGAGTGCGGACAGAAGGAGGTACGTATACCGGACCTTAGAATGGCCGGACTAACGTAGGGACAAAGCAAGAATAGTCAAAAGGTAAGCCGAGGTCGAGGGAGCCGGAGGACAGGTAAGCGAGATACAAGCCAAGTCAAAGGAGAGGAGAGGACAACAGGACAAAAGACAAGCAAGGGTCAAAACCGGAAACACAAGATAAAGAACGCGCTGAGTGACTAGCAAGCTAGAACCACGACAGGGCAATGAGCAGTAGTAAAGGTTTCCTTTAAATACCCTGTTACCTAAATAGAGACCACGCCCCCAAAAGGTCCGGAATAGCGGTTCCCGGCACTTTATGTAAATGCCGACGTCATGACGTCGACGCTAGCCGTCGCGTCATAAAAGGGGGAGGAGCTAGCGCGGCCGGCGCGAAAACGGCCGGAATATGCCGAAATGCTAGGGGCAGGGAGCCCCTAAACAGAGAGGATGTCTTCCCTGGATTCAGCACCAACAGGTACCCTGACAGTACCCCCCCTTCTAGAAACGCCCACCGGGCGGATGGGACCGGGCTTAGAAGGAAAACGAACGTGGAAGGCCCGAAGAAGACGAGGAGCATGCACGCCTATACCAGGAACCCAAGACCTCTCTTCTGGACCATAACCTTTCCAGTCTATGAGGTATTGCAGCTTCCCCCTAGAAATACGAGAATCAAGGATGGACTTGATGATATATTCCTCCTGACCATCCACACGGACCGAGGATGGAGGAGCAGAGCGGGAGGAAAATCTGTTACAAACAAGAGGTTTCAATAAAGACACATGAAAAGAGTTAGGGATTTGTAGAGTAGGAGGTAGATCCAGCAAATAAGAAACCGGGTTGATCCTCCTCAGCACCCTGTAAGGACCAATGTAACGAGGAGCAAACTTCAAGGAAGGAACTTTCAGGCGAATGTGTCTGGTACACAACCAGACCCTATCACCCGGAGAAAAAATAGGAGCAGGCCGCCTACGCCTATCAGCATGTGACTTAAACACCGCGGAACTACGTTCAAGAATTTGTCGAGTCTGATCCCACAACTTTCTCAGGTTGGCTATATGAATATCAACCGACGGTATACCCTGGGAAGGAGACACCGACGGAAGAACAGTAGGGTTAAAGCCATAGTTCAAGAAAAAGGGGCTATTACGAGTGGAACCACAAACAAGGTTGTTGTGAGCAAACTCCGCCCAAGGAATCAGACCGACCCAGTCATCCTGGTGTTCAGAAACAAAACAACGTAGATATTGCTCAATTTTTTGGTTAGTGCGTTCGGCTGCTCCGTTAGATTGAGGATGATAGGCCGTAGAAAATTTCAGTTTGATGCCCAACTGGGAACAGAAGGATCTCCAAAAACGGGAAATAAATTGGGAACCCCTGTCTGACACAATCTCATTGGGAATACCATGTAAACGGAAAATTTCTCTAGCAAATATCACGGCCAGTTCAGGAGAGGACGGAAGTTTAGGCAAGGGAATGAAATGAGCCATTTTAGTAAACCTGTCAAGGACCGTGAGGATAACCGTATGCCTACTGGAAGCTGGTAGATCCACAATAAAATCCATAGCCAAACAAGCCCAAGGTTTGTTGGGAACGACTAAGGGCTGCAATAAACCACAAGGGAGATCCCGTGGAAGTTTATTCCTGACACAAACATTGCAAGCCTTGACAAAGTCTTCCACATCCCTACGTAAACCGGGCCACCAGAAGTCTTTGGAGATCAGGCAGTAAGTTTTTGTGGATGCCGGGGTGACCAGCGAACTTGCTATCGTGAAAACAGCGAATAATGTCCACTTGGAATTTGGGAGACACGAACAAGCGGCCCACAGGAGTACGTTCATTCATAATATCAGCGAGCAATGGAGAGTGTATTTTGACATTGGTGTTGGCGATAATATTGACTTCAGGAATAATAGGGAACAAAGTGTCCTCTGTAGAGGTGATAGGTTCGTGCTGACATGACAAAGCGTCTGCCTTAGTGTTCTTAGAACCAGGCCTGTAAGTAAGCATATAATTAAAGTGTGTAAGGAACATAGACCAACGTGCCTGCCTGGCAGATAATCTTTTGGCCTCCCCATATACGATAAATTTTTGTGGTCAGTCAAGATAGTAACTGGGAGGACAGTGCCCTCTAACAAATGTCTCCATTCCTTTAATGCCATAATGATAGCTAAAAGTTCTCTATCACCAATGTCATATCTCCTTTCAGTGTGTGATAGTTTCTTGGAAAAAAAACCGCAAGGGTGCAGCGGCTTATCTAAACTTTGTCTTTGGGACAACACTGCGCCTATCCCTGTTTCAGACGCATCAACTTCAAGTAAAAAGGGTAGAGAGGTATCAGGATGAACTAATACAGGTGCTGAGGCAAAAGACTGTTTGAGCGTTTCGAAAGCAGATAAAGCCT
Source organism: Pelobates cultripes (assembly GCA_933207985.1). Taxonomy (NCBI): domain Eukaryota; kingdom Metazoa; phylum Chordata; class Amphibia; order Anura; family Pelobatidae; genus Pelobates; species Pelobates cultripes. The sequence goes on along the minus strand of OW240915.1, from coordinate 179,341,524 downwards.
CAGTAGACCAGGTTTTGGTATCGGCTCCTTGTTTGGTCATATTAGTGATAGGAGCGATAACAGAGGAGTACCCTTTAATAAAACGTCTGTAATAATTAGAAAATCCAAGAAATCTTTGTATGGCTTTGAGTCCCTTAGGTAAAGGCCAATCTAAAATCGATTTTAGTTTGGTCGGGTCCATCATAAACCCGTCTTTGGAAATTACGTAACCTAAGAAAGTTACCTGAGACTGGTCAAAGCTACATTTTTCCAATTTACAATACAATCCATGTTGTAAAAGTTTCTGTAATACCTTTCTGACTTGTCTATGATGTGAATTAATGTCTCTAGAATGGATTAGTATATCATCCAAATATACAATTACACATTCATGTTGGAATTCTCTAAGAACTTCATTGATCAAGTCTTGGAAGACGGCCGGGGCGTTACAAAGCCCAAACGGCATTACGGTATACTCATAATGCCCGTAACGGGTATTAAATGCTGTCATCCATTCATCTCCTTGTTTAATTCGCACTAAGTTATATGCTCCTCTCAAGTCAAGTTTGGTAAAAATACTCGAGCCCTTTAGTCTGTCAAAGAGTTCAGTAATCAAAGGAATAGGGTAAGCATTCCTGATAGTAATTTTGTTCAATCCCCGATAGTCTATACAAGGACGTAAGGTACCGTCTTTCTTTTCTACAAAAAAGAAACCCGCCCCCGCCGGAGAAGAAGACTTTCTAATAAATCCTTTGTCTAAATTCTCCTTGATGTATTCCTCTAAAACTAAGTTTTCCTTGGTGGATAGAGGGTATACCGTACCCCTGGGAGGCATAGTACCAGGGAAAAGTTTAATAGAACAGTCATAAGACCGGTGGGGAGGTAAAGTATCCGCCTTACCCTTGTCAAATACAGATTTGAGGTCTAGATATTGTAATGGTATCTGAACGTCAGTGGATTGAGAAGTGTTAGCATAAGAGTTTACGGGGCAAACAGAAGTGACTCTCTGCAGACATTCTTTCCTACAACCCATACCCCAAGAAACGATTTCTCCACCCTCCCAGTCAATCTGAGGATTGTGTCTCTTGAGCCAAGAATATCCTAGTACCACTGGGACTGCCGGGGAGGAAATTAACAGAAGGGAAATCAACTCCTCGTGGAAAATACCAACAGTAAGCTTAACGGGTTCGGTCTCATGGAATATTACTGGTTCAGATAAAGGTCTACCATCTATGGCCTCAACGGCCAAGGGTGTATCTCTCAATTGGAATGGGATACAATGCTTATTAGCGAAAGTTTGGTCTATAAAGCTTTCTGCTGCTCCAGAATCTAATAATGCCATCGTAGAAATAAACCCCTTTTCCCAAGCTAGAGAGATAGGAATCAGAAGCCTATGGTCTTTTTTATTATGCATAGAGGACAGTAATGAAACACCCAAGGCCCGTCCTCTAAGGGAACTTAGGTGCGAGCGTTTCCCGGACGATTAGGGCAACTAAGACGTAGGTGACCTCTCCGCCCGCAGTATAAACAGAGACCCTCCCTTCTTCTGTACTGTCTCTCAGCCTCAGATAAGCGAGTATTACCTATTTGCATAGGTTCTGGTGGAGTAGTATTATAGGAGTCAGGGTTCTGAAATGAGGGAGCGAGTCTTACAGGAAGTCTAGTAACTCTTTCCCGAGTGTTCTGCCTCTGTCTCATGCGTTCATCTATTCTGGAAATGAAGGATACTAAATCCTCTAAATTTTCCGGAAGTTCTCTTGTGGCAATTTCATCTAGAATTTCATCAGACAACCCATTCAGGAATACATCCATAAAAGCTTGTTCGTTCCATTTCACTTCTGCTGCCAATGATCTAAACTCTAGAGCATATTCTACAAGGGTCCTATTCTGTTGTTTAAGGCGTAACAGGGATCTGGCCCCATTAATCTTCCTTCCTGGGGGGTCAAAGGTTCTTCTAAAAGCCGTGACAAAAGCAGTGTAGTTGTAGACTAAAGGATTGTCATTCTCCCAAAGGGGATTGGCCCATCTAAGTGCTTTATCTATTAGCAGGGTTATAATAAAGCCTACCTTAGCCCTGTCAGTGGGGTAAGCCCGGGGTTGAAGTTCGAAATGTATGCTTATCTGGTTTAAAAAACCACGACAAGCATCAGGCGAACCCCCATATCGTAACGGTGAAGTGACATGGGAAGATGCGCCTACAGTGGCTACTTCCAAACCAGTACTTAGCGAGTGGCTAGCAGTGGAACGTATTTCTTCAGACTGGGTACTGGAGCGTGTTAACAAAGTTTGTAATGCTAAAGCCATTTGGTCCATTCTATGGTCCATGGCCTCAAATCTGGGGTCAGGAGGACTAGCACCTGCAGGATCCATCTGGCCCTGTCGTAATGTCAGGATACTGACAGGGATCCAATACGCAGAGTGCGGACAGAAGGAGGTACGTATACCGGACCTTAGAATGGCCGGACTAACGTAGGGACAAAGCAAGAATAGTCAAAAGGTAAGCCGAGGTCGAGGGAGCCGGAGGACAGGTAAGCGAGATACAAGCCAAGTCAAAGGAGAGGAGAGGACAACAGGACAAAAGACAAGCAAGGGTCAAAACCGGAAACACAAGATAAAGAACGCGCTGAGTGACTAGCAAGCTAGAACCACGACAGGGCAATGAGCAGTAGTAAAGGTTTCCTTTAAATACCCTGTTACCTAAATAGAGACCACGCCCCCAAAAGGTCCGGAATAGCGGTTCCCGGCACTTTATGCAAATGCCGACGTCATGACGTCGACGCTAGCCGTCGCGTCATAAAAGGGGGAGGAGCTAGCGCGGCCGGCGCGAAAACGGCCGGAATATGCCGAAATGCTAGGGGCAGGGAGCCCCTAAACAGAGAGGATGTCTTCCCTGGATTCAGCACCAACAGGTACCCTGACACTGAGAGAGGGGACTTTTAACAGCGCTCTTCTAATCATCAATCATCTTTTTTCCACCTCTTATTCTGACAGGAGATGCAGCCCTCATCATTAAGAAGACCTCTAGTCCATCAGGACAAACTGAGCTGTTTATTTTCTCCACCTAAAACAGCTTCTTCTCAATTCTGTCTTTCTTTTTCTGGCACTATGAACAGAACTACGCATCACAAAACAAACAAAACAGCTAATTCATTATCAATTTAATTTGTTTTGTGATTTATTCATATCCCATTTGGAGTTGCAGAATTCGGATGATTCACTGATCACTCAAAAATGTGGACTAATGGTGATACATCTGAAACAGAATGCACAAGGGCCGAGAGAGAAGGGGTTATGGGTTGAGAGAGGGGGTACATAAGCTGAGAAAGGAAGCTGAGAGGGGGTACATGAGCTGTGGTAGCGGGGGGCATGAGCTGTGATAGCGGGGGGCAGGAGCTGTAGAGGGGGGATAGGGGCTGAGGGGGAACAGGAGCTGTGTTGATGGGGCAGAGGGGCGGCAGTGGGGGACAGTGGCTGAGAGAGGGAACAGGGGCTGTGAGAGGGCACACAGGGTCTGTGTTGGGGGCACAGTTGCTGTAAAGAGCAGTGGATGTAGAGGTGGGAACATGTGCTGAGGGGGACTGGACTTGTAGAGGGGAGCAGGGGCACAGGTGTTGTAAATGGATGCACAGGTACTATGTGGGGACAGGAGCTGCTTAAAAAAATGGATTTAAAAAAAATTCGATTAAAGGGAAAAAAAAGTTTAATCTCCCTCCCTGATGCTTACATTGGACCAGGGAGGGGTGGGTAATTGCAAGAGGCAAGAAGCAGGAGCAGTCGGCTGGAGCCAGCAAAAGCAGCCAGGGCAGTCGGCTGACCTCTTTCTGCCTTTGTACTCCTTGAGCATGTTTATGTGAAAGGTCCGTTTCACCTATTCATCCTCGCAACTTGCCACTGTGTATGTGGTGTCCCATACCTGTCCAATCAATGTATATGGCCTCTGCCAGGCCACCTGTAGTTTATCATGTCAGACTAGCTAAAGTACCATAACATTTTGTCCGACCTGAAAACTACAGTGCCTGTCTCTCTGGTCATACCATACTCGCTGGCGCTGTTGAGCAGTTTGGAGGTTTTTGCGTACCGTCTGGGACAATGCCTCCATTCGATCCCTCAGCTCCAGCACATATGGTACCATCGGGGTCCCTATTTCTCCACTCTGGGGAGATCTCAAACGTGTGGTTCATGCAAGACGACCAAAGACTTTGCATGACCTGGAGGCATTTTGCGAAGACAAATTGTCAGCTATACCACATGCAAGAAATAGGGGCCTCCTACACAACTATTACAAAAAAAACTGTAATTGATGCTAAAGGGGTCAATATACAGTATTAAGAACTAAGGGTATGCAGACTTTTGAACAGGAGTAATTTCATTTTTTCTTCTTTGTTGCTATGTTTTGTTTTATGATTGTGCTCAGTGTCAATTGACACTCATTTTCAGACCGCAAAATCTTCAAAATCCTCATTTAGGCAAATTCAATTTTAGACATGTACCTGTTAGTGTTGTTAATAAACATCTTAACTGAAAAACCAGTGTAGACCAGATCAAGTCCCAGCATGGGCGTCCGCAGGGGGGGGCAAGGGGCGGCACTTGCCCCCCCTGGATTTTTCAGCCTGTTCTGCTATTTTGTGTGAGATTTAAAATGAACTGCAATACCGGCGCCGGCCAGTAGGTGGCGCTGTGTATGGAGAGAGACAGGGATAGGAAGCTGCATCTTATCCCTGCTTCTCTCTGCTGATTGAAACCGCAGGGGAACAACACATGCAGCCAGAGACAGCCTTCAGATCAGGTAAGTGGGGGATGGGGGGGGAGGTTTGAG
>OW240915.1:179305173-179336629 GCA_933207985.1 Pelobates cultripes | reverse complement strand
GGGTACTGCTGGGGGCCAAAATAATACAAAACACAAGATCAAGCGCGCACTCACCTATCCACTAAACAGCAACTTCAATGTTGAAAGATTTTATTAGTTTTTTTTAAAACACCTAATCTAGGCAAAAATAATGGGGGTTTAGTTACATTATATGATCATACATTGCATATGCCTGCCACAACGTCAATGTACCCCTCATCCCAGGGCCCTATTTAGCCTTGTACTGCAGAGAGCCCCAGATGGAATTTTTTTCCTCAAGTAAGTGGTTAATCTCATAAGAGCAGACATTAGGCTGTTAGTGTAGGACCTGCCAAAGATGGGGTACATTGACGTTGTGGCAGGCTTATGCAATGTATGATCATATAATGTAACTAAACCCCCATTATTTTTGCCTAGATTAGGTGTTTTTAAAAAACGAATAAAATCTTTCAACATTGAAGTTGCCGTTTAGTGGATAGGTGAGTGCGCTGGATCTTGTGTTTTGTATTATTTGGCCCCCAGCAGCACCCCCATTTATGCATGTTCAGGTGAGTGCAGCCAACCACCCCTTGTTTCATATATATATATATATATATATATATATACACAGTCAGGTCCATAAATATTGGGACATCGACACAATTCTAATCTTTTTGGCTCTATACACCACCACAATGGATTTGAAATGAACAAGATGTGCTTTGACTGCAGACTTTCAGCTTTAATTTGATGGTATTTACATCCAAATCAGGTGTAGGAATTACAATAGTTTGTATATGTGCCTCCCACTTTTCAAGGGACCAAAAGTAATGTGACAATTGGATGCTCAGCTGTTCCGTGGCCAGGTGTGTGTTATTCCCTCATTATCCCATTTACAAGGAGCCGATAAAAGATCCAGAGTTCATTTCAAGTGTGCTATTTGCATTTGGAATTGGTTGCTGTCAACTCTCAATATGAGATCCAAAGAGCTGTCACTATCAGTGAAGCAAGCCATCATTAGGCTGAAAAAACAAAATAAACCCATCAGAGAGAGAGCAAAAACATTAGGTGTGGCCAAATCAACTGTTTGGAACATCCTTAAAAAGAAAGAACGCACCGGTGAGCTCAGCAACACCAAAAGACCCGGAAGACCACGGAAAACAACTGTGGTGGATGACCGAGGAATTCTTTCCCTGGTGAAGAAAACACCCTTCACAGCAGTTGGCACAGGCAAAATAAAGGCCACTAAATCCCCTCTCAAGAATATATTTATCAGGTCTTTTAAAAAATGTAATCTTGAATCCTTTTTAAATGATCTCAAGAACATACCATGGCACAGATTAGGTCTAATACCAGATCTAGACTCTGCAATTGCATTTTTTTCAGTCCGAGCTCTTGCTTGTTTGGAATTTGCATGCCCCTCTGCGTAAAGTGTGACTAAAAGTATGCTTGAACTTTGACCACAGTGAATCTCTAAACTGGTACATTTGAATGAGGTTAGCTGTAACCCAGGGCAGGTGCGTCACCTGCCCTGGGTTACAGCTAACCTCATTCAAATGTACCAGTTTAGAGATTCACTGTGGTCAAAGTTCAAGCATACTGGCTCCTTGAACAATCACTGTACTTACAGACATTGGCGAAATGCATGCACAAAACAAACAAAAATAGCAAAGTTCCAATATTTCTGTGAAAATTTGAACAACAACCTATCAAACCCAAGAAACTTCTGGAAAATCATAAACGGCATACAAACCCTCACAATCCACTCCCAACCCTCCACTGTCAAAGTGGGCAACCAAAAACTGCAACACCCCCTAGGTGTAGCAAATGCCTTTAATAATTGTTTTGTTGGATGGGCTGCCACCCTGGTTCCTAAGATAACAAATGACACTCATTTTCAGACAGCAAATAAAGATCAGGCCCTGCCAAATCTTCAAAATCCTCATTTAAAGAAATTAAATTTTAGACCTGTACCTATTAGTGTCGTTAATAAACCTCTTAATAATTTAAAAATGAAAAACCAGTGTAGATCAGATCAAATCCCAGGAATGTTGCTGAAGCTCAGTGTGCCAGCAATTGCTAAACCTGTCACTATACTTATCATTGAATCCTTGGTGTCAGGATACATACCCAAACTATGTGTATATTATCAACGATCAAATTTTCTGACCACTGATCAATCAGGCTTTCGTTCAAATCACTCAACTTTGACTGTCCTCTTAAAAGTTTGCAATCACACCAAAATTGGCATGGAACAAGGAGACCTAACTGGAGCCATTTCCCTTGATTTTGCCAAGGCCTTTGACACAGTAGACCATGGCATTCTTTTGCAAAAACATAAAAACTCAGGCATTGGTGATCATCCGCTAACTTGATTTCGATCGTATGTTACAGACCGATTGCAATATGTTGCCATTTCTGATAGCGCTTCCCTCCCTCTTCCAGTCACGTGTGGTGTTCCATACTCTGCCCCCTGCTGTACACATAAAGGATCTGCCTAAAGTCTGCAAATCCGCAACTGTACACATGTATGCAGACGACACTGTAATCTACGCTCGTAAACCCAAGCTAGCGCAGCTTCACACTATGCTCCAAAACCAATTCACAGAGGTAGAAAAGTGGATAGCGGATAAATAACTCTTCCAAAACACTGACAAAACTGTTACAATGATCTTTGGAACTGTACCTAAATATGTAAACTACAAAATCAACAATTGTGTATCAGAACAAATTCAAATAGCACACTGAAAGCAGTCTGTTATTTTAAACATCTAGGTATGTTGCTAGACCCAAATCTATTTTTTGGCCTTTACATTGAAAAAATCTCTTCAAAACTTTACCCAAAACTAGGTGCCCTGTACAGAAACAAATCCTGCCTGAGCCCTACAGTAAGCCCCATTGATTATGAGGATGTAGTATATGCACCCGCACAGCAAATCCACCTTAATAAACTTAATAAGTTATATAATTTGTTCTGCTTCTTTGTACTAGAATGTAATTAATTTACCCACCACTGTGACATGTTAAAAGAGCTAAACTGGCTGTCGCTGGAATCCCTACGCACTCTTCATCTTTCCAGCCTTGTGCATAAGAGCATTTCTGGGAAGCTCCCACCCTAGAATGCTCTCCCCGGCTGTTCCCACTTCCTATAACCTCTGATCCAGTACTAGCACAATATTTAGCATAACACGATACAAAAATAAAGTGGCTCGATCCTCCTTTTCCTACAGAGCACCGCAATTATGAAATAAGCTTAAGGAACACAGTAAAATCTTCATTTAATCTAAAATCTTTTCAGAGATCTCTAGCAATATACCTCAGCACAGAATGCACCTGTCATGGTTGAATATATTTATTACCTGTTATGTATTAAAAAATGCACAGCCACGTGGCAAATTCTTTTTTTTTTTTTCATGATTTTTGACTTGATCTGAGTTTTAACAGTTTTTAACAGCATGATTAATAAGTATACAGATTCTCCACTTGAAAAGCCATCTGACTGACAAAACGTGTCAGGCTCTACTCGATCTATGTTGGTGAAAATATTATGCAGAAGGCATGGCTTCTGGGATACACAAGGATATTTGTCAAATTTGGTAGTGGTAAATTACCAAATTGATACCACCAATTATCTTTGTTTAAGCTTGATATTTAGTATTACTTTTTTTTCTTGGATTATGTACCCTTGAAGGCACACTGTTTAGGTGATATACCCTAGTATTATAGATATGTTTTCCTTTTATACCAGAGTGCAGTAACTTTGAGGGGTTATCACAATGCCCTTGCTACAAGGGTGAATGGAACCCATTTGTGAATGGGGGGCAGGGGGGTTGTAGGAAAGGCCCATATTGTGTAGGGGAGTTGAATCGGAGTGGGTAGGGTATTTTTAGATGGGGCAGGGGATTTGTAGAAGGGGGACTGGGCAGGGGATTTGTAGAAAGGGGACTGGGCAGGAGTTTCTTTAGAGTGGGATGCAGGGTTTTTGTAGAGGGGGCAGGGGTTTTGTAGAGGGGGTTTTTCTAGAAGCAGGACTGGGCACGGATTTTATAGAAGGGTCAGTTTGCAATAAAAAAAAATTAGAAAACATAAAAAAACAAAAACATAGGTGCCAAATGCTCTAGGTACACCACTACCTAAAGCTATAGTGCCCTAGTCACTGTTTAGATGATGTTTAAGGTTAAAAAGGTAGTTTACCTCTGTTGATGATCGTGTGCAGTACAATGCCATGCTGCACCAATTAGACTGTCTCTCTGACGATCTGACTGAAGTTTTACTATTACTATTTTACATAAAGGGCCATTAGTGGCTGCCATACTGAAAGCCACAAGAGGCAAGGTCTTTAGTGTTAAAACAAGGGCACATAGCACCCAGAACTTCATTGAAATGGTAACTCAATGGTACCTTGGTAACTATAGTGTTCCTTTAAATAACATTAGAGCTATTTTCTTATTTGTGGATTTAAAAAAAAAAAAAAAAAATTTGTAATTGTGCTATCGCTTAGGTAATGGGGCCAACTACCATAATACTTGTATTATCATTGTGTTTGAAGCCAATTCTAGAGGCCAGTTTAAATTGCACATAATGAGTTGTTAAAATTACAGTATTAGGTTTTGGAAGCAAATGTCTGGAAGTGCGTAAATATCACACTCTCCTGGTTAGCACTTACACCGGCTAATAGTACAAATTTTATATGAATTTGGCAAATGATCACAGTTCATATGTGAAGCACACCAAACATAACACAGCCAAAAATAGATGAACTCATATTTTAAATTTTTTTAAGTTTGCTGTTTTTGAGGAACAAGCAAACATTGTTATAAATTGCATTACATGAATTACATGTTTATTTACTTCCTGGAATTGAGTAATGATGTGTTACAAATATATTAATTAAACTATCAATTAATATCAATTAAATAAGCATATCAATTAAACTGTTAACAGCTTTTCCTCCCTGCACCCTGATTCCTCTCCTGCAACTGTCATCAGAACAAAACATGAAGTCCCCAGTGAATACTATCCTAGCAACCTACTTTTCTACTCTACCCTTGCTTTCTGTGTCACTATATCCCACTCCCTCTAGCATGTAAGCTCATTGAGCAGGGCCATCAATCTCTCTGTTCCTGTGTGTCCAACTCATCTGGTTACAAATATCTCTTTTAGTCCACCCATTGTAAAGCGCTAAGGCGTTTGTTGGCGCTTTATGAATAATAATTATAATAAGAATAATAAAAAAATAATAAACATGATGAATGCTCAACCTCTTTAGCTACACAGGAACTTCTATGCTCACCTAGTGGGCAAGGACCCCCCAAAAATGAAAGTAACTTTTATATCCATTGAGTTATAAAGATTTTTCGAGTGATAAATGTTAGAGGGATAGTGCTGTAGGGATAAATATATGTTGGTTAGCAATGGGACATTAGGCTTCTGTGTAGATAGACTTGTGAAGGGTGAAAAATGTCAGTAGTTACAAAGAAAATTTTCCCAAATGGAAAACTTCCAACATTCAGGGAGGTATTGGTTACGTTCTGTTAAATAATGATTAGGAAACTGAAAATAGCTGATGTACCATGTAAGGGTTAATCATATGGAAATGTTTGTATTTCAAGCTGAATGTAACAAATTTAGAACTTAAACATAAAATTAAAAAAGGGTAAAATCCTAGTAGTTTCATAAATGTATACAATGGGAAATCTTCAGGATCTCCATGTACAAAACTGATTTACAAATTTTTTTCATGTAACTGTCACACCTGGTAAAAGCAACATCTTGGAGATAATTAAAAACAATAAATGATTATACACATAGGTAGCATTCAAAATAATAATCTTTCAACACAATTAGAATTGCATTTTCCTCTAAAATTGTGATGGGGGCGGAGCTAACCACAGAGCCGATCAGACGCCATTTCTGACAGCTCGGAAACCAATCTTAGTATCTCGCCTTAATCTTGAGAATCCAGCCTGATCTCACCACCCCAAACCCATACCCAGACTCGGGACACCGCGCTGCATCAATAGATGTCCTTCTTTTTGAAAACACCGAAGCGGAAACGCAAGCCCGGGGCCTACTCCACGCAAACGCTGCCTACTCTGGAGGCACTCCTTGGTGGAGCTTACCAAGGCCTTACAAGCAACCCTGCCACCGGATCCCCTTCCAAGTCGGGGGCCCACATGCCCGCCATGGGGCAACGCTCCCAGAAAGCCGGCACCCAGGCAGATGGTAGAGACATTAGGGCTAAGCTCCAGCGGCCTGCAAGGCCCAAAATGGCCCCGGAGGAAAATCAGCCAGCTACCGCCCTGTCGGCGTACGCTGATCATTTAGAGAGAACCGACCCCTGCTCCATACCACCAGCATCCCCGGAGGGATCGCCACCAGCAACTAAACACGACCTACAAATCCTCACAAAATGCTGTCGAAAGAACTAGCAGGACTCAAAGTGGACTTGCAAAGCACAAATGACCGAGTACGCACTGCGGAGGCTGACATAACAGAAGTCACAACCAACCTAACAAAAATACAAGACTCTGTACACCAGCTCCAAAAATCCCACCATAACATGACCCTGCACCTGAATGCCCTCGAACAGTTATAGATGCAACATCATCAAAGTCCGAGGCATTCCTACAAATGTCACAACAGAGGAGCTGCCGCATTACATGAGACAGCTGTTGACAACCATACTACCCCAGCAATGGCAAGAAAATTGGTGATAGATGGAATATACCGGGTCTCAGTCCCTTCAAGAGCCCCCGCACAAGCAGCTCGCGATGTTATACCTCAATGTATGTCATCTCATGACAAAGGGCAAATAATAATGGTGCTGCGGGAAAGGACCCCACTGTCATTCGAGGACTCGAGTATTACCTTTTATCAAGATCTAACGAGGACCACTCTACAATGGCATCGATCACTTCACCCAGTGACTCAACAACTACACGCTGCCAATATAAACTACAGGTGGAGAGCGCCAGATTCGCTACTAACTACCCACAACGGGACTATCCATACACTTACCTCACTCGCAGAAGCCATGTCCTTCTTTGCAAACCTGGGACTAAAATCTGCAGATGCGCAGGCCTCAAATAGAACATGGGAACCAGAAGACAGTGCCACCTCGGTCCAAAGCACCGTCCCGACACACCGCCTGTGGTTGATTGCAGCGGGAAGAAGCAAGTCCAAGGACACCACGTAGAGACTATGAGTAACTGGTCTCCTCAGACAACAATAACACGAATGTTTGTTTACCTGTTTATAAGTTGTATACCTTAGTGCAGTTTACGTTTAAGCCTGGGCGATAGGGTCTCCTACATGTACTCCTTTGGTAAACTGGGATCCCCCTTAAGAGCACCCGGACCCGCCACAGATTTCTCCCACAGAACACAACTAATACACAACTAACCGGCGAGATAACACCCCCCCCCTCCACCCCTGTTGCCCCCTTGGTTAGGGGTATAAAACAGTACATAAATGTCATGTGCACCATACTAAGACAAGAGTGAAACCGTAGGGATAGCAATCAACATGACCATCATGTCATTTAAACGCAGACAGATGGCATCCCTCACCAGTGACAGCTCTAATCATTGGTCCGGTAAGATATTGTTTACTAGAAACATAGTCCTGAGATATCAACGAAACCCATCCACAACTAAAACCATCTCAGCACCATAGCCAGTCTCAGACCCACAACTATAGGCACGGGTTTTCCTCATGAGCACTGACATGTCTTGTTTAATCTAAAGGCACTCACCTAACCTCCGACATGTCCTATCAAACGCAATAGATAGATATATAAAAATGTGCTGTATAATCATTCATGTTTCAATGCTGCACAAATGTATGCATGTTTATAACCTATCTCTGCTGTTGGGGCAGAATAGGTACACATGTACGATTTCCGCACGACAAAATAAAGAATTTAAAATTGTGATAGATGTATAAATATATATATATATATATATATGCCACTGTAACCGCTACCCAGCTAGAGTGAGGGTATCAGCCGTTGGGGACATCCTTTTCTTCCTGGCAAGTCGCTGTATAGTGATGGAGCTTCTTATTCCCCTCTGCTGGATCCAAGGTAGAAGTCAGGTACAGCTCTGAAAAGAGCTTAGTGATTATGCTGCAAAATTCCCCTTTCAAGAACGAGACAAGGCTACGTTTTGAAGGGTCAAGAAGAACTAAAGCTTTAATGACAGACACTCTCTTTTATTTTATACTCTCTTTTATACACTCTCTTGTATGTGATTATGCCCATGCAAGGGAGACACCCACATAATTAACAGTACAGCCAATAAACATAATATACATTCCATACATCTCCTCCCCTTAGATAACCACATAACAGTTCAGCCGTTCCGGAGATATGGGGCTTGAAAGTTTTGACCGACTGTACGGGCAAAATAGCCAAAAACAGTTCCATGAATCCTGGCCCTGTAGTCGGTCTTAGTTAGTGCGTAAAAAGTCCTGAACGGCTGGCCATCCGTATATAATCTCACGTTCGCTGGAATCCCCATAAGCTGTTAAGTCTTTCTACTGAACGCCCTGTCGTTCGGTAGTTGTAGCACGTTTCCCGAAGTTATGGAGGTCTCAGCAGTGTTCGCCTATTCGAGTGTCCGATTTTAGTTCCAGACTCTCGACGGCAAAGAGGAGAATGCTTCCAATGTCCCAAACTGAATAGTAATCCACAGTCTCCATATGCAGGTTAAGCTGTCCTTTTTGTTACATGGCTCCCCTCTTGTTGGACACCCTGGCAGACCCGGATTGATCCTTTTCGGGTCAACGTGGGGCTGTCCGGACATTGGTTATGGCAGAAGTTCGGTTTGTCTAGACAGGCCATCTGCGTTCCCGTTGAATTTGCCAGGCCAATATTGGATGGAAAAGTTATATGGCTGTAGCGCCAGGCTCCATCTCAATAAACGGCCATTATCTCCGGTCACGTGATTCAACCACACGAGGGGGTTATGGTCAGTGATGAGGGTGAACTCCTGACCATACAAATACGGGGTAAGTTTCTTTAAGGCCCAGACCAGGTCTAAACACTCCTTTTCCACTGTCGCGTAACTCACTTCTCTGGGCAACAATTTTCTACTTAGGTACGCGACAGGGTGTTCTCCTCCATCTTCCCCGATCTGGCTTAAAACTGCCCCCAGTCCGTACATGGATGCATCTGTGTGGACGACAAATCTTTTGTTAGGGACTGGGGCAGATAGCACAGGAGCGTTGATTAGTGCTTTCTTTAATGTCTGAAATGCTGTTTCACAGGCGGGAGACCACAGGACTATCCTAGGTAAGTTCTTTTTGGTCAAATCTGTCAAGGGCTTGGCGATACTACTATAGTCGGGGACAAATTTTCTGTAGTAACCCGCCGTCCCTAGGAAGGCCAATAGGCCAGGGTCTTGGTGTGGGATGTGGGCCAGTTGACCACGGCCTCAACCTTGGCTGGCTCTGGCCGCTGTTTCCCCCATCCTACCCGGTGTCCCAGGTACTGTACTTCGGCCATGCCAAAGTGAAATTTTTCTGGTTTCAGAGTGAGGCTTGCGTAACTAATCTGGTCCAGCACGGCCCCTACATGTTGGAGATGCTCTCCCCAGGTCTCGCTGTAGATCGTAATGTCATCCAGGTACGCACAAGCGAAATCCTGGAAGCCATCAAGGAGTCTGTCCACCAAGCGTTGGAAAGTCGCTGGGGCGTTCTTCATCCCGAATGGCATAACCTTGAATTGGTACAAACCAAACAGGGTGATTAAGGCCGACTTGGGGACAGCCTCCTTGGCTAGGCGAATCTGCCAATACCCTTTACACAGATCAATGGTAGTCAGATATCTTCCCCTAGCAATGCGATCTAGGTGTTCGTCTACTCGGGGCATGGGATACGCATTTGTCACTGTTCGGTCATTAAGATTTCTTGGGGAAACCCCACCCTGGTGAAGATCCTGACCAAAGCACTGGCAACAGTGTCAGCCTGGATATTTGTCAGAGCGACGGCTTCTGGGTAGCGGGTAGCATAGTCCACTACGGTAATAATGTATTTCTTACCAGAGGGACTGGGGTTAGGTAGGGGGCCCACCAGATCGACTGCCACCCTACTAAAAGGGCCTTCGATTACCGGCATGGGTGACAGTCTCGCCTTCGGGTGGCCCCCTCATTTCCCTACCCGTTGGCATACGTCACTTGTGCTGCAGTAGCGCCGCACATCCTTTGAGATCCCCGGCCAAAAGAAGGTCTGGGTGATCCTGTAGGTAGTGTGGTTACCTCCCAAATGTCCTGCCAAGGGGATATCGTGTCCAATTCGGGGAAGTTCCAACCGGTACTTTCTGGGTACCACTAGTTGGCGCTTCTGCAATGGAATACAACCTCCCTTCATACCTTCCGTTAGTCTGTACAGCCTGTCGTTATCCCAGACAAAACGCTCCCTCTCATCCCCCCCACTGTCTGCAAGTTCCCTGTAATTTTGGAGGGTTGGGTCCTCTCTCGTTTCCCTCCCAAATGCTTCTGGGGTATCCCAAGCTAGAGGTCTCTCTATAGGGTTGGTTCTTTGCTTACCTGGGTCTCCCATCCTGGTGTGGGGTCATCTGGGACACGAGCTTGTGAACGAGTGGTCACTGGGCAAGCGGCAGCAGTGGTAGGTAGGTAGGTAGGCTGAAGCAAGAGGGACAACACGACTTCAGCATGCAAATTGTCCATGATGCCCACGGTGGTCTTCCCAGACCCGACCCCCCCAGTCCAAGTGTACCCGGGCAGTGGGTAAACGAAATACAGCTCCTCCTGCGACCCACACAGCCACAGTGCGGTTGGACAAATGTTCTGGCTTTACTAGATGTCTCTGCATTAGGGTGATGGTTGCACCGGTGTCCCTCAAGCCTTGCGCCACCTGACCGTTCACTCTCACCTCCTGTCGATGATGCTGCTGATTATCTGGTGATGCTGCCTGTATTGGGTCCGCCTCATATAGAATACCCAGACATTCCTCCGGGCCCACCTCTGTCTCCAGGCAATGGGCGGCAGAGGTACGAGGTGCAGGGGCAGGGGGGCGAGGCGAAGCGAAGCGGTTTCTGTAGGTAGTGAGGGGTGCTGCCAATTGTTAGCTGCCGACCCCAGAGGACAGTGACAAGCAAGGTGCCCGAGGCTGTTGCAGCGATGGCACGGCATTCTGGATACATCTTGAGGGTAATTGTTGGACCCTTGAGGGCAAGGTGGTCCTGGGGGAACAGGAGCACGGAACTCCGGGTGAAAGTTATTAACTGGGGTACGTGGTTCTGTCCTGCTAACTGGTCGGTGGATACTTTGGCTAACTTTTCTTGTTTCGGCGTACTCGTCTGCTAGCCGAGCCGCCTCGTTCAGGGTGCTGGGTCGCCGATCTCGCACCCAGTCTTGCAAATTGGCTGACAAATCCTGGAAGAAGTGCTCCATTAAAAACTGTAGTACTTCTTCCCCTGAACATCCTTGAACCCAGTGTGAGGCCACTCGTTGGAGATGGTTGGCCCATTCCATGTGAGAGTCCACAGCCTTTTTCTTGGACTCCCGAAAGTGGCGCCGGTAGGCTTCTGGCATTACCGCATATCTGGATAACAATGCCTCTTTGACCCACTGATATTATAGTATATCCTCTGCGTTGAGGGCCCGAAACGCCTCGTTGGCTTTGCCTGACAGCTTCCCCGATAAAATAGTGACCCATTGCTCAGGGGGCACTTGGTGTAGTGAGCACTGTCTCTTGAAATCTGTCAGGTACCCGTCAATCTCCTCTTCATTCTCCACAAACGCTTTGAATGCAGTGAAGGGTACCTTCTTTGGGGTGGTAAGTGGAGGGGGAGCAGGAACTGCATGTGTAATGGGCTGTGGGGCTCTTACCAGTTCAATTTCGTGCCCCCTCCTTTCCCGAATATCTGCTTTTGCATCGAGGAACAGCCGCTCAATCAGCTCCACTGATGTCTGCTCCAGCAGATCTGCTATCAGCTCTCTCCGTGGCTTGTTACTGGCACTCCTTCCCCGACTCTCCAGTAGATCCTTTAGGGTAGGTCTCTTCAATTTGGCGTATTGAGACTCCATCCAGCACCTGCGCTGTGGATGAAAGGACCATCCCACCGCTGCCACCAATGTAACGGCTACCCAGCTAGAGTGAGGGTATTATCCGTTGGGGACATCCTTTTCTTCCCGGCAAGTCGCTGTATAGTGATGGAGCTGCTTATTCCCCTCTGCTGGATCCAAGGTAGAAGTCAGGTACAGCTCTGAAAAGAGCTTAGTGATTATGCTGCAAAATTCCCCTTTCAAGAACGAGACAAGGCTACGTTGCAAAGGGTCAAGAAAAACTAAAGCTTTAATGACAGATACTCTCTTTTATGTGATTCTGCCCATGCAAGGGAGACACCCACATAATTAACAGTACAGCCAATAAACATAATATACATTCCATACATCTCCTCCCCTTAGATAACCACATAACATAATTAAAATGAACATATTTTTCCCCAAAGTTTGGATGTACCCCAAATATTTGGGGTACAGGCATAAATGCGGTGTCCCCAGATAGCTTTGTTCTGGGGGACTAATATATCCAAAATTCAGCCCATTCGGTTCAGCCGTTCCGGAGAGATGGGGCTTGAAAGTTTTGACCGACTGTACGGGCAAAATAGCCAAAAACAGATGAATCCTGGTCCTGGTCTTAGTTAGTGCGTAAAAAGTCCCGAACGGCTGGCCATCCATATATAATCTCACGTTCGCTGGAATCCCCATAAGCTGTTAAGTCTTTCTACTGAACGCCCTGTCGTTCGGTAGTTGTAGCACGTTTCCCGAAGTTATGGAGGTCTCAGCAGTGTTCGCCTATTCGAGTGTCCGATTTTAGTTCCAGACACTCGACGGCAAAACACCGCTGTTTGGGAGTTAAAATGGCCGCGAACATGTGGAAAATCCCCATAGAGCAGGGAGGTAAATGAGTCATAATTAGGAATCAAGGTGGCCTGTTATTTGGTAGCAAGCATTCGTATGGGGAATGCTTCCAATTTCCAGAACTGAATACTAATCTACAGTCTCCATATGCAGGTTAAGCTGTCCTTTTTGTTACAGCCACAATATAAAGACTTGACAGACTGTGACAGGAAGGTACAGCATTCACCTGCATCATTTACCTACCTATTTGTGCTATAAATACTTATGGATACCATTATAAAAGCTCCCTATATGTGATGCCGGCTTGTGCAGTAAATCATGTTTCAATCAAGAAGAGATTTCTGAAAACCTCAGAAAAAAAAGTAATTCATACCAATGGAGATGGGAGATTGTCAGGAAGATAATATGCAAATGGTAGACATTGTATTAAGCATTGTTATTGCCTCTGCTGGGAGTGATTACCAGCCACATTCGATCCAGGAATATTGTATATGTATTGAAAGAAATGGTCCATGTAATATAAGCAATATCATTATTGTCTTCAGCCTCTCCCTCTTCAGTGAAGGAGTGAAATGATGACATGCTTTATTTGCAAGCGGGTGTACAATAACCAGAAAATAAATGTTGGACCTCTGTATCCCACTCTAATGCTTTCTGTCCCAACTCTGATAGCCAGCACACTCTCTACTACTCTCCTACCATTCACTATCACATTTAATCACAGTAAATTTCACACTTTTCCCTTAAGACAATCAAACAGGCATAGAATCTCTTACATTGTAGTGATTGCTAGGTCAAGAAAATGGCTTTGGTGAAAGAAAATAAACGATGTGTTATGTATGAATATGTATATATGTGGCAATGAAGGGCACTGTGTAATGAATGTAAATGCAATGTATCATTCTACAAATCCCTACCATTTTTACCATTCTACTCTCCTATTATTATTATTATTATTATTATTATTATTATTATTATTATTGGTATTTATATACCGCCAGCTTATTCAGCAGCACTTAAAAGTAAGAGGGGAATTTACCAAATGAG
Organism: Pelobates cultripes; assembly: GCA_933207985.1. Classification (NCBI taxonomy): domain Eukaryota; kingdom Metazoa; phylum Chordata; class Amphibia; order Anura; family Pelobatidae; genus Pelobates; species Pelobates cultripes. The sequence goes on along the minus strand of OW240915.1, from coordinate 179,322,734 downwards.
ACAATAACAAAATGTAACAGGAACAAAAGGTAGTTGAGGACCCTGCTCGAATTAGCTTACAGTCTAGAGGAGGTGGGATATAAGAACACAATAGGAAGGAAGACCGAAAATAGACAGGGTGTGAAAATAGCAGAGCTGAAGGTGATAGTGGAGTGTGGCCCTATAGGAGAGAGTGAGAGGAAGGTTTGAGAGATAGAAGTTACTCTTTGAGGCCATAAGCGTTTCTAAAAGATGGGTTTTGAGGGACTTCTTAAAGACTAAGGGATAGTCTGACAGGTGTTGGCAGGATGTTTCAAAGGAAAGGAGCCGCCCGTGAAGTCTTGCAGGTGTGAATTTGCATTAAGGGTTCGAGCAGCAGACAGGAGAAGGTCACAAGTAGAGCGGATTGTTGCTACAGGCCGTTACTTGTTTCTACTCTGTTGCACTTCCTATCCAGGGACTCGATCACATTATTACTATTTTCGTTACAACTTATCTCTTGCAGGGCAATCTAGCAGTATATTTCCACAGTGATTTTCTATTCTGTTCTCTACTATTTAGATACTCTCTATTATATAGTATTTGTATAGCAATTTTTTACTAACTCCTCCCTTTTTTTCTTCCGTATTTTGAGGTTTTTACCTTTTTTAATTATACTTATTAAATGTTATATTTTATATTTATAACCAAATAGTAATACATAAAAGTAGGAAACAGCGCTAAAATAAACCAATACTAAGATAGGTAATGTATGAGGCGGCTACCTAAAAATAGGGTTCCCTCTAAGCCTTATAGACAAAGGTAATACACAAGACACAATAGAAAAAGGTTGCGCCAAAGCTGGCTATTGTACGACTAAAATAAACAAAGTCCAGAGAATAAGTAGTGCCAAAGCATATAATTTGTCATATACGTTAGGGTCATTTAATTGTTTAAGGGCCTCATCAATATACATATTTTTTGGGAGGATGACTAGACCTCCCCCTTTGTCAGCTGGTTTTATGAAGATAGTATCGTCTTTTTCAGTCCTTTTAATGCTAATTGTTCTTGGTAGGATAGATTATGGTGTTGGTATTTGTGTTTTTCTATTTTATTTAAGTCTTTTAGTACTAGTTTTTCGAATACTTCTATGGGGCCGGATTTGAAAGTGGAAGGGTGAAAATTAGAATTTTTCTTTAAATTACTTCTTATAATTGAAGGAAGAATAGAGTTGGTGACAGAGTCGTCTGTGGGAATGTCTATGTTGGTTAATGTAGTATTTGGTTCTGCAGACTTGGTTGTAAAAAATCTTTAGAGTTGCCTTTCTAACAAATGTATTAATGTCTAGAAAGGCTTGGAATTGGTTAAAAGGATTGGTCGGTGCATATTTGAGACCCTTTGCTTAAAACTGAGATTTGTGTAGAAGTTAAAAAATGTTGTGTTAAGTTAAAAATGCCATGATCTTTTTCTGTTAGATTGGTTGGTGTCTTTCTAGTCTCTCTCTTTTTTTGTATTCTTCTTCCACTTCTCCTTCCTCTAAACTTAGGCTCCTTTTTTTTGCTCTTGTTGGGTACGAGGTTTGGACAAGCTGATTATTGTGTGGTCTGATCTCTAAAAAATGGTCCTCATTTTCAAACTCGGAATCTATGGATAGTAGTTGATATCTATTTTGGTGACTGAAGTTGATGGGTGATTTCTTATGGTGGGTTTGTTCATAGTCTTTATGGGAGTATCTATTTCTTTGTGGTCTTGGGGTAGTGTCGTATGTGTTTCTTCCTTGTGTGGATGACTCGTAGGTCATGGTATTAGTCCTTCTGTGAGTGGGGTGGTTATGGTAATTTTGCGGTGAAGTGTTCTGTTTTGAGAAGTGGTGTGGTGATCTATAGTTTCTTCCTGGAGATTGGTAGTATCTTTTTTTTACCTTATTATGCTGGGGGTGTGATTGACCTGGGTGATAGGATCTTGTGTATCTCTGTTGATTCGATCTGTTTTGGGGTTGTTGGTGAACATAGGAAGGTTTTCTATCAAAGTGATTAGGGTATTGCTGTGTATTTGATCTTCCCTGGTGTGATAGTTAGGATTCAGATTATGGTAAGTAGAAGTTTCTGAGATATATTTTTTGTTTATGTGGTATGTTCTGACTTGATCAATGGAGTAGTCTTGCTTTTCTCTGATATATTTTTAGATTTTTATTTGTTTAGTGTCCATTTCGACCTTTTCTGTTTTATTTTGTATTAAGATTGAGTTTTGCTTGTATACTTGAGTTTCAGTAAAGGGGAGGAGCTTGTCTCTAAGGTCATTAACTTCTGTATCTAGGAGTGAGAGCTTTTTACTTTTTTTCAAAATAAAAGTTTCCATAAGGCCTTGAGTTCCAATTTGTTGTTCCAATCTCTCATAAACTTCTCATCATCTTGGTCAGACCTAGGGAGTTTATAAAATCTTAGACCTCTTGGGGTAATTTGTTCATCTAAGTATTTTTTTAGTGTTGCAATTTCCCACTTCAATTTTATTTCTGTAGTTAGGGTTTTTTCTAATTTTGTAAAGAGCTCTTTTTGGTTGTATGGTGCTGGTTCGTAATATGTGTGATCTCATCAGTATCAAAAATATTATTGATGTCAATTGTGTGATTGTTCCTGAAGTCAAAAATAGACATGGTATAGTATGGTCCAAAAAGCAGCAATAACCAGAGGGAAAAATAGAACCAAATAGGAATAAACAAAAGAAGGAAACAGCGCTAAAATAAACCAATACTAAGATAGGTAATGTATGAGGCGGCAACTTAAAAAATAGGGTTCCCTCTAAGCCCTATAGACAAAGGTAATAGACAAGACACAATAGAAAAAGGTTGCGCCAAAGCTGTCCATGGTATGACTAAAATAAACAAAGTCCAGAGAATAAGTAGTGCCAAAGCAAAATGTTAAGTTGGGCATGATGGGGCACCGACGGCTTTTGTGGAGGAATATTCTATCTATGGGTCAAACGAACACAGTTTTCAGGATCCGTATGTAAAGAGAGAAAGCGATAATAGTGCAAATACGTCTGATACAAAGTGTTCAATTGCAGGAAGAAATGATCTATAGTAATCCTACTCACGTGTAGTAGAGCTAAACTAGCTCTAGTGTGGATGGCATACAGCGGTACAATCCACACTTGTAGTATACGTAGGGAGGTATTGGTCTTTAAATCCGTATGTGGGAAAAAAAGACAGATGATAGGGCAATACGTTTGATAAAGGTGATATATACGACAACAGAGTCTACTATAGTCCTACTCACGTGAAGTAGAGCTCAAACCAGCTCTAGTGTGAATGGCGTACAGCAGTATAATCCCAGCTTGTAGGATATGTTTAGAGTGTAGAGTCTTGTTTCGATATGTAGATCATGAAAGAGAAGAGACAACTAATAGTGCTCGCTGTTTAAAAGTGTTTTTTTTTTTTTGATTGGGTAACTAAAATTATAGATCAGGGTGGTGCAGTAGACATTGCTTACCTAGATTTCAGTAAGGCTTTTGACACTGTTGCACATAGAAGGCTTATCAATAAACTGCAATCTTTAAGTTTGGATTCCAATATTGTTGAATGGGTAAGGCAGTGGCTGAGTGACAGGCAACAGAGGGTTGTAGTCAATGGAATATATTCGAAGCTTGGACTTGTCACCAGTGGGGTACCTCAGGGATCTGTACTTGGACCCATTCTCTTTAATATCTTTATTAGTGATATTGCAGAAGGTCTTGATGGTAAGGTATGTCTTTTTGCTGATGATACTAAGATATGTAACAGGGTTGATGTTCCAGGAGGGATAAGCCAAATGGCAAATGATTTAGGTAAACTAGAAAAATGGTCAGAATTGTGGCAACTGACATTTAATGTGGATAAGTGCAAGATAGTGCATCTTGGACGTAAAAACCCAAGGGCAGAGTACAGAATATTTGATAGAGTCCTAACCTCAACATATGAGGAAAGGGATTTAGGGGTGATTATTTCTGATGACTTAAAGGTAGGCAGACAATGTAACAGAGCAGCAGGAAATGCTAGCAGAATGCTTGGTTGTATAGGGAGAGGTATTAGCAGTAGAAAGAGGGAAGTGCTCATGCCATTGTACAGAACACTAGTGAGACCTCACATGGAGTATTGTACACAGTACTGGAGACCGTATCTTCAGAAGGATATTGATACCTTAGAGAGGGTTCAGAGAAGGGCTACTAAACTGGTTCATGGATTGCGGGATAAAACTTACCAGGAAAGGTTAAAGGATCTTAACATGTATAGCTTGGAGGAAAGACGAGACAGGGGGATATGATAGAAACATTTAAATACATAAAGGGAATCAACACAGTAAAGGAGGAGACTATATTTAAAAGAAGAAAAACTACCACAACAAGAGGACAGTCTTAAATTAGAGGGACAAAGGTTTAAAAATAATATCAGGAAGTATTACTTTACTGAGAGGGTAGTGGATGCATGGAATAGCCTTCCAGCTGAAGTGGTGGAGGTTAACACAGTAAAGGAGTTTAAGCATGCGTGGGATAGACATAAGGCTATCCTAACGGTAAGATAAGGCTAGGGACTAATGAAAGTATTTAGAAAATTGGGCAGACTAGATGGGCCAAATGGTTCTTATCTGCCGTCACATTCTATGTTTCTATTTCACAAAACAGGCCCAATCACTAAAAGGATCACTAAAAGGAAAATGGATTGATAAAAATTACCCACAGACCAACCTAAATAAAACTCTAGAAATAGTCACTAAAAAAGACAGAAAGGAACTTTTAGAATATAAATCAAAAAATACGAAAGACTCTCCTTTTATGCCTGTCATTTTTAACTTCAATAATAGAAGTACAAGAATCAAAAAAATCATTAACAAGCATTGGCACATTTTAAAAGAAGACAATATTTTAAAATAACTCATTCCTGATAGGCCGAGTATAGTTTTTAGAGGCGCTCCAAATTTTAAAACTATCTTCACCAAAAACTACACCAAAATTCACACAAACAAAAATTCCACCTTTTTATCTAATTCTAAAGGTTTTTTTAAATGTAATACCTGCATAGTGTGAAAATCCACAGATAACAATATAAAGACAAAAAACACCCATTTTACATCCCACAACACAAAAAAATCCTATCCTACAAAAGATATTGTAAGCTGCAACACTAACAATGTTATTTATTTACTTGAATGTCCATGTGGCTTGCAATATGTGGGTATGACCTCTCATTGCCTGAAAACTAGACTAGCAGAGCACTGCCACAACATACTTAAAGGCTACACTAACCACTCTGTGTCAAAAAAATTTTTAATACATGATAAGAACCCTAAATTTTTAAAATGTATAGGAATACAAAGGTGTAAACTCCCATGGAGAGGTGGCAATATAAAAAAGATTTTAGGTCAGAAAGAAATGTACTGGGTTTTCCTCCTAAAAACACTTAACCTAGAAGGGTTAAATGCTGATTTTGACCTTTATAACTTTTTATAATTTTTTGTAAAGTCTTATAATTTTAGTCTTTATCATCTCTCATATAATATTGTATGTATTATCCTGATTAATGTATCTTATGTTGCTATCCTTAGCTAACCATGCAGCCTTTTATAATACTATGTAGTAGTGTACTGTCACTTTTAATATGAAAACACTCCCTGGCCGATGGCATCATAACCACGCCCCCTGGCCGAACAACACGCCCATTCCATCTGTTTCCACACACTCCCCCTTATCAGCCTGGCAGTTTCATATGGTTCTTCCTACAAACTACATATCCCAGTACCCCTAGCAGCACGTCGCGTGATTGGCTGGGTTTCCAAAATGGATGCCGATCACGTGACCAACGAAAATATAATTTTTTTCCTCATTTACAACCCTCGTTTTAACTCATATTTTAGGGGAAGTTACCCTGATAACCTCTCTACTAAATTATATCGTTTGTTTTGTATTTTGAAAATTGCACTTCATTTCGATGACCTCATTTGGGCGCCAAACTCTGTTCAGGGTTTAAAATCAGTTCCCCTATGTAAACCCTACCCTACCAAGCATGTTTTTTTGGTCTCCACTTGAGAAAGCCTTCATAGGTGAAACGCGTTGTGGATATTTTAATATTTTATTCTGTAGTCCAAATAAAGGTATTTTGGCTACTTTTAACTCACTTTGATTGTGCCATTTTACTCTTTTTATTCATTATTTTTATTTTTGCTTGGTATCCTGATTTTATTCCTCCCGCTGAGTATTACTCCAAAGACATCCGAGGTGGGGATTATACCACTCACGCCTCATTGAGCAGTCTGCCTGCTCAATCCTATGAGAGTACACATTTTAGTAATACTCCTTATATACCACTTTTAATCAGAGAGCACTATTAGTTGTCTCTTCTCTTTCATGATCTACACATCGAAACAAGAATTATGGGTAAAGTGATAATATGAGTCTACAGTGATTTCACTGCTTCATTTGGAATTAGTTCCATTATGTGTAAAGAATTAGCCAGGCCGTAGAGGAGAAACATGCACAGGGGCAGAATAATAGTGGTGAAGCGAGTGTGGCAGCACTCAGATCTATACGTTTGTGGGGCCTTTCAATGGTTACCATCAAGCCATCTCTGTTAGGTGCCTGGTGCATTTATGAGTCCAGATAATAAATTAGCAGGACACCAACATTGCCACTCACCCCATTCCTATACACATCTATCATTGAATCTTCCTTTCTAAGAAGTAAACATAACAACCATAGTGTTGGCTCTGTAGTTTCAGTACCATAAAGGACAATAACAAACTGCACCTGTCAGTCAGTTGTTACCAAAAAGGACTGAGCTGAAGAAATGATTGACAGGTTTGAAAGGAGCTTTAAAAAATAAAAATCTGCTAATCTAGATTTTCCAGCAATTCTGCTAGAGGAAATGTTTGTTACATTTAACACACTTTTGTGTACCAAGTCTTTAAACACTATATATTTATATTATGTAATGTATATTATACTCATATGTTTACATGCAGACATCAACGGGATACAGTAACTCTGCCTTCTATTTATAAAGCAAAAGAAAAAAAAACTAAAACTAGAAACATTTTAAGATTACAATATATTGTCCTTATATACAAATGCATAGATAGACCTTATGGTATATATTATACACATTAGCAACTGATACACCAGTCTCTTTGATTTTCAGCCTTACCAAGTATCATCAAAGGATATGCATGTACTAAAAAGCAATAGAAAGTGTGATACATACTTTTGAACTCTAGGCTGTGCACCAAGATGAAAAGCTATACAAACTATAAGCAGAGGTTCCTTTTTGGAAAATGTAATTGCCCTTCTCTAGTTGCATACTGATTACATTCAGACATTTTCATGTCTATTAATGAACAAATGGAGTACTTACATTTTTAGTATCTTCTTATAATTACTATAATTAAGGAATTCATATGAATGAAAAGTGATATAACTGCCAATAAGTTTTATTTTGCTTCTGTGAAGACTATTTTTCTAATGTCCACATTTACTAGAGATATGCCTGTAATATTAATATCCTCTGTTAATAAATCTTTGGGTGGAAATTAGAAAATGATAATTTCAGTTTTGCATAAGAGCAAAATGACTGTAACAGCAGAGGATAAAATCTTTCTCTTGGTTTATGAAAATGAAGCTAAAAGTTGATAGACACAACCAATATTCTTCATTTTCTATTTTATGGCTACCAACTAAAAAGATAATTAAAAAGTTTAAATAGATATGCATGAATGGTTTCTATAGACTGTTATCTGCAATTATAACATCCACTTTGTTATATTTTTTTTTTTTTGTAAATATAATTACTTTCAATACCTGATAAATTCTGATACAAATATTATAGCTTGCAAATCACATTTCCAGGCCCTAAAGATAACAAATGAAATCGAGCAAAAAAGAAAATCACAAAGTTAGTACATAATTAATAAACATACCTTACAGGAATTAAATAATAATATTAACAAAACATATACAATTTTTAAATAAAATATGCAACAATTCCCACTCTACTTGGGGCTTCAATTGTGTATTACACAGGGGATTTGTTAGGCTCAAAATGCCCCAAGGACTTGAGCCACAAAATAATCGAGTGACTTATTGCTAAAGCCCAGTCTTACAAACTCCACCCCTTAGAATATTCACTACAGCATGCTATAGTGGTTATGGTGTGTGGATCATTTCTTTAACTATTTAGGCCTTTAAGAAATTTGTCCCATGATGAAATATGTAAAGTAGCTTTCACTTTTTTCATTTCTACCAATGCCTACCATGCTGGATATGTATCAGGAAAAGACACTGGAATCATGTGAGAATGCAGCATTAGGCTTTACTTATGTGAATAAACAGCAAGCATTTAGAACACACCAGTTATGTGAAAACAACAACCAACAAACAGAATAAGGGAGGAGGAGGGGAAAGAAAAACATCCTTACTTGGAGAAGACTAACAAGTTCACAGGCATATACAAGGTGAAGGATTCAATACCTCTTTCTTTGTTCACTGTATCCCACAAGAATAACTTCTATGGCTCTGTTCTCCAACTTGGAGTTTTTCACATAAGTGTAGGCTTTACATTTGAACACTATAATATGCTCTTTACTAGGTTTTGATCAATTCCACATTTTATTTGGGGTACTTTCAATAGTTTTTGATGGCAACATGTTATGTACGTATGTTACAGTCATTATTGCTTCTCCACAAAACTTGTTAGAAAAGTTGGCATTTGAAAACATGCATCTGGCAACTTCTATAAGAGTTCAATGTTTTACTTTCTGCTACGCCCATTTTGTTTGGGTGTGTATGGTACTGGTGTGTGGTGTAGAATACTATGTTTCTTTAGATATGATTCCACTTCCTTATCCATATATTTACCTCCATTGTCTGTGCATATTATTCCTGGTTTCCACTGGAATTTGTTGCCAGACATAGCTAGAAATTCTTGATTTTTTTCTGATGTCTAGCTTTTGTGCTCCATGTTGTTGTGTACCTGGAATAATAATCATTGAAGGTCAGTAAATATCTGTTTTTTGCCAGGTGTGGGGTTTTCAATGGTCCACACATGTTGCGGTGTATGAGTTTGTTTGGTTTGATGTGACATGTGCCCTGTATGAGCATATGGCAAGGCAATATTATGATGTTTTCTAATAAACCTCTCCTTGCAGGGTTCTATATTCATACTGAACATTCTTTGCAAGGATGCTTTGTTTACCCCCTGATGGTGTGATGCAATTCAGGAACCTTTGACCATTACCTTCCGCTGTAATACTTTTCCCATTTGTCATGTGACTTGTTTCCCCTGAAACAATGCACCCTCTGTGTTGTGTACTATTCTGAGTCACTTTAAATCTTTGCATCTGTGGTTTCCTTTGTTGCTGCTTTAGCTTTTTATTTTGTGGGTGACTCATGTTCGCTGCTCAGCTTTCCAGTTTGAGCAGTTCTTTTTCAGGTGATTGCCCTTTTTGCAACAAAAACACACTCTGATTTCTTTGTTTTGCTTTGTGGTTTCTTGCACCTTCAGATTACTCCTTTTCTCCTCCATGTATAGTTTTCTTTCTTATGTATTCACTGTTTAATTTTCCCTTGTGTTATCTAGTATTAGTTTTGGCTCAGGACCAAACAACTTTTGAAGGTTGTATAGTAGTAATGCTACTACGAGATTGTCTTTCATTTCTTCTCCAATTGCACTTACTGTTCCACAATCTCTAGCATAGCATTCACATGTTTGCACATTTCTTGTTCTTTTTACCAGTCTCATGTTAAACAGTTTATACAGCAGATATAGTTTACTGTTTAAAGAAACACGAAAGGGTCAGGAATACAAATGTGAATACCTGACCCTACAGTGTTAAAAACTCATTTTAGGTATAATTGCCCCCTTGTCCCTCGGTGTTGGCTCCCCCTGATCCACTTCCTTGCCTGAGATCATCAGAATTGACAATCTCAGCCAATCCAATGCTTTCCTATGGGATTACCAAATCTAATGATCTCCGTCAAGGAGTTGGGTTGGGTGGCACAGCATCTCCTCATAGAGACAGATTGATTCATTGCATTTCTATGGGGAAAGGTCAGCATCTCCATGAAGAGTTTGGAGACACTGAATGTCACGTGCAGCACTAAACCAGGAAGCACCTCGAGTGGCTGTCTGGATTAGTACTGCACTGGAGGTGTTTCTAGGCAGTAATCTGCCTCTGACAAGGCAGTGCTCACAGCAAAAAGCCTAAAAGTAATGATTATGCTCACTAGAACAAATACAATAAGCTGTAGTAGTTCTGGTGACTATAGTGTCCTTTTAAGTTTGAACACTCATTCAGTTTTTGTAATGCAGTCCATATACATTCATCTGTGTTTTCTTAAAGGACCACTATAGGCACCCAGACCACTTCAGCTTAATGAAGTGGTCTGGGTGCCAGGTCCTTCTAGGGTTAACCCATTTTTAATAAACATAGCAGTTTCAGAGAAACTGCTATGTTTATTAATGGGTTAAACCTTCCCCCAAAGCCTCTAGTGGCTGTCTCATTGACAGCCACTAGGCGCCGATAACTTCTCACTGTGATTTTCACAGTGAGAGCACGCCAGCATCCATAGGAAAGCATTGATAATGCTTTCCTATGTGACGGCTGAATGCGCGCGCAGCGCTTGCCGTGCGTGCGCATTCAGCCCAGGAGGAGGATCGGAGAAGGAGAGGAGGCAGAGAGCTCCCCGCCCAGCGCTGGAAAAAGGTAAGTTTAAACACCTTTCCCCCTTCCAGAGCCGGGGGCACCCTCAGGGCACTATAGTGCCAGGAAAACGTGTATGTTTTCCTGGCACTATAGTGGTCCTTTAATGTGTTGATCATCCTCCACTAACGTGATGGCTGATATTGCTTGCATGTTTCTTCTGGGTTATTATTGGGCCTGTTTGTATCCAGTACCTGCCACAAGTCATCTTTGGATTATAGCATTTCAATCTTAAACTTCCACAACTGGATCATAGATGCAACACTTACTGAAAACAGCAGACAGCACACAGAAAAAAAGGAGGAAACAAAGAGAGCAAAACAGAACTAACTTCCTGTGTGTAGACTAGCTAATTCACAGGCTTATACAAACAGTAACCTGAGCTCAAAAGTGCCATCTAGAGCTCAAGTGATCTTCTTACATAAAGGTACACATGCTGTTGTCCTTCCCAAAATACAAAACACCAACTTATGTGTCTGACATCTTCCAATACCATATAAGAAGGTATCCCTCCATTCTAGAGAGAGCGCTGTTCAGCAAAGCATATTATTATTTTCCCATAAGTTTGTTTTTATTTTTATTGTGAGTTTTATCAGTAAATTTGCTTTTAATATGATTAGACATTCTGCACTGTTATGTTATGCTATTGTTGCTAACATGTCATATGTCTTTATATGCCCTGGGTTAGTCTAAATCTGCTCAGCTTGCCATGGGCCTTTGTTTGATGTGCTTGAATATCACACAGATTTGTGACTATACATTTAGCTCTCAAAACAGCTTTTAATATATACCATCTGTATCATCCATATGGTATTTTTTCAACTTCTGTTTGGCATAGATACATAGCAACAGTGCATTTATATTCCATAGACATTTACTGAACAGTGTACAAATGTCTAAATTATAAACAAAAACCACAGGCAACACTGAAAGTGCAAAGTGATGGTACAAATACAATTTCATGTGATAGACAACTTCAGTGTTCAAAAGCAACTTAAATAGGAAAACAAGGTTCTGTTATTCTGGAGCTATTTTCTTAAAAAAAAAAAAAATCATTATCTATAATTAGCTTTATTTCTGTGCAAGTTTTCAGTTGGTATACCTTTCTCTGCATTGATTACTTTTAATTTACGGTAACCAATTTTCCAAAGATAGAATAATATTTGCCATTACACCTGACCATATTCAGTATTAACATAAGGCAAAACATTTTTTTGTAACTGTATCTTAAAAGGAAGCTTGCCAGGATATTTGATAGTATGTTTACTAATTTTATTTATTTAACAAATATATTTTTTGTAAGGTAGAGACAATACAATTAAATAATACAATTAAATGTAAGATTCCACATCCCTTTATTCTGCAACTATGTGCCTCCACCTTAGCGTTCTGTCAATTACTGTTATAATTTCTGTCCTATGCATACACCTGGCAGCCATCCAGGGACATTGCTAGGGAGGCCAGAGGGGGCCATGGCCCCTTTTACATCATATAGTTTCCCCCCCTTGTACCCACCCAACTGAAATTGAAGGCAGGGCCAGACTGGCCCACAGGGACACCGGGAATTTTCCCAGTGGGACGCAGGCCCTAATGTTCCCTTTAAATTATTTTACCTTGTGAACTGTGATGGCCTGTTACAGTCTGAGGGTATTCAGGAAGGAGGTGCTGGAGGCTGGTGCAGATTGGAAGGAGCACTGAGAGACTCCCTTCACAAGCTGCAGTGGCTTCAAAGCACCACCCTCTTACACGCAAGCTCCACCCCACGCTCTAGCCAAGTAACTTGCTGGAAGAAGAGGCTTGAAAATTGCCTCTCAGTTCTCCCACAGCCAGAGCCTCCAGTGGCAGGTAGGCTTACTATACTTAGCAAGACAGAGTAATCTTATATGTTTGTTTGTGCCTGCTAGTGAGTGAGCTTGTGTGTGTGTCAGTGAGCTAGTCTCTAGTGAGCTTGTGTGTATTTCAGTAAGCTTGTCTGTAGTGAGCATGTGTGTTAGTTTTTCTGTAGTGAGCATGTGTTCCACAAAAATAAAAAAAATGAGGGCAGTGCAAACAATTGCAAATGTGCACACCAAGTGCTACAAAAATATTTATTTACAAGGGTATAAAGTACACATGCTTCATGTTATCCCATTTATCAATGCATGTCCTTTGTGCGTGTGTTAGTGGGCTTGTCTGTAGTGTGTGTGTTAGTGAGCTTATCTGTAGTGAGCATGTGTGTCAGTGCGCTTGTCTATAGTGAGCATGTGTGTATATCAGCAAGCTTTTCTGTAGTGAGCATGTGTGTGTCAGTGTACTTGTCTATAGTGAGTATGTGTGTATGTCAGCAAGCTTTTCTGTAGTGAACGTGTGTGTGTCAGTGAGCTTGTGTGTGTCAGTGAGCTTGTGTGTGTGTCACTGAGTTTGTCTGTTGTGAGCTTGTGTGTACAAGCACGTTTTCTGTAGTAAAACTTGTCTGTGTGTCAGACAGTTTGTCTGTACTAAGTTTGTATGTGTACCAGTAAGCTTGATTGTGTGTCAGTGAGATTGTCTGTCAATGAGTCTATTTGTGTGTATCAGTGAGTTTGTGTTTTGTGTCAGTGAGCTTGTCTTTCTGTGAGCCTGTCTGTGCCTGCATTTCAGTATGCTTACTGTATTATTAATACACATATATATTTAGTTTAGTTACAATATATGATCATACATTGCATAAACCTGCCACAACATCAGTGTACGCCATTTTTGGCAGATCCTACTCTAACACTCCAATAACTTAATGTGTGCTCTTATGAGATTAACCCGCTTACTTGAGGGAAAGAAATTAATTTGGAAATTCCATTGTATTAGTTTTTTTAAAGATTTTTTTTTCTAATTTTTAAAAAGGTTTTTATATCTCATAAGAGAAGACATATCTATATACAAACACACACACACATACATACATACACACAGACACACACACACACACACACTATGTGGCACAATGATTTATAGGTCAGACCAGTCTGGCTCTGATTAAAGGTGTAGCTCATTGGCATGCAAAGGGTCCGGTGGCAGGCAACACTTTGAGCTGCATCCAGACACATTCTTCCTTCCAAGCAGTGTGTGGCTCCATAAAGTAACCGTACACACAGTAAACTAACAGGGGATTGCCCCCACCTTGCCTTTAGTGCCGGGTAGTCATGTGACACAGTGCGCCACACAGCGTACCGGACTTCAAGGAAGCCCCTCTCTCCAGCCATGACATGTAAAACAGGAGGGAGGGAGGCCATCAGTGTGTGAGTGAGCAGAGCAGGCACTACCTTCACCTAGGACACCGGCTCTGTGAGGGAACAGGCTGACTGCCACTTTGGAGGGGGGAAGGATTAATTGATGGAACGGGGTAGCAACATTGTGGGATATATGAATGAAGGGAGACATAGAAACATGGAAGGGGGGAAGGTAAGAGACATGGAAGGGAAGGGAGAAGGTAAGAGACATGGATGGATAATTGGAAGGGAAGGGAGACAGATATCGAAGGAGGGCGAGGGGAATAGACATGGAAAAAGGGGGAAGAAAAAACATGAAGGGAAGAGGGGGAGAAGAGACATGTATTGAAGAGGGATATAAGCAAGCTGAATGGACAGTGCAGCTACATCTAAGATGTGACACATTACCTACCGGGTTGAGACTGCAGTTTGCCAAGTTTGCTAAGGAAGAGAGCAGAACCAACACTCCAGACAGTGGCACTACTACTGAGACTGCAAGTAACTTGAAGCAAAGCTTTTGAGTAAATTATATAGATGTATCTAGGATTTGTTTGGAATCTAGGAGCATCTAAAAAAGTTAGAAGCCAGTAGTTTTTTTAACAAGACAAATGCTATTCTTAAAGAGACACTAAAGTCTTCAGAATCACAAGTGTATTGTAGTTGTTCTGTCTCTGCAGGCTTTTCAATGTAAACACTGCAGTGTTTAAATGACTGTTTAGTAATAGTGATGTCGCGAACATAACATTTTCGGTTCGCGAACAGCGAACGCGGACTAACGCAAATGTTCGCGAACGGGTGAACCGACATAGACTTCAATAGGCAGGCGGATTTTAAAACCCACAGGGGCTCTTTCTGGCCACAATAGTGATGGAAAAGTTTTTTCAAGGGGACTAACACATGGACTGTGGCATGCCGGAGGGAGATCCAGGGCAAAACTCCCATGGAAAATTATATAGTCGATGCAGAGTCTGGTTTTAATCCATAAAGGGCATAAATCACCTAACATTCCTAAATGGTTTGGAATAACGTGCTTTAAAACATCAGGTATGATGTTGTATCGATCAGGTAGTGTAAGGGTTACGTCCGCTTCACAGTGACAGACCAAACTCCCCGTTTAACGCACCGCAAACAACCGCAAACAGTCCATTTGCACAACCGCAAACTCCCCATTTGCACAAGGTTGGATACCAAGCTAGCCATGTCCCGTTCCTTGTCCTCACTGAAGGTCTCTTCCTCCACCCAGCCCCGTACAACAGCAAGGGTCCCCAAATGGTGACAACAATCCCCCGGGACACCTGCTGTGTTTGGTCATCCACCTCCTCAAAGCCACCTTCCTCCTCTGACTCCTCTTCTTCAGACTCCTCTCTTTGCGTTGCCTCTCTCTGCGTTATTATAAGGTGTGTTAAGTAGTACTATTCCTATCAGTTTAATCCCTGTTACATTCCCTATCAGCATCGATTTTAGGAACCGGGAGATGGAAAAAGATGCTTGGTCGGTCCTCCTACTTCAAATTCGGGGCACTGCGCATGCAATCTAATGTGCCACCAGATAGGAGTGGTGTGTTAAGTAGTACTTTTCTTATCAGTTTAATCCCTGTTACGTCCCTTATCAGGGGAAATGTATATGGCATCGATTTTAGGAACCGGGAGATGGAAAAAGATACTTGGTCGGTCCTCCTTCAAATTTGGGGCACTGCGCGTGCAATCTAATGTGCCACCAGATAGGAGTGGTGTGTTAAGTAGTACTATTCTTATCAGTTTAATCCCAATATCACGACTACTAGTGTGGTCCAGCACGCAGAACCTATGTAAACATATACATAGACAAGAAAAGGAAAATAAAAGGACAGAGCGTAAACCGGACCTTAGAATGGCCGGACTAGAGACAGAGAATGGTCAAAGGGAAAGCCGAGGTCAAGGAGGCCAGAAAATACACAACACCGTTTACACAAGCCAAGTCAGGGAAACCAGAATTCAGAATAACCAGGGAAAAGCCAAGGTGCGTCAAGGTTCTGAGCGGAAGCTGTAGAAGATTAGGTGTCCTGTGTTAGCCAGTCAACTATGTCCTCAGAACTTTTCAAGTTCAGGGTACGTGGCCTCTGAACAGTGGGCATTATTCTAGGGCCAAAGGGAATCACAGCACCACCACCACGACGGCCCCTGCGGGGTGGCCTGCCTCTGCCTGTCATTTTTTTTCGATTAGTGGTACTATGCGTGCAAGCTTCTGTGACAACAGATATGAGTGACACTGTGCAGTGGCAGAAGTTGGCAGAGTAGACGCTGTAGGCCTGACACACACGCTTGCAGACAACTAACTGCTATTCAATATATTACAGTCAAAAAAATTTTTTTCTTTTTTTTTAAATGTACACTACTGTTACACGAGATATGAGTTGCACTGGTGTGACACTGTATCCTGGCAGGCCCTGAAACGCACACGCGTGAAGGAAACTGACTGCTATTATATTACAGTCAAAAAAGTCTTGTTTTTTTTAGGCGGGTGATGGTGACAGGGAGGTGATGGTGTGGGGGGGTGATGGTAATGTGAGAGTGAGGGGGGGTAATGTGAGAAGGAGGAGGGGGGTAATGTGAGAAGGAGGAGGGGGTAATGTGAGAAGGAGGAGGGGGTAATGTGAGGAGGGGTGATGTGAGAAGGAGGGGGTGATGGTGAGGGGGGTTGATGCTGAGGGTGGTGGGGGTGGTGAGAGTGTGATGCTGAGGGTCGTGGGAGGTGAGGGTGGGGGGTGGTGATCACTGGTGTATCCCGGTTTTGTGCTGCCCTAGGTGCCACCTTCACCCAACCCTCCCCCCACCCCGCCTTCTAAATACACACATTCACTGACAGATACGCATACACTAGCTAACAGAAACACACACTAACAGACACACTGACACTCACTAACAGACACACTCATTAACAGACACACACAACGAACACACACACACACACTAACAGACACACACGCACACGCACACACTAACAGACACACACGCACACACACACACACACATTAACAGACACACACACACACACACACACACTAACAGACACACACAAGGAACACACTAACAGACACACACACACACACACACACACACACTCACACCCTAACAGACACACACTCACACACACTAACAGACACACACACACTAACACACACACTCACTAACAGACACACACACACTCACTAACAGACATATACACACAGACAATCACTTACATTAACATTTTTTTTTTTAATTTAACCCCTCCTCCCTGTCCTTACCTGCAGCGCGCGAGGGAGCTGAGCAGACAGTGCAGAGGAAGTGCTCCCTTGCCAGCCACCCACCCAGCCCAGCATGTCAGTTAGACGCGAGGCTAACAAGGCATTTGCCCTGGGCATTTGGGGGGCGGCGTTTTTTGCCGCTCCCTGAAAAATGCCGCCCAAGGCAAATGCGTCCCTGGTGGTGATACTGAGGGTGGTGGGGGGTGAGAGTGGGGGGTGGTGATGCTGAGGGTGGTGGGGGAGGAGGCTGAGGGTGGTGGGGGCTGGTCATGCTGATGGTGGTGGGGGGAAGCTGAGGGTGGTTGGGGTTGGTGATGCTGAGGGTGGTGGGGTGAAGCTGAGGGTGGTTGGGGGTGGTGATGCTGAGGGTGGTGATGCTGAGGGTGGTGTGGG
>OW240915.1:179287598-179304831 GCA_933207985.1 Pelobates cultripes | reverse complement strand
TAAAAAAGAATGTCTCTTTTTGATAAAAGGAAAAATTATTGCACAAACATAGACACAATGTTTGATACCCCCACTTCAATTCATAGCACTCAGAATCAAACAAACACTTATGACATCAGAGATTATCAATACAAACTAACAAAAGCTATGAACCAGGAGGTTCGTATTATCTGGGAAGTAGCTACTTTAGAAAAATATTTAAAAGAAAAAATCACCCCTAGGGGATTAAGATATAACAAATATCCCACTTTTGATAAAGGAGAGGAGGAGTTCATAGATGAGTGGCAAGAGATGCTAGAAAATTTCTCTTTTACTACCATGAGAATGATAATAAAAAGAAGAAAAATTACGCTATCAAAATTAGACAAAGATATCAACGAGACACAAAATTTACTAATGAACCACTCATCTCCTGAGGAATATGAAACAATTACAAAAAACATCCAGAAACAAATAGAAAAAACTGAAACAGAAACCATTCACATTAAAAAGAAGAAATACAAAAGGGATAAATACGATTATGATAATAATCAAGTCACTAATTATGCTACAAAAAAGCGACAAGTAGACACACCAGTACATGCAAATTATAGACATCAATACAATAGAGGTTATTCACAGTACCAATCAATTAAAAACTATTCAGATGTCGTCAGACAGGGAAATCAATACAATAAAAACATGATAAACTCAAGGCAAAGACAAGAAACATCACCATATGAGAGACACCGCTCTAGAGTAAGATCGCCTCATGTACGGTTTCCCACTCAACAAACACAACCTATAAGAACTACACAAACACATGACCAGGAGAGAAATGGTACAATAAGAAAAGGTAGAGAGAGGTCACCAATCCTCACTAGAAATAGAAAGGAAATTCATAGAAACCATGTTACCACCTCAAATAGGTTTGACACTTTAACAGATAGACACGATAAGGATGATTTTTTTCAGGAGGGACGCCAGAAAGGCAAATACAAAGTAGTACAATCCCCTCAGGACATCTCCTCACCTCTACATACCCCCCCCAAAAGACAAAGAAATTTAAGGGGAGAGGAACTCGGGGAGGAAAGACACTTAGGAAGGTAAATAAAGTAATCACCCAGACCAAATCCATTATTTTTAACCTAACAGGTGACCCTATACCAAAGGCACAACAAAAAATCCTCAACAAAGGACTAAAATTTGTACCTACACAACCACTAAATAAGTTTGACATATTTATAGACCTTAATAGATATAAAAGACAATTATGCCTAAAAAAGTGTTTTATGAGAACAGACAAATCAATTAATCCAACCAGTAACTCTAAATATATACACACGGATTTGAAAGCAAAATCCACTTTTTTCCCGAATAATTTCATATCTAAAGAAATGACCACCTTCGAAAAATCAGTAATGCAGGATATAAACAAAATAAAACCCAAAAATAAGAAATATATGAACCTAAGTAAAGAAGAATGGCTAGCCTTGAAAGCATTACAGAAAGATAAAAATAAGGTTATAAAACCAGCGGATAAAGGTGGAGGGATTGTCATTATGAAAACGGAGGATTACCTCAGAGAAGGACTTAGATTGGTAGAAGACACCGTGACATATCAGAAATTAAACGGAGATCCAACAATCAGTATCAAAAATAAGTTTGACAATCTATTGAGCAAAGGAAAAGAAATAGAAATACTAAACGAAAAGGAATATAAGTATATCAACATTGCTAAACCAAAAATCCCAGTTTTCTATCACCTTCCTAAAATTCATAAACATTTAACCAACCCTCCAGGTAGACCGATAGTCTCAGGGATAGATTCTGTATCCAGCAGGCTATCGGAATACCTAGACAAATGTCTACAACCTCTGGTTCAAAAAACTCCAAATTATCTAAAAGATACATTAAACGTTATACAAACACTACAGCATATTAAATGGGAATCCAACTATATACTAGTAACGGCTGATGTTGGTTCCCTCTACACCATTATTTCACACACAAAAGGGCTAGAAGCAGTAGAATTTTTTCTTAAACAGGATAACACTTATCCAGAAGAACAAATAAGTTTTATTATGGAAGGAATAGATCTTATCCTTCATAATAATTATTTTTGGTTCAACAATGAATTCTTCCTACAGAAAGTCGGTACCGCTATGGGGACAAGGTTCGCTCCGAGCTACGCAAATCTATTCATGGCCTACTGGGAAACACAATTTATAGACAATAATTTAGAGTGGGGAGCGAGCCTTGTCTCCTATAAGCGGTACATAGACGATATTTTTTTAATCTGGAACGGTTCAGTGGATCTTTTAAATACATTTTTAACCTCTCTAAACACGAATGATTGGGGAGTGACATTAACCACAGAATACAGCAAAGAAAGTGTCAATTTTTTAGACTTAACTATTTTTATAGAAGACAACAGCATTAAGACCAAAACTTTTTTTAAACCGGTAGATGTAAATAATTACATCTACCTAAACAGTTGCCATTTTTCTCCTTGGTTAAAAAATATACCTAAAGCACAACTTATGAGAGTTCGTAGAAACTGCACTGATCAAAGCACTTTTGAGATACAGGCTATTAAAATTAAACAAGATTTCATGGAAAAAGGGTATGAAGAAACCTCTCTCATAAATACTATTGAAGAAGTTAAAACCATGGAAAGAACCTCATTGCTAAAATATAAACCAAAAAGCATCAATACGAACATGAATTTGCCATTTATTTGTAATTTTAATCAAGAAAGCCATAAAATTAAACAAATAATAAATAAACATTGGCCCATGCTAAGGAACGACCCTATGCTACACTCTATATTACCAGAGAGACCGAAATTAGTATATAGAGGAGCTCCTAACCTAAAACAAAAATTGACACATAATCATATTAAAGAAAATACACCCACCCCCTTCTTTCAGAAAGAAGGTTTTTTTGGTTGTGGACAGTGTCTAGCTTGTAGAAGCACAAAAAGTACAAAAAGGCACATTACAGAATTCTTTGACCCAAAAGGGGAGAAGAAATACAAGATACGCCAAATGATCACATGTTTTTCCAAGAGGGTTATATACGTTTTAAAGTGTTCTTGCAATTTATTCTATGTAGGTAGAACGAAACGCCCCCTACAAACACGAATAAATGAACACATTAGAAACATCAGAAAAGGATACGACAAACACAGTGTTTCAGAACATTTTAGCCTAGTGCATAATAAAGACCCACAATTTCTAGATTTTATGGCCATCCAGAAAATTACACTCAACTGGAGAGGGGAAGATGAAATTAAAAAATTGGGAAAAATCGAAACAAAATGGATCTTCAATCTCAATACTCTAGCACCCATGGGGTTAAATGCTGACTTTGAGTTATGTCACTTTTTATAAAATACACTGCTTTTTACTGGGTCCGCTATTCTGCATGTTTTTATAAATGAGTTATTACTACTCTAAATAACATACAAGCAAGTGTACTCATTTCATATGAATTCTATATGTTTTTGATAATAAGAAAAAATAGTAGTTGAAATCATAGGTTTATATAAATAGAGTTTCATCATAATGCACTTTTAAAACACAAGTCACTTTCCCTTCTTATTCTCTGTTTATTTTCAAGACTTGCATGCTTTGCACATAACTGTATATAAAGGAATTAATAAGCTTAAATGTATTAGCTTGTTCATATACAATGTATAAAAAGAACAGCAGATTACAACTTTTAATTATGTATGCCTTTTTATTCTATTCTAAACTGTGTATGAGCCTAAGGAGGCTCAAATATAGACTGATTAATCCTCCCATTGCGGACTAAATCCCCTGTGACAGACCGGAGGAAAACCGGAAGTGCCGCGCTGAGCGCAAAGCACTATGGACTTTGTAGTGCCGAAAACCCGGAAGTGACGCGACGGCTTTTCAGCCGCATCACGTGACGCAAGGACTCACACGATTGGAAGACGACTTTTTCGGCGGGATTTTGAACGCTCAAAACAGAGGACATCCAGAGGAAACCCACAAGCTGACTGAGGAAGCCGTTTTTACCGGCGAAACGCGTTTTGGCTTTTAAAGTGGACTCATCATTTTTCCTAAACCACTAAATACTTGCAATACTTTGTTCTTATTTATTTTTTATTTTCTAGAAATTTTTATATTGATTCTATATACTCTGTAATAAATTTTCTTCATTTTAAACTATCCACTGTATCCAGTACCAGTGATTCCAGGGAAGGGGCAGTGTCACCCCACAAATTGACACTAGGCCTATATACTTAGAGCCAGTTACCAAAAGGCTCTAAAGAAGGTGAGCACTTTAACTTATTATTTAAGTGTATGAAAATTTTACATAGGATGCTACACTTAGTTGGATAATTCTGTGTCTTTTATATACGTTGGGGAGAGGAAAATACACACTTAACCTGGAGAGAGGGGTCGTGTGATCTACCCTTAAAGACACAGACGCACGGAAGTTTAGAGCCTAATTCACTTGAAAAGGCTCTAAAAAAAAAATGTGAGTGTATATATCTGTTACTCACTAAACTCTTTACCAAGTATTAGATATACTGCACAATTATCTGTATATATTTTTGTTTTCTTTTGTATGTATATTACATTGGAGAATATCAAGGATAATTGTCTTAGAATCACAGGTAATTCACTGTGTTTTCACATATTATACAGCGCTGCACTCTTAAAGATAGAAGACCTAAGGGGTGGTAACACCCATTAAGTCTGAAATCTTTTTTGTTTCTTGGTGTTTAATTTCAAATATTGTTGGAGATATTTTATCTCCCACCATTTTTTTACCTCTTTTTCGGCCAATCTCTCAAGCTTCTGAAAAGAAAAATTATTCACGGTATGGCTCATAGTAGTCTCTCTTGTTGAAAACAGACCTTCGCTCCGCCTATTTCTGGCGTCTCTCATAGTGGTAGTCATCAGTCTGCAATAAGCCATATTTAACACCCGGAATCTCCAATAGAATAAACTTGAGATGGCAGATATAGAGGTAATATAAAACTTCACAACACATACACCACACCAAATGGAGTGAAATCAATACCCGAAGGTATAGATAATATACAAAATCAAATGAAGGATAGGTGAGGTGCAGTGAGAAAAATAAGTGCAGGCAAGCTTCTGTAAAGAGGTCACTCCAACCCCAAATATGTGCCAAAGAAAACCAGAAAAATACAGAGCGCCACAATCACTATATAAATACTGTATAGGGGTAAAGGAAAAAATGAGATCAAGAGGAAAAAAATATATATAGTAGACAAAAATTTATTACATAAAAAATCCACAATATAGCACAAAACATGTGCAATGAAATATATATTAAAAGGCCATAATGGGCCAGAGACCCATAGGTATAGCAGCTTAACACAATAAATACTGGACTAAATACATAAAGTGCAAAGTGCAAAAAGTGCAAATGAGAATAAAGTGCACAATAAGATGGTCATCCAGGTATACACAAAGTATTGTCCCATAGAAAGACTCAAGTAACAGAGTAAGCACTTAATAGTCCAAATAGACACAATATTGCACAAAAAGATAAATCCAGCATATGTGGTAATAAAACTGCCGATACCAAATCACAGGGTCCTCTGGTAAGCTCAACGCGTTTCGTCCTACGACTTCCTCAGGAGCATCTTCTCTCTTCAAACGCCATTCTTCTTTTAAATCCGCCGGTTCTGTGAACTCCTCTATGCGTGCACCGTATCACGTGCGTCGTCCTACGTCATGATGCACACGTGATCGGCCCGCGCATGCGCGTCCAGGCTGGAACGCAAAAAAACTTTATGGCTACTTTACACAGTCACACAAAAGACGTTCCTATAGAAAAAACGTCTATAGAGTGCGAACTGAATTTACAGATCCTGCCTATCTCCCAACTGACCCCTAACATAGAATGCTAACAGCCTAAGGGGAAATATAAATAATACTTATGTAAAAAAGAAGAAAAGGAGAAGAGTTAAAAATGAATAAATAAATTAAGAATACAGGCAAATGTGTATATATATATGTGAATGAATGGAAGAAAAGTCTATTTATATTCCCAATAGGTAACAAGAACATGTACATATAGAACTATCAATGTACTTTGTATATCAGAAATAAAGGTATATTAAATATATATGTATAACCATATATGATACAAATGTCATACAACAACATAATCCAAAGGGACATCAGAGCCCATAGTGGAATCTTCAGAATCACGGCAAACCATCTATCCCGTGAATACTCCCCTCTTACAAGGGTTAACTAGAGCAAACGAACAGAGAAAAGTGAAGGCAAATAAATAAATAAATTAATTTAAAATATTATAAAAAACATATATAAAAAACCGTCAATTGTCTAAAACCAGACAAACATATAAATATACATAAAATCATGTGATAAAAAACAGTATATCTAGATCTGTATTAAGCCCAGAGGGGACAGAGGACTTCATTTTATATATTCACTCTGTCTCCCTCATGGCCAGAGTAAAACCTTTTTTAAGCCAACTGATGGGAATGGTTTCATTGAATTTTCGAGTTGTCATCATCGCAAGTGGCTAACTAATATTCCTAAAGGTCAACAGATGAGGATTTTTAGGAACTGTACAGAG
Source organism: Pelobates cultripes (assembly GCA_933207985.1). Lineage (NCBI taxonomy): Eukaryota > Metazoa > Chordata > Amphibia > Anura > Pelobatidae > Pelobates > Pelobates cultripes. The sequence goes on along the minus strand of OW240915.1, from coordinate 179,298,234 downwards.
AAGAAAGATTTCAAAGAACAGGTTGAAATTTTAAATAAGAAATTTTTAGATAAAAATTACCCTAGAGAACTTTTATCCAATACCCAGAGAGAGGTGGAAGGTCTACAAAGGAAAGACCTTCTGGTAAAAAGTAAGAGAAATAAGGATGATACAAAGAATTTGCTTTCTTGATGAAGTTTAACAATAAGGCCGATTTAATACAAAAATCGATTAAAAAGAATTGGCCTATCTTGTTGCAAGATAAGTATTTAGGAAAGATTTTACCACGAAACCCTAAGGTAATATACAAAAGACCCAATAACCTAAGGAATATTTTAGCCCCTAGTGTTCTACCTAAAAATGAAAACGTAAATGAGAAAGTCAATTTTTTTTATCAGAGAAACCTAAAGGTTTTTTTAAATGTGGTAGGTGCAGTACATGTAAATTCCAGAAAAATAAGACCACTGATTCTATTAGTACTGTGACCAAAGAAAGTTTTAAAATTAAACATTTTATTAATTGTCAGAGTAAAAATGTGGTATATTTATTACAGTGTAAGTGCGGGGTCCAATATATAGGACGTACCATTAGACAACTTCATGTAAGATTGTTGGAGCATTTTAATGGAATTAAGAATAAGAATTTGAAACATAGGGTACCTAAACACTGTATTGCTTGCAGGGAATTTGATATTAAGGATTTTATGTGTATTGGGATCGATATAATTGTACCACACTGGAGAGGTGGGGATACAGAAAAAATGTTGTCCATGAGGGAGACAGAGTGGATATATAAAATGAAGTCCTCTGTCCCCTCTGGGCTTAATACAGATCTAGATATACTGGTTTTTATGGACTGACACTTTTATCACATGATTTTATGTATATTTATATATTTGTCTGGTTTTAGACAATTGACGTTTTTTTATATATGTTTTTTATAATATTTTTAATTAATTAATTTATTTATTTGCCTTCACTTTTCTCTGTTCGTTTGCTCTAGTTAACCCTTGTAAGAGGGGAGTATTCACGGGATAGATGGTTTGCCGTGATTCTGAAGATTCCACTATGGGCTCTGATGTCCCTTTGGATTATGTTTTTGTATGACATTTGTATCATATATGGTTATACATATATATTTAATATACCTTTATTTCTGATGTACATATAGAACTATCAATGTACTTTGTATATGTTCTTGTTACCTATTGGGAATATAAATAGACTTTTCTTCCATTCATTCACATATATATATATACACATTTGCCTGTATTCTTAATTTATTTATTCATTTTTAACTCTTCTCCTTTTCTTCTTTTTTACATAAGTATTATTTATATTTCCCCTTAGGCTGTTAGCCTTCTATGTTAGGGGTCAGTTGGGAGATAGGCAGGATCTGTAAATTCAGTTCGCACTCTATAGACGTTTTTTCTATAGGAACGTCTCTTGTGTGACTGTGTAAAGTAGCCATAAAGTTTTTTTGCGTTCAAGCCTGGACGCGCATGTGCGGGCTGATCATGTGTGCGTCATGACGTAGGACGACGCACGTGATACGGCGCACGCATAGAGGTGTTCACAGAACCGGCGGATTTAAAAGAAGAATGGCGTTTGAAGAGAGAAGATGCTCCTGAGGAAGTCGTAGGACGAAACGCGTTGAGCTTACCAGGGGACCCTGTGATTTGGTATCGGCAGTTTTATTACCACATATGCTGGATTTATCTTTTTGTGCAATATTGTGTCTATTTGGACTATTAAGTGCTTACTCTGTTACTTGAGTCTTTCTATGGTACAATACTTTGTGTATACCTGGATGACCATCTTATTGTGCACTTTATTCTCATTTGCACTTTTTGCACTTTATGTATTTAGTCCAGTATTTATTGTGTTAAGCTGCAATACCTATGGGTCTCTGGCCCATTACAGCCTTTTAATATATATTTCATTGCACATGTTTTGTGCTATATTGTGGATTTTTTATGTAATAAATTTTTGTCTACTATATATAATTTTTTCCTCTTGATCTCATTTTTTCCTTTACCCCTATACAGTATTTATATAGTGATTGTGGCGCTCTGTATTTTTCTGGTGACCTCTTTACAGAAGCTTGCCTGCACTTATTTTTCTCACTGCACCTCACCTATCCTTCATTTGATTAAGTATTTTTTTAGTGTTGCAATTTCCCACTTCAATTTTATTTCTGTAGTTAGGGTTTTTTCTAATTTTGTAAAGAGCTCTTTTTGGTTGTATGGTGCTGGTTCGTAAGGTATATGTGTGATCTCATCAGTATCAAAAATATTATTGATGTCAATTGTGTGATTGTTCCTGAAGTCCAAAATAGACATGGTATAGTATGGTCCAAAAAGCAGCAATAACCAGAGGGAAAAATAGAACCAAATAGGAATAAACAAAAGAAGGAAACAGCGCTAAAATAAACCAATACTAAGATAGGTAATGTATGAGGCGGCAACTTAAAAAATAGGGTTCCCTCTAAGCCCTATAGACAAAGGTAATAGACAAGACACAATAGAAAAAGGTTGCGCCAAAGCTGTCCATGGTACGACTAAAATAAACAAAGTCCAGAGAATAAGTAGTGCCAAAGCAAAATGTTAAGTTGGGCATGATGGGGCACCGACGGCTTTTGTGGAGGAATATTCTATCTATGGGTCAAATGAAGACAGTTTTCAGGATCCTTATGTAAAGAGAGAAAGCGATAATAGTACAAATACGTCTGATACAAAGTGTTCAATTGCAGGAAGAAATGATCTATAGTAATCCTACTCTCGTGTAGTAGAGCTAAACCAGCTCTAGTGTGGATGGCATACAGCGGTACAATCCACACTTGTAGTATACGTAGGGAGGTATTGGTCTTTAAATACATATGTGGGAAAAAAAGACAGATGATAGGGCAATACGTTTGGTAAAGGTGGTATATACAACAACAGAGTATACTATAGTCCTACTCACGTGAAGTAGAGCTCAAACCAGCTCTAGTGTGAATGGCGTACAGCGGTATAATCCCAGCTTGCAGGATATGTTTACAGTGTAGAGTCTTGTTTCAATATGTAGATCATGAAAGAGAAGAGACAACTAATAGTGCTCGCTGTTTAAAAGTGTTTTTTTTGTTTTTTTTGATTGGGTAACTAAAATTATAGATCAGGGTGGTGCAGTAGACATTGCTTACCCTAGATTTCAGTAAGGCTTTTGACACTGTTGCACATAGAAGGCTTATCAATAAACTGCAATCTTTAAGTTTGGATTCAAATATTGTTGAATGGGTAAGGCAGTGGCTGAGTGACAGGCAACAAAGGGTTGTAGTCAATGGAATATATTCGAAGCTTGGACTTGTCACCAGTGGGGTACCTCAGGGATCTGTACTTGGACCCATTCTCTTTAATATCTTTATTAGGGATATTGCAGAAGGTCTTGATGGTAAGGTATGTCTTTTTGCTGATGATACTAAGATATGTAACAGGGTTGATGTTCCAGGAGGGATAAGCCAAATGACAAATGATTTAGGTAAACTAGAAAAATGGTCAGAATTGTGGCAACTCACATTTAATGTGGATAAGTGCAAGATAATGCATCTTGGACGTAAAACCCAAGGGCAGAGTACAGAATATTTGATAGAGTTCTAACCTCAACATATGAGGAAAGGGATTTAGGGGTGATTATTTCTGATGACTTAAAGGTAGGCAGACAATGTAACAGAGCAGCAGGAAATGCTAGCAGAATGCTTGGTTGTATAGGGAGAGGTATTAGCAATAGAAAGAAGGAAGTGCTCATGCCATTGTACAGAACACTAGTGAGACCTCACTTGGAGTATTGTACACAGTACTGGAGACCGTATCTTCAGAAAGATATTGATACCTTAGAGAGAATCCAGAGAAGCGCTACTAAACTGGTTCATGGATTGCGGGATAAAACTTACCAGGAAAGGTTAAAGGATCTTAACATGTATAGCTTGGAGGAAAGATGAGACAGGGGGGATATTATAGAAACATTTAAATATATAAAGGGAATTAACACAGTAAAGGAGGAGACTATATTTAAAAGAAGAAAAACTACCACAACAAGAGGACAGTCTTAAATTAGAGGGACAAAGGTTTAAAAATAATATCAGGAAGTATTACTTTACTGAGAGGGTAGTGGATGCATGGAATAGCTTTCCAGCTGAAGTGGTAGAGGTTAACACAGTAAAGGAGTTTAAGCATGCGTGGGATAGACATAAGGCTATCCTAACAGTAAGATAAGGCTAGAGACTAATGAAAGTATTTAGAAAATTGGGCAGACTAGATGGGCCGAATGGTTCTTATCTGCCGTCACATTCTATGTTTCTATGTATATAAGGAGTATTCATAAAATGTGTACTAACATAGGATTGAGCAGGCAGACTGCTCAATGACTGAGGCGTGAGTGGTATAATCCCCACCTTGGATGTCTTTGGAGTAATACTCAGCGGGAGGAATAAAATCAGGATACCAAGCAAAAGTAAAAATAATGAATAAAAAGAGTAAAATGGCACAATCAAAGTGAGTTAAAAGTAGCCAAAACACCTTTATTTGGAATACAGAATAAAATATTAAACTATCCACAACGCGTTTCACCTATGAAGGCTTCTCAAGTGGAGACAAAAAAACTAATTTAAAGAAATATTCAAATTTTGACCCTTCCACTTTCAAATCCGGCCTCATAGAAGTATTCGAAAAAATAGTACTATAAGACTTAAATAAAATAGAAAAACACAAATACCAACACCATAATCTATCCTACCAAGAACAATTAGCATTAAAAGAACTGAAAAAAGACAATACTAGCATCATAAAACCAGCTGACAAATGGGGAGGTCAAGTCATCCTCCCAAAAAATATGTATATTGATGAGTCCCTTAAACAATAAAATGACCCTAACGTATATGACAAATTATCCTCTGACCCAACCATCCTTATAAAAAAACATGATTACTTAAACGTATCCTTTCCAAAAATCCCTGTTATATATTTTTTACCTAAAATTCATAAAAACCAAGATAACCCCCCCAGGCAGGCCCATCGTCTCCGGGACAGGTTCTATAAAGTCCAACTTATCTGATTATATCGATAGTTTATTACAGCCATCAGTAAAAATAATGAAATCCTACCTAAAAGACTCTATGACCCACCTGTGCTTTTTAAATGATTTTACTTGTGATTCTGATTACATTTTAGTTACCTGCGATGTACAATCATTATACACAATTATCCCCCACCAGAAAGGTTGTGAAGCAGTTTTTTTTAAATTTAAAAGAAGCCAAATCTATCCCTGACAATCAAATCAATTTTATCATACAAGGCATTAGATTCATTTTAAATAATAATTATTTTTTGTTTTTAGATTAATTTTACATTCAAAAGCAGGGAATTGCGATGGGGACCAGATTTGCCCCCAGCTATGCAAACCTTTTCATGGCACATTGGGAATCTCAGGCCATTTGGGGTGAGCATACCTGGCGGGCAAATTTGATAATATATTTTAGATACATAGATGACCTCTTTTATATATGGAAAGGTACAGAGAATTCCCTAACACAATTTTTAAATCATCTTAACAACAACACACATGGTATAATTTTAACCTCAGAACACAGTAAAAGCAGCATCAACTTTTTAGATTTAGAATTTTTTATTAAAGAAGGCAACATACACACCAAAACTTTTTTTAAAAAAAGTATGCACAAATACGGTAATTGAACAATCAAGCTGCCACTTTAAGCCTTGGTTGGATAGCATCCCCAAAAGCCAATTTCTTCACCTTTGCAGAAATTGTTCAGACACACTTAACATGTATAGCTTGGAGGAAAGACGAGACGGGGGGATATGATAGAAACATTTAAATATATAAAGGGAATCAACAAAGTAAAGAAGGAGACTATATTTAAAAGAAGAAAAACTACCACAACAAGAGGACATAGTCTTAAATTAGAGGGACAAAGGTTTAAAAATAATATCAGGAAGTATTACTTTACTGAGAGGGTAGTGGATGCATGGAATAGCCTTCCAGCTGAAGTGGTAGAGTTTAACACAGTAAAGGAGTTTAAGCCTGCGTGGGATAGGCATAAGGCTATCCTAACTATAAGATAAGGCTAGGGACTAATGAAAGTATTTAGAAAATTGGGCAGACCAGATGGGCCGAATGGTTCTTATCTGCCGTCACATTCTATGTTTCTATTTCACAAAACAGGCCCACTCACTGAAAGGAAAATGGATTGATAAAAATTACCCACAGACCAACCTAAATAAAACTCTAGAAATAGTCACTAAAAAAGACAGAAAGGAACTTTTAGAATATAAATAAAAAAATACGAAAGACTCTCCTTTTATGCCTGTCATTTTTAACTTCAATAATAGAAGTACAAGAATCAAAAAAATCATTAACAAGCATTGGCACATTTTAAAAGAAGTCAATATTTTAAAATAACTAATTCCTGATAGGCCGAGTATAGTTTTTAGAGGCGCTCCAAATTTTAAAACTATCTTCACCAAAAACTACACCAAAATTCACACAAACAAAAATTCCACCTTTTTATCTAATTCTAAAGGTTTTTTTAAATGTAATACCTGCATAGTGTGAAAATCCACAGATAACAATATAAAGACAAAAAACACCCATTTTACATCCCACAACACAAAAAAATCCTATTTTACAAAAGATATTGTAAGCTGCAACACTAACAATGTTATTTATTTACTTGAATGTCCACGTGGCTTGCAATATGTGGGTATGACCTCTCATTGCCTGAAAACTAGACTAGCAGAGCACTGCCACAACATACTTAAAGGCTACCCTAACCACTCTGTGTCAAAACAATTTTTAATACATGATAAGAACCCTAAATTTTTTAAATCTATAGGAATACAAAGGTGTAAACTCCCATGGAGAGGTGGCAATATAAAAAAGATTTTAGGTCAGAAAGAAATTTACTGGGTTTTCCTATTAAAAACACTTAACCTAGAAGGGTTAAATGCTGACTTTGACCTTTATAACTTTTTATAATTTTTCGTAAAGTCTTATAATTTTAGTCTTTATCATCTCTCATATAATATTGTATGTATTATCCTGATTAATGTATCTTATGTTGCTATCCTTAGCTAACCATGCAGCCTTTTATAATACTATGTAGTAGTGTACTGTCACTTTTAATATGAAAACACTCCCTGGCCAATGGCATCATAACCACGCCCCCGGCCGAACAACACGCCCATTCCATCTGCTTCCACACACTCCCCCTTATCAGCCTGGCAGTTTCATATGGTTGTCCCTACAAACTACATATCCCAGTACCCCTAGTGGCACGTCGCGTGATTGGCCGGGTTTCCAAAATGGATGCCGATCACGTGACCAATGAAAATATAATTTTTTTCCTCATTTACAACCCTCGTTTTAACTCATATTTTAGGGGAAGTTACCCTGATAACCTATCTACTAAATTATATTGTTTGTTTTGTATTTTGAAAATTGCACTTCATTTTGATGACGTCATTTGGGTGCCAAACTCTGTTCAGGGTTCAAAATCAGTCCCCCTATGTAAACCCTACCCTACCAAGCATGTTTTTTTGGTCTCCACTTGAGAAAGCCTTCATAGGTGAAACGCGTTGTGGATATTTTAATATTTTATTCTGTATTCCAAATAAAGGTATTTTGGCTACTTTTAACTCACTTTGATTGTGCCATTTTACTCTTTTTATTCATTATTTTTATTTTTGCTTGGTATCCTGATTTTATTCCTCCCACTGAGTATTACTCCAAAGACATCCGAGGTGGGGATTATACCACTCACGCCTCATTGAGCAGACTGCCTGCTCAATCCTATGAGAGTACACATTTTATTAATACTCCTTATATACCACTTTTAAACAGAAAGCACTATTAGTTGTCTCTTCTCTTTCATGATCTACACATCGAAACAAGAATCAACCCTCTAAACGTATCCTACAAGCGGGGATTATACCACTGTACGCCATTCACACTAGAGCTGGTTTGAGCTCTACTTTACGTGAATAGGACTATAGTAGACTCTGTTGTCGTATATACCACCTTTACCAAACGTATTGCAGTATCATCTGTCTTTTTTCCCCACATATGGATTTAAAGACCAATACCTCCCTACGTATCCTACAAGTGTGGATTGTACCGCTGTATGCCATCCACACTAGAGCTAGTTTAGCTCTACTACACGTGAGTAGGATTACTATAGATCTCTTCTTCCTGCAATTGAACACTTTGTATCAGACATATTTGCACTATTATCTCTTTCTCTCTTTACATACGGATCCTGAAAACCGTCTTCATTTGACCCGTAGAGAGAATATTCCTCCACAAAAGTCGTCGGTGGCCCAACTTAACACTTTGCTTTGGCACTACTTATTCTCTGGACTTTGTTTATTTTAGTCGTACCATGGCCAGCTTTGGCGCAACCTTTTTCTATTGTGTCTTGTGTATATTTTATATTTGTCATCTTTATTATATTAGTGATACTAGTAGAACACATTACGTTTTCTCATTTTCTTATTTAGTTAAACAGGGGTTTTCATCTGCCTATTTCACAAGAGGTAACATTTTGACTGTTTACATTATTGTGTGAAAATTGGATACCTTTACAGGCAAGAAAGTCAATGTCATGGTTAATAAGATCAGAGTATAATAATATGGAGAATTATGGGTAAAGTGATAATATGAGTCTACACTGATTTCACTGCTTCATTTGGAATTAGTTCCATTATGTGTAAAGAATTAGCCAGGCCGTAGAGGAGAAACATGCACAGGGGCAGAGTAATAGTGGTGAAGCGAGTGTGGCAGCACTCAGATCTATATGTTTGTGGGGCCTTTCAATGGTTACCATCAAGCCATCTCTGTTAGGTGCCTGGTTTATGAGTCCAGATAATAAATTAGCAGGACACCAACATGCTGGCTACATTGCCAGTCACCCCATTCACATATACACATCTATCATCGAATCTTCCTTTCTAAGAAGTAAACATAGCAACCATAGTGTTGGCTTTGTAGTTTCAGTACCATAAAGGACAATAACAAACTGCACCTGTCAGTCAGTTGTTATCAAAAAGGACTGAGCTGAAGAAATGATTGACAGGTTTGAAAGGAGCTTTAAAAAATAAAAATCTGCTAATCTAGATTTTCCAGCAATTCTGCTAGAGGAAATGTTTGTTACAGTTAACACACTTTTGTGTACCAAGACAGGTACACTTTAAACACTATATATTTATATTATGTAATGTATATTATACTCATATGTTTACATGCAGACATCAACGGGATACAGTAACTCTGCCTTCTATTTATAAAGCAAAAGAAAAAAAAACTAAAACTAGAAACATTTTAAGATTACAATATATTGTCCTTATATACAAATGCATAGATAGACCTTATGGTATATATTATACACATTAGCAACTGATACACCAGTCTCTTTGATTTTCAGCCTTACCAAGTATCATCAAAGGATATGCATGTACTAAAAAGCAATAGAAAGAGTGATACATACTTTTGAACTCTAGGCTGTGCACAAAGATGAAAAGCTATACAAACTATAAGCAGAGGTTCCTTTTTGGAAAATGTAATTGCCCTTCTCTAGTTGCATACTGATTACATTCAGACATTTTCATGTCTATTAATGAACAAATGGAGTACTTACATTTTTAGTATCTTCTTATAATTACTATAATTAAGGAATTCATATGAATGAAAAGTGATATAACTGCCAATAAGTTTTATTTTGCTTCTGTGAAGACTATTTTTCTAATGTCCACATTTACTAGAGATATGTCTGTAATATTAATATCCTCTGTTAATAAATCTTTGGGTGGAAATTAGAAAATGATAATTTCAGTTTTGCATAAGAGCAAAATGACTGTAACAGCAGAGGATAATATCTTTCTCTTGGTTTATGAAACTGAAGCTAAAAGTTGATAGACACAACCAATATTCTTCATTTTCTATTTTATGGCTACCAACTAAAAAGATAATTAAAAAGTTTAAATAGATATGCATGAATGGTTTCTATAGACTGTTATCTGCAATTATAACATCCACTTTGTTATATATTTTTTTTTTTGTAAATATAATTACTTTCAATACCTGATAAATTCTGATACAAATATTATAGCTTGCAAATCACATTTCCAGGCCCTAAAGATAACAAATGAAATCGAGCAAAAAAGAAAATCACGAAGTTAGTACATAATTAATAAACATACCTTACAGGAATGAAATAATAATATTAACAAAACATATAAAAATTTTAAATAAAATATGCAACAATTCCCACTCTACTTGGGGCTTCAATTGTGTATTACACAGGGGATTTGTTAGGCTCAAAATGCCCCAAGGACTTGAGCCACAAAATAATCGAGTGGTTTATTGCTAAAGCCTGGTCCCCGTCTTACAAACTCCACCCCTTAGAATATTCACTACAGCATACTATAGTGGTTATGGTGTGTGGATCATTTCTTTAGCTATTTAGGCCTTTAAGAAATGTGTCCCATGATGAAATATGTAAAGTAGCTTTCACTTTTCTCATTTCTACCAATGCCTACCATGTTGGATATGTATCAGGAAAAGACACTGGAATCATGTGAGAATGCAGCATTAGGCTTTACTTATGTGAA
>OW240915.1:179226718-179279960 GCA_933207985.1 Pelobates cultripes | reverse complement strand
CACTTCCTCCCAGCTTACAGAGCAGCGCATGGGAGAGAGAGAGGAGGAGGCATGATTTAATCTTACAACAAACCCAGTAAGCAAATCTTTATAAATTTGGGTGGGATCAGCTCCGTTTCCACAGTTTATTGGTGTTTACTCTGATGTCTGTATTAATATTGAGGGATTTCTAAGTAGTAACATCAGTGTGTGTCAGCAGGGCCAGCCGTTGGGGTGTGCACGCTGTGCGGTCACGCAGGGTGCCATCACAATAGAGGCGCCCCGCGGACAACACAGCTCACAAGTTGGGGACACCAGCCTATTCAATTTAAACGATTCGCTGGTGGTCCACTGGTGCGCACCAGCAGTAGGTGCAGTCAGATTAGAGCCTCTCCCTCGTGGTTCCGGCGCTCAGTTAGTGAGTCAGAGCACAGGCTCAGAGATTCTCAGCCTGCGCTCTGACAACATTGAAAGTCAGAGCCGTGAAGGAGCGGGTATGGCAAAGAGCTACTGATTAGCATAACATCAATATCCATTATAAAACCAGGAAAAGGGGGACACCATTGAACTGATTTGGTGGTGCAATGGGCCACTTGACGGTTTTGCCCCCCAGGCCTAAGGCTGCCAGCCCTCCCCTGTATGCACATTGTAGCAAACCTTATAGATATATAGATACCTATGCCTATCTGTGTCTTCAGGTTTCTGTGTTCTCCAATTTTTTAAAGAAAAGGGAGAATAATATTAAAAAGTACCTTAAAAACATTAAAGTGCAAGGGGGATGGCCGGACGTCAGTCTGAAAGGACGTGCACTAATGAAGCTCCGAGACCAAGAGCCTTAAAAAACGGCTAAAACAGGCAAAATTGGCACCAATCTCGGCACCAAATGGTGATCCACAATGTCTCAACATCGCAGCAAAATGCCCACAGAATCAAAAGACAAGGTGGCCTTTTTCACGGCCAGAACCCCACAACATCAACAAGTGGAACACAAAGCCTAAGATGGCGTAGACTCAGACACGGACGGAGAACAAGCAGAGACCTTGAGAAGGCAAACAGACAGCCCACTTGCATAGCATCTACTACAATGCTGGATGTGGCAGTAAATAAAATGCAAGCAACGGTCATGTCAGCAGTATCAGAGTTCAAATGGGAACTCACTGAACTGGGCACCCGAACCTCACAGGTGTAGGAGAAAATGGAAAGTCTCACTGCCGCGCACAACAACATGGTGGACCATCTTGAAAGGATAGACGAAAAGTTAGCGGCATATGAATCTAAGCTCATGGATATGGAGGACAGATCTCACCATAACAACCTCCACTTGAGAGGAGTATCAGAAGACATAGGCCTGTCGGACCTGGCAGCGTACACCATAAGCTCTTACCTGACGTCCTAGATGACATGTTCCTACTAGATCGGATACACATAATTCCAAGGCCACAGCACCTGACACCCACGACACTGCGAAATGTGCTGATGATAGTCCATTATTATCATATCAAAGACAAAGAGCCCACCGGACCAGGAAAAACTTACCACAAAAGTACAAGGACTTCTTTTTATGGACTAACCCTATGTCAAAGGCGGTCCTACAGAGTAATTACAGAAATGTTGCAACAACACAGCATTACCTACAGATTGGGCTAACCAGCAAAATTGCTGATCTCCAAAGGCAGAAAGCTGGTGTTATTAGCCTTGATTGAAGAAGGCACGGAACTTCTCTGCAAGTGGGGTATGCCACCGAACCAAGCGAACAAAAGCCAGAAATTAAGTGCAGATTGGAAGCAGCCCAAAACAAGACGCACATCCCCAAGAGATGACTGAAAGTGCAATACAGATGCAAGCGCAAGTCATATGTTAAGTTGAACTAACTCGTACTTCAAACTGCAATATATTATGTACCAGTATTTCACTGTTAGCATAGTCTTTCACTAGATAGACCACAGTTACTGCATGCTTAGTCCTAGGTGTGACATAATTCTACATGCTGGATCAACTAGTAATCCTGACATCGAGAAGCAAATTGCAACATTGAGGGAAATTGACAATCTTGAGAGGAGTCTGTTGCTCACTAACCAGAGTTTAGTGGGGACAGGTAGTGGAGTGGGAGGAGATAAGACAGATGGGGAACAGGTTCATAGCTGGGAGACAGTGGGGCGATGAAGCAGGGGAGAGGGAAAAGGAAAGGACTAGCTAGGACTTTGTGCAACCTAGCTGATTTGCCCATTTGAGTGAAGATGTTGGGAGCATCAGCTTAGGAGTAGCTGTATTAGAGGAAGCTGTTCCTTCTAACAGCCAAGGGAACAGTCCCTCTAGTACAGGTGGGGATGAAAATGTAAGGAAGTCTAGACAGGTTGTGGTGGTAGGGGACTCTATCGTTAGTTGGGTAGATAGGGCAATCTGCCACTCTGATCGGCTCAACCAGACAGTTGCTGCCTCCCAGGTGCTCGGGTCCGGCATGTTGCTGACAGAGTGGATGGATTATTGGGAAGTGCTTGGGATGACACAGTGGTCATGGTCCATGTTGGTACCAATGCAAAGTAAGAGGAAGATGGAAGGTACTAAAGAATGATTTGAGGGAATTAGGTAGCAAACTTAAGAAAAGGACCTCCAAGGTGGTATTCTCTGAGATATTACCTGTGCCACGCACTACAGTGGAAAGGCAGCGGGAGATTAGAGAGGTCAATGCGTCGCTAAAGTCTTGGTGCAGGAAGGAGGGTTTTGGATTTTAGAGCACTAGGCCGACTTTGCGCTTGGGTACAACCTTTAGAGCAGTGATGGGTGGCACCTAAACGGGAGATAGTCTGCAGTGCTGGGGGATAGGATGGCTAGAACATTGGAGGACATTTTAAACTAGTAGTAGGAAGGGATGGTAATAGTAATCTACAAAATGGACAGAAAGGAGATGGGCTTTAGCTCAGTATAAGGGGGGGTGGAGATGGGGGGAGGACAAACTCAGAACAGAGAAGGTATGTAATGTTAATAATTTACAAAAAGTACAAGTGACTCATGATAATATTAAATGTATGCTTACTAATGCAAGGAGCCTAAAACACAAAATGGGGGAACAATGGGCAATAGCATACACTAAACAATATGACATAATAGGCATAACTGAAACATGGTGGGATGAGACACATAACTGGGCAGTTGACTTAAATGGGTACAAGTTATTTAGGAAGGAAAGGAAAAACAAGAATGGTGGTGGGGTATGTTTGTATGTCGACCATGAGTTAAAGCCAAATCTTAAGCAAGTGGAATGTGATGAGGAAAATGTGGAAGCTTTATGGGTAAATATCTTCTTGGGGCAAAAGAAGGGAAATCAAATATTGTTTGGGATATGTTATAAACCACCTAATGTTAATATTGACGAGGAACAACAGCTGTTTGAGCAAATTGAGAAAGCTGCAAATCTGGATAACACTTTAATTATTGGAGATTTTAATTACCTGGACATAAATTGGGACAAAGGGAACAGTAGCTCAGCAAAGGGAATAAGGTTTTTGAACTTGTTAAATTACACCTTCATGTCACAACTTGTACAAGCACCAACTAGAATGGACGCTTGTCTGGACCTGGTTTTAACAAACAACGTTGATTTTTTTGACCAACATTCAAGTAGGTGAGCACTTGGGAAATAGTGATTACAATATACTGTCCTTTGAAATAAACTCAAAAAAATAAAAGCACATGGGGTATACTAAAACATATAATTTTAAAAAGGCCAATTTCTATAAGTTAAGGGCAGCTTTACAATATATTGACTGGCATAAACTCTTTAGTGAAAAAAATACTGAGGATAAATGGAACATCTTCCAACAAATATTAGAAAGGTAGATTTCTTAGTATGTACCATTGGGTAATAAATATAAAAGAAACAAATTTAAACCAATGTGGCTTAGTGTAGAAGCAAAACAAGAGATTAAAAATAAGAAAAGGGCATTTAGAGCATTTAAATCGGACAAATCAGATACATCCTATAAAAGATATAAGGTAGCCAATAATGTGTGCAAAAAGGCGATTAGATTAGCTAAACTTCAAAATGAAAAAATGATAGCCAAAGAAAGCAAAACCAACCACAAAGCATTATCTAAGTACATAAATTCTAAAGTGTAGGGACACTAAAAACTGAAATAGGGGTGTTAGTTAATGAAGACCAGGAAAAGGCAGGAATTGTAATACTATTTCTCCTCTGTATATATTAAGGAAGAACCCATGGCAATAGATGTGCAATTGATTGCTGCTAAAAATATGCAGAATAATTGTGATTGGTTAACTCTAGACAAGGTGCTGCAGCAACTAAAGAAAGTTAACATAAACAATGCTCCGGGGCCTGACGGTATTCATCCACGAGTACTTAAGGAACTAAGTGTATAAATAAGTGAACCTCTGTTTTTAATCTTTCAAGATTCTTTTCTTTCAGGAACTGTCCCAGAGGAAAAAAGGGTTCAAAATCCTTGCCTGGAAATTATAGACCTGAAAGCTTAACTTCTGTGGCTGGAAAAGTATTTGAAAGATTATTAAGGGATAATATTCAAGACTTCCTTGAGAAGAACATGGTTATCAGCAAGAATCAGCATGGTTTTATGAAGCACAGGTCATGTCAAACTAACTTGATTGCATTCTAAGAAGAAGTAAGTAGAAGTATAGATCAGGGTGCTGCAGTGGATGTGATCTATTTGGATTTTGCCAAGGCATTTGATACAGTTCCACACAATAGATTATTGTTCAAACTCAAAGAAATCAGTCTAGATGAAAATAATTGTTCTTGGGTAGAACATTGGCTTAAAAATAGAGTACAAAGAATTTAATGGTAAATTTTCAAGTTGGACAGAGGTGGCAAGTGGAGTCACTCAGGGTTCTGTTCTCGGACCCCTTCTATTTAACATGTTTATAAATGATCTTGAAAAAAGCATTGGAATTCATTTTTCAGTGTTTGCAGATGACACAAAACTCTGTAAAGTAATACAATGTGAGCAAGATATTACTTTGTTGCAGAGGGATTTAGATAGACTGGGGGACTGGGCATTCAAATGACAGATGAAATTAAATGTAGAAAAAATCAAAGTTATGCACTTTGGCATAAAGAATGCACAAGCAATGTATACCCTTAATGGAAGTGAATTATAGATAACAACACACGAAAAGGACTTTGGAATTGTTATAGACAACAAACTATGCAACAATGTGCAATGTCAACCAGCTGTGGCTAAGGCCAGTAAGGTATTGTCATGCATGAAAAAGAGCATTCATTCTCGGGATGAGAATATCATTTTGCCACTTTACAAATCACTGGTTAGACCACATTTTGAATATGCTGTGCAAATGTGGGCACCTGTTCTAAAGAAGGATATTATGGCACTAGACAAAGTACAGAGGTGGGCTACAAAATGACTAAAAAGGAATGGAGCATATCAGCTATGAAGAAAGGTTAACAAATGTAAACCTCTTTAGTTTAGAAAAACGTTGCCTCAGAGGGGATATGATAACATTATACAAATATATCTGGGGCCAATACAAACCATTATGTGGAAATCTATTCACAAACCGGACTTTACATAGGACACGAGGTCATGCATTTAGACTGGAAGAAAGAAGATTTTGTCTAAGGCAAAGTAAAGTATTTTTTACTGTAAGAACAATAAGGATATGGAATTCTCTGCCTGAAGAAGTGGTTTTATCAGAGTTCATACAGATGTTCAAACAGCAACTAGATGTATACTTGCAAAAACAGAATATTCAAGGATATAATCTTTCAATGTAGGGTAATAGCTTCTTGATCCAAGGATTAATCTGACTGCAATTCTGGGGTCAATCAGGATTTATTTTCCTAGTTTGTTGCAAAATTGGAAGTGCTTCAAACTGGGGGTTTTTGCCTTCTTTTGGATCAACAGCAAAAAACAAATGTGAGAAAGGCTGAACTTGATGGACGCAAGTCTCTGTTCAGCTATGTAACTATGTGAGAAAACCCACACCACACTAATCCAGTTTCTTGAACAAATCCAAGACCTTCATAGATTAATTTAGGCTAACCCCTCCCAAACCCTCCAAAAGCAAATAGCAAAAATACATAAGGACATAAATGCCATTAATACGCACAAGGCGCTCTATGCACTCAAGAAACGCAAACCTACATCCTATGTAATGGGGAATAAAGTGTCCAAAGTGCTGGCCCAGAGGCTGAGGGACAGGTAAACACAGTCCAGAATCCATTTCCTCCAAACACAGGTGGGTCACAAAGTGATACAGCCAACACAGATCTGCAACAAATTCGATCAATAATACAATGTGGCCACCTTAAGGACCATCAAAATCTATCACAACCCTCGCTCTCCTCGATACGCATATGCCATAACAAACTACATCTTCCATCACAAGACCATCAAATTGCACAACTGACTGCACCAATTACAATAGATTAAGTTTTACACAACATTGACAGGACGCCCAAAGGGAAAGCACCAGGTCCAGATGGGTTCATAAACCTGTACTATACCACATATAACATACTCTAGCCAAATACATCACCCGATTCTTTGAGGAAGCAACCTGGGCGGGTCATTCCTGAAAGAGTTCCTGTCCACACATGTCATCACCCTCCCCAAACCGGATAACCCCCTTGACAATTTGCCAAAATCTTCAGCCAATTTCTCTTTTAAATGCAGATACTAAATTATACGCAAAATCCATGTAGAAAGACTTAAAACAATACTCCCGACCATAATACATACAGACCAAGTTGGCTTTGTGGCAGGCAGACAAGGCCCTGTCAACACGAGAAAATTATTAGACATATACCACTATCTTAAGAAATCCAAACAGACAAGCATCATGCTTTCCCTCAATGCTGAGAATGTGTTTGACAGACTCAATTGGCACTTATTACATGAGACTTTGATTACATACGACTTCCCACCATCCTTTTTCTAGGTAATCAAGGCCCTATATAGCAACCCTACGGCAACATTGATGAGCTCAGGGTTCTGCTTGACACCATTCCTAAATACAAATGGGACCTGCCAGGGTTACCCACTGTCCCCTTTTCTGGCACTAGAGCCACTAGCCATAGTCATCAGAAACAATAAAGATATACAAGGAGTCACAATTGGCCTAAAATAGTAAAAACTCAACCTATTCGCAGTTGACATCTTTTTGACACTAACATGAGCACTCACCACACTTCCAAACCTTCATAAGGAACTTACCGCATACAGCCACCAGTCATATTACCAGCTCAATGTAGCTAAACGCAAGCAATGTACATTAACACTCCGAGCTACTTGGAGGGGAGACTAAAGGCAGCCTTTAGATACAACTGGAGAGAAGATTACCTGATGTAGCTGGGGATTAAAATCACCAAAAAAGAAAGCAATCTTTTCTCATCAAGTTACCTTAAATTGTTTAAAGAGATAGACAAACAGTTCCAAAATTGGACGTCAAAATTCCTATCATGGATGGGGATAAAAATGGCAATTCTACCCAAAATTCTATACCTTCTATGTTCATTGCAAATAAAGATCCTGCAGGCGTACATTAAATAATTGAAAGCCGTTCTTCACAGGTTCAGTTGGGAGGGGGTGGAAACACCCACGATTCCCTAAATGTTTACTGCTGAGGCACATAGACAAGGTTGGAATAGGCTTCCCAAATATAAAAACATACTACCACTCAGCATCAGGGTACCAAGATTTCTAATTTCTTTGTTTTGGAGTTAATTAGAATGGAAGATTTTAAATAGTGGGAGGTATTGGATGACAGTGTGCACCAGGGAGGGACACTGTAAAGACCTTTTGCCCAGGCACCTAAAGTCCTAATGCTGGCCCTGGAGGCTGCATTTCCCTGTTCAGCCTACCCTCATATTACTTGTTTTGTTTCTTTGATTTTTTTAGGTGAGGCCCCCCTTCTGCTGATCAATAAGAAGGACACTGATCACCTTTCCCTCATGGTCCAGCGGTTTCCCTGGTTGTCAGGTGTACTTCTTGGGGAATTTGCCTTTTGGTTGAGAGCAAACCCCTCAGAATGCCTCCTTCCAGTCTCTAGATCAGCCATGCTGCATGGGGGCGCTGTGGTGGAGCTTAGTAGAGCCAACGCTTGAAAGTTAGAAAGTGTTGGCTCTATTATCAGCAAATTCATTGCAAACAAAATTCGAAGTGAATGGGTTGAAAATGAAATGTAATTTAAATATGAATAAAATATATTAATTGTTGCAAAATTGCACAAGGAATAACTTTGTGAAAAAATTACGTATTTGTCTTCCTTTTAAAAATTCCTCTAGGTGGCTTGGTTTGGACATTGATCTAAATAGCAGCTTGATCGTGAGGCTCTGCTCCGAGTACTTGTAACCTGCATAAACTAGCAACATTAAAGTCATCTGCATACAAATCCACACTACTGGTATCCTCTGTTATAATGGGCACCAGAACGCCAGAGAAATTAAGCAAAAAAGTAAAGATGGCTCTGTTGCCAACCTTTTTGCCTTGGCAAGTTGGTCTCAGTCCAGCAGCCAAGATGGCGCCCAAGTAGACATGTTTGCTCTTCTGCCAGATGTGCTTGGCCAAACAACTCTCTCCTATTGTCTAAAGACAGTGAACATATACTCCAGCAGATGGGGGAACTTAAAACATACCTGGCCAGATCTAAACAAAAGAACAAAATGGAGGTTTGAGCGGTGAGGCAGAGAACAGCAGAACTGAAAGAGAGAGGCCCACAACCACATAGTAAACTGCACTATCAGTTTGCAGACCTATCAAGACATCTGCCTGGTCACCCTCAAGAGATGAAAAAAAAAATAAAACCCAAAAAGGGATACCAGGATACCACAGTTTCCAGGGTTCAATGCCTACCCCGAGATTGGCAACATGTTGGAAAAGACCCAGTGAAGGAAGGCTGAGGACCTCCTTTTGGGACACAAACAGCTAAGTTTTGTTTAAGATGGTTAGGGAAATCGGATGGGGGCTCTGTTGCAGCCTCTGTGGGGGGTATTAGGACATGGGAGGACTCTTTACCTGAGAGGCCCAGCCTACTTGCCAAACGGACTGACCTCCGCAGTGGCCACTAAGCTCCCACTGCGGGTAGTGAACTCTCAGACCCCCCTTATACGCACTTTAAAAAGGCATGTAAAGCCATAACTGCTGTGAACTTAGTTGAGAGTGTAAGCACCCATGAATGTGCAACGCTTCTTTATACCACTGGGGGGAAGGAGGGAAATAAATAAAACAAACAAAACACACACACACAAAAGTAATCAGTTTAGGCAAATTACCTTGCTTACAATTTATCCTTCATGTTTTCTCCCTACAAGTAGTTACTAAGGTTACTGCTGCTCTGTTACAGATTATGCTGGTAGTTGCCCTTACACCGGTTTAATGTACCAGAGGGGTATAACAGATAAAAACTTATGCATGATGTTAATTTTATTATTTGTTTATGCTAAACCACAGTTTCACCTATTAAAATAGATGCCAGAGAGGGGGTGCCTTCCTTTGGTCCCAGGTCTCTTACCCTTCCAGGTTTTAGAGGTTGAGGGCACATCCCCTCTCCAAGTTTGCCTGGCGATGGTAAGTTCAGGCAAAATATGTTACTCTCATATTTGTATATATTTCTATTATGTTTTGGTTGCCTTATTATTTCATTAAGTTGCTCAATTTGTGACCCACTGCCCAACATGGGAACCAGAGATCTGTTCATAATAATTTAGATCCAGCCACTTGGTGGTGCCATGTTGGGCTCCAGATTTGCTCCCAATTGCAGCGATGTAGTCTTTGTGCCAGTGTATGTGTATATGTGTAAATTTGTCACCAGACAAATTTGGCATCCTGAATGTAGCACCCCATGGCTCTGAAAATTGTACACAGGGAATCAAGAGGCTTCGCACCATCCTAGCCTTTGTTCAGGGGACACAACTTCAATTTCTCTAATATAAGAATAACTGATCATATACACAACAGAGCATACCTCTCAAGTCCCCTGTGGAAACATAACATGGTAGTAAACAATGTCACAAGGGATGGAGATGGGTGGTACATCCTGGTCACTGGCACCCTACACAGCCGAACGTATCATTTTGGCCAATGGACACAGGCAGGGATATCCTCTCTCTTCTCCTGTTTGCAACCTGCCAAGAGACGGCCGCCCACCAAAACTCAAGGACCGGGTAAGGAGGGCATTAATCAGAGAGGCAGCACAGAGACCTAAGGTAACCCTGGAGGAGCTACAGAGTTCCACAGCAGAGACTGGAGTATCTGTACATAGGACGACAATACGCCGTACGCTCCATAGAGTTGAGTGGCCAGAAGAAAGCCATTACTTTCAGCAAAAAACAAAATGGCACGTTTTGAGTTTGCGAAAAGGCATGTGGGAGACTCCCTAAATGAATGGAGGAAGGTGCTCTGGTCTGATGAGACTAAAATTTAACCTTTCGGCTATCAAAGAAAACGCTATGTATGTTTGTTCTTTGGTTGTTTATCACCCAAAGAACACCATCCCCACAGTGAAACATGGTGGTAGCAGCATCATGCTGTGGGGATGTTATTCAGTAGCCGGGACTGGGAAACTGGTCAGAGTTGAGGGAAAGATGGATGGTGCTAAATACAGGGATATTCTTGAGTAAAACCTGTACCACTCTGTGTGTGATTTGAGGCTATTGACCCAAAACACACTGCTAGAGCAACACTTGAGTGGTTTAAGGGGAAACATGTAAATGTATTGGAATGGCCTAGTCAAAGCCCAGACCTCAATCCAATAGAACATCTGTGGTCTGCTGTTTAAAAGCGCAAACCATCCAACGTGAAGGACCTGGAGCAGTTTTGCAAGGAGAAATGGGCAAAAATCCCAGTGGTAAGATGTGGCAAGCTCATAGAGACTTATCTAAAGCGACTTGGAGCTGTGGTTGCGGCAAAAGGTGGCTCTACAAAGTATTGACTTTAGGGGCGTGTATAGTTATGCACATTAACTTTTTATGTTATTTTGTCTCATTTGTTGTTTGCTTCACAATAAAAAAAAAAAAAAAACATTCAAAGTTGTGTGCATGTTCTGTAAATTAAATTACGCAAATCCTCAAACAATCCATGTTAATTCCAGGTTGTGAGGCAACAAAACATGAAAAATGCCAAGGGGGTGAATATTTTTAAAAGGCACTGTACAATAAAAGGGTAATCTATGTTTTGGCCACCCTTGTCCTAGAGTCGCCCAAAATAATTTCTTGCAACGGGGCCATGTCTACATTAGTTCTGCCACCACCCAGAACTATGGCTCTTTGTTTCAAACACTTAAAGCAGATCTTGGATGGGATGGGTGCACACAATAAAAATGAATTTAATGCCCTGCATCCTGTTTTATTTCCTGGCGCTCACAGTTCTGCTCTCTAAAAAGGACCTGGCAGGCCTACAGACTTCTATTGATAATTTCATATGAGACGGAAAGAGATAAAGAAGACAGGTTCTTGACTGCCCTAAACTAATGGAAGAACTGGACCTTCCCATATTATGCATGTACTATGTGGCCACACAAATTGCTCAAGTTGTAATATGGCATGCCTCTCTGGATATAAGAAGGTGGGAGGACCTGAAGATGGGATTGATGCACTCAGATCTTCCCCAGTTCTACCTCTGACTAGATAAACAGCATAGGGCCCTTTCTCGCACTGATTATTTAGCAATCCTAGCATCTATTGCACTTTGGATTTGAGTCAAAGTAAAGTTGGCCTTGGTTTCAGACCCTTTGACTATGACTTCATGTCAGGGGTCTGCGGGCGGCTGTGAGGGGAGGCTGCACGCCACTTGCAGCACTCACCCTCAGTCCGTCGCCGCTCACGGTCTCCCCTCCTCCTATCTGTCGGCGAGAGGCGTCTCCTCTCCGCTGCGCATCGCTTGCCTCCTCTTCCACGCCTCTCAGCGGCAGCATGTATAACGCTGCATGCACATTTATGCAAACGCCGGGGTCACTCACGTGACCCAGCGTTAAAGCAACAGTACCACAATCATAGTGGGAGGCGTAGATATCTCCCACGTGTGATTGTTAATTCTGATTGGAAGTTATCCAATCAGAGTTAAGCAAAGGATATTTATACTTACCTTTCCTGTCTCTCAGTGCCCTGTTGTGGTCTTGTGATACCTGTATTGCAGTTTGCTCGTGTTTCTCTCTGGTTACTGATTATTTGGCTCGTTATTCCGATTTTCCTGTATTCTCCACTCCTTTGACCTCGGCTTGTTTCTTGTTCTCCCGTTTTCTGGCTCCCTTTACTTGGCTTGTCTCTTGACTATTCTTAGTGTGCTTAGCCCGGCCACTCTAAGGACCGGTATAGCACCCTTCCTCTCTGTGACCTGTTAGCGTGTTAGGTTCCGGAATTGTGACACTCCGATACTATGGAAGAGAGAATTTCCCCCTGCCAAGATAGCTAGGGACTTTGCAGGTACGGACTGAGCTAAGCTCCAAAGAATGAAACGTGTACAAGTACAAAGCCCTAGGCTCTTCTGAGGATTTATCTCAGTTCAATCTGCTACAGTCAAGAAATATTTTTTTGGTATGTGTGAGATTTTGCACTTCGGAGCAGGGTCAAACAGCCAGCAGAGTCCCACCTTTTAAATTTCTATGTGAGGAGGGAGGTTGGAGGGGGATGATTTCACTCTTTTACAATGCCTTTAGTTCAGAATCCACTGTGAAGTGGGAAGAGGAGCTGGCGAGGAGCGTGCTATTGAGGCGTGGCAGGATATCTGGGTCTGGGAAGCCAGTTTTTAAGTATCAGTATGCATGGGCCTACAGGAACAGGCAGTCAATATGGTGATGTGATGTGTTGGTGTGTATGCATGGCAAAATACCACATGTGGTTGGACTGCACTAAACTGCAGCCATTTTGGCAGGGAGTCAAAGATCTATTGGCCAGGGCATTCAGCAGACCATTTGACCTTGACCCATGGGCATTTCTATTAGCCAGGCCGGTTAAAAATGCCTGCCAGCCAGATCCCAGGAGCTAATGAATAGAATAACACTAGCTGCCAGGAGGTCTTTAGCCATGAAATGGAAAAGTGACACAGCCCACAACATTATGTGGGTTACGCAAAAGATCGAGGACAAGCTCACTGCCATAGTACACAACTCTATGCAATTCTTTGAGAGGGTGTGTGCTCCCCTGGTGGAGCTGGTGGATGCAATGATCCAGCAGCGAGGTGTGAGGTCAGTGGTCCTGTGTTGGGTCACTCCTATGGGATTATGATCTGCTTTTCTTTCAACTCCTTGAATTTAGCAAACACAGATGAAACATGGACTTTGCTTTGTTTTGTTTTACTTTGTTTCGGATGATTACTGGATTAGCACTCTGCGTTTTCAGTAAGATTTGTCTTGAGTCTCTGGGTTTTGTGGGGTGTAGGCAGCATTGGAAATTTGGTGCATGGTATTCTGGGAGGCAAGTTAACAGAGATGAGGGTTCTCTTCAGATGCAAACTAGTTGGGAGTCCACTTATGTCATATAATACTTCCACTGTCAAGTAATGGGGATCATGGGCTGATATAGCATCCAACGGGGCAATGGGCATCCTCCAGGTTTTGGTTTCCATTTCAACAGCTTCACTTTAACATGCCCCATAGTAATTTAAAACAGGAAACAAGAAAATAGATTTTGTAGTTTGTGTTTGTGACGGACTGCCTGGCACCCCAACCGGGTACCTCTGTCAATCGCTGCTTCCTAGTACTTGCGAGCACCATAAGCCCTGTACTGGAACACCATAACCACCGTAAACCCCACAATCTGCCGCAGCTTGGTTGGGGTCTCATTGTCCTCCACCCACCCTGGACCCAAGACCAGTGGGTAGACCTCTCCTAGTCCAGAGAACGTAGCAGGAACAGCTCTTATAAGAGCTAGTGATTATACTCAGGGGAGTATTGTGATATAGCAATCCCCATAGTGAATGTAGTTCTCCAATCCCCCAAACATGAGCCAAGACTTCATGAAGGGGTAAACAAATATCTCTTTAATGGGAGCCACACTGGCCTTTTATGCAAGTCCCAAGCAAGGTGTACGCCCACAAGGACCTTGTTGGGGACAGAGACACAAACTTAACAACCAATAACAACAAGGTTACAAAGTGTGACACTCCCAATACAAACATACAATCCCTCCTCTCTGCCTGGGAGATAATTGAGGCAGATACTGCATTAACAAAATTATCTCCAGGCAGAAAAAAACTAATTTTTTACAAAATCCCAAATTTACCCCCAAAACACATAAAATCCCCACAATTATTACATCCCCTGATAGCCCTGATCTGGGTGACCAACATATCCAAAAATCACCCAGATCAGTTCAGGGGTTCAGGAATTCTATGGAAGTCCCATTTTCACCGACCACACGCATGGTTTCATGACCAAAACAGTTCCAGAGAATCATGCTGTGCGGCCGTTCTACTTCGAGGATTCCAAATAACGTTTGAATTACTGAACGAAGCCAGTCATGGATATAGTGATTGTATGTCTCTTATTCGTGGGTTTCTTTTTACCGAACGCTGTTCGACTCCCGTTCAGATAGACGAACTTCCATGGAAGGTGAAGTTTTAGCGGTGTTCATGCTGTTGAGTGTCCGATTTGAGTTCCATGCATTAGACGATCAAACACCACTGGATGCGTTTGACTAAACAAGATGGACGCCGCCACGTGTTCAAATGGCATTTTGAATGGCTTCGGGAGTTCAAAGTGCCACTTTGAAAGTTTGAGTGGTTCCTGTCTAAGTCCAAACAGGCACAAACAGAGTCTTTAACCCAAAAAGCATTACAGGGGCAATAGTCACAGAGCAGGAGGCTGGCAAACAGGCTCCTCCAAGAACCAGTGACGAGGCTACTTTCGTCACAGTGTTACTGACAAAAGTGTTTGTAACGCTGATGGATGTACAAAAAAGGGTGGTTAACACCGGTAGGTTTACCATGCCATATACAGTTGTGATTAAAATTATTCAACCCTTTATTAAAAATCTGATTTATTATCAAAATGTATAGATTTTCAGCTGTTTGCAATAAACAAAGCAAACAAAAGCAATTGAAATAGCACTGAGGTTTCAGTGAACACAGTAAGGAGGGTACTAAACACAGAAAGTTTCCATGCCAAATGTCCATACACCACTAGTGACCCAAAGGCACAAGAAAACTTGTGTTTAATATTCTCAATGGAAATTAATGACAACAGAATCAATGGGGAAAAAAGTAATTTAGAATGATTATTGGGATAGGCAAGAACATTACAAAGGTCAAGCACAAAAATGCCCAAATATTGGGTGCAAGTATTACCAAGCTATGAGACTGATACTCATAGTATAGTATAAACCAAAACAGAGAAGATTCGGGATATGGCTGTGTAAATCTACAGAGAAAGCATAAAACAAAACATAGTGTGATATTGTTATAAAACACAATATTTCATGCGCAGTAATCTTGTGCACTCACAGGATGTAAGCAGTAAAAGCGCTCTTAAGGTGCCTTCCCCAATGGAATGGGGGGTTAGCTGGTATTCCTTATCACCTCTGGATCCTTGTTCCACCAAAAGACATCCACAGGTCAGGGTTCAGTAAAAAAAATTTATAAAAAGTGTAGTCACCAATTCAGCATAGGATACAAATAACAAAAGGTTGTCCTACGCGTTTCGTTCTATAAGAACTTCCTCAGGGACCACAATTAAAAACAATAATAACAATGTATCAATGTACAATATATGAACATATCCACAAGATTACTGCGCATGAAATATTGTGTTTTATAACAATATCACACTATGTTTTGTTTTATGCTTTCTCTGTAGATTTACACAGCCATATCCCGAATCTTCTCTGTTTTGGTTTATACTATATATGATATAGGTCGCTTGTTTGGGTAACGACCTAGGGAGGCTGTCATACATCTTTATAAGCTAAGTATTATTGCTTTTTATATTATTTATCGATTGTATATTGTTTGGGATATACTCATAAGCTATGATACTCATAGTATCCTGCACCAAGCTGATAAATGGTTGGTTTAAATATAAGCTTGGTAGAGAGTTATTGAATCTTATCTTTTGCTATGTGTTATGGGTCTCAGCTAGCATTGGCCCTGTCAATCATTCACTTTAAAGGGTAATTCTCAGGAAAATATATATTTTGGAATATTCTGTAAGGTGCTTTAGTATGTTATTTTGTAATTTTGTAATAAGCATGGATATATTAAATTAGGTTTAGATTTAATCTTACCTCCAGACTCTTTTGAAAAAAATCATGAACTAGAAGTAATAAAAGACGAACAATTTTTCTGTAATTACTTTTTTTTATTATTATTATTAAGTACCCAAATATTCTTCATTAATAATCCTGCAAATGATTTTACAGCCACAAATCTAAAAATTATAGGTATGTAATTTCGAGGCTGAAATGTTGATCTAGTTTTAAATTTGAAGACAACCTCTGCTCTTCTTTAATCCTGGAGGATCAGAAGCAGTTGGTTTGCTATTTCCATATTAAGTAGGTGTGGATGATTAACATCTGACCTCATGGTTTTGTTTGCATTAACTTTTTAATCACGTTTCCAGGAAGGTTTTTGTAGAAGCGGTTTGCATATCTACAGCCATAGGTTTTTCTTGGTACATACTGAAGAAAAGGGTATTTAAAATCTTTGACTTTTCTTGAACCACATTTACTAACACACCATGATTTTAGTGCACCAATACTTTCATTCAGTTAAAGGAACACTATATTGCAAAAGTATTATTATTATTATTAACAATTTAAATAGATATACTTCCAAGAAAAACATGCATGCATTATTGAGTGCTATAAATTTCTAAATGAGTGCTAATTTCTATTGACAAGGCTGGGGGGGATGAGTGTGACATGTGAGTGAAGAGAGTGAGTCAAGCTGACTGAGTGTGAGAGGGTTAGAGGGGTGAGTGTGAAAGAGTTATGGGATAGAGATTGAATGATTATCGGCTGATATTCAACAACTTGGCAATAATCTATATTGGTTTACAATGATACCGATATTGCTGATACCAGTGGGTACCAGCGGGGCAAGGGCAGTCCGTTCAGGGTGCCTTTCACATTGAAGAGGCGTGCATATAGGAGAAAACAAGGGTTTGGCTGTACTCACCTGAACATGCTTAAGTGGGGTGCTGCTGGGGGCCAATAAGTACAGTAAAAATGAAAATCCAGCACACTCCCTTATCTACTAAACAGCTATTTTGGTGCTAACCAATTTTGACAGTTTTATTAAAAACACCTAATCTAGGCAACATATAATGGGAGTTTAGTTACATTATATGATCATACATTGCATAAGCCTGCCACAACGTCAATGTACCCCATCTTTGGCAGGTCCTACTCTGTCTGCTAAATTTTGGTGCTGACCAATTTTGACAGTTTTATTAAAAACACCTAATCTAGGTGTTCATTTTTACTGTACTTATCGGCCCCCAGCAGCACCCCATTTAAGCATGTTCAGGTGAGTGCAGCCAAACCCTTGTTTTCTCCTATATGTATATATTTAGGAGTCTAGCCAGCTCTTTGGTTTTGCACCCCTCCCTGTCACAGGTGCCTCATCTCAGGACATTGATGTTGTGGCAGGCTTTTGCAATGTATGATCATATAATGTAACTAAACCCCCATTATATGTTGCCTAGATTAGGTGTTTTAAATAAAACTGTCAAAATTGGTCAGCACCAAAATAGCTGTTTAGTAGATAAGGGTGTGCGCTGGATTTTCATTTTTACTGAAGAGGAGGGCAGCTGGGGTCCAGCACATCTTCTGTTTCCAGCATCTTCTCTCCTCAATTCCAGAAACAATGTTCTGCCCAGCCTACAGGCTTACAAGAGTTGGCAGTTCACATATTCCTGGCAGCCTGCACAAAGCCACTGGATCACCAAGGAGTATAATGTCCCTCTCTCTGGCAACAGGTAAAAGCAGGGATGGGGGAATAAAATGAATTTTATTTTTTATTTTAAATGTATTACATATAATACAATTATATAATATCATTTTACTTACTTTTTTTTTAAAATAAGCTTTTAGCCCAAAGAATGGATCAGCCATAGAAGCCTACACTCACATATTTACACACACACTGCATCCACTGCACAAATAGACACGCTGCATCTACTTCACCATGGCTCAACAAGTCCCAGCAATGATGACTAAGAATTTCATCCTGGTGTTTGGGTATTTGTCACCACTGGCCATCTTAGGGCTGCCCTACATTGGCACATAAGTGGCATGGGTGCAAACAGAGGTGGAGCTGTAATCTTCCACTCTGCTCCCTTGCATGCCTTGCAAAAATGCAGGGAGCTGGAATATGATATCACTCCGGTCCCAGTTTCATTAAACAGCGTGCGAGGGACCAGAGCACGAATAACTTAAAGGTGACAAGATCAGAGCATTCCCATTAGGCCCCCCAAAAAAGGATCCCCTCCAGCTTTCACAAAGGTTGGTAAGATTAAAATAGAACAACTAATAATTTTTGAGGATGTGTATTTGTATGTATGTGGGTCTGTCAGTGAGAGTATGTGTGTGTGTCTGTTTGTCATTGAATGTCTGTCTGCCTGTCAGTGAGTGTGTCTGTTTAGGTGCCCAGACCTCCTCTAATCGCATTGGAAAGTTGTTTTTAATTACGTTTTTGTCCCATGCCATGCTGGTTTTGCCGTTGCTTTACCTGTTTCCATGGCTGAGAAAACAATCTTGGCAATCTCAGACAATTCACTCTGAGCCAATTAGCATCTCCTTATAGAGGTGCATTAAATTACATCAGTCAATTCCTGTTTGTGGGTGAGTTTGACAGGGGTTAAGGGTGAGTGTGATGGGGTATATGGCAGGGTGAGGGGCAGTGAATGTGAGAGGGTTGAGTGATGAGTGTTGAAGAGTTTGTGCAGACATCCAAAGTCTCCCGGATGTTCCTCCTGATGCATTATTAATAAACAGGTCGGTCGGGTGCTGCGGCCCTGTAAGAGTCAACTGGCCCCCTGTGGTATCGCAGGCTAGGAGGAAGTGACATCCTGTCACTTCCTCCCAGCTTCTAACTGAGCTCTGTGTGGGAGGGGGAGGCTGAATGTGGTGGCACCACAGTAAGAAGCAGGGAAACAGAGGAGAGGCTGGAGTGAGCTTTTGCATGCTTACTCCAATCAGCCTCAGCCAGCATCACCAGGATTCCAAGCAAGTCAGCCTCCTCGACACAAATGGTAAGCTAACACGAGGGTGGCTGCATATCTAAAAAAGTATGACATGTATGTGTATCTGTGTGTGTGTTTCTGTGTGTTTGTGTCAGTGTGTATCTGAGTGTGTGTATGTGCCAGTGTGTGGGTCTGTGTGTATCTGTGTGTTAGTATGTGTATCTGTGTGTCAAGGTGTGCGCATGTGTCCAGTGTGGGAGGGGGCACCACAGCAGCTGATAAAGCTGAGATTAGGTTCTGCATGTTGGGATGTCTGTTAGTGTGACAGGATGAGGGGTGGTGAGTGTGACAGGGTTGGGTTTGAGTAAATCAAAAAATGTCCAGGGACTCTGGGAAGTGAATTTTACAGATTTTTAATTAAGTACTACACAGGGCAACATTTTTGTCACCATCTGTGACCAGTGGTGGAACTACCAAGGTCACAGGGATTGCTTGTGCGACCGGACCTATCTCTCAAGTGTGGCCTGGCTGTCCTGTAGACACCTGCGACCGGGGTGTACGCCGGTACAACCATCATGGCCATGCTTTTAGGGCCACCCGATGGCAATGTATTTCCAGAAGGTCCAGTCAGCTAACCAGTGCGTTAACAGCGTGACTGGGTGATGATGTCAGATGCTGGGAGGATGTGACTGCCTGGTCACTTCCGCTCAGCCACCATCGAGAACTGCGGGGGAAGAGAAGGAGAGGAGGGATTTAGATTGGGAACTCTGACTCCCATCAGTCTGAGCCAGCCTCTGGACCCCAGGGAAGTCACTCTCCTGCACCTAAAAGGTAGGAAACAGGAGAGTGACTGAAACATTTTGCATGTGTATGTGTGTGTGTATGTGTGCCTGTATGTTTGTATGTATGTATGAATTTGTCTGTATGTATGTGTGTATATGTTTCTCTGTGTGTGTGTGTCTGTATGTCTGTATGTATGTGTGTATATGTGACCCTGTGCATTTGTGTCTGTATGTATCTGTGTTTCTATGTGTTTCTGTGTGTGTGTGTATGTGTGTGTCTCTGTATGTATGTGTGTGTCTGTGTGTATGTATGTATGTGTATCTGTTTGTATGCATGTGTGTCTATAGGTGTATCTCTATGTCAGTGTATGCACTATGTATCTGCATTTTTGTCACTGTTTGTATCTGTATGAGTGTCATTCTGTGTATCTGAATGTTTGCCATTGTCTGTTTATCTGCATGTGTGTCAGTGTATGTATGTGTAAATGTATGTGTGTTTGTGTTATATGGTGTGTATATGCATGCATGTCAGTGTGTGTTTGTCTGTTTATCTGCACGTGTGTCTGTGTAACTGTCACCCCACCACACACACTGTCAACCCCCTTCACCCTGTCACTCCCTCTCACAATCCTGTCACTCACCCATGCCATACTCACATCCCATCACTCTATCATATTCACCCTATCACATTCACCTTCTCTAGCACTGTCACACTCACCCCACTCCTGTCACAGTCATTCTCCATCACTCTG
This sequence comes from Pelobates cultripes, assembly GCA_933207985.1. Taxonomy (NCBI): domain Eukaryota; kingdom Metazoa; phylum Chordata; class Amphibia; order Anura; family Pelobatidae; genus Pelobates; species Pelobates cultripes. The sequence continues at coordinate 179,259,343 of OW240915.1, read as the reverse complement.
TCACACTCGCCCCCTTTCACCCTGCCATACTCACCCTGTGAGGCGTGAATGAAACACATGGAGGGGCTGGAGGGCATGAATGTGACACATGGAGGGGATTGGGGAAGGGGGAAAGATGTATGGGGAGGCAGGGCAATTTTCACGCTGGGGCCCTGTGGTTTCTAGTTATGCCACACAGACTTTATCAAGCCATAATATGTTGTCCTGTGTCCTTCATGATTTGCTGGAATCTTGGAGCCAACCTCAGGCCTGGAGCACTATGTCTGTACTTTAAATTATTTCCTTAAATTTTTTTATCCCTTTGCAGGGCTGGACTGGGAAAAAAATTTGGCCCGGGCATTTTTTTTTATCACAGCGGCCCACTAAGAAGGGGGCGGGGCAGAGAGGGTGTGTTTTGTCATCACTAATGACAAACACGCCCCCTCTCAAAGTGAGCGTGTTGGTTCAATGCTCTTCCAGGGCAGACCATGCACAGAGCTCTGCTGAAGAGCTCTAGCATGAGAAAAAAGCCCTATATTTTTTTTGCAGAGCGAAAGCAAATTTAATAACATGCTTGCACTGTGTTTCCTTGCAACTTGTCTCTTGTATCTCTATAAATGGATACCAGGAGACAAAAATGGTGTGGTATTGTGTAATAAGGTCGGTTTTAGTCATGTTGTGTTTGTTGTGTAATGTAATGCATATGTGGCTAGGGACTGTAGAGAATGTGTGTATACGGGATGTAGCAAGTGTGTGCATACAGGCTAAAGTGTGTGCATGTGTGTGTATAGGTGATGTAGTGTTTGTAGAGTGTGTGTTTAGGGGTGTAGTATGGGTTTGCTTACAAGGAATCTAGTGTGTGTATAGTGGATCCAGAGTGTGTATGTTAGGAGTGTAGTGTGTGTGCGTGTGTATATTATATATATATATTATTATTATTATTATTTTATTATTTATATAGCGCCAACAAATTCTGTAGCGCTGTACAATGGGTGGACTAACAGACACATAATTGAGATCAGACCACTGACGTACAGGAACAGAGGGGGTTGAGGGCCCTGCTTCGATGAGCTTACATGCTAGAGGGAGGGGGTATAGTGAACAAAGGGTTAAAGTAGGGGAATTAAATAGTTTGTTACAGAAGGGTTTATTGAGTGCTTGGTAGGCCATTTTTGACAGGTGAAGGAACGGAGTCATGGGGTGGGGGATGAGAAACCTGCTGACAGTTTAATTGATACGCTTTAATAAAGAAGTGAGTTTTCAAAGATTTTTTGAAGGAATGGAGGCTGGGTGAAAGTCTGATTGAGGAGGGAAGGGAGTTCCACAGAATAGGTGCAGCCCTGGAGAAGTCTTGAAGGCGAGCATCAGAGGTGGGGATCCGGGCAGAGGATAGGAGTAGGTCTTGGGCTGAGCGCAGGGGTCTCGACGGGACATACTTGTGTATGAGGGAGGATAGGTATGTTGGAGCAGCATTATGTAGGGATTTGTAAGCAAGCGCCAGAATTTTGAATTGGGCCCTATATCTAACTGGAAGCCAATGCAGGGACTGACAGAGCGTGGAGGCGTGGGAGGTGCGACCGGACAGGAAAATAAGCCTTGCAGCCGTATTCATTATAGATTGCAGCGGTGCAAGCTGGGAACATGTAAGACCGGTGAGAAGGGGATTGCAATAGTCAAGGCGAGAGAGAACAACAGCATGAACCAGCACCTTAGCCGCGTCCGGCGTTAGATATGGGCGGATGCGCGCTATGTTCTTGAGTTGGAAGCGACAGGATTTGGCTATCGATTGAACATGGGGAGTAAAAGAGAGATCAGAATCAAAAAGAACTCCTAGGCAGCGAGCCTGGGAGGTAGAGGTGATAGTAGCGCCGTTGACTTGGATGGCGACAGACACAGGAGTAGCAGCACTTGAGGGAGGAAAAACTAGAAGTTCTGTTTTGGACAGGTTGAGTTTAAGGAAGTGAGCAGCCATCCAGTTGGAAATAGCAGAGAGGCAGTCAGAAACACGAGTCAAGGTGGGCGGAGAGAGATCAGGGGAGGACAGGTAGATTTGCGTGTCATCTGCATATAAATGGTATTGGACGCCAAAAGAGCTGATGAGTTTACCAAGGGAGGCAGTATAGATAGAGAACAGTAGGGGGCCGAGGACAGAACCTTGGGGGACGCCGACAGGGAGGGGTTGGGGAGAAGAGGCAGAGCCAGAGAAAGAAACACTGAAGGAGCGCTGGGAGAGGTAGGAGGAGCACCAGGAGAGAGCAGAATCCCGTAGACCAAAGTTACGGAGAATGTGAAGAAGCTGTTGATGATCAACAGTGTCAAAGGCGGCAGAAAGATCAAGGAGGATTAGGATAGAGTATTGGCCGCGAGATTTAGCAGCAATTAAATCGTTGGATACTTTGGTCACAGCAGTTTCGACAGAGTGACCAGCACGGAATCCAGACTGAAGGGGGTCAAGTAGAGAGTTGGATTCAAGAAAGTCTGTCAATCTGGCGTAGACAACTCTCTCGAGGATCTCGGAGGCAAATGGCAGTAGTGAGATAGGGCGGTAGTTGGATGGGGAGTTGGGATCGAGGTTGGGCTTTTTCAGAATTGGGGTTACGGTTGCATGTTTGAAGGCAGAGGGAAATGTGCCAGAGGAAAGGGAGAGATTGAAAATGTTAGCGAGAGGAAGAGCAAGAGAGGGAGACAAAGTGCGGATGAGATGCGAGGGAATAGGATCGAGGGAGCAGGTGGTGGGGCGGGAGGACAGGAGCAGAGCAGAAACCTCTTGTGCTGTAGCAGGTGCAAATGAGCTGAGGATGACAGGGGGAGTGGGGTTGGGTGATGTATTGATACTGGTTGGAGAAAGATTAGAGATCTCTTTCCTGATTGTAGAGATCTTCTCAGTGAAATGAGATGCAAAGTTTGTGGCGGACAAGGTGGTGGAAGGAGGGGGAGTCACAGGGCGAAGAAGTGCATCAAAAGTGTGAAACAGGTGTTTGGGTTGGTGGGACAGTGTGCTTATGAGGGTGTTGAAGGAGCTTACTTTTGCAGAGGAAAGAGCCATGCTGTAGGAGCGCAGCATAAATTTATAGTGGACAAAGTCAGATGCAAAGTGAGACTTTCTCCAGCAGCGTTCAGCAGTTCTGGAACATTTTTGGAGGTAACGGGTCAGCTTGGTGTGCCAGGGTTGTAATTGGGGGGCGCTTGCTGCGTTTAACTGTAGGAGGTGCCATAATGTCAAGTTGAGAGGAGAGAGTGGAGTTGTAGAGTGAGGTTGCAGAGTTAGGGCAGTTGTGATTTGAGATGGGTAAAAGGAGTGTTTGGAGTTTAATGGAGAAGTGCTGGAGATCGAGACAGTTGAGGTTTCTGCGAGGTTGGAGAGTGGACGGTGGTGAGATTTTGGTATGGGGTATGCAGATGTTAAATGTTAGCAGATGGTGGTCAGACAAAGGAAATGGAGCAGTGGCAAGATCAGAGGTAGTACAGAGATTGGTGAAGATGAGGTCAAGAGTGTTTCATGCAGTGTGAGTTGCTGAGGAAGAAATCTGTGTGAGTCCAAAGGAGGAGGTTACAGAGAGAAGACGAGAGGCATCAGGGCAATTGAGCTTGTTGATAGAGATATTGAAGTCCCCAAGTATGAGAGAGGGAGTGCTAGAGGAAAGAAAGTGGGGTAACCAGGAGGAAAAGTGTTCAGTGAATAGTTTAGGGTGACCGGGGGGGCGATAGATGATGGCAATTCTTAAAGGAGTGGGCTTAAAAAGGCGTACAGTGTGAACTTCAAAGGAAGTAAAGGATAGGGCAGGGGCAGGGAGGATAGGTTGAAAGGTACATTGAGGGGAGAGAAGGATGCCGACACCACCTCCTTTACAGTCAAGTCTAGGAGTATGGGAGAACTGTAGACCACCGAAACATAAAGAAGCAGGAGTAGCGGTGTCGGATGGAGATAGCCAGGTCTCAGTGAGTGCCAGTATTGTGAGAGAGTTAGAGATGAGGAGGTCATGTATAGCTGTAGATTTGATATTACTACAAATGGAGCGAGCATTCCAGAGTGCACACTGAATTTTGGTAGAGGAGGATAGACTGCAGGGTATTTGGTGGAGGTTTGCATGGTTTCTGGTTATTTTAGTGTGAGCAGATGAGGTGAGGGGCCCTGGGTTGGGAGAGACGTCACCAGCTGCCAGAAGTAGGAGGAGAGATAGAGACAGGAGGTGTGAGTGGGTTTTATATGGGTGGCGACTAGGGTGAGATTGGGTTATAGCAGGAGAGAGAGAATAGAGAAATGAGTGCAGGGCTTGAGATGAGAGAAGGAGGAGTGTAGCAGAGAGGGATTAATGTAAATGTTAGTGTTTTGCTGAGGGAAGTGGGTGGAAGGGGATATTTTGATCCTTAGGGAGATGAGAGTGAAGGAGAGGAGGAGAATATAGAGCATTGCTCTTATAGGTAGGTAATTACAGGGAAGGAGAATGAGCATAAGGGAGGAGAAGGAGTGAGTGTTAGGGGTTAAGAAGGTGGATTGGGCTCATTATGGGTAGTGTTTGCAGCTGCTATTTGGAATTAACTAAAGTTGTGTGTGGGATTCTATCTATAAGTGTAGTAAGGAACGTGGGGTGGGCGGGAATCTGAGCACTGTTCAGGTTTGCTAGAAGTGGTCTTTTAAAACTCAGACTGTGGAAGACAGATGATAGGGTCAAAACAGGACTGCAATAAAAGCTATGGAATGGAGATGCACAGAGGAGGTGAGGATTGGTCAAGCAAGACATTCGAGTGGGTATCAATAAAATAAGGGGGGGGGAGAAGAAATAACAGAGAACATCTTTAGAGATAAGCAGGATGTTGAATAACATTTAAGTTAACAAAACCAATGTTGAGCAGGGCAGGGAGCAACTAGCTTTAGCATGCAGGACAAGACAAACTGCAGAATATATGTGTGTATGAGAAAACACACACACACACATATAAATATATTTTATATATATATATATATATATATATACATACATATACATATATACATACACACACACACACACTAAAGAGCAAGCACGTCCAGTTAAGATACAATGACAAAGAAATGGTGGTTAGAGATATATAGTTTAAAAATATGCAAGGGGTTAAAATTCAATACAATTATAGTGTCCAGTATTAAGGGTAGATAGTTTCCTCCATAGTCTACCTTGCAGAAACTCAGACATGCATAAGGCCTTTTCCTTCCAGCTGTAGGTGATCTGAGCACTGTTCAGGTTTGCTAGAAGTGGTCTTTTAAAACTCAGACTTGCAGAAACTCAGACATGCATAAGGCCTTTTCCTTCCAGCTGTAGGTGATCTGAGCACTGTTCAGGTTTGCTAGAAGTGGTCTTTTAAAACTCAGACTTGCAGAAACTCAGACATGCATAAGGCCTTTTCCTTCCAGCTGTAGGTGATCTGAGCACTGTTCAGGTTTGCTAGAAGTGGTCTTTTAAAACTCAGACTTGCAGAAACTCAGACATGCATAAGGCCTTTTCCTTATATATATATATATATATATATATATATATATATATATATATATAGTCTAGTGTGTGTTTGAAGGACCCAGAATGTGTATAGGAGATCTAGTGAGTGTGCGTATATAACGGATTCAGAGTGTATGTAGGGATCTAGTGTGTGTATGTGTGTAGATGATCTAGAGTTGGATAAGGGATCTAGTGTGTGTCTGGAATGTAATGTGTTTAGGGGTGCAGTGTGTGTGAGGGGTGCTATAAATATATATATATATATATATATATGTTTGGAAGTATTGTGTATGTGTGTGGTACAGTGTGTTGGGGGTGTAGTGTGTATGTGAGGGGTGCAGTATGTGTGTGTGATGGATGTTGTGTGTGTAAGGGTGCTGAGGGTGCAGTCTGTGAGGGTGCTGTGTGTGATGTGTGTGAGAGTGCTGAGTGTGATGTGTGTGAGAGTGCTGTGTGTGATGTGTGTGAGAGTGCTGTGTGTAAATGTTAGAATGGATTGTGTGTTGGGGGGGGTAAATAAACAAATAAAAAAAATAAGCAGGCATTATATCCCCCCCTCCCTTCTTACCTATAGCCTGGGAGGGGGGGGACGGCACAGTGGTACCAAAGAGAGAGGGGGCGGCACTCGCAGTTGCATACCATCCCTGGTGGTGCTAGTGGTGAGTGAACTCTAGCCTGCGGGCTAGAGTTCACCCTCGCGAGATTGGGGATGTTGCCATGGCAACGCTCGCGAGATTGGGAGTGCTGCCATGTTAGCATTCCGGATCTCGCGAGAGGAACCCGCAGGAGCTGCAAGATAGAGCTCCACCGGGTCCTCCTGTCCCTCCCCAGCCGCATGTCTATTCAAGTGGGCCGGTGAGGGAGATATTTGATCTCCTCACTGGCCCTTCATGGCAAACAGCAGGGTCAGTGCTCGGATAGTGCCGGCTCTGCATAGACCGGCAGGGGAGATCCTGTGACCACTGCGGCCAACGCGGCCCATCGGGCATTTGCGGCAAAAATGTGGCAAAATATGATTTACATAGCTAAATGTAACTTTATGTTTGAGTAGCAAGCATGTAGGCTTAAATTTTGATGTTACATTCTACATATATATATATATATATATATATATATATATATATATATAGGCTTTGCCTGGAGTTGTGGGAGGGATATGTGAGACCTATTTAAAGGACAACTATAGTGCCTGGAAAACAGGGTCCCCCTCCTGCCGGGCTCTGGGGGGAGGAAGGGGTTAAACTTACCTCTTTCTCCAGCGCCGGGTGGAGAGCTCTCCTCTCCTCCCTCTTCTTCCGTCACCGCCTGAATGCGCATGCACGGCAAGAGCCGCGCACATTCAGCCAGTCTCATAGGAAAGCATTCACAATGCTTTCCTATGGACGCTGGCATCTTCTCACTGTGAAAATCACAGTGAGAAGCACGCAAGCGCCTCTAGCGGCTGTCAATGAGACAGCCACTAGAGGCTGGATTAACCCATTTATAAACATAGCAGTTTCTCTGAAACTGCTATGTTTATAGAAAAAAAGGTTAACCCTAGCTGGACCTGGCACCCAGACCACTTCATTAAGCTGAAGTGGTCTGGGTGCCTATAGTGGTCCTTTAAGGGACTCCCCCTTACCTACATCACCACAGTGGTCTGACGCTTAGCATACGATCACTGCCGGTCCGCGCCTGTCGGGACTTCCAGTCACTCCTCTTCTAGTTCCTGTGTAGCGGTCTTTTGGGCTGTTCACGTTTTGGGATCATGGCAATGCTCGCGAGATTGGGAGTGCTGCCATGTTAGCGTTCCGGATCTCACGAGAGGAACCCGGAGGAGCTGCAAGATAGAGCTCCACCGGGTCCTCCTGTCCCTCCCCAGCCGCATGTCTATTCAAGTGGGGCGGTGAGGGAGATATTTGATCTCCTCACCGGCCCTTCATGGCAAACAGCAGGGTCAGTGCTTGGATAGTGTCGGCTCTGCATAGACCGGCAGCGGAGATCCTGTGACCACCGCGGCCAACCTCTTCTCAGCCCCACGATCCCGGGTGACAGCTAACCATGAGTCATGCCTATCGTCCCCCCACGCCACTGGTGGTTTTATCCGGGCACCGGAACGCAAGTAGACTCACGGTGGCTGTTAGCTGAGACCACACACTGTCTCCTTACTACTCCCCACTTCGAGGGAACGTTTTCTGCAGCACTACCTTGTTTTTTTTGTTTTGTTTTTCTCCCCCCTCTCTCTACATTCCGGTGGGCGAACATGGGGGGGAGGGAGGGGAAGAAAACACACACTGAAGCATCACACATGTGCAATTGCAGTATCCCATATTCATTCGGTATGCCACAGTTCTTTTTGCCAGTGTTGGGAGAAATATACTCTATGGTGCAGGCTCACAGTACAGCTGTAAAGATGGGAAACTGCTATACAGCCACTGGGGGGCTTATGCTAACATATATATTTGATGAGTATAATGTTACATTCTATGTGCTGGGTCACGTCTCGTATATGCTGGCTGCCTATACATGACCCTCTATACCTGGGTCATGTTTAATCAGTACGTTTAAATAAATTTGTATTTTATATTACATATATAACAACATGCAGGGATGTGGGTATCTGCAACCATACAGAGCAATATATCTGTAACATGCAGAGCTTGTATCTAAAAAATGCAGAACTATATGGCTGAAACAGGCAGAGCTATGTAACTTTAACATACAGAGCACTATATATAACATATGTGTAAACATGCAGAGCAATATATACATGTAGAATACAGAGCAATATATACATGTAGCATACAGAGCACATATATGTGACATACAGAACTGTAGAAATCTGTAACATGTGGAGTAACATGCATATATCTGTAACATGCGGAGCAATATATATCTGCATAATGCAGAGCTATATATATCGGTAATATACATAGCAAGATATGAAAATTGTATGATATTGTCCTGTTCCTATATATAGATTATCCTATGTAAAGTGTTAAACTCAGGTATGAGGGGGAGGGGGGTAATCATAGCAGCTAGTAGGGAAGGCCTCGTTTTCTACAGATTATGATCATACACTCGTTCTTATCATTATTAGGTATAGGCTGTGACGAGAGCAATCTCGCCACATTGCATTGGAGAAGCCTGGTTGCTCGCCTGTTGCCTTTGATTATGGCCCCATGTTAAAAGACTTCTTTTCCCCTGCAGAAAAGGCTTATTCGTGCCTTTTCTGCCCGGTGTTCGTTAGATTCAATCTACCGAACTAACACACGAATGACTGGACCACCTGGGAGCTGGAGTGTGTCGGCAATTAACCTCCCAGAAGCTGCGGTTAACCGCAGCTTAATTGACGAATACTGGGTGGCCGCCATTCGTATACCGAACACGAGGTCGCGGACATTTTAAACACGCGAATGCACAGCGGTGTTCGACGCCCAACTCATGGAACTGAAAATGGATACATTTTGGCGCGAACACCGCTGAAGCCGCCGACCTCCCTTCTTGTTCGGTAGAAGTGCACGAACGCCCCTATATTCGGTAGTTGTACCTGAATACACCATACCCCAGATAGGAATCCCGTGGAGCTCATTCGTATGAGAACTGACTTTGTGAACACTTTGGCTCCACGGTGATTGGACTGTGTGCATAGGATCTGAGCGCTATTCGGTACTTTGGTGCACTCAGATCCTAGCTATCTGGGGACATGTTGAATGCCTGTAAAATGTTGTAAAATATAACAGTTCTGTATTTTTATGTATTTTTGTTATTGTTATCTAAAATGGTGTTTAGACTCGGTCCTGGGAGATAATTGAATTACTTCACAATTATCTCCCTGAGCAGAGCAGAGGGTGCTGGGTAAGAAAGGGGAATGGCTAAGTCTGTACCCTGTGATTGGTTGCTATAATGTCTTTGTCACAGTCTCCCATCTAGTCCCCTAGGGGAGTGTCCACCAGGTGGGAGACCCTCATTAAACAGATCACTGCTTGACCCTCAACACGGATCCTTGTCTCGTCTTTGGCGGGATTTACTGTATGCTGATAGAGACTGATTGCTAGGAGTGTAAGCCACTTGGGTGCTTTTCCTATTCGTCTGCTAGCAGCTATTCATGAGGTTTCAGTTCGGTAGTTTGGAGTGCTATTTTGTATCCAGTTCGGGAGTTTAGAGCATTCCCTTATATTCGGTTCGGGAGTTTGGTGTTCTGCAGTAGCTGTGCCTGTATCTCTGGAAGGGAAAGATTGACTAAATGGCGGTTTAACCCTTTTATGCATGGGGGTGCCGTTACATAGGCCTCTCCTTCCATTATATACTTGGGGTGGAAGGTTTCAGCTTCTGTGTTGGGTTGTGACCTATTCTGACCTAACTGACACGCAAACGGGTAACAGGTATGTTTTGCCTATTTCCCCTCCCATGAGTTTGGTTAGTTGTTACTGGCTTGTTCAGCCATTTGTAGTAGACTTTTCTGGCTTCTTTGCCTCAGTCATAGTGGTCCCGCGAGGCCAACACCCTTCCTCCACACTTGAGGTATTTTTTGCCCCCCAGGTCAAATCATAGATAGCCGCTTTGCATGGTTGCATAGAGAGGGCCTCCCATGTCACTCCCTTTCTGTCTTATGCTTTAATTGTCACCGAGAAGCCCACACCCTGCCACAACGTTTGGTGCGAAAAAATCCCCTCGGGTCAAAGGAAAGATAGATCCTCTCAAGCTACTTGGCATCTAGCAGGGCCTTACCTATCACCATATCTAGTAAATTGCTTTGTCACTTGGTACTAGATAGCCAGACAGTAATTCAAGTGGTTTCATTTTCTGATTTATGTTTCATATTTCTTTTAGTATGTCTCAGCGCCCTGAAGAAGCAGACAATTTGTCTCTCCCCAGTACTTCTGTCAGGTCCATGTCACCTTCTCGAAAAAGCGTCACCGGTAGCCCTACTTCTATCAGATCATGAACTATTCCCCGTATCACTGTGGGACTTCGAAGACGCAGTACCCCTTTTCCTGCCACAGCCAGGAAAGCAGAACTATTTAAACTTATGTGGACAAGAACCGACAACACAGGGGCTGGAGAAAGGACAAGTGGTCCCGGCAATTTGGATCTTCATGCCATGGTGGCCTCACTTGTGGCTTCTATGGGGAGGGTCAATGATAGACTGGATAGGATCGAGGCTCGGAGCCTTCCTATAATGTCTTCTGTGCCCTTAGCTGCTGGTCTCCCTGATGTGCCACTGTTGCAAACGGGTAATTTTATACCGTCAGGTTCCGAACCCCATATCATAAAACCAGTCCACATGGTTCCTGTCAATCTCAGGAAAGATATCCTGGAAGGCAAGGATGTCAATCTTGTTGCACTACTAATTGCCTCACATGATATTGTTGAAAATCGCACATATGCTTAGGTGATATTTCTGTTGTATTGAAGGCTAGGGACCTTAGACTAAGTAAGAAATTGTCTATACCTGATTTTGTCATTGCTTTTGGTATTAATAGGGATGTCATATACTAGGGACCCTATTTGGATGATTTTCTGTTTGTGGAAAATAATTCCTCTCCACCTAGTGATTTAACCAAGGCCAATCTCATTTTTTCATTCCTTGGGGGTACCGGTCTCTGACAAGAAAACAGAAGGCCCAGACTATTTGGTAAATTTTTGGGTACCCTACTCGATTCTGTGATCATGGAAGCCAGCCTTCCTTTAGGTAAAATTGATAGCATCCTGCAGACTATCTGCATTTTTTTACAATTAGGGACCTGCAATCGGAAGAAATTGCAATCTCTGTTGGGTTCGTTAAATTTTGCCATAAGAATTATCCCGCAAGGTAGAGCCTTTATTTCGAGACTCCTTTGCCTTCTCCTAAAGTTGTCCAATAATTTTAGCCGTATTTCCTTGGATTTCCAAGCTACGGCTGACCTACTAATGTGGCATAATTTCTTGTTGCAATGGAATGGGAGGGGTATGTTTCTACCACAGCTGTCTATACATTCTCCTATCATCTGGGCGGATGCTGCAGCATCCACAGGTTTTGCGGCCATATTTGGCGACAAGTGGCTCTGGAGTAGTTGGCCAGATGAGTTACAGCTTATTGAAGGGTTCTCATGCACCTCAGCCTTATTTGAGGTATACCATATCGTAGCAGCGGCTGTGGTATGGGGTCATTCATGGGCAGGTAGCTCGGTACATTGCTTTTCCGACAACCTAGCTACCTGCCACATTATTAACAAGGGGTGTTCCTCCTCACTAACTATAATGAGATTCATGAGGAGACTGACATGGTTTGTCAGGTTATTTATATCGGCAGACATCTTGTGCTATGATAGAAATTAAAAGTGTATATTCTGAGTCATTCTGAACAGACCAGACTCCATTTTGTTATTTTCAAGTTAACAAAAAGACACAAGATTTCTTTCTGTAAAACTAACCACTTTGCCAGAGCTAAAGGAATGCATAGTATATACAAACCAAGTGATAAGAAGAACGGGGGTTGGATAGACTGTCTAAAAATGCTAATGGAATAGATCAAATCTAAACCCAGACATTTGTGACAGAGAAGATTAAATAATACAATGTAACTGTCTATATATATAAGGTCCCATTGTAAGTTATGGGTCAAAACTCAGATTTGCCAGACACGAAGTCTGGACAAAACTTAAAGAAACCCTTTGATCTGAAGGGATACGTAGGTTATAGCAAAGATAAAGATAACGCAAAATGACGTCAAAATAGCCACCAGGAAAAGTTAACTCTTTCCTGGATAGGTATGTTTAGTGGGACAAGACTGCCCTCTATAGACCAAATAACTAAATTGCGATCTGGAAGATAACCACACCTCTAGTGCTTCTATTGGATTATCAACTAATGACGTACAGAGAGTCTGGCCCTTTAAAAGTTAGGACAAAGGGAAGATTGAGGATGCAAAGGAGGAAAAAGAGGAGAGAGGAATTGGAAGTTTGGGGACTCCAACTCGGACATGCAGAGAAACTCGGACAACATCTGAGACTAACACTCTACTCTTAAAACTCTAACACTTAGAATTTTACTGACTTTCTAACCAACACCACCTTTCATCATAACTCAATGCAGACAGACATCCAAATAAGTTCCTGAGACTATCTACCAATCGGATGAAATATCTACTCAACTGGTAATTATACTGGTTTCATTTAATTAATTAAATTAATTAAAATGTATTAATAGCATTATATATGACTGGATAAAGCACGGTCAGATTTCCATATTAAGAAATCTTAGTTAACTAAAGAATATATAGTTATAAACATTCCATTCTGCAGGTGGAATTAAGAATAATTATATATTGATGTGATATTATCACGTGGTAGCATACCGTTGTTTTTATCCAGGTGTATTGATTTACTCTAAATTAAGATATCTTTTAGACAAATTAAAAACAAAGTCTGCTTATATAATCATGGTAGATTCTCTTATTGGATGGTTCCAGGAAATGACTAATGAACTGGTTTAAATGTTATTTTATTTAAAATTACATAAGAATAGATCTTAACTATCTAGGAGATCTAGCCAGCATTGAAAGGGTTATTCTAACTGTTAGCCAGGGTTTTATGGCCCTTAGCTGTGAAAAGCTTCACTTTCAGTCTTTAAAGATAGTCATAAATCGTCAGAAGTCTTGACAGAAAATGCTGTTTAGCCATTGAAACGTGTATAGCTATTCCTTTGTATTGCATTTTATTTTATACTGGATATTCATTGATTATTGTCACGCATGTTACATATTATTATTATTAATAATTAATTTGTTATAAAATAAAATCTATTTTTATAACATATGTGATATTATTTATATGGTATACTTTTCACTTAACACGATAACGATATTTGGGATCTGAGAATTGAATTAGTGGGCAATTCTCACTGTTACTATTATTATCCCATAAATATCCCCACAGGTTGGCAGTCTGTAATCAATTTTATTTGTTATTGTCATGTTCCCAGGGTTTTCAATACTGCAGCTGACAAGCTGTCTCGCTTTGACTTCCAGGCCTTCAGAGACATGTTATCCACGGCCTCACCAACAGCCACTTTCAGGAACTAGTCATGGGTTAGAAGAGTTATCAAAGCAGTTAGTCTCATCTTGTCCAGCTTGGCCCTTTTGGATAACAAGTGGCTGTCTTACAATAGAGTGTTCTCATTGTATAAAAGCTTCATGTTGGAACATAACCTGGTTCAGTTTTTCGATATCTCATCTCTAGTAGCTTTCGTATCTTTTTGCCATCTCAGACTCAAATTGTCACACAACACTATTAAGCTGTATTTAACCGGCATTCAACACCACATGTATACATTATATCCAAACAACCCTAGTTTTTTGTCTTCATACCCTATAAAGAACATACTGAAAGGCATACACAAAGCCCGTAACACTACTCCACTTCAAAGGTTACCCATTCACAAACAGATATTTAAGGATATGTCAGACTTATTAGATACAACCCCTTTCAAACATGCCACAAATTCAGTCATGAAAACAGCTATGTACTTGGCCTATTATGGCTTTCTTAGGCCATGCAAATTCCCCATACAGAGTAACAGAAACTCACAAGACTGCCTTAAGCGTTCTTATTTAGTTAAACAACAAGATCACTGGGGGGTGTGTCCTGATAGCTGGTGAGCTCCAGACGCCTGGACAGCTAAAGACCCGGTTACCCCCTATATCAGGTTCCAATGGGGACTAAAAAGAAACCTACAGCCTCTCAAGACGATCTATAGCAGGGCTCCAGCAAAAAATCTGGGGATCTGGATCGGTATTTCTGAGAAAAAGTAGAAGCCTTGGCACGTGATGAGGACTGCAATATGGCTTCTTGAGACTCCGAATCACCTCCTCATAGCCCGGCGTTCTCAGACCAATCGACCGTGACAAGAGACACTGAGATAAAGGAGATGCTGCAAAATATGCCCTCCAAATCGGACCTCGCACCTATGTTAGCACGCCTGAAGGAATCAATGCAAGAACAGATTTTCAGTGTTATCAGGGACGTGCGCCATGTGGGGCAAAGAGTGGGAGAGCTGGAAGATGAAAACCTCCAAAGTGGAAATTAAAGCTCTGGAAACAAGGCAAGAAGGAATTGAACATAAATTTCTCACAATAGCCAGAAATTTTGAAGATCTGGACAACAGAAGCCTGTGGAACAATTTGCTCCTGAAAGGTCTACCGGAGGCCCAGGAAGCCTCAGAAAATTTACAGGCCAAACTACAGGCACTGTTTAATAACAGCCTACAGACACTCTGGTCCTGCTAGACAGAGCCCACAGGGCATTACGGCCCAAAGGGAGCATAATATTCTAAAGGAGCGGAATATTAAATACCACTAGGGCTACCCGTTTTTTCGCTGATGGTGACCAAGGACGGTGCCACGTTTAACTTGTGGTCCGCAACAGACACCCCTGAATTTCTCAAATGGGGATCTCACCTGAAAAGAGAGAAATGCAAAACTAGGAAAAAACTGATCCAAGATATTAAAACCCAAGAAGATGCCTATAAAACCTATCTCTCGGATGCAGAGTTCTGTAAATTGACAACCCTCATGTCTGACCTAAAAATTTTGTTAAATGACACTACCAAAAAGGCATTGTTGTGGTCCAAACAACAATACTATGCCCAAGGGGAGAGATGCGGCAAACTCTTGGCCTCAGCACTTAAAACACAGCAACAACACAGTTACATACTTAAGATAAGAAGGGCTAATGGCACTTTGGCACATACGGCTGAGGATATTGCCGATGAGTTCGGCAAATTTTATTGATCGCTTTACAACCTACATCACACTCCCCCAGGTAAGGACACAATGCAATCATATCTGGAGAAACACATGCATAGGAAAATTTCACACTCAGACAGCCAATCGCTAGATGTCCCCTTCATGATAGAGGAGCTACAACTAGCCATCTGCACAACCCCTTACAATAAACCTCCGGGCCTGGATGGGTTCTCATCGGCTTACTACAAGACGTTTACTAATGAACTCACTGACCCTAGGCACACCTCTACCGCAATTTAGCTTAGACGCTATTATAATGGTGTTACCCAAACCTGGGAAAAACCCAGAAATTTGTGGCAGCTATCGGCCCATATCCTTGATCAACGTGGATATTGAGATCTTAACTAAAATGATGGCACTAAGGTTGTGGCCACTACTAAATGATCTGGTACATCCTGTCCAAGCAGAGGCTAGGGAAAATACCACCAAGGTTTTGCACTTAGTCCAGTGGGTGAGAAGAGAGGGGGTGTTGGCCATTGACGCTGAGAAAACGGTTGACAGGGTGGACTGGCCATTCCTAAAGCTGACTCTTGAAACTCTCGGTTTTGGCTCTAACTGTCAAAAACTGATAGGTGCAATCTACTCAAATCCCACGGCTTGCATTAAAGTGAATGGTATACTATCAGACCCTCTATTTATAAGGAATGGCACCAGACAGGAATGCCCCCTGTCCCCACTGTTGTTCATACTGGCCTTGGAACCACTACTCCAGGCAGTGCGCACCACGGGTGACATCAAGGGCATTACAGTGGGGCCACATAGCTACAAAGTATCAGCCTTCACCGATGATTTGATCTTCACTATCACTAACCCCTATCACTCCCTTACACACATAATGATGGCTGTGACCGAATACAGCACACACTCTAACTTTAAGATCAATGCTGCAAAATGTGAAGTTCTCAACCTTAATGTGAAAAGGGAATTGGAAAGGAGGCTCCGAAGCACCTTCCCATTCCACTGGAACATTAAGTCCACAAGTCCATTAAATACCTGGGGATCAATATCACTAGCAACGAAGCAGACATATACCAGTCGAACTTCCCCCAACTGCTACACTCAATTCAAACTGACTTACATAAATGGGACAAGCCCCACTTTCATTGGTTGGGAAGGGTTATTGTCATCTCCATGAACATACTCCCCCGCATCCTCCATCTTATGAACACCATCCCTATAAGAATCCCCCCCAAAAATTTCAGACTAATCATAACGCTTTTCACCAACTACATATGGGCGGGGAAGAGGCCCCGAATTGCCTACCACATTCTTACATGTCCTAAACATAGGGGAGTAGTTGGTCTGCCAGACATCCTCCACTATTACTATGCTATACACATGGCTAGAATACTGGATTGGACGAGTCAATCCCCAACTAAACTGTGGATTGCCATAGAACAAGCGATTTCACATACTCCGCTAGCAGCCTTGCCGTGGGCATATATGGGTACAATAGACTTTCCAATGCCCAGTCACCACACTATAGATGGCAACAAATCAGTATGGGAGGAAATAGCTCATCTCACGAACATGGCCCCAGGGATA
This sequence comes from Pelobates cultripes, assembly GCA_933207985.1. Lineage (NCBI taxonomy): Eukaryota > Metazoa > Chordata > Amphibia > Anura > Pelobatidae > Pelobates > Pelobates cultripes. Next base: position 179,242,579 of record OW240915.1, on the reverse strand, counting down.
TCACCGAGATACCCCATATCCCACAATTTCCATTTCCCTGTAGGAGCCAGAGGCCTCTCACTCCCTCTACAGGTCCAATTGGAAAACTCCCCATACATGCCATTGGACAGTGTCTGGAGCACCCAAGGACAAAAATCGCTATTAGACATAACACAAACATCTACACATACCCTGACCCAGAGGTTCCTGTTCTTCCAAATTACACAATTTCTCAAATCATTTAAGATACCTGAGGGACCGAATTCGAGCACGACATCAATGACAAAAGCAATATCCAAATGCCTTAACTTACTCCAAACACATATACACAGTGGGCTCCCATGGTTCACGCGCAAATGGGAACAATACCTGGGTTGCACACTGAACAAAAGGGAACGGGAGTTGATCTTCCGCAGAACCTTTTATGCCCACCTGAGTGTCTCCCTTCATAAGACTAATTATAAGCGCCTCCCAACATGGTATCGAACCCCACAAGAAATTCACAGATTTCACCCAGATATACCCCCACTCTATTGGCACTGCAGAGGAGGAAACGGGGATATAGGCCATATGCCGTGGCACTGTGGGAACCTAAGACCCTTCTGGGAAATGGTCAACTTCAAAGTGGGGGAAATCACAGGCCATATGCTGCCGTGTGAAATAGACACAATGCTACTTCTTAACATAGATATGCCCCATACAGAAATTCAATTACTCCCTTCTATTTTTTATGTTAGCGGCAGCAAAAATAAAAAATAAAAAATAGTGATTAATTAGAGGTCTACAAAATATATAGGGTACTGAGAATGGGCTGCCAAAGTGGAAGACATTCGGGTTCTGGAAGAACTCAGGTGGGCATCGTTGGGGAGGATTTCATGGTATACCGACATCTGGAAACCGTGGATCACGTGTATTGGAGGAAAGTAGGGGGAAAGCCTGATCTAATATGAGATTACTTATCTGACTATATGACCTCTTACCAGCTAGATAACAGGAGTTTGTCTCCCACGGCACAAATGCAAGTTCACGAGAGATGCGTACTCAGGGTTGTATGATCCGAAATAGTCTGCTAATTTGTCTGTTACATCTGAAAATGGTATTGTTTTATTGCACAAATGTGAGATAACGTTATGTCAAGCATCAAATGTTTATATTTCTTTTCTCCTTTTTTTCCATTCTTTTCTTCTCATCCTCTTCTCCTTGTCCTCCCCCTTAGCCCCCTTTATTCTATTTCTGGAATACTGACATGGAACATCAATGTATTGTATTGTATTTATGATGTGTACTCATCTTGTTATTTCTAAAACTTTTCAATAAAAAGAAATTAAATTTAAAAAAAAAAAAACAGCAAGATCACTATGTCTTATCCTTGCCCATTACAAAACAAGTCAGCTTGGTAAAGTAGTTCAAGTCACATATTATCCTACTCAAATATATGGTGCACGGTTAAGGGTTTTATATCTCCACGGTTAAGGGATTCATATCTCCAAACTTTACCACCCCAGTCAGATATCCCTCTGCTGGTCCTCCACAAGGCCGTTCTGACCACCTCAAAGTTTATGTATACGGGTATTACTGACTAGACTAGGTTTGAATGCTAGTAAGTTTTTAGGAAACTTTTTTAGGATAGAGGCAGCCTCTACGGCTACTATTCATGACATACCAGTTCATGTCATTGTCAGGAATAGCTGATGCCCAACATGCAGAACTTAAGTAGATATAAAGGAAAATCGTAAGAAGTTTTACCTTAGAATGGCCGGATTTAACGTATAAAGGAAAAAACCACAAGACAGGATAAAGACAAGATGCAGAAATCACGAAACAATGAACAAGCCACGAGTCAAGGAATGGAGAATATAGAATAGTCAAGAGCCAATCCGAAGGTCAAGGAATACAGAGATCGGATAGTCAGAAGGGAAGCCAAGGTCAAAAACACTAGAATCAATACCAGGAATGCGCTCTTGGATAACAACAAAGGAAACGACGACAGGGCACAGAGAAATGGGCAAAACAGGTTTACATTGTCTAAGGCACTCCCTGATTCGCTGCAGGGAATCATGAGTTCGTGGGCTTGTGTGTGTGGCACACCCACAGATCAATCATGATATGGTACTTTAAGGGTTAACTAAAAAAAACCTTAAATCTAAGGAAGCTGCAGCGGCCGGCGTCTCTAATGTTTACAGACAGAAGCCACTGTGAGAGGAGACCCACAAATGCTCCTCCGGCCCATTACCCTTCCAATGAATCAAATACTGCAACACACCACGCGACCACCTGGAGTCTACAATCGACTGAATCTCATACTCGTCTCGGCCATCAACGGACACAGGAGAAGGACAAAACGAGTATCTGGTGTAACGATTGCACAACAAAGGCTTAAGCAGGGATACATGAAAAACATTGGGGATACGCAAGGCCAGAGGTAGCGCCAATGCATACGACACAGGATTGATCTTCCTGGATCAATATATGGACCAATGAACCTGGGCACCAACTTCATGGTAGGAACCTTCAACCTGAAATTGTGAGTTGAAAGCCAGACCTTGTCTCCAACAACATAACTAGGTGCCATAGAGCGACGTTTGTCAGCATAGGTCTTATGATGAGAGGAAGAGCGGGTAATCATGTCTCATAAAACTGAGAAGGAATAACAAGGGGATGTCTACCACATGTAATGAAGAAAGGGCTATGGTGGGAGGAGTCATGTGTAGCGTTGTTACATGCAAATTCAGCATAAGGCAAGCATAAGGTTGTCATGGTTGTGTGATATGAAACACCTCAAAACGCCCTCTATAGATTGGTTAACCCTTTCCGTAACCCCGTTGGTCTGGGGGTGATACGATGAAGAAAAAGACAATGTAACCCCAAGTTCAGAACAAAACTTCTTCCAAAATCGTGATATAAACTGTGTTCCTCTTTCAGATATGATTTCTTGTGATCTGTATATTTCTTTAAAAATGATCTGGGCTAACTCAGCAGAGGTAGGCAGTTTACAGAGAGGTAGACACGAAGAAAGAGGAAAAAAGCCAAAAGCAATTCACCTCAAGAGTGGAGCGTTTGATAAATAGATTGGACACCTACCCTTTAATTGGTTGATTTGGTCTTATATTAATGGTAACTCTTATGTTACATCCAATTCAGATACATATGTACATGAAAAACATAAAAGAAAAACAAGCAATAGTGTAAATCTGTATAACTGTTATTTCTGGAAGTAATTCAAAGGATTTTCCACTAACATGTATAAGAGCCCTATATAGGATAGGCTCAAATCACGTTCACTTGTGTGCCGTCTGGTGGCACTTTCCCCTCAAGTAGATATAACTCTCTTCCTCGGTATAGGGAGACAAGAAGGTAACACAGTGGAAAGCAATCTAGTGCAGTATGTTTAGAAATATGCTTCAAACGTATATGCCTTTAAATGATTGCTCGCCTTGTCCAGAGCCCTAGGACCTGGCACTAGGTTGAACAAGCTTGGGTGTCTGGTAAAGGGGACACCACCCTTTGGAGCAGATTCAGAGGTTCAGGAACAGACTTAATAAAATATACAAATTTTATACAAATGCCAAGTAATAAAATACAACAAAATATAAAAAAGTGTCCAACAAGAGTCCTCTCCCGAAACGTGTTTCACCCTGCTTGAGGGCTTTTTCAATCGTCGTTTCTGCTCCATCCGTCTTTCGGCTTTAAATCCGCCGGTCTTGCTTCCTATTGGTGGTGTCTTTTACTTAATTTGCCAATCGGACTCCTGCTTCCAGGGGGCATGGATACTATTGCGATGTAATGATGTGATCCATTATGTCCGTACCAGAAGTGATGTCGCGCACTTTGCCGCGTCAACGTCCGGTGTAGCGGTCGGCATATTCTTTATGAGCCTCTTACCTCCGCATCCAGGGAATGGCATAACACCACAAACTGTGTTTGCCATTACTCTATCGCCCAGTATTATCGTTTTCAGTGCGGATTTCAACAATTGTGGCTAATAGCTTCCTCATCAGAGTGTGTTTATATGTACCAACGTCATCACATAAAGTAAAGGAAAGAAAAAGAGGTTATTATTTGTATCCATATGCTGCACATTAAATGCCCTAAAAATAACACCTCAATATATCTAGGTACAACACAGAAACTAGTTTGCATATAATACATATAATTATAATTTATATGATGCACAAAAGAGTTATTAAAAGGATATCAGAACAAAAACAAATAGGGGGCTTGAATGCAATGTAGATAGTTGCAAACTCTAATACATTGCCCATTTAATTATTATATACAAAAAGTTAAAAACACATTCCTCTATTTGTTCCCAACATAAAAAGCAATGTTAAAACAGAATTAAAAGACGCAGCTGGATAAATTAATTCACAAAAAAATGACATACTTCAAAATCATTATTTTAGCCCACTGGGGTCATGATGTTTCTATTGTTGCCCCATTTTCCTAATTGGATCTTCCCTTCTCCAATTTGTGTGCACCAACTGAATGCCCACAAATGTCATTCCAGTTGGGTAACAGTTGTGGTGGTGCTTCAAGTGAGCTGACAAACTATGTTTCTCAAACCCCTTTTTGATGTTTCGGACATGTTCTTGTACCCGTACCTGTAGCGCTCTAGTTGTTCTGCCTACATACCCTATGCCACATTTACAAGTTATTAAATAAATAACTCTTTTGGAGTGGCATGTGATTAGTTGTTTTATCTGAAAGGTGTGTTCTTTATCATTGCACTTTGAGGGTTGGAGAAAGAGGTGATGTGTCTTTTAATTGAACCGCTGTTTTTACAGGCTCCACATACGCTGCATCAATAAGTTTACAGAGAGGAATTAAATGGATCATTTTCGAGAAATGATCTACCACCATTAAATTGATGGTATGTCCCTTGGATGGTGGTAGATCTACGATGAAGTCCATAGCAATGTGGGACCAAGGTTTTTCAGGAACAGAAAGTGGCTGTAAAAGACTATATGGTAGTTGATGAGGGGTTTTGGTCATAGCACAAACAATACATGCTTGGACATAATCAGTAACATCCGTATGCATAGAAGGCCACCAGAACTGTCTAGTGATGGAGGATAAGTTTTTTTCGAATTCCTGGATGACCGGCTGACTTGGTATCATGGTACAAGGAGAGTATTTCTGTCCTTCCTGTAGGTACACAAAAAATTTATCATTGGGTTTGTCATCAGGAGCCTGGGTTTGAGCATTATGTACCTTGTCCATCAATGAGGAGGACATGGTTAATATAGTGGTAGCCACTATACGTTTTGGTGGTATGATAGGAACGACTTTTTAGATCCTGATGAGAGTAGGTTTCAAACTGTCTCGATAAGGCATCAGCCTTAGTATTACGAGAACCATGCCTATAAGTGATTATAAAATAAAAACAAGAAACTACAGATAGGAGAAATCGGTTGTGAGGCAAGGTAGAGGATGAATTCATAACACCTAAGGCTGGTCCTCTAACGGTCCTTACGTGCAGAAATTTTCCGGGTGTATTGCGCAATTTAGATGAAAATGACCCTTTTTACCACGATACAGGCATAAATCCCTAGGCCTACAGTATTGTTTCTCAGCTTCTGTAAGCTTCATCACTCCTAGTTGCATAGGTTCGGATTCGATGGCAACTGCAGAAGCAGATGGAGTCATACAAGGAGCTGGGGAACAGGGGTACAGATAGTCCGTATCCTGGTTTTAGCCCTCTCCTTAAAGCGGTTATCAATGTCCATCATATATGCTATATAATCTTCCAGCAAATCTGGAAGATCCTTAGCCACTGCTTCATCCAATAAAGCCTCAGAGAGACCTTACAAGAAGGTTGTTACCAAACCGCTGTTAGTCCAATCAACCTCGGCAGCCAGTGTGTGGAATTCTATGGCATAATCCGCAACGGATCTATTGCCCTGTTTTATCCGCATTAATACCTTTTATCCGCATGAATGCCTTGGCTGCCTGTAACGGACCGCCTGGCACCCCAACTGGGTACCTCCATTACTGTAGCGCTTCCTGAGGGCTCCAAGCGCTCCGCCAGACACCACAATCACCGCAGACCCCACAAACCGCCGTAGCTTGGTTGAGGTCTCGCCGTCTCTTATTCACCCTTGACCTACGACAAGGCTCCAGGCTCCACGAGGTGAACCTCTCCTCCAAGAGAGTGAAGCAGGAGCAAGCTCTCAAAAGAGCTTAGAAGTGAATATTCAAGGGAGCATGCAGAGCATAGCAATCCCTTGCAGGAACATAGCCGGTTAACCCCAATAAGAGACAGAACTCTAGATTGAGAGTGAAGAAAAAATGACTCCAAAGAGCATTTATTCCTGCATATATTCAACTTTCCCAGCAAGATTACCACCCATGTGGACCTTGTGGGGCACTGGAACTGTAAATTTAACAACCAATAAAATAAAGGCACACCCACTTTTTAACAATGAGAATCCTCCCCACTGCTTGGGAGATAATTGAGTTAATTACTTTATCAAATCAATTATCTCCAAGCTAAAAAACATACTTTTATGCCATTTTTGTAACTTTGTGAGTTTACATGCGATATCAATAAAACTTATATTTTTATAACCAGCATAATTTGGGGACAAACATATCCAAAATTGACTTGAATCGGTTAAGTGGTTCAGGAGATAGGTGGAAGTCATATTTTGACTGAGGAGGGACAAAGCAGCCAGTTCCAACTGCTTTGGCAGTGTCCCTGGGACAACGCCCTGCTGGAGAGCAATGGGACATGGATTCAAAGGAGCAGAAAAAGTGTCCCAAAAGTTTCAATATGTCCATACACTGGTTTTAAAGGGCCAGCACTAGTCCAAATAAAAGTCCACAAGACCAAGTAATGGTTTTAAAGGGCCATACACCCCAGGTCCATAGTCATGTGGCAAGAGGCTGGCAAGCAGGCTTCTCCATAAGCCAGGGAAGCAGAGCAATTTGTCACATAAAATAACAGTTACAAAAGGCAGTTTGTAACAATGCCTTTTTAACTTTCCCAATGGTTTCAAATGATCTCTTGAATTCAGTGATGAATTATATGTAGTTGTAAGCTACGGTTCTACCACTCTCCCATAAGAGATTAGCCGAGGCTGGAGCCTTACCAGATAGTTGATTCATTAAGTATCCGATCTTAGCCCTGTCAGAAGGGAAAGAACCAGGAGATACCTCAAAGTGGTATTCTATCTGTTTTATAAAACCCCTACACTCCTGGGAATCACCACTGAATCTAGGTGGAGGGGATAGGCTTATAGTCGGAGCCCTTTGACCACTGGATACTGCCACAGCGGGATGTTGTGGAGCCTGAGTAGAGGGCATCTCCGATTGAAAAACTGATTTATGCGTTGATCATGTTCCTCCAGCTTAGATTCGCAAGATGACACCTGTCTACTTAAGTCTGGAGGGTCCATGCCCCTGTATTAATGTCAGGAATAGTTGATGCCCAACACGCAGAACTTTATACAAATATGAATAAAATTCCTAAGATCTATTACCGGGCCATAGAATGGCCAGATTTAACGTATAAAGGAAAAAAAAACACAAGACAGGATAAAGACAAGACACAGAACTCACAGAAACAATGGACAAGCCATGAGTCAAGGAATGGAGAATACAGAATGGTCAGGAGCCAAGTCAAAGTTCAAGAAATACAGAGATCAGATAGTCAGAAGGGAAGCCAAGGTCAAAAACACTAGAACCAATACCAGGAACGCGTTCTCGGATAACCACAATGGAAACCATGACAGGGCACAGTGAAATGGACAAAACAGGTTTAAATAGTCTAAGACATTCCCTGATTGGCTGCAGGGAATCATGTGTTCGTGGGCTTGTGTGCGTGGCACACCCACAGATCAATCATGATATGGCACTTTAAGGGTTAACTAAAAAACCATTAAATCTATCAAAGCTGCATTCCAGACCTGGCCGCTGTGAGAGGAGGAGGAGGAGGAGGAGTCATCACCAGGGGTGAGTAATGGGCGGCATTCCCATAACCACGTGGGAATGCCGCTGGACTGAGATGTGCCCGCCGTTCCAGACCACTCCCGGGCATGAGCGGACCCGGCAGGTAAGATACCCATACCTCCCTCTGACAGAAGCGGACCCGGCGGGCTGCGTGACAATCATCAAGTCATTAGGGTGTTGAAAGTCATCTGCTTTTTGTGCTAGAAATGAGGTCAGCTTTTGTTAAACTGTCATCTTAAGGTATATTCTTTGTATTTTGTTTCCATGTATGAATACATATTTTTTGGAAAGACACTTCTATTTTTGCCCACTTTATTACCGGCCTACCGCATACGTCAGTTTTGGCACACGTCAATCGACTTGGTCATATATATAGGTTACATCAATACACTGTATACATTAACATTACAATGATTGCACCAAACACAAATGTGAAGGCCTTGCCTGGAGTTGCGGGAGGGGCATGTGGGACCTCCTTAAGGGACTCCCCCATTACCTACATCACTATAGTGGTCTGATGCTCAGCATGCTCCACCCACCACTCCCTTAACTCTTTTCTCTAATGGAGTGGGCCCACTTTATTACCAGCTTACCACATACGTCGGTTTCGGCACACGTCAATCGACTTGGTCATATATACAGGTTACATCAACACACTATAGACGTTAACATTACAATGATTGCACGGAACACAAATATATATATATATATATATATATATATATATCATACAAAATACACAATCTAACACACTCGCTCATTTACTAAACAGTAATTTCAAGTCTCACAGATCATAATAGTTTTATTTAAAAACACCTCACCTTGGCAAAAAATAATGAGGGCTTAGTTACAGCATATGATCATACATTGCATAGGCCCGCCACAACGTCAATGTACCCAATTCTTGTCAGGTCCTACTCTAGCAATCTAATGCCTGCTCTTATAAGATTAATCCACTTACTAGGAAAATTCTTCCTTACTGGGACACTCTGCAGGCCAAGGCTAAATAGGGCCCTTGCCTAGGTGAGGTGTTTTTAAATAAAACTATTACAATATGTGAGACTTGAGAAACAGAGCAGGCATGCTGTCAGACACACTCTAAACTTACCTTGGCCTTGGCGGGTAGCTTTCTGGTCCCAAGCAGGTGCAACGCTTCTAGGAGCTTTTATAAGAAACCTAATTTCACCCACGTCAAGGATGGCACCGACGTGCATGTGGCGTCACGTCATAGATGCACACGCACGTTTTGGGGTCAGCGGTCATACACAGCCAATTACAGCCTAAGGAGGTACAATTTAACTCAAAATAGCATTTGGTCAGTGCCATGTCGTGGTTTCCCTTAGCTGGTTACCCGAGAGAGTGTTCCTGATTGTTATTTTTCTGGTATTTGACTTTTGCTTCGTTTGATTTCCCTGATTTCTGGTATCCTTGACTTCTGGCTTTCCCTCATCATTGTGTCTCGTTCTGTATCTCTGACCTCAGCAAGTTTTCTGACTATTCTTGGATACATTAAGTCCCGCCATTCTAAGGTCCGGTTATATGTTATCCTTAATCCTAGCTGTGATATTATTATGTGTGCTGATTCACTTAGTAATCCTGACAGAAAGTCAGTGAAAGAAATACTGAAAGAGCACTGGGAGAGGTGGGAGGACAACCAGGAGAGTGCGATATCTTGTAGACCGAGATTACAGAGGATGAGAAGAAGCTGTTGATGGTCAAAAGTATCAAAAGCAGCAGAAAGGTCAAGGATAATTTGGATAGAATAGTGACCATGAGATTTTGCAGCAAGTTGATCATTGGATACTTTGTACAGAGCCATTTCCACAGAGTAATGAGAGCGGAAACCAGATAGAATTGGGTCAACCAGAGAGTTAGATTCAAGGAATTCTGTCAATCTCACATACACGACTTTTTCAAGGATGTCGGACGCAAAATACAGAAGCAAGATAGGGCGGTAGTTGGACTGTGAATTGGGGTCCAGATTGGGTTTTTATAGAATTAGGGTTACAGTTGCAAGTTTGAAGAGTGATGGAAATATACCAGAGGAGAGGAAGAGATTGAAAAATTAAGTGAGAGACAGAGCGAGAGATGGAGATAGAGTACAGATGAGATATGAGTGAAGAGGATCAAGGCAACAGATGATGGGGCAGTAGGACCGGAGCAGAGTAGAAACCTCTTCCTCTGTAGTGGGTGTGAATGAACGTAGAACAGCAGAGGGAGTGGGGTTGGAGGAAGTATTGTTAGGGGAAGGAAAGAGATGAGAGATCTCTTCACTGAATGTAGATAATGTTATAGTTGTAATTCCATCAAGCAGCAAGCTATATTTTCACACAAACATCAATTTTTACTGAATGAAATGTGTTTGTTTACACAATACACATTTGTATCAAAATAATTTTAATAATAATAACAAACCCACGATCATTAATGTTGTATCCTTCAAACCCACGATAAATGCCACCCTTAATAGTAGTAGTCAGACAAAAGATATTGGAACTAGCTTGTCCGTTACACCCCATTTACCACCTAAGAGGTAAATTTGTTTTTCTCTGCAATTTAATGCTTCAATTGATGACTCTTGATGAGTCTGAGGAGTCTGTAGTTGTAGCTGGAGAGCCAGCTAGTCCCAGAAATTTGATCCCCATCTATATAATAACTTCTGTTGCCAGGGCTGGGCTGAGTCACAAATATGGCCTTGGAATTTAAAGGCAGAGCAGCTTAAAATAGTAGGGAGTGGGGGGCGAGGCCAGATAGGAGCGTATTGTGTCATCATCAATAATATCATCAATAATATGTTTGATGCCCTTCCAGAGGTGAATGTGTGTATGTAAAGGGAGGCTGGCTGTGATTTTCTATCTGTGGTGTGGTATATACCTGTATAATTTTATTTATGGACAGGTAGTTGCATATGTGGATTATGCCTGTGAAGCTGCATGTCTGGCTTAGTATGTGGTTGTGTGTCTGTGACAGGGGCTGTTTGAAGTGTAGTGCATGTGCAGAGGGCTTCTTGTAGTGTTTCTTTGTGAGGGGGAGGTTATTGCTGTAGTGTATGACTGTATTGTGTGGGTGGGAGATGGAGACCGCAGTATATAGGAGAATAGGGTCTGTAATATGTAGGGGACATATGGGATGTAGTATATGTTGGGATAGGAGCATAAGTATATGGGGAAATATGGGCTGTAATGTATTGAGGATAGAGGTTGTGGTTTAAGGGGGGATAGGAGCTGTGCTGAATAAATAATGGGTATGATGGAGGATAGAGGTTGTAGTGTTTGGAGTTCAAAGGAGCAGTAGTGTATGCGTGGGAAATGGTCTGTCTGGGAAGGGGTATAGATTGTAGTGGGTTAGGGTCCATAGAGGGGATATTCTGGGGGTGGCTGTGATAGTGGTATTGGGCAGAAATGTGGTGGTAGGGACTGTGATGGGGGATAGGGGCTGTGATAGGGGTTGTGGGGGGGAACCATACGGCGATAGGGATAATTGGGGGACCATACTGAGATAGATAATAGCTGTGATGGGGGATAGGCTAAATAATGAGGATTGAGGGCATGTGATGTGGAAATGGTGCCATAGTGGGTAGAATAGGGGTTGCGATGGGATAGGGAAAATGTGTGGGGAGACGATATGCATAATTAAAAGTGTGTTCCTCCTCTTTGAGGTTTACCTTTGGCCATGGAAAGGGAATTCTGATCCTTGGCAGTCCGGTGGGAGAATCAGATTGTCTGCACCCTCTTCCACTTCCACAAACACTGCAGCTCTTTCTACCACAGCTAGTTCAGGCATTACAGTTTCTGTGTTTTATAGTGCCCGATGCAAAGGATTGGTGTTACAAAGTACCCTCTGTCTGCCATTTTTTGCTACAAAGTACCCTCTGTCTGCCCCCTTTTACTACACTGTTTTTGTTTGGTTTCCTCGAATAAAACCACGAAAAGGATCCACCAGGCAGAAGCTATGGTTTTGGCTTGTTAACCCCGTTCACCTCCCAATTACCGAACAAACTGCCGAACGACCGACCACCCTGCATGAGGAGTGTGTCCCTTATTAGTCACCCAGAAGCTGTGGTTTGTGGTTAACCGCAGCTTAATTGATGAACAGCTGGGTGGTTGTCTTTCGTATGCACGAATACGTGGCGGTGGCCATCTTTAACTGCCGAACGCCCAGCGGGACTTGGTTGGATGGAAAACAACTATGACCGGCTAAAGCGCACCACTCTAAAGGATTTGTTGGAGAGCCGTGGGGGGACTGCCAGCAACCAACTGTAACGAGAATATACCCCAACACGCAGGATTCAGCTAAACAAAAGACAACACAGAGGAGAGATACGTCTACCGGACCTTAGAATGGCCGGACTCGACGTATATGAGAGGAGACAGAGTCAGGAACAATCCGAAATCAAGGGCACAGAGACAGCGTAAACTAGGACAAGCCGGGGTCTGGTACACAGTAAACAACAAGCCGACAACCAGAACAGAAGGATAAAGAGAAAACGTAGTCAGAAACAAAGCCAAGGTCAATACGGAGAAACACAACTGAACACAACAAGCGCTAAAAGGAACTGATACAGAAACCACGATAGGGCAAGGAACAAAAGAAAGAAGGTGAGTATAAATACCTAAACATCTAATTTGATTGGTCCCTGTCACATCCACGCCCCCAAAAGGTAAGTGTATGGGGAGTGTAGCATGACAGGGACCAATGGGATGCCTTTTCCAATTTAGGCACCCACTGTCCCTTTAAGAGCGCGCCCGATACCCGCGGCGCGCTCTTAGAGTAGGTGGAACACGTGACCGCTTTCTAGTCACAGCGGTCGGCTGAGCCGCGCGCGGCTCGTGCAGCAGCAGGACCGCGCGCGGCTCGAACAGAGGACCCCGGCCGGCCCCTGGAAAGGGTAAGTACCGCTACATTACCCCACCCTGAGGACACGCCCTCCAGGCGGGGAGGGCCAGGCCTGGCAGGAAAACGAGAATGGAAAGAGCGCACAAGACGAGGAGCGTGAACCGCATCAGCGGAAATCCAACTATGCTCCTCAGGCCCATAGCCCTTCCAATGCACTAGGTACTGAAGTCGGCCCCTAAGGAAACGAGAGTCAAGAACTGCAGAAACTTCAAATTCCTCATGACCCTCCACAGAAACAGGAGGGGAGGAGGTGCATGTCGGGTGTAGCGGTTGCGTACGAAAGGCTTCAACAACGAGGTGTGAAAGACATTAGGAATACGCAGATTCTTAGGGAGACCCAAGGCATACGAAACAGGATTAACCTTATGCAGAATACGATAAGGACCAATAAAGCGGGGAGCCAATTTCATAGAAGGCACCAGGAGGCGAATGTTTCGCGTGGAAAGCAGAACCCTGTCCCTCACGACATAAGAAGGAGCCGCCCTGCGATGCTTGTCAGCCTGCACCTTCTGGCGAGCAGCGGAATCCACCAAAGAACGCTGAAACTGCTCCCAAGTATTACGCAAATTAGCCAAATGTTCATCCAGAACTGGCATGCCCTGTGAGGAGAAAGCAGCGGGAAGAACAACAGGATGTTGGCCATAGACAACGTAAAAAGGACTCTTGCCGGAAGAATCATGAGTAGCGTTATTCCGAGCAAACTCAGCCCAAGGAAGAAGGTCAGACCAATTGTTCTGATGGTGGGATACGAAACAACGAAGGTACTGCTCCAGAGATTGATTGGCAGGTTCAGCAGCTCCATTAGACTGGGGGTGATAAGCGGAAGAAAATGAGAGAGAAATACCCATTTCAGAACAAAAGGCTTTCCAGAACCTGGAAATAAATTGACTACCCCTATCGGACACAATAGATACGGGAATGCCATGTAATCGAATCACCTCTCTGGCGAAAATAAGTGCTAGTTCCCTGGACGTGGGCAGCTTGTGAAGATACACAGAGTGAGCCATATTGGAAAACCGATCCACTATCATTAGGATAACTGTGTTACCATTCGAAGGGGGTAATTCAACAATAAAATCCATGGACAGGTTAGAGCAGGGTCTCTCAGGAATGGGTAACGGATGCAACAGCCCGCAAGGAACCCTATGAGAAGATTTCATACAGGCACAAGTAGTACAAGCACCTATATAGTAGGTGACATCCTTGCGTAAGGAATCCCACCAAAAATACAGAGAAACAGCTGACACCGTTTTGGATATACCAGGATGTCTAGCAGTCTTAGTGTCATGATACAACGACAGAATCTCCCGTCTCTCGGGAACATCAACGAACAGTTTATCAGTAGGTCTCTCGCTAGGTGCCATGCTTTGTTTCGCTTGTATGGCCTGCAAGAGGGACGAAGAAATAGACAAAATAGTGGTAGCTATTATCCTTTCTGGGGGAATTACAGAAGTAACATCAATCTTCTGTTTGTCAGCAGTTTCGAACTGTCTGGACAGAGCGTCTGCTTTAGTGTTGCGGTCACCTGGCCTATAGGTGATAATGTTATTGAAATGAGACAAAAACAGTGACCACCTAGCCTGCCTAGAAGACAATCTTTTAGCCTCACTAAGGTAGGATAGGTTCTTGTGATCCGTAAATATGTTAGTTCCTTCTAACAAATGTCTCCATTCTTTCAGTGCTAAAATAATAGTAAGGAGTTCATGATTACCCACATCATAATTCTTTTCTGCTTTGGACATTTGTTTGGAGAAGAAGCCACAAGGATGCAATGGCTTTTCAGGTGACTCTCTTTGGGATAAGACAGCACCTACCCCGATATCAGAAGCATCAACTTCAAGAATATAGGGCAGTGTGGGGATAGGATGCTGTAAAATAGGTGCAGAAGCGAACGTAGTTTTAAGAAATTCAAAAGCCTGAAGTGCCTCGGGAGACCAGACACGAGTATTGCCTTCCTTTCTTGTCATACGGGTGATAGGCGCTACAATAGAGGAAAAACCTTTAATAAAGCGTCTATAATAATTAGAGAAACCAAGAAAACGCTGAATGGCTTTCAAACCTTATGGAAGAGGCCATTCCATGACAGCAGAAAGCTTCTGGGGATCCATACGAAAACCTTTAGCGGAAATTAAATACCCCAAAAACTGGACTTCGGATTGGTCAAATAGACATTTTTCCAGTTTACAATAAAGACCATTAGCAAGAAGGGTCTTCAGAACTGTCGTAACATGCCTGTGATGAGTGTGTAAATCTGTAGAGTATATTAATATGTCGTCTAAGTACACAATTACAAATGTGTGAATAAAGTCTCTTAAAACGTCATTGATAAATTCTTGAAATACTGCTGGGGCATTGCATAGACCAAATGGCATAACAGTATACTCGTAATGGCCAGATCTAGTGTTGAATGCCGTTTTCCATTCGTGGTCTTTCTTAATACATATTAAATTGTATGCACCTCTAAGATCCAATTTAGTGAATACAGTAGCATGTTTGAGTCTGTCAAATAATTCTGTGATCAAAGGTATAGGATATGCATTTTTGATGGTGATTTTATTTAGACCTCTATAATCGATACACGGTCTTAAATCACCTTCTTTCTTTGATACAAAGAAGAACCCCGCCAGAGAAGAGGATCTCCTAATAAACCCCTTTTCTAATGATTCCTTAATATACTCCTCCATGACACGGTTTTCTTGAACAGATAAAGGGTACACCCTGCCCTTTGGAGGTATTGTGCCAGGCAATAAATCGATAGCACAATCGTAGGGTCTGTGAGGTGGTAATTTGTCAGCCTCCCTTTTATCGAAGACATTTTTGAGAAATAAGTACTGAGAGGGTATAACAGTGGACAAAGGAGGAGTTGTAGGGACATTAATAGAATTCAAAGGGGTGACTTCAATAGTACAGGACTCATGGCAGGCATCGCTCCATGATTTTATTTGCCCTGACTCCCAATCGAAAATGGGATTGTGAGTACGTAACCATAGGTACCCTAACACAATGTGAGAAGAGGGAGATGTGATAACCTGGAAT